>JBBGZY010001347.1:327500-927500 GCA_037952925.1 Lithobates clamitans
ACCCAGGCTGTGGTACTACAATCAACTCCGTTTTCTTGATGACCAGAATGAAGCCAGGGCATCACTTTCAACCCTTCCCTCCACCTTTCCCTCCACCCTTCCCTCCACCCTTCCCTCCACCCCAGCAGAGGCTGATGAGGAGCAAGCTGGGTCTTCCATCCTGGATGAACCGGATATGACCATCTGGAGTCAGGTAAATTATTTTAACAAATATTTACTGTACTAATATTAATGATGTTAACTGGATGTTATAATTGTCTAAAATAATTTTGCACTCCAAATTGTGTATACATATCAAATGATAGTAGTGGCTAAATATGTTTGGCACCTGCTTCAAATAATTAGGGTGTCTGATTAGACTCTTTTATTAAAGAGATGTATTCACATTGAATTTGCTAGTCATGAGAAGCAAACTGTGTGTCATTGATGAACCCAAAAAAATAAACTAAAACTATTGTCCCTTTTTTATACACAGGATGAGTCCATCCAGGAGGAATGTGGGGAAAGTGGCAGGCAGGAGGAGACCGGGCCCATGGACAGCCTGGAGGAGGCCGGATTCACCATCATCCTGGAGGAGGCTGGGCCCAGTGTCAGGCAGGAGGTGGCTGCTCCCAGTGAGGTGGCTGGGCCAAGTGAGGTGGCTGGGCCAAGTGAGGTGGCTGGGCCAAGTGAGGTGGCTGGGCCCAGTAGGAGCCTGACCCAATCCCAAGTGCCTCCCCTCCACCTTCCCAAAAAAAGGGCCAGGAAGGGGATGGTCACACAGGACGCATCCCTGCGCCTCATGCAACAGGCCACCCGTTTTTTAACGAGCCCCCCCGAAGCGGAAGAAGCCTATGGCTGCTACTTAGCCAGCAGGCTTCTTCAGATGGATTGGGAGCAGCGCCTCATTTGTGAGCGCCTATTTGGGGAAACAATCCATAAGGGGCTGCAGGGCACACTAACAAAAAACACCCAACTACATGAGGCAGCCCCCCTCCTCCTCCTCCTCCTCCTCCTGCCACAACTGAAACACCAGAGCCACAGCCTCAAAAGAAGGCTACAGGGAAGGCTGCAGGGAAGGCTGCAGGGCAGCGTGGAGGAAAGGCTGCAGGGAAGAGAAGAAAGTGATGACCTGGGTTCAGTCTGGTCTGACAGAAGACGCAGGCTGTTGTAGGACCACAGTCTGGGGACATCTAGATCATCTGCTGGTGCTGTTGATCTCTGGGATTCTTGGACCAGATTGTGCTCCCTCTTATATGGACTCCTCAAGATCCCAATTTTCTTGTACACCGACTTTTTCCAGCGTTGACTTCCTCTTTATTTTATTTTGACCATGAATAAATGGATCTTTTTTGAGTTTAGCAAAAGACTTTATGTGTTTTCTTTTAAATCATTGATTTTACACACAATGTTAAATTAACAAGGGACAACAATCTCATTGAGTTTTAAAAGAACACACCAAAAATACATTACTAATGTTAATAATGTTCAAGTGGTAAGTCTTGAAAATAAAAAAAATATACATAAACAAAAACGGTGCTTTGGGTTAACTTTATCTAAAAACTAAAAAATAATCACTAGAAAAAAAAAAAGAATAATGGGTTCTTTGTGGTAACTTTACAAACCTAAAAAAAAATAAAAAAATAAGGGAAAAAGTATTATTAGTATGGAAACATTGTTTATAAAAAGCATACTATATCATTCATGAGATCAAAGAGAAAAAGAATTCAGAAATCAGTTTGGGAGAACTCTGATTATGAACAGCAAAACACCTTCGTTCTTTAGAGCATTCGTAAAGAAGAAATAAAATGCGCTGCATTCAACGATCACAGATTTTGCAGCGTGATGAATGTGCTACCTACAATATGAACACTAGTTTTACTAGACCGAGTGCTTCCGTTTAGTTTTTGCTTATGAGCATGCGTCGTTTTTTTGTCCGTAGGACTAGCATACAGACGAGCGGACTTCGGGGTCCATCGTAGTTACGACGTAAAGATTTGAAGCATGTTTCAAATCTAAAGTACGTCGGATTTGAGGCTAAAAAAGTACGTTGAAAGTCCGAAGAAGCCCACACACGATCGGATTACCAGCCAGCTTTAGTCCGTCAGCGTCCGTTGGACTTTTGTAGCTGAAAAGTCCGACCGTGTGTACGTGGCATAAGTGCTGATTGAAAGTGTTTTACATATCAATAGACAGTAGTGGGCACCCAAAATTGGGACACAAATGAAAAATGTTGGGCTCAGAAGGATAGTCTGTTATATTTGTTAACAATCAATTTGCAGCAGTCAGGAGGTTAAAATTGTGTGTGATTGATGAATAAAAAACTCAAACTATGTCCCTTTTTCATACACAGGAAGACCTCAGCCAGGAGGAGGTTGTGGAATGTGGCAGTCATGAGGAGGCGGGGATTAGTGGCAGCCAGGAGGAGGCGGGGCTAAGTGTCAGCCAGGAGAAGCCTGGGACCAGTCGCAGCCTGACTGAGTCTCAGGTCCCTCCCCTCCGCCTGCCATATAAACGAGCCAGGAAGGCCACTCCGAGTCCCATGCAGGATTCAGCATTCAGGCTGATCCAGGAGGCTTCTGTGTCCCTCAGAGCCTTACCCACTCCTGAAGAGGCCTTTGCCTGCATGGCTGCCACCAAATTGCAGGGCATGCAGGAGGGTCAACGCAGGCTCTGTGAGGACCTTCTGTACAAAGTTCTACGTAAGGGGGTGAGTGGGGAACTAACACCCAAGACTGATGTCATTGAGTTGGACCATCCTCCTCCTCCTCCTGCTGCCACAACTCCACCACCAGAGCCACCGTGTGGAAGGAAGCGTGGAAGGAAGACCAAAGAGTAATGGCCCTGGGTTCAGTCTGGTCTGACAGAAGGTGCAGTCTCTCGTATGACCACAGCCTGGGGACACAGATGTCATCTGCTGCTTTCTGGATCTCTGGGACTTCTGGACCAGACTGCCCTCCCTTAGATATGGACTCCTCAGGCCACCAATTTTGCTTAAAAATAGTTGATGTCTGCCCTGGGGGTCCAAGGCTTCGCCCACTTCTGCAGTTTCTCCAGCGTTGCCTCCCTCTTTGTTTAGTTGTGACCCCTTAATAAAATTTTTTAGGTAAATTCTACTCTCCTGTGTGTGTTTTCATCCAAAAAAGGACAGTTTGTTGGTGACGATTCAGGTACATTTCTACATTTCTAAAGTACAATGTGAAATTAACAAGGGACAACAACACCAAACAATCTCCTACAGATTAAATAGAACAACATATCAATGGTGTTGTGGGAACTTGACACAAAAAACACACACAAACATTTTCAGGAGTACAAATCAAAATCGCCCAAAAAAAAAAAAAGAATCTACATTAAAGCCAAAAAATATATAAAAAATATACAAAAATATGTTGTCAGATGTGAGAAATCAAAATATATTGAGGGAATCACGATAAATAGTAACAAAATAAGTTTGTGAGAAGTGTGTGTGAATATGAGCAGCAAAACTACTTAATTTTTGTCACATTATAAAGAAGAAGAGATTGCGCTGTATTAAACCATTTTTAACATTGCAGCGTGACGAAAGTGCTGTATCCATTGCGAACGCTAAGTTTACCAGAACGAGCTGTTCCGTCTTGGAATTTCTTCGGAGCATGCGTGTCACTTTGTGCGTCGGAACAGGCCACACACGATCGGAATTGAAGTGATCGGATTTTGTTGTCGGAAAATTTTATCTCCTGCTCTCCTACTTTGTGTGTCGGAAAATCCGATGGAAAATGTCCGATGGAGCCCACACACGGTCGGAATTTCCGACAACACGCTCCGATCGGACATTTTCCATTGGAAAATCCGACCGTGTGTACGGGGCATAAGACTCCACAACACCTTGCAATGGGCCTCCTACAACTCATACCCAATGGAGAGAGGCCTTGGACTCACCTGTCTATGGAATTCATTGTGGAGTTACCCAACTCCAAGGGCAACACAGTTATCCTTATGGTGGTTGACCAGTTCTCAAAGATGTGTCATTGTATTCCACTTAATAAGTTGCCCACTTCTAAGGAACTGGTTTCCATTTTTGCTTGGGAGATGTTTCTCTTACATGGGCTACCCAAGGAGATTGTCTCGGACAGGGGTAGTCAGGTTGTGTCCCGGTTCTGGCGAGCCTTTTGTGCACAGTTGGGAATTCAACTTAATTTCTCCTCTGCCTATCACCCGCAGTCTAATGGGGCCGCAGAACGAGCCAATCAGTCCTTGGAGCAATTCCTACATTGCTATATTTCTGACCATCATGACAACTCGTCAGACCTATTATCGTGGGCAGAGTTTGCTCACAACAGTGCCTTGAATTCTGCTTCGCAATTTTCCCCATTTATGGCGAATTATGGTTTCCAACCTTCCATGTTGCCTGACTCGTTTGTTCCGCAGAGTATTCCTGCGTTAGAGGAGCATCTCCGTGGTCTTCGTTCCAGGAGGCTTTATGACATGCTAATGATAGGTACAGACTCCATGCTGACCACAGACGCCTGCCTGCACCTTCCTATCAGATTGGGGACAGGGTCTGGCTGTCATCTCGCAACCTCCGACTTCGTGTTCCCTCACTGAAGTTCGCACCTTGGTTTATTGGGCCTTTCCGTATTCTTCACAGGATTAACCCAGTGGCTTACGCATTAGACCTTCCTTCTAATATGCGTATTACGAATGTCTCCTTATTAAATCCTTTGGTCTGCAACCGCTTTACCACCTTGGTGCCACATCCTCACCCTGTACAGGTTGAGAACCATGAGAAGGAAGAAGTACAGTCCATTTTTGACTCCCGTAGGCGCATACAGTATCTGGTGTATTGGAAAGGGTACGGTCCGGAGGAACGCTCTTGAGTCTCATCCTCGGACGTACATGCCCCTGTCCTCCTCCGTGATTTCCATAGACGTTTTCCCCTCAAGCCTGGTGATCCTCCGAGGGGGAGGGGTCGTTGAGGAGGGGGTACGGTCAGGACTGGGCTCAGCCCTTCCTTCTCTGGGTTGGCTGCTCAGCTGTTGGCTAATTTACATCTCCCATCTCTCTCCACAGTTACTCACCTGTTGATGATATCCTGCTCATCAGTCCTGCCTACTTAAGCCGTCCAGTCTAGAGGCTCTCTGCCTTCGCCTTGGTCAACATCACAGAGACAATCACCTGCGTTTCTGTTTAAAGACTTGCTTTGCTGTCATCCCTTCTGGCTCCAGATCCTGCTTGCCATTTCACTACATTGATCCCTGACTTCTGGTTTGGCTGACTATCCGTTCCGGTTACTGACCTTTGGCTATGTTTTGACTACGTTTGTTCTTTTTACTTTTATTATTAAACAAGCGTGATTTTAACCGTACTTCTGTCTCGGTCTGATTTCATGGTTTCTGACACTACCCAAGGTGATCATCTTGGACGGGGTAGTCAGTTTGTGTCCTGGTTCTGGCGAGCCTTTTGTGCACAGTTGGGAATTCAGCTTGATTTCTCCTCTGCATATCACCCGCAGTATAATGGGGAGGCAGAACGAGCCAACCAGTCCTTGGAGCAGTTCCTACATTGCTATATTTCTGACCATTATAACAACTGGTCAGACCTTTTACCTTGGACGGAGTTTTCTCACAATAGTGCCTTGAATTCTGCTTCCCGATTGTCCCCGTTTATGGCGAACGAAGGTTTCCAACCTTGCCTGACTCATTTGTTGTGCAGAGCATTCCTGCGTTAGAGGAGCATCTCCGTGATCTTCGTTCCACTTGGGCACAAGTCCAGGAGGCTTTGCGACATGCTAATGATAGGTACAGACTCCATGCTGACCGCAAACGCCTGCCTGCGCCTTCCTACCAGGTTGGGGACAGGGTCTGGCTGTCATCTTGCAACCTCCGGCTCGGTGTTTCCTCTCTGAAGTTGGCACCTCGATTTATTGGGCCTTTCCGTATTCTCCGCAGGATTAACCCAGTGGCTTATGCTTTAGGCCTTCCTTCTAATATGCATATCTCAAATGTATTCCATGTCTCCTTATTAAAACCTTTGGTCTGCAACCGCTTTACCACCTCAGTCCAACATCCTCACCCTGTATGGTTGAGAACCATGAGGAGTATGAAGTACAGTCCATTGTTGACTCCCGTAGGTTCATACAGTACCTGGTGCATTGGAAAGGGTACGGTCCGGAGGAACGCTCTTGAGTTTCATCCTCGGACATACATGCCCCTGTCCGTCTCTGTGATTTCCATAGACTTTTCCCCTCAAGCCTGGTGGTCCTCCAAGGGGGAGGGGTCATTGAGGAGGGGGTACTGTCAGGGCTGGGCTCAGCCCTTCCTTCTCTGAGCTGGCCGCTCAGCTGTCGGTTAATTGCCAGCTCCTATCTCTCCACAGTGACTCACCTGTTGATGATATCCTGCTCGTCAGTCCTGCTTACTTAGGCTGTCCAGCCCAGATCTTCTCTGCCTTCGCCTGATCAACATCACAGAGACTCTCTCCTGTGTGCCTGTTCAAGATTTGCTTGGCTGACATCGCTTCTGGTTCCAGATTCTGCTTGCTGTTCCACTACGCTGATCCCTTGCTTCCTGATGCCCTGGCTTGTCTGACTATCCGTTCCGGTTTCCGAACTTTGACTATGTTTTGACTACGTTTGTTCTATTTACTTTTGTTATTATTAAACAAGTTTAACTGTACTTCTGTCTTGGTCTGATTCATGGTTTCTGACACTCCGGCCCTCCGGTACCTCCGCGGTTGCAGACTATAAAGTCCTGAAAGCAGGTCCGCAGTGTAGTACTTCGGCTCCTGCTGGATAGCCCCCAGTCGGGTAAGTGGCTTCCCACATTGACCGCACCGGGCCCCAGCAGTGACCACCATGGTTGGAATCCGGCACTCTGGACAGAGCAGGCACAGTCGCTCCGCTTTTTACGAAATAATGCAGGAATTTGGAGCAAAAGTTTAAGATGCCCATCATTAGCAGAGCGCTGAGAATATTTGTAATCCATGGGTGCGATCACCCGCCGTGGTGACAGCACATGGTAGAAAGTCACTGAATTGCAGGATTGGTATAAATGTCTGTCCCAGCACCACAGGTTGCTATGGGCCGGGCATTTATTACTGTGGTACTGAATAGCAGGCAGAGCACATAAGTCCTTGAATTCCTCAACGGTGGTGGAACAAAGCACAGTTCCCCGGCTCGATCAACCTCCTTGCTAGGGGCAATGGCTGGCAGGTTACCCTTAACAGATGGTTCTGGACTGCTGGATATTGTGGTCCACCTGTCACACTTTCCCAGTAGTATGGCAGGTATTTTGAACTTGGATAGAGTAAGGAAAATTATGGGATACCCAGAATCAATAATGGAATCAATAAGTTGATCAGTTGGGACCTCCATTTACACTTCTAGAGTTCCAGTCTCCTCCAGCACAACGCTTATTTGTAGACTGTTCCTCTCTTTCCTGTACAATACTTGGTTCCTAGTACAGCTAGCACATGGTTGGGCCTGATTCTGGTTCCAGCCAGGCCTTAGCAACTGCCATTTGCAGGCAGGGACTGCGGGACCCTTTAGCGTAGCAACAAATAGTAAAAGAAAAGTCCTTTAAAGCTAGCTGTATTTTGGTGGACTACTGCTCCTAGTAAGCCCTCTTCACTGCCCATGACATCACAGTCTCTCCTGCTGACTCTACATCAATCTCAGACTGCTCACTCCCAATCCTCTCTGGGATGGCCTCTTCAGCTCTCCCAACTGGGCCTGTCACTCACCAGCCCTCCTGGCTGTACTCTGGTCGATCCCTCCTGGAGACTTGCCCAGCAACACTAGCTCCCGTTGTCTCTCGGTTCCTCTTTGTGCCTCCTGTCCAGATTCTCCTTTGTTACTCAGGTAGGCTCCAACTTGAACCCAAACCAGACTTGAACTAGCTTACAGCCAGGCCTGATTAAATTTACCTGCACTTACAAAAATCCTGCTTCTAGCACCTATCTAAAGTAGAAGGTGCTACATAAATCTGGGAAAGTTTCTGGGGAAAATGATACTGCAATGGGAATGTACTTGCCACAGTAATTAGGGTGTTTTTCTGTGAATAAATGAAACTTAGGGCCCTCTCACACTGAGCAGCGCCGGGCGTCGGCGGTAAAGCGCTGCTATTTTTCGCGACACTTTACTGTCGTTTTTGCAGCGCTTTTTGGCCGCTAGCGGGGCGCTTTTGACCCCCACTAACGGGCAAATAAGGTCAAAAGTGCCACAGTAGCAGCGCTTTGCCAGCGCTGCCCATTGAGTCCAATGGGCAGGGGCGCTTTAGGAGCGGTGAATACACTGCTCCTAGAGCACCTCAAAGATGCTGCTTGCAGGGCTTTTTTGAGCGTCCTGCCAGTGCACCGCTCCAGTGTGAAAGCCCTCTGGCTTTCATATTGGAGTGACAGGAGAGGCGCTTTACAGGCACAATTTTTAGCACTATAGTGCCTATAAAGCTCCTCAGTGTGAAAGGGGTCTTAAAGGTCTTATGCACTATGCAGCTCAAAAAAGCTGCTTCTTCAGAAGTTTGAGATTTTTTACCGTATTTTTCCTGCCTTTAAATTCCCCTCCATGTTAGCCAATGTGTCTATTCACACTATAGGCATTTTCAGGAGTTTAGTGGCAGGGGTGTTTATAGGCAGAAAAAAAAAACATCACTTGTGCGTTCAGGAGAGGAACTGTTGAGCATAAAAATTGCTCAAAAGCTCCTTAAAGTGTGTTAATGCTCATTAAGGCCCAGTTAAAGAGATTGTAAAGGAAAAATAATTTTTTTATAAAAAAAAAAAACATCTCTATACTTACCTACTCTGTGCAATGGAATTGAAAAGTGTCCCCGAACCTCTTCCTCTCGGGTCCCCCATCGGCACTGCTGGCCTTTGTGTCCAGTGCCCCCAGGCGAAGTCGCTTCACTAGAAACAAAAGAAACTAGAAAGCCAAAAATAAAGAAACTAATATAGCCTTCACATATAAGATTTGATAAGCTGCAATAGAATACCACTTTAAAGATTACTTTTGGGGGTCCTTTTTAAAGGAGAAGTATGGCCAAAGGTTTTGTGGTGCTATTTCTCCTATGGATCACAGAAGTGAAGTTTGTTCTGCACCTGTTTACAGGGCTTTAGCCTGCTGTAGAGCTGATGTCACTTGGATCAATCCCAGTCAAGGTTTTTCCAGATGCCTGGACCGACGGCTGGTTCAGCATCTCAGAGAGCTGCTGAGAGCCTGAGCCAGCTGCTCCTGCCCCCTGCACAGCCCAGCGCTCAAGTGAGCATTGGAGGGGCAGAACAGATAGCTCTCTGCTCACTGAAGACTGAGAACTGTCAATCAGTGGTCTTTGACTGCTCTGTTTTTTTTTTTTTTGTTTTTTTAAGAAGCCATACTTCTCTTTTAAATCTTGCCTTAGGTGCAAATCTGGGAACATAGTCACTGCAATATTTGGTTGTTTTTTATGGGATTAAATGATACTGTAATTTTGAATTCTAAAATGGCTGTTGGGGGTCCTGTTCAAATTGGAGAGTGAAGTTTAATTAATACTGGGAACATACTAACTACAAAATGTTGTGTTTTGTTTTGTAAATAAATGACACTGTAATGTTAATGTCTACATTTAAATATGGCTGTATGTAGGCAGCTACAGTCTACAGTATATTCTCCACTGCAGGTGTCTGCCATCCACAGTGGCAATGCAGATGGGAAAGGAAGTTGTGAGAAGCTATGTTTATCTATGATTTCCTCAGTCACTCAGATACTGATTCAGTTAGACAACATACACCATGTGACCCTGGTGGCCATCTTAGGTCCATCAAAGTCTATTTAAGACTATGACCCTTGAGTTTGGCACACTTTGTGAGTGGCCAGGTTAGAGACAGGTTCCGTGTCTGACAGGGACAGTGGCAGTGATAGGGAAAGGTTACGGAGTAGGAGAAGAGCAGGGACTAATGCCCTGTACACACGATTGGACTTTCCGACAACAAAACCGTGGAATTTTGTTCGAAGAATGTTGGCTCCAGCTCGTCTTGCATACACACGGTCACACAAATGTTGGTCAACAATTACGAACATAGTGACGTACAAGACATACGGCAAGCCGATAAAAAGGAAGTTCAATAGTCATGTGATATCTCCATTACGAACGCTAGTTTTACAAGACCGAGCGCTTCCGGCTCCTACTTGATTCTGATCATGTGTGGACTTTTGTGTGATGGACTTGTGTACACACGATCGGCAAGTCCGACAACAAAAATTTGTTGGTGAAAAATTTGAGAACCTGCTAGCCAACATTTGTTGGCAGAAAGTCCGACAATAAATGTTCGATGGAGCATACACACGGTCGGACTTTCCACCAACAAGCGCACATCCAATATTTGTTCTTGGAAACTCTGATCGTGTGTACGGGGCATAAGTCTATCTTTACAGGAAATCTCAGCTGTCAGCATCCCTGTGTCTTCTGACCACTGTCAATTTGCTGCATGCTCCAAATGGAGAGCTTCCTGCCAGGCCTGTCTGTGCTGTTGACTACTGCTACAATGTACAATACAATGTTCTTTGCAAATCGGGACTCTGTGTTTTTAGTATCTGCCACACTATACTGCACTTACCCAAAAGTTGGTGGTAGTTGGCAGGATATGCCCCTCTTAGAGGGGAAGAAGAAGGAGCATGCCGGGCGGACCTGTTCAGAGAGAACGTGACAGTCCCAGAGTTGGGGTGGAGGTTCTTCATCCGTGGGCAGCAAGACGACAAAAGCCTCACCCACTTTGCAGTAGCCCTCCAGAACTTGTGGAAATGCCTAGAGAAGAAAGATGTATACGGCTGTGCCAACATAACCGTCTGAGGGATAACCATAACTACTGAGGGATCAGTTTGTGTTGGAAATTAGGGCTGGGCAAGACAGGAGAGCCTTACAGGAGTGAATTAATGCCAAACCCCTCTCTCATTCAATGATACTGTAGTGGACACAATGGAACGGGAACAGAAAGATGCAGAAGCAACTGTTGCGGTGAAAAAGAGGCATAAACCGCTACATCTAAAAGAGGAGGCCTTGTCTCCCTCTTCCCTGTTGGCCTTGCAGATGGCCAGGATGTGGCTTCCTTGAGACAAGAGATGCTCACATTCAAACAAGAGTTGGCCCACCCCTCTAAGGGTGAGAATCCATTGCAGAGGGACCTGGATGAAGATCACAAGTGCTGGTGGTGTGGCTGCTTTGAATATATAGCCAGGAACTGTGGTCTGCCTGAATACAAGAGCACCTGTAGGCCACCGTTAAACGAATGGCTCCAAGGGCTCAGGGACGACCCCCGGGACCATCAAAACAAGGTTCCATCAGACCAGGAGGCTAAGGTTACACCAAGTCCAGTGATTAATACCCTAGTCAATGATCAAGAAGTCCCTTGTCCGATTGATACAGAATCTGACTTCACGGTCATGGAATGTGAGTTATATGCCCAGTGATTTGGGACACGGGACCAGCTAAACAACTTGCGCATCCTAGTGGTGAGTGTCATCTGGGATAAGATACAGATAAATGACCAGGTAGTGGAATGAATAAGGATGGTGGTGAATCGCAGCCTAGTTGTCAGGGACCGGTGTGACCAGAAATATGTGGACTGCAACAGAGTGTACCAAACACAGGTAAAGTGTAAATAATATGATTTTTTTTTAAAGAAACAAAACAAACAACAGTCTAAATCCAATATGTACAGAGCATGGGATAACCAAATCGTAACTGTACCAGAGCCAGGGTCAAACACAGGAGATCAAGCAGAGGGGATCTGGGAACAAGACAGGACAGGGAGAGGGAACCAGGAGATGGATGGAACGGGTAGGAAAAAAAAAAATCAGGCTGCCGGATCAGGGTCAGAGTCCAGGAACAGGAGACGGGATGCAGGCTTCGGGAACTCAGATCAGGGGCACAAGGAGACAGTACCAAGGCAAAGTGTAATAGTATTCACCAGGTTTAAATACACCTCCTGCCATCAGATGATGCCTGATTGCAGGGGATGATGTCAGCTCCTGACTACCGAGAGACACCAGCTGGTGGACACCGGAACTGCAGCCTAAAAATCTGGGAGCACGGTGCCACCAGCAGGTGAATCCTCTCCCGGCCATCACCCTTCAACTGCTGAGAGACACCCGCTGGTGGACACCAGAACTGCAGCCCATAGATCTGGGAGCTACAGTGCCACCAGCAGGTGAAACCTTTCCTGACAGTACCCCCCTTGAAGGAGAGACCTCCGGACGCTCCAACCAGCCATAGATGAAAGAGCCCCAAGAGAAAATGTCTCGTAAGCCCAAGGAGTGCTGGGTTCCAAATAAGAAGCCTTGCTGCCGGGATCCAAAAAGAAGCTAGTTGTTCCACCGCCTGGGTCTGGTAACTGGCTAGATACCCCACTGCTGGGGCTAGGCAACTGGCTAGGTATCCTGGTCAGATTCTTAGAAGCATAGGACATTTTATCCCTCAATACAGTAGGCATCCCAATGCTGGGGTACCATGGGTCATTCACAAACTTAGCCCTGGGTTCAAGTGACAACATCAAAACTTTGACACCGGAATATCTGGTTACAATCATGTAGCTTGCCTGATCCACACTTCAGCGGCCATCTAGGTTTCCCAAAGGCACTGGTTACCCAACATGGGTCCGCTAATGTATCTGGAGTTGTGGCAAGGCACCACTACCAAGGTTGTTAAGGTAAACGTGGCTACCAGGTGTGACGGGTTTGTCACAAAAGGAGTGCTGTACCTGCAAAAAAGGTCAGCCTAAAGTGATCTAGCAGGACTTAAATTTCTGACTACAATTTCACATTAACAATTTATTTTAAACTTTGTACATAATAAAATTGTTTTTTATTTTAATAAAAATTGCCAACTCAGTGTTGTGGAAAAATAGATCCCCCCTCATAAAAAAATTTAACCCTAACAGAAATTTTATGACCTAGTAAATATTTTAAAAATCTCTCTCTCTCTGTCTCTGTCTCTCTCTGTCTCTCTCTCTGTCTCTCTGTATGTATTTTTTACATACATTTTGCATGCTAGTTACTATTAGTAGGGAAGGGATGTACCGTATATACTCAAGTATAAGTCGAGTTTTTCAGCACATTTTTTTGTGCTGAAAGTGCCCCCCCTCGACTTATACTCGAGTCAAGCACTTTTCTGCAGCAAAAAAAATCATTTTCCAAACCGAATTTGGGGCCCCGTATCTCAGGGTCACTTTATGCTAGGAACCCCAAGTTTAGTGTGCAAACCCAGTGGAACTGGTACCACAACATATCCAAAGCTGGGGTTCCTAGCACTAAGTGGCCCCAAGATACGGGGCCCCAAAATCAGTTCGGAAAATGTCATTCTCTGCTGCAGAAGTGCTTGACATTTTGTGAACCGATTTTGGGGGCACGTATCTCGGGGACACTTGGTGCTAGAAACCCCAGCTTTGGAGTTTTTATGGTGTTCCACTGAGTTTTCACACCAAATTTGGGGTTCCTAGCACTAAGTGGCCCCGAGATACGGGGCCCCAAATTCGGTCAACTGTGTCCATCTGCAACAATGTCATTTCGGGACCATTTGGGTTCAGAGACCCCAAATAAATTTTGGCTGCAGCTAGGGGGCATCTAGGAACCCTTAACTACCGATTTTGAAGTTCGAGGGACCTATGGCTGCAAATGGGCACAGTGAGGCTGCAAATGGGCATTGTTGACCCTCTTTTCCACTTACAGTAGCTGTGCATTTCTCACCCTCTTCTTATACTCGGGTCACTAAGTTTTTCCCATTTTTTTTTGGTAAATTAGGGCCTCGACTTATACTCGGAACACTTATAACAGGATTAAAAAAAAAGAAGAAACTGCGCTTAGGACACGTCTATAGGGTCAGAAACCACAGGTTGCTGCCTCCCTCACACAAAGTCCCTAATGGGGTGCTTTGCCAAACGTGTTGGGATATGAAGTATGGGTGTAATGGCGCTACCTGTAGGTTTAAACTGGTATAGCCTAAAATGTAGCAGCCCCCTACTCGTGGTTGTAAATCTATAAGGTATTGAACATATGAGAAAAGTTCCCCCTTATATTATGAATGATACTTCAGCTGACAGATATGTGCAGCTTAATTTATGCTGCATATATATAACAAACATTCAAATGTCGCACGAAATAAAGTGGTCCTACAGCGTCTGGTAGTAAAGCCAGAGGCTATATTCCATATTGTGCATTTATTAGACCATATACCGTGTGCTGTAAAGTAATTTCTGTATATAAATCTATGACCATATCAAGCACTGGAATATATCATGGGGATAGCATTAATACTTATATCAATACCATACTATACATATAGATTATGCCACCCTAATCAAATGCCATATGTGTAATCAAGTAAGGGCTAAAATTGTATGTATACAAGACGAAAGATGTTAGCACAGAAATTACAGCAATTAAATATCAGGCATAGTGTAACAGTCCCATATGTTGGCACTGTGTTAACTTAATGAGATTCCCAATGGTGACTTTGGTGCTGCAACAATTGTCTGGTGACTCTCGTGCTCCCCCTCTTGGTTGCCTACTCACCAGCTCCCAAAACCCCAACAGGGGTATTGCGCCTGTGGTGTAATATGCTAGATTACTTCACTTGTTGCTTCCTCTGATAGATGCTTGTAATATGATCAGCTCCCCAAGTCCCACACCGGGGTAATGCGATTGTGCTGGAAAATGGATCGCTTTGCTGCTATATTTTGTATTGGATGTCTCCTGTGCTTCTTAATCCGTAAAGATGTTGCTTCCCCTCATAAATTAAGAAAAAAGAGCTTCCATGGCTATCCCAGTTTAAACCTACAGGTAGCGCCATTACACCCATACTTCACATCGGAACGACTTATACTCGAGTATTTATGGTAACCCCTTTTTGGTTTTATAGCTAACTGCTGTCAGTTAGATTTTTATTTATTTCTCTGTCCTGGTTGCAGATTTTCCTTTACTTTCTGTCTGGTGAATCTGTTGTCAGCAGGACAGGTTGTGATGATAAGAACCCAACAAGAGTTTTCATTCCCACTCTGTAGGAAATGTGTATTGAAATTGAAGATATTAAACCACACATCTAAATAAATTCAAATTAAAGGGAAATATGTTCTACTCTTTAAAAAGGTGAATTTGTGAGTATTTTTGTCATGAAAGTTGGGTTTAAGCAGGATATGTACAAACTGTACATCATTTGTTTCTGCTATGGAGCTATCCAACTTGCTGGAGATATATTATTATTAAAGATGCCTTAAAGTCAGTTTATTACAAAACTTAAGTTTAAACATTTAAGCACCAAAAAAAAAAAATTTAACCACAGATAACAGAAATGTGAGATAGATAAATATCTAATTGTTTTCTTTTTCTTCTTAAAAGAAGTGGAGTCAAAGCTAATTAAGGCTTCATTTGGCTAGTGTGAGTATTTTGAGCTAACACCTCAAGCTGAGCAAGCAAATAAAACCAAAAGATGAGCCAAGCTTAGGGGGTAATTTGCTGTTAGAAACATGCCTTTGAAGTGGATTTTAACCACTGTTTCAGAGACCTTTAAGTGGGGAAATTCAATTAGATCAAGGGTTTGGCACCACTTTTGTGTTCTATTAGGATTACAAGCTGAGCAGCATCTTATTGTAGATTTGGCACCAATATACATATAAACCATGTCTCCCTAAGGATTTAAAGTCTGCAATAGAAGTTTTGGAACCCAAACAGTCATTTAGAGGCAAGGGTAGGCACTAGACATGGAAAATTCAGTGCTGATGGTTATGATCCTCTTCAGCTTGTTCTGCTGCCTCTGTTCAGCTTGTAAGTACCTTGTCAATTATTTTACCTTACTGTTAATCAGATACGTTTTTAATAACAACCAAACATTTTTTATTTTGTAGTAGTTAATTAACAGTGTGCCCAAAATTTGAATTTCTTTGCTGTATAATATTCTTTGTAACTTTACCTACCGTCTTACAGATGATGGGATCGCAAACAGACAGAACAGAAGAAATTTGTTTGCAGAACGAGAATGCTGTAAAAGACAGAGTAACTTTGTTTACATTGGGCCAGGTATATTCCCTATTTATTTCATTAGTCCATACACTCTCCATAATTGATTGGGTCAGGCCTAAGATTCCATACAGTGGCATTTTGTCTAGTATTGTGAGTATACATAGGTTGGACTTGATGGACTTGTGTCTTTTTTCAACCTCACCTACTATGTAACTATGTAACATGTTTGAGTACTGGTACTCTAGATTTTGAAACAAATTTGTTAATATGTGAGAAAATTTCCAGTAAACAGTTCCACAAAATAAACAGGGCCAGTAGGTCTTGTCTATGGAAAAAAAGTCTAAACATCGTGAAGATAACATATATCAGCAGACCTGTCAAATTAAAACATTTTTTGTATTCTAGCTGTATTGATAGAGTTGTGGATAACAATTTACTATAAAGACATATTTTCTTTCTTATAGACATATCTGGCAGTCCCGTAAGTGTGGATGTTGGCCTGTGCAGGTCTCATTGTGGGGCCACTCAAAGAATGAACACTTACAATTCTGTCTTTTCTGGACTTCCAAAGCACTCTTCAATGCTAGATTTCCTGAAAAATAAAAAGGTTAGTGAGTGGTTTCATTTTCATTGTTTAAATATTATATTCTTATATTTCTATTGTTATTTTAATTAATCTGTATTATCTTTTTAAAGCGTTGAGCTTTGCTTCTTAATAATGACTTTGTACATTTTTAATCGTTTAATGACTTTGGTACATTTTGCCATTTTTCATTTGGGTAGATTCAATTGCTAATAAGTTTTTAACTGCTTGGCGTTTTAAAGCAAAAATTGCACTGTTTTTGGATTTGTGTGGCACTATATTTAATATAATAACATGATACTGTATTATTATTTAGAAAAGAAACATTTAAAAAAAAATCTTACATTTCTGTGAAATAAAAATGCAAACCATTTTTGCTGCCCAAAAATACAACCATAAACTTACTCTACTGTTTGTTCTAATTATAAGGGTGCCAAATGACCAAATTCCTGCCTTTGAGTAATTCATTTATTTACTCTACTACATAACTAGACATGTTTACCATTTCTAGAATCAGCCCTAAGCTTGTAATTAAAATGAATAAAGCCCAAAACTGATGGAGCTCAACAAGATTTTTTATTATACTGCTTTGCTATATAATCATTTGCCAATTAGAGTGCTCTGCACTGAGAGTAACTATGAATTGTTCACTGCAAAATCAGGTTCAAGCTGCTGGAGACAGCACTATTCCAGTGCACACAGCTTGCAGCAAAAAAGTTTGGTAGGAAACTTACTGCTTATGGACATTATTATGCTAAAACATTTAGCATGTAGTCTTGAACACACAGTGTGTCTTTTATTGAAAAAAGTTAAGGATCATACAGCTTAAGGGCTTAACAAGTTGTAGCTTTTCAATTAGGCACATGAGAAATGACACCTTCTCTAACAGTTTTTTTTATTTTGCAGTTACGAGAGAGGGTTCCAGATATACCTTCTCCATCTAGTTCAGAGCCTTCATGTCCCAGTCAGTCAAGCTGCCAACCCACAAAGGTCACTATAGAGAGGGTTCTTTTGTTCCAGGGAATTCAAGAAATTGCAGTCATTGAGGACTGTCAATGCACTCCCATTCCACAGGAGTGCATCCGAATGCCATTTCTGAAAACCTTCTTCCCAGATACCCCCTTTGAGTCTACAGTTGATGTTGGGAAATGTTCCAGTCCTGATGTTTCTACAGGTAAATTAAAAATCATAAACAGTAAATTGTAAACAAGAGAATTTTTTTATATGACCAAAATATGTGAAAAAAAACCACAAGGGAATAGAGAATGTAGGGTTTATAAAGAAAGATTTTATTTGTTGGATTTGTTTGATTCTTGGTTTAATTTGCACACTCCTGTTTTTTAAATACTATTGGCAAAATGATGTGTATTCATGAACAATAATTTGCATTGGAGATAAGCAAAACATAGAATATGTATGTATGTATGTATGTATTGTATTAATGTATACCGGTATATGTATAATAATATATTCATGTTTAATGTATGATGTAGTCAGACATTGCACAAAAAATTTATTTTATAGTATGTCTGTGCCTAGTTATTCAACCCAGCTGCTGTATCTAAATATCACACCAATATTTCAATTAGCACAAAACAAGTATGAAGTAAGCTTAAATATGTAGTTAGTGGAAAATGATGCGTTTTGGCTTCCCGGCTAACATTATATCATATGAATGTTTCATGGTCTAATACTTTACAGGATTTTGGTGTGCTCCAACCAAATTCGGCACAGTAATTATTGAAAATCCAAATGGAGCAGAAGTTGTTCAGACAGTGGAAACTTGTGATATGAAAGAGAATTGTTATAGGGTCTCCTATATGGAATACTACTATGAGATTGTTCAAAATCAGAAAGGTGTTGTTGAAGAATTGCTAAAGGTAAGACTTAAAAGTGGTAACCTGCCATTTTGAAAGTGCTGATTTAGTTAGTGGTTTGCAGTGTCATTTTCTTACTCTTGCCTGGTAAATACTCCACTATTACCTTGAAAAGTTATAGTATTCCAAACGTAAATTTCTAACTATAAAAGTGCAAACTGCTTTGACTGCTCTTTTTTTTTTTTTTTTTGCGTAACACTACTTCCTTTGCAGAACTACAAGTTTGCCACTTTTGTTCTGTTCCTCATTCCTGAAATTGATAGCAGTTTCCAGCATTCTTGGCATACTTTGTGCAGGTCCACCCCAAATTATTAAATGACTGTACTATAAAAATTCACATTTTATGTATCACTTATGAAAGTTGTGAAGTTATAATTTCGCCAGCTGCCTGTAAAAGAGGGCGTTGCCATAACAAAGTGCCCTGCTGCATCAGTCTGAGTTTAAGTATCTGGTTCTCCTTTTTCTGTTTAACAATTGAAAGGGGTATCTTTCTCTTTGTTTCAAAAGGTCTCCACTTTTTGGAAAAGATTTACACTTTCTGTTCATCAGTGTTTGTATCTAAACTTTCTGCTGCTCATCAGTTTACCATTTTTGAACAGGTTCATCAGTTTTAATTAAGTAGTTTTAATAAGTACATCGGTTTCAATACTCCATTTTTGACTGTAGTGAAATTATTTTTCTGCTATATTTGCATTTTTAAAGAGGAAGTAAACTTAGCCAAACAAATCCTAAAAATTAATATAGCCTCTTCACAAAAGCTTTTTAAATCATCCAATCTTATAAATAAACCTGCTTGGTCCCTTCTTACTTTTTAGCAGCCAATTTTTGTTTCCATGCCTCTCGTCCAAAGCCGGCGCCATTTTTACATCTGTCTTCCTCATCTGTGCACTGTAAAACTTCTGCCCTTTGTTGTGGTAATGGCCGGAATCTCGCACATGCGCATTGCGTGATAACCAAGCCTCATTTTCATTCTAGGATTACTATGGCAAAGAAGTCTGCCATGTCTACAATTTACATACCTGTACCTGTTTTCTGAACAGAGGTACTAATAAAAGTGAAAAAGAAATATAACATTGTGGGATATCTGCTGTTTGGTGTAGTTTTAGCAAGTTGCATTCTGTCCTCGGTGATCGGGGGCCGAGATTTAAACTCCTATGTGACGTAGCAAGTCACATGGGGTGTCTCAGAATGCAGGGCACAGGGCTGTACCCTCACAGGATTGCAATGCAATGCCACAGAGAATGGATGACAGAGGCATGGCATTGGCTGGAAAAGACTGACGGCACACACCTCATGTCTTAAGTAGCCACAAAGCTGCGCATGTGCCACGGACATCATGAAAGTGATCCTGGCTCAGTTTCAACAGAATGACAAAGGTTAGACATATTGTAAAAAGAGCACCATGTACATTGATTCGAAATGATTTTAATGCAACAAAGTGCTAATGTTGAGTTTACAACCAATTTAAGAAGTTTGAATAAAACAGTGTGCAAGCTTTACTGAAAAATGCAAACAAAAAACTAATGTCCTTTCTAGCTCAATTCTCGAATCCATTTTTATAAACAGTCCTTACCACAATATGATGCATTATCTGAGCTATTGACATTAAAGTATATCTCTGGCTAAAACCTTTTTGTAGCTTGGGATAGAGTAGGGAGAACTAGAACTTCTGCAATAATTGTATTAAATCCCCACTGAGGAGATCCACCTCTTCTGTTTGTCCTGGTGACTGTTGTCACTGGGGCATTGAATAATGTTAAATCTAGTACTTTACAGTTGTAGCTGAAATAGGAGATGGGGGGGGGGGGGATCTTTCAAAGCTGACACATATTTTAATGACAACTAAGAGGAGTTTCTCACACTTTTGAAAGATTTCCATTCAATTTCTGATGTCTCTGTGACAGGAAATAAGGGAACATTTCTATACTGGGAACAAAGACAATAAAAACCTTAGCTTTATGTAAAGCTAAAAAAAAGTAAAGAAACTTTATTTTTTCCTAAAGCCATCTACAATTTCATAATACATTAATTGTATGTAGATAGCAAATCAGCACATTAGTGTATTTATAAATACACAACACCAAAAGTATAATAAAATAAAATATGCCTAAGATGTACATGGTATAAATGAAAGTCATTGGCAATTAATTTGTTTTCTTTCTAGTTTTTATTGAAAGTTTGAAATATTAAAGGACTTTAAAGGACTTTTCATTAACACATTGAATACAAAGTTAAGCTGGTTAATTGTTATACAATGAGACAAAGCCACAGCCTGCTGTTTTAAATCTTGCCATGCACATTTGTTGATATGCAAACTAGTTTCTCCTTTTGTTAAGCACAGCTTTTAGGAATGTGAATAGAGATAAGGAAGTGTTCTTTGTTTTCATCTGTTTTTCAATCTGCTAGGAAATTGATGTGGGACGTTGCATAGGAAGCTGTTCAACAGGAAATCATTGTCTG
Organism: Lithobates clamitans; assembly: GCA_037952925.1. Lineage (NCBI taxonomy): Eukaryota > Metazoa > Chordata > Amphibia > Anura > Ranidae > Lithobates > Lithobates clamitans. The sequence continues at coordinate 348,358 of JBBGZY010001347.1, forward strand.
CTTAGGTAAGTATAAATGGTTTACCTTTCCTTTCTAACCAGCTTAGAACTTCTTTGATAGGTGTGAACAGAAACACACCAATATTGGGATGAAAATGATGCTCCCACACATTCTAATATTAAACAGGCACAGCATAAAGTAGAATGACCTGAAGATTACATTGTACATAAAGAAAATATATTATATGGAAGGTCGGAGTCGAATTACAAGATCCTATAAAAAAAGGAAGTGCAAGCCAAATGTTTCTATACAGGTGGAAATAGGAATTATTGGTGGGCTAGGAAGTGTGTTATCTGGTTCCACTTCATAGCAGTGAAGGTTAAATTATTCACTGAGGCATGCATTCCCATCTCTGGTGGCAGCTGCTTGTGTGCATCCTGTTAGTATGAGTACACATGTACAGCTTTGCTAACTGTGGGGTATGTTTGTTTACCATAAAATAGAAGAATACTAGTTAATGGCAGGTTACTGCTGATGTCAGGTCAACGAGTCTGCTGCCAAGCCTTTTAGGAATTTATCAGAGAGAGCAGTTTGCACTGCTATAAATGTTTGGTAATGCTGATTGGATGTTGGTTGCTCTTCTCAGGCTATATCTCTAGGCTCAGGAGCGGTATCTTTTTTTGTACAATGACAAAGAGACCTCCAGTCATATATTTTCAATTGAATGAAGTGTTTGGAAAACTTTTTGCATTATTACACTAAATCACTCTGCGTGACACTTTTTGGAAGGCCAAATTATCCTGCAAGTAATGTAGTTACCTAACAAATCAATGTATTATATTTTCAGGGACTATCGTAACATGCATCATTGCCTAGTATGGGCTGAAGGTGCAGACAATGGATGCATGCCCCAGGAATATGAAACACATAACTTCAGGAGCAGAAATGGACATATACGTGCAGTATTTGCAATTAAGACTTGCAAATGTCAGACCTAAAACTGACATTTTCAAGAACTCATTTTGAAAGAGGATATGAATTCACAATACCCTTTTAAAGCTCAGTTATGCTATCAATAGTACACAGTGTTCTCAGTAACAATCTTAATGAAATACTAACTTAGATTGACCTTATGGGGTGTCATAATTGAAAGAAATATGAGAGATGTAAGCATAACTTAAGATTTGGCTGTTTCAGAAAATCTGTGCGATAATCTTTTACTTTTCACCTTTGTTAAAGTAACAACCCTTTCACCATGTGTACAACATTGCAACGCAGGTCATAGTTTACAGAACATTTTATTACTGCATGATTGAAACATTCTCAGTAGAGATTTACATATCCATGGCTATACCTGGGGTGTCCATAATAGGCACAGTCCTAAATAAATTAGAAATAATGCTAATTAATCTAATGCAAAGCAAAGATCAGGGTAATTATGAATACCCATGTGAATATGAGCGGTTCTGTCCACCAAAAAAGAGATAAGTTCCAAGTCCTGCTCCAGTATTTGAGATTTGGACAATATCTCACTCTCCAACCCCTATCACAGGAAGACCTCTGTCCAACTATGGCCAACTTTAGCCAAGTTTAGTGTTAAGTGCGGTTACTCATGAGTAATCACACAGGAAATGGATGGAAATCTCCAACAGGAGAAACAGGTACAGAGAGAAAGATAATAAAAAAAAAATCAGGAGCTTTAACCCTTTCCTGCTCTGCCAAAAGTACATTTATTTTGTAACAGTCGCAGTGAGGAACTCAAATTAAATTGTAATGCAACTTTTTCTTTTATGTAGCACTATATTAGTGCCCAGAGTTATGAAACACCACCCTCTTTTGCTCTAAATTATAGCACTTCTGAACAAGTACCTACACTATGCAGAGTTTTCGGGACTAGGTTGAAAAAATATCCCAGAAAGGAGCATTGTTATGATCATAAATCCCTTAAAAGACTGCTCTAGTCTAGTCTAGAATTGAAAATCAAGCAATCCAAACTGATAACCTTACCTAGAAATCATATAAACTGTGGTTTCTTTACAGTTTCATATTCTTAGCAATTAATATTTTGGACAGTCAATATTTGTATATAGTTTTACATTTTCCAAATTAAATCTTTGTACAGTGCAAATATTTTGGAGTTGGTTTTTTTTTATTGAGTACTATACATCTCTAGAACATGAGAATCCAGAAGAACTAAAAGATGTGTTGGTATATTTCTGAATTTGTATGATGTATTGTTATTGCATATATATTTTTCTTACTATATAAAAATAGTATATATATTGTAATGTTTAGAAGATCAGGTCTTACCAGAGCAGTTGTATAGCCACTAGGGATGAGCTCGAACATCAGGTGTTCGTCAAACAGCGAAAATTATGCGGTGTTCGTGGCAATTTCGAAAATTGCGGAACACCGTTAAAGTCCATGGAACATTAACATAAACAACCAAAAGTGCTCATTCTAAAGGCTTATATGCAATTTATTGCCATAAAAAGTGTTTGGGGACCTGGGTCCTGCCCCAGGGGACATGCATCAATGCAAAAAAGAGTTTTAAAAAACGGCCGTTTTTTCGGGAGCAGTGATTTTAATAATGCCTAAAATGAAACAATAAAAATGAAATATTCCTTTAAATATTGTGCCTGGAAGGTGTCTATAGTATGCCTGTAAAGTGGCGCAGTATTCCCGTGTTTAGAACAGTACCACAGCAAAATGACATTTCTAAAGGAAGAAAAAGTCATTTAAAACTGATCGCGGCTGTAATGAATTGTCGGGTCTTGCCAATTAAGATAAAACCCATTGAAAAAACGGCATGGGTTCCCCCGCCAGTCCATTACCAGGCCCTTTGGGTCTAGTATGAATATTAAGGGGAACCACCGAACCAAAAAAAAAAATTGCGTGGGGGTCCCCCCCAAAATCCATACCAGGCCCTTCAGGTCTGGTATGGATTTTAAGGGGAATGTAAAACAAAAGTGTAGCGCTAGTGATGTATATATTACACAAAAAACTTAACCAGAATGGAAATCTGGAGGCGGATTGTGCTATAGATACTATGATATAACACTCTATGTTTGGAGTGTATAAAAATATAATATTGCAATAAAGAAATAAATGTAATAAATCAAAGGTAGAGAATGTAAATGATTCTATGCAAAGGGGAGTAAGTACTAGCAAAGAAAAAACTAAACGAACTGCTGCCTCTACTGATTACTGCCACTAGTAAGCAGTACATGAATGGAAAGAAAATGAAGTAGATATGGCGCTGTTCTAATATGCACCTATCATTGATAAACCAGTTAGCTGCAGGTGTATGCAAATTGAAATTAAATAAATAAATTGGTGAATGTGCACTAGTACATAAATGTGTATAAAAGTGCCATTGACATGTATGCTACATAGCTTCAAATATGTATTTCCAACCAAGGAAAGGAAAAGCTGAATCTCCAAATAAAAGTAATATATGTAAATATATAACAAGTGGTTAAATACCTCTGTGCAAATGTGCCAAGTGTTGAACAAATAACGGGACTAATTAATCCCAATGCATCCTCCAAAAAAAATGTACATTTAGAAGATATACGGTCCCATTAATATTTGGACAAAGTAAAGTGCTTACGTGCTAGTAAACTTTTTTGAAATATATGCATTTAAAATTAAAAATATAAAATATAAAATATAGTCCCAACAATAAAAATCAAAGGGTAAAGTGCTTCTGTGCTGGTGAAAACAATATTTGTGTTGATAATTTCCACTTTGCAAAGGTGATCACAGCATGCGTGTCTTGTCCGTGCTCTTATTGTAACTGCACTCACCAGAATCCCCCCCCCCCCCCTTGGGGTATGCAGCATTTACAGTATCTGCCACTGTGTAGCACTTTGGAGGCTGGATATTCCCCGATGTAATAGCAGTTGTCACTCTTCCCCAAGCTTTGGAATGAATTTTTCTGGAATTCCTTTTTCACTTAGGACAGTAAAATGCTGCCACAACCTCAGGACACAGGACCCAAAAACAGAGCACCATGGGACCTGCTCAGAAACAGAGAACCTGTGACTGTACACAACACTGACTGAGGAACACCCACCACACTGCCCATAGACAAAGGACAAGGACAGAAGGAGCACAGACAACCCTGGCCGTACACTGCTGCTCCCAACGCAGACAGCAGTGTACGCCCAGGGTTGTCTGTGCTCCTTCTGTCCTTGTCCTTTGTTTATGGGCGGTGTGGTGGGTGTTCCTCAGTTTTAAATGACTTTTTTCCTTTAGAAATGTCATTTTGCTGTGGTACTGTTCTAAACAGGGGATAACTGTGCCACTTTACAGGCATACTAAGGACACCCCCCCCCCCCCGGCACGATATTTAACGGAATATTTCATTTTTATTGTTTCACTTTAAACATGATTAAAATCACTGCTCCCGAAAACTTTTTTTGCATTAATACATGTCCCCTGGGGCAGGACTCAGGTCCCCAAAGACTTTATATTGCATATAAGCCTTTAAAATGATCACTTTTGATTTTTCATGTTCGTGTCCCATAGACTTTAACGGTGTTCGCGTGTTCGTGGACTGCACACAGGACAAATTTTTTTGCCTGTTCGCATGTTCTGGTGTGAACCGAACTGGGGGGGGGGGTGGTCGACTCATCCTTAATAGCCATAAAAAGTCTTAATTTTCCACACAGGCAATACAACAATGCTTTTAGTAGCAAATGGAAATGTCTTGTCTTCAGGTCAATGACATAACATGGAGTCCGCCTTTTCTTAGCAAAATAGCATAACAGGGTCTCACTGATAAAGAGGTTTGTATCCACAGAAGGATGGTCACAGTACTAGAGCTTTAGGGGTGTTTTCCAACCCAGAGGCAATCTCCAACATTGCTCAACAATAACACAGCTCTCACAACTTTTTACCAATGAAAAAAAGGGTACCCAAGGGGCACTGGGGCTTTGATATGAGTTTAAGCAAGGTGGTGAGAGGGCAAACAACATTTAAAGAGCCCACTGGCTCAGGATAGGCTGCTCACAACGGATAAGGCGAGAGCACAGGGGAGAGGCAGAGAACACGGGAGGAAGAGGATAGCATGAGGGAATGTGGAGAGCACAGGGGGGCAGCGGAGAGCATAGGGGGATGTTCAGATCACAGGGGGGCGCTGGAGAGCATTGGGGGTGGAGAGCATGGGGGGGTGGAGAGCACAGGGGGCGGCGGAGAGCATAGGGGGAGGTGGAGAGCACAGGGGACCGCAGAGAGCATGGGGGAAGATGGAGAGCACAGGGGAGGCTGGAGAGCATGGGGGGAGGTGGAGAGCACAGGGGGAGGCGAAGAGCATGGAGGGATGTGGAGAGCACAGGGGGGCGGCAGAGAGCATGGGGGAGGTGGAGAGCACAGGGTTGGCTGGAGAGCATGGGGGGATGTGGAGAGCATGGGGGGGAGGCTGGAGAGCAGGGGGGGAGGCTGAGAGCATGGGGGGGAGGTGGAAAGCATGGGGTGGAGGTGGATAGCATGTGGGGGGAGGTGGAGAGCATGGGGGGAGGTGGAGAGCATGGGGGGGAGGCTGGAGAGCACAGAGGGGCAGCGGAGAGCATGGGGGGAGATGGAGAGCACAGGGAAGGCTGTAGAGCATGGGGGAGATGGAGAGCACAGGGAAGGCTGTAGAGCATAGGGGGAGGTGGAGTAAGCATGGGGGGGGGGTGGAGAGCACAGGGGGGTGGCGAGCATGGGGGAATAGAGGAGAGCATGGGGGAGATGGAGGAGAGCATGGGGGGAGATGGAGGAGAGCATGGGGGGAGGTGGAGAGAGCATGGGGGGAGGTGGAGAGAGCACGGGGGGATGGCGGAGAGCATGAAGGGAGGTGGAGAGCACAAGGGGCCAAAGAGCATGGGTGGGGTGGAGAACACAGGGGAAGGCAGAAAGAAGCAGGATAGGAGGAGCAGTGGGGGTGGCTGCATATAGAAGAAACATTCTCTCGATCTTCCGCCTGCAGTCTCGGAATGCCTGCTTCTCCTCTCCCTCTCGCAGGCATTCAGAGACTGCAGGAGGAAGATGAAGAGAATGATTCTTCTATATGCAGCCGCCCCCACTGCTGCTCCTATCCAGGTTACAGGGGGGCCGCACTCACAATCTCTCTCATCCAGCTCCAAGGTGTCTGCAGCAGGTGTTGGTTCTAGCTCCCCCCTTCGTAGTCACACCCCCCGGCACAGACGGCTGACCTATACGGGTAGCCGTGTGGCCGCGGAGAGGCCGAAGGGGTCTCCTCCAGCTCTCCCCCCTTCACATTTCCGTCCCCCTGGCGCCGATGGCTGAGCTTAACTGGCAGCCGGGCGGCCGTGGAGAGGCCGGGGGAGTGGCACGGGCTCAAAGAGCAGCCCAGCTGCCTTGGGCCCGGCAAGGACTTGTGGCCTGGTGGCTCCGGCCCACCGGGCAAGTGCCCGGTTTGCCCTATGGCCAATCCGGGCCTGTTGGGGGTTCTTTAGCATCCGTGTAAAGCGTACCTGTCAGCTGGGACATGCCAGACATGAAGTCTAAGGGCTTTTTGGCCCACGTTTAATAAACAAAAAGAAATATGTCCATCCAGGATTGCCCACGCATGGGGTTTCAGCTTCACAGCAATAATCACAAACGGAAAATACAGAGCCACCTGGCTCTTTAGCAACACCGCTGCTCAGGCTTATGCTTCAGCCCTCATGGCTCTATTACAGAGTTCCTGTACAGGCACTGTACCTCTTTTCCAGCTTCCTTGCTGCTTAACTCACAGGCTTGGGCTCTCTGACTATACCGTGCAGACATGCACATTTCTTCCTTGCTCGCCTGGACTCCTCGGGAGGGTGGAGCCCAGAACCCTGGTCCTGACTCTACTATCAGGCCCACACACACCTGAACAATCAGTGTGCCGGCTAGCCCTAAATTCTGGTCCCAGGATTGGAGATTTCCTCCCACCCAGATCGCTGCGAAATCTCCAGGCTCCAGGTCCCCAACTGGACTTTACAAACCTCAGAGAAAACTGACACATAGTTTCCTCCAAAACTATATAATCATCCTGGAGCCTCTCAACCTGCCTGGTTGACAATCCTGGGCGACATACCAGCTCACCGCTAACTGCACTGTCACAATATATATTTTTATTACACACACACACACTCTCCAGCCACTTTATTAGGTACACCTGTTCAATTGCTTGGTAACACATACTGCTAATCAGCCAATCACATGAACAATAAAAACACACCGGCGCATAACAATCGGATGATTAGCACTGCAGTGGCAGGAAATATTGTAGTCCTTGATATAGGTGTATATATTGTCTAGAAGAACTAATAATAATAATATTACTAATTCAGGTAGCAGCCATCCCAGAGTGTGCCCCAAAACTCTGTAAGAAACAACAGAAAAGAAAGGGGGCGTGAGGCGCACCTAAGTGGTATTAAAACACAATTTAATCACTGGCCAGTAGAAGGAGCTGTGTGCTCTCAGCGCATAGCCAGAGAGTTGTCCTGTTCTCTCTACGATCTGGGCCCGCCCATCCGAGACATCACTTCGTCCCGTGCAGTCCACGTCAGGCAGCGTCGCTTCCTGGATGCTTCCAGCATCCCAGCTCAGCCTTTTCACAGCCACCTAGACCCTGGATGGAATAGTGGACAGCAGGCAGTCCTTGAGCATTATGTTTTTAAAGAGCATGCGTGTGATTTCTTCTATATTGTAAGTGCAACTTTGAGTGATTAAAGAGTGTTTTAATACTACACTTGGGTGTGCTTCCCGCCCCCTCTTCCTTTTCAGCAAATCACATGGCAGCAACTCAATGCATTTAGGTAACTAGATGTGGTGAGGACAACTTAAAGTTCAAACCAAGCATTAGAATGGGGAAGAAAGAGGATTTAAGTGACTTTGAACATGGCATGGTTGTTGGGCTGGTCTGGGTATTTAAAAAACTGCTGATCTACTGGTATTGTCACGCACAACTATCTCTGGGGTTTACAGAGAATGGTCTGAAAAACAGAAAATATCCAGTGAGCAGCAGTTATGTGAATGAAAATGCCTGGATGTCGGAGGAGAATGGGCAGACTGGTTTGAGATAGAAAGGCAGCAGTAACTCAAATAACCACTTGTTACAATCAAGGTATGCAGAATACCATTGATGAACACACCAAACCTTGAAGCAGATGGGCTACAGCAGCAGAAGACTATCCTGGGTGCCACATCTGTCAGCTAAGAACAGGAAACTGAGGCTACAATTCACATAGGCTGACCAAAATTGGACAATAGAGGACTGGAAAAACTTTGCCTGGTCTGATGAGTCTCGATTTCAGCTGCGACATTCAGATGGTAGGGTCAGTATTTGGCGTAAACAACATGAAAGCATAAATCCATCCTGCCTTGTATAAATGATTCAGGCTGGTGGTGTAATGGTGTGGGGGATATTTTCTTCACACACTTTGGGCCCCTTAGTACCAATTGAGCATCATTTAAATGCCACGGCTAGGGATGAGCTTGATGTTCGGGTCGAACATGAGTTTGACTCGAACATCGGGTGTTCGCCCGTTTGCCGAATTTAGAACATTATGGGGCGTTTGCAGTAAATTTGAGCGCCCGTGGAATGCCCCATAATGCACTGCGACATCGCAGTGCATTGCTGTATGATGATTGGCCAAAGCATGCACCTGACCTGCATGCTTTGGCCAATCCCAGCGCCCTCTGCTAAGAGACCCATAACTGGCTAAAGGCAGGGTTCCTTTGGACAATCATGGCTCAGGGGGACTAAGTCCACGCCCCACACTATATAAGGCTGCCTGCACGGCGGCCCTGTGTAGTGTTGTTGGCGTGGACGGAGACATAGCTTGATTTAGATTAAGCTAGGCTGACCAGACATCCCCGGTTTCCGGGGACAGTCCCCGGACTGAGCAGGCTGTCCCCGCTCCAAATTTGTCCCCACTCTTGTCCCTGGATTTAGGGGGCAGCGCCAGTGGCATATCAACAGGGGGAGCGGGGGAAGGTCTTTCCCGGATGCCACACATTGGGGGTGTCAGGACAGTGCCACTGCGTAGGATGCCCCATCAGTGTTGCCAACCTTCTGTGTGAATACAGAGATGGCTGCATCTATCACAGGGCTGAGTGTCTGCGTTCTGTTCTCACGGAGCACAGACAGCACAGCCCCCCTTCCACATGAATGGCAGAGGCCGGAGCGGCTCTGCTTCTTCTCGCCCCTCCCTCCCTGTGTCCGCCCACACTCCGTCAGCCTGTGTGCTGTGTGTGAATAGGACATGAACTTTATGGAGCAGCTGACAGCCACACTGTACACCTGAAGCCACTGTAACTGAAGTGAGTGAGCAGTCACCGGACTCTCGCCCTCCTCCTTCCTTCCCTCTCCCCCCCCCTTTCCTTAACTGCAGCCAAAGAGCTTTGTTTTTTCAGCCTATAACAGTATTTTGTCCTCTGTGCTTTAAAGTGGTATTTAGGGTGTTAAACAGGCAGTAAGGAAATATTACCTCCTCACTGCATGTCAGATGCCTCTGAAAAGTGACCTATGCATGGCTCCCTTTTCATTGGAGTATTTTCTGACCGTCTCCTGTATAATATCCGCAGTCTCTGACCATCTCCTGTATAATATCCGCAGTCTCTGACCATCTCCTGTATAATATCCGCAGTCTCTGTCTCCTGTATAATATCCGCAGTCTCTGATCATCTCCTGTATAATATCTGCAGTTTCTGACCGGCTCCTGTATAATATCCTCAGTCTCTGACCGGCTCCTGTAAAATATCCATAGTCTCTGATTGTCTCCTGTATAATATCCGCAGTCTCCGACCATCTCCTGTATAATATCCGCAGCCTCTGACCGTTTCCTGTATAATATCCGCAGTGACCCTGTCCTGCAGTATGTCTGCAGTCTCTGATTATCTCCTGTAGTATGTCTGTAGTCTCTGATCATCTCCTGTAGTATGTCTGCAGTCTCTGACCATCTCCTGTAGTATGTTTGCAGTCTCTGAACATCTGCTTTAGTATGTCTGCAGTGTCTGAACATCTCCTGTACTATGTTTGCAGTCTCTGACCATCACTCTTTATGAAACGCACTCCTGAACCCCTGCACTCTGTATGTAGCATCCTCCTGAGCCCTACTCCCTACAGGTAGCATCCTCCTATTTTTTACATTATTCCCTTCTTCTTTTCTTTTCACATAATCGCCCCCTTATCAATGTCATGCTCCCTTACTAAATACTTCACTGCTGACACTTCTGATTGTTCCTCTGACCACTTCCTGTAGTCCCGGTCCCGCCCCTCCCCTCTTTCATCCACACCAATCATCACATTTCCTGTTCTGGTTCTCCCTCCCACCTCCCACTTCTTAAGCCGCCCTATCCCATCCATCCTCAGCCTGATGAAGGGGCGCGGCTGTCACGTCATCACAGCCCCTACGCCCTGCAACGCGTCGCTCGATTCATGACGTCATCACTCCTCGCCGGTTGTGTACGCTCTTCCCTGCTCTCCACCGAGTACTGTGACTTGTCACCGCTGCGGCCGGCCTCACATCTCAGCGGTACCTCTCCTCACACACAGGCAGAGCCCCCCGCCAGGAGTTGTCTTTGACTGATTTGAACCTTTGATGGATGATGTCCTCTTCACCATTTGATTACTATTTTATGCCTATTGATGACCTTCAACATGTGAGTTTGATCATCATTATCTTTTTATGAATAAACCTTGTTTTTAGTCTACACCCAGAGGCGCCTCTCTCTTCTGTTTAGCATCCTCCTGAGCCCTGCACCCTACAGGTAGCATCCTCCTGAGCCCTGCACCCTACGGGTAGCATCCTCCTGAACCCTGCACCCTACGGGTAGCATCCTCCTGAACCCTGCACCCTACGGGTAGCATCCTCCTGAACCCTGCACCCTACGGGTAGCATCCTCCTGAACCCTGCACCCTACGGGTAGCATCCTCCTGAGCCCTGCACACTACGGGTAGCATCCTCCTGAGCCCTGCACACTACGGGTAGCATCCTCCTGAGCCCTGCACCCTACAGGTAGCATCCTCTTGATCCCTGCACCCAGCACCCTCCTGCACCCTGCATGTAGCACCAGCATACAGGGGGCACACTAACCACCAGCATACAGGGGGCGCACTGACCACCAATATGCATGGCCAGTGGTTACCAGTATACAGAGGACATAACAAATCAGGTAAAACAATTACCATGCAACTAAAAAAATCTAAAAAGCAATAAGAGAATCATGTTAGCTGGTTCCCTCATCTAACGCAAATCAATAAAAAGCAAAAAAATGCAGCGCTGCCCTACACTTTAATTGTACAAATAGGCTTATAAGTGCAATAGTAAAACATATAAATGAATATCCAGTGCAAATCAACCAATGTATTGCAATATAGTAGTGATGGTGTCACCCCTCTGCAAAAATATTGTGAGAAATTGCAGAGCTTCAATGTGCAAATAATGGTGAAACCCCCTACATACAACAATAATAACAGAGATACAAATCAACTCATGTATTAGAACATAGTAGTGATGGTGTCACCCTCTCTGCAAGAGGTAAGAAATATTGCAGAGCTGCAATGTGCAAATAGTGGTGAACTCCCCTATATATAATCATAATATTAATAAAATGTAAAATATTTACCTCAATTGTACATTTTATTATGATTATATATAGGGGGTTCCACGACTATTTGCACATTGCAGCTCTGCAATATTTCTTACCTTTTGCAGAGAGGGTGACACCATCACTACTATGTTCTAATACATGGGTTGATTTGCGTCTCTGTTATTTTTGTATGTGGGGGGTTTCTCCACTATTTGCTCTGCAAATTCTCAAAATATTTTTGCAGAGGAGGTGACACTATCAGTACTATATTGTAATACATTGGTTGATTTGCACTGGATATTCATTTATACATTTACCATTGCACTTATAAGTCCATTTGTAGAACTGTATAAAGAAAGTGTAGGTTTGTGCTGCATTTTTTGGCTTTTTATTGGTATACAGAGGCCAGGACATACTGATCACCATTGTATGCCATGAAGAAACCGCCACTTACTGGCCACTCCCATAGGTGTGCAGTAGCGTGCCACATTAGCACCCTCACTTTTACTTCAAGCACCACCATAGCACCCCAAAAAAACATTGTCTAGAGCCGCCCCTGCCTGCAATGGATTTGGATTTTGGGGCCCCATCCCTCCCAAGTTTTTTCTCTATCTTCTCTTCATAAAATTTGGTAGTCATATCCTAAAAATTTCTAAGAAGTATCTTTTCTTTTCTTTTTTTCTCTCATGGACAAAATGTGAGAAATAACTTATATATCATACAATCATTATATGAACACATACCACATACACTGCATATATCATTTGAGGAAAATATACTGATAAAATAGTTAACCATTTGCCAATAAAAAAAATAAAAAATATGTCCCCGGATTTAATTTTAAAAATCTGGTCACCTTAGATTAAGCAGGCAGGTTATATAGTTAGTTGCAGTGTATTTAATATATATTGTGGCAAAGCGAGAATCTGTCCCTATAAAAATGGTGTTAAAGTGGACACAGAGTCTACATATCGGCGGATTGCAGAGCTGCAGAGCGTAGATTTGAAACAGAGAAAACTGCTCTGGCAGTTTTCTCCGGATCTTGCTTTTTCTGGAAGAGTTCTGTAGTTTGGAGATCCTTCAGAGTCTTGGGTGGGACAGGATCTCCAACACTGTGTCCGGGTCTTGTGGACAGCCAGCAGGGTGTGTGCCCAGGTGCACACAGCCCAAATAACGAGGGGCTGGTGAGAGCAGAAGAAGGAAGGTGGAGTTGGAGCAGTGGCTGCTAGTGAGTGTCTCTGTGTGAGGATAGCTGCTGTGTGCATCCAAGGAGCCAGAAGCTGTGTGCATTGAGGGGCTTGAAGCTGTGTGCGTTTAAGAAGCCTAAAGACTGTATGCACCCAAGACCATGGGCCTGGAAGATCTGGTGGTTGAGGTACCAGTACCTATAGCAGCATTGCTTTTAAAAAGAGCCAGGTGGGCTTGCGTTTTCAGTTTTGTTTGAATGATGTGTAAACCCCTGCGTGGGATTCAGTAGTGGTTTTATGGACTGTTTTGTTTCTTTGTTCATGTAATAAACGTGGGCTACCTGTTAACTATAAATGCCTGCCTGATGTGGACTCACTACAGAAAAACGCATCTATCACTGAGCTGAGCTATTATGCCCTGTACACACGGACGGACATTGATCGGACATTCCGACAACAAAATCCATAGATTTTTTTTCTGACGGATGTTGGCTCAAACTTGTTTTGCATACACACAGTCGCACAAAGTTGTCGGAATTTCCGAACGCCAAGAACGCGGTGACGTACACCACGTACGATGAGACTATAAAAGGGCAGTTCAATACCAAGCACGGCACCCTTTGGGCTCCTTTTGCTAATCTTGTGTTAGTAAAAGTTTTTGGTGAGGGGCGATTCGCACTTTTTCAGACTCGTGGTTTTCAGATCGTATTTCTGCTGTTCAGTTTGGGCTTGTGGGTTTGTATCTGGTCTTCAGTGCGTTCAGCGAGTTCCCATTGACTTGTCATTGTGTTCTTGTCCGTTCGTTACTGATTTTCAGGTCGCTTCTCACAGGCCTTGCTGTTCTTCAGTGCATTCTGTTACTTCGTTGTGACCAGCCGACCGTTTTATAGCCATCGTGCGTGTACGCACTCATCGTAGAGTTCGTGCTGTACGGGGGCTTGGTGTTAGGGTCTTTACTTTGACACAAGCCCAGTCCATGAACAGGGCGAGGAGGAGTACATGGACCAAGAATTGGTTGCTCCAGCGTGACCAATTCTGTCACATGCCTTTGCTCCGTGAGAATAATCTTGACTATTTCAAGAACTTTCTCAGGATGACAGACCCGTTTTTCATCATCTGTTGGCTTTGCTGACCCCTTTATATTAGCAGGCAGGATACCTGCATGCAGCAAGCCATCACTCCGGAGCAGAGATTAGTCGCCACCCTGCGGTACTTGGCGACGGGGAGAAGCCTGCAGGACCTCAAGTTCTCGACAGGCATCTCCCCCCAGGCTCTGGGGCTCATTATCCTGGAGACCTGTTCTGCCATCATCCAGGTCCTGGAATATATTAAGGTAAGATTTATCCTTTAACATCACTATTTATTGTATTTAATGTTTGATAATGTAATGTATTTCTTTCCTCATTCCCTAATTACCTTGATTGTAATACGCTGTGAATGTCCCCTTTGTCCTCATGCATGCTGGATTTTGTTTAAAAAAAAAATTTTTGTCCTTCATACATATTTGCCTTCACTTACCTCCCCAGCATGCTCTCCTGGGCATATATCCGCCTCATCTACTCAATTAACAATGTATTTTGTCAACTCCATAGTAGAGCTTTACCCTAAATACCACCCTAAAATGTGAAAAAAAATTGTGATTTGCGCTTTAAATTCTGGCACAGTGCCAGAGGTTTTTGTTTTTGGTCCCAAAATCATTTGAAACCCTCCCCTCCAACTGCTAACTCAGCTGATAACAATCCTCTATCTGCTGACTTTGCCAAACCCATACACACTATATACCCACCTCCTTTGTGTTCATATTTATGGATGAATTCACCAAAGCATGTAGTGCAAGGGCCTGCCTGAATGCTTTCAAATGGTACTGTTTAAAGTTTTTGTATCCTATTATCTTGATCGGTAATGGCAGAATGTAAAATATGCTAAAATGTGTACAGTGTGTATTTTTATATCTTTGTATTATGACACTTCTTACCTGTCCAGTGGGCTGCCAATAGTGTAACTAAGGAGGGGCTGTTCCGGGAGCTGGCGCGCAGCATGTGAGGACGTCTTGAGAGGAGCTCTCCCTGTAGATTTCACATCCTGACCTAATCCTGTGAGCTAAAGTCGGCGTTTTTGTCCTGGACTGCTGGGGTATGAGTTGTGGACCCTCCGGAGAGCATCAGGGGATGGTGAAATACGGGCCTCCGTGGCCAAAAACACCGGGGGAGAGGCTGGCACGCTATGCCTGGGGCTCTCAAGATGGCGCCGCGGCGCCGGACAGAGAGGAGGAGGAGGAATGGCCGCCGCTTCAGCAGCAGCATGAGGACACTGAAAGACCGCAGCCTGCTTCATCTGGTCGGGTGAGTCCCAGAATACAGAGGGACCGCACTGTGCGCAGGGGGAGATCCCTGGACAGGGATAGGAGACCCACACATGATACAGACAGGGCCCTGGAGGAGGAAGGAGAACCGTCTCTTAAGCAAATAATGGCTGCCATACAGGGATGTCAGACTAAGCTGCTAGACCACTTTGGGGAACTGCAAATGGAATTCTCCTATATGAAACATGATATGCAGAAGCTTAGAGAAAAAGCACAGGCTGCTGACCACCGCATTGCTGCTCTAGAGGACACTGTCAGGCCTATGACCACTGATAACCAAATCATAAAAAAGACCCTCTCTGAGCACACTCTTAAAATGGCCGACATGGAGGACCGCATGAGAAGAAATAATATAAGGCTGGTGGGATTCCCTGAAGGAGTGGAGGGTAATCATCCGGAGGAATTCCTGGAGGAATGGCTGAAGGTGAATATGGCCCCTGGAACTTTCACTGCTATGTTTGCTATAGAGAGGGCACACCGTGTACCAGGTAAACCACCACCTAAGGGAGCAATCCCCAGACCCATGATAGCAAAGATTCTGCACTTCAGAGACAGAGAAAATATCCTAAAAGGAGCCAGGACAGGCCCTGAGCTGAAGTGTCATAACTATCGGATATCTATTTATCCTGATTTTTCTGCCACCACGCAAAAGCAAAGAGCTTCCTTCTATCCGATAAAGAAACGGCTCAGAGAACTGAACCTGATGTACAGTATGCTATACCCAGCAAAACTACGCATTGTGGATAATGGAAAAACACATTTTTTTACCACCCCCACCGAAGCTGCTGATTGGCTGGATGCGAGAGGACGACCGAGAAGAGGAGGCTCTCCAAGATCGCCTTAACCTGCTACATACAGATGAAGATGTTGGGAGATAGGAGATGTCAGAGGAAAGTAATGCGGCGGACGTTGAGCTGTTTTTTTACCGCCCTTTTGCCTCACAACCCTATTTATAAGATGTAGAAAGGCATTAAATGGGGCCCTTAGATGGGTCTCTATACACCCAGCAATCCGGAAGACTACAGAAGGTATATGTCTGCGACTTTCAAATGCTCAAGAACACTTTTGACGCTGAAGGAATCTACAGGGATCTTTTTCTCCTTTTGGAAACAAAGTTTTTTTTTTTTTTTCTACAGTTTTTATCTATTTCACTGGAGACTTGAGGAGTGGAACAAGAAGTTTCCTCTTCCCCTTATATACTTATATTTTCTTCTATTTTTTTTGTGTTCCAGAGTTTTTTAATTTTTGTGGGAGGTTTTTTTTTCTCTCACAACTGAACTTACTCCTCACAATACTGGAGCCTGTGTGTTTTTTCTGAATACACACATCCGTTATAACCTCTTTTAGGTTAAAGGTTTTGGGAATGAAGTGCCTTGCAAGTTGGGGGCGGGTACAGGGTGGGGGGTGGGGAACAAGGAGGGAGGAGGGGGGAAGTATTGGGGAAAAACATTATTATGCTTTGTGTATGCTCATGATTTTAAGTTCACTTTTGCTGTCTACTGTCTGCCTTCTATGCTGCTGCTCACCAGGATGGGGAGGGGGGGTGCTGGAGCCCTGGGGGGTGCCATACCTGACAGATGGGAGTGGGGAGGGGGGGAGACTCTTGCTTTATCCGCTATGGCTGTGAACCTTAGGGTGATCTCCTGGAACGTTAGAGGTCTCAACTCCAAATTTAAAAGATCGCTGGTCTTTGATTATCTAAAAAATATAAACCGCATTTGATACTGTTGCAGGAGACGCATCTGCAGGGCTCCAGGACTCTCTCCTTAAAAAGGGCGCATATTGCTGGGGCTTATCATGCAAGCTACTCTTCATTTGCTAGGGGAGTGTCCACGCTGGTGGCTAAATCTCTACCTATATGTATTCATGCAATAAAAACGGATATCAAGGGTAGATATGCACCTTTATCACGGTAACAACATAACAGATTCATGACCTTTGTGAACTTATATGTCCCACCTCCCTTCTCCCTGTCTCATTTGGATGATGTGCTTCAAGCGACTTTTGAGATAGCGGAAGGGAGGATTTTCATCTTGGGGGATTTGAATGCGGTGGTGGATCCGACAATGGACAGGTTGGATGCACCGCCGAGAACCCCAACACCGCTTGCAAAGTGGATGTCAACACATGGCCTCTATGATGCATGGCGAGCGAGACACCCAGAGATCAGGGAATACTCTTGCTATTCTGAGACACATAAAACACTATCTAGGATAGACATGGCATTAGTTGAATCTGAGGGACTGCAATTGGTGGCTGGGGCGAGGTACTTACCTAGAGTGCACTCGGACCATTCACCCCTACTAGTAGATATTATATTGGGTCAGAGGCAAGGTATCAGACATTGGAGGATGGAGGCTAGCTGGTTGCAGGAGGAATATATTAAAATTAAATGTAATGAGACTATTCAGCGATTCTGGAAGGAGAATAAGGAAGTTGGCTCTGAACTAATAAAGTGGGAGGCATTCAAAGCTACTCTAAGAGGGGTGTTCATGGCGGAGGTGGCCAGCTTCAAGAAGCAACTGGCATCTTCAATAATGGACAGGGAACGGGAGGTATCTCTAGCTGAGGCAGAATACGTTAGGAGACCAACTAGAGAGGGTTTGTGTACTCTCCAGGATAAGACACGGGCATACAAGGAAATACTGACTGACCAGACTACCAAACTTGGACTTGCGCAACGTAGACGTATCTTTGAATTTGGGGATAAGAATAGTAGACTATTGGCATATCTGGCGCGACCAGAATACACACCCATCTGTATAACGAGTATTTATGGTAAGGGTGGGGTAGAGGTGAGTGACTCCGAGGGTATACTACAGGTCTTTGTTCAATTTTATAACGAACTCTATAAGTCATGTATCCCACCGGGCGGGGACACCTTAAAAACTTATTTCAGCGATATTGATCTCCCTAAGTTAACAAATTTAGATCGTGCGGAGCTGGAGGCTGACATATCTGTGGAAGAGGTGGCGGGGGCGATAGCTTCTTTTGCCCCTAGGAAATCTCCAGGACTAGATGGTATACCCTCGGAGTGCTATAAAACTTTTAGGGGTGGGCTGGCGCCCCGATTGTTGCAAGTGTTCCTGAATGCACGGCGGGAGGGGAAACTTCCCCCCTCTATGAGAGAGGCCTTGGTAGTTCTGATACATAAAGGGGGTAAAGATCCTAAAGAGTGTGAATCCTATAGACCCATCTCATTGATGAATGTCGACACCAAGATACTAGCGAAAGTATTGGCGGGGAGACTGCAGTCGGTGGTGTTAAAATTAGTTAACCCGGATCAGACAGGCTTTATACAAGGGCGTTGTGCACAAATGAATGTTAGAAGGTTATTTATTAACCTACAGACGGATCATGAAAATTCCGGGGAGAGGGTAGTGGCCTCCTTGGACACCAAGAAGGCCTTTGATTCGGTCGAGTGGGCCTATCTGTTTGGTCTCCTGGAGATATTGGGATTCGGGCCTATATTTATATCCTGGGTGAGGCTGTTGTACACTGACCCACTGATCAGGGTGAGGGTGAATGGTATCATATCTGAGCCCTTCTCTGTTTTCCGGGGGACCAGACAGGGGTGCCCACTGTCCCCCCTTCTTTTTGCTTTGGCCATAGAGCCACTCGCGGCAAAGATAAGGGATACTCCCCATCTGAATGGACTTCGGGTGGGGGGGATTGAGGAGCGAGTCTCCCTTTATGCGGATGACATGCTTTTGTATCTCCAAGACCCGGGCCCTTCATTATCCACGGCCTTCCGGCTGATACAGGAATTCGGAGACTACTCTGGGTTCCGTATCAACTGGAGCAAATCATCCCTGTTTGCTATAGATGACACAGTGAGGGTCCCGGCGGAATCCCCCATTCAATTATCCCAGTCCTTTAAATATCTGGGAGTGGTGATTCAATTTCCCATTGCAGGATATTTAGATTTTAACTTGAGACCGGTAGTGGAGGTTCTTCGTGAGAAGGTGCAACGGTGGAGGAATATGCCATTGACAGTGATGGGTCGTATAAACCTATTTAAAATGATTGTCCTGCCAAAGCTGTTGTACGTTCTATCGAACTCACCTGTATATGTCTCGGTGAAAACTTTTAAACGCATAGACTCCATTGTGATTGATTTCTTGTGGGGAACCAAGGCACCCAGGTTATCCCTAGCAATCCTGAAACTACCAACAACCCGGGGGGGATTGGCTATGCCGGACATGAGATCCTATTTCTTTGCATCCCAAATGACATTTTTGCACTGGCGATGTTTTCCACAGATACCTAATGCCACTACTCTACTAGAGGCGGCTGTTGCCACATCTCAGGAGACATTGCTGAACATCTTGTTTAGAAAAGAGATACCAGGGAGAGGGATGGGATCAGTCATGGCACTACCTGGTAAGGTGTTCCATCTCTGTGCGCAGAAAATAATGGATGACCCGCTATGGTTATCACCTAATTGTCCCCTCTGGTACAATAAATCTCTACAAGAGTTCTGCAAATTGGAAGATGGACATGGATGGGCCAAATTTGGGATAAAATATTTACATCACATCTATCAGGATGGTAGGCTATTAACCTTCACACAACTGAGGGAGCAGTTTGGTGTACCTAGGACATGGCAGTTCAGATATACCCAATTGCAACATGCAGCGACAGCCCAGTTCGGGAGAGGGGAGGTAAAGGTACAAAACACAACCCTGGAAAAAGTCCTGATAGATCCCGAGCCGACCAAGCGTATATCTAGATACTATAAGGAGATTAGATTGGGGGGACCTGACTTGACCGCTAGGACCAGAAGTAGGTGGACGACTTTCATTCCGGAACTGACTGAGGAACTGTGGCAGGAGGTACTCGATACATATCTTGTGTCGGTGATTTCCTCCACGGATAGAATGATACAGCTTCGATATCTACACCAAATGTACTACACTCCGACTAGACTATTTAAAATGCACAAAAAAGATAACCCGGAATGTCATAAATGTAAGGGAGAGGAGGGAACTTTCCTTCATATGGTATGGGATTGCCCTAAGATAAGACCTTTGTGGTCTCAGGTGACTGAGTTCATATCTGACCACTTTGGTCTTCCTAACATATGCTCTCCCATGAGGTGCCTGTTGGGAATTTTTGATCAGGAAGAGATAAATACAAATACTAAATTATTCCTTAGACTTCTCTACTTTGGGGTGAGAAAACTGATCGCTCGACGATGGATTCATGGTGAACAACTCAACCTGGGAATGTGGATAAAAATAATAAATGATGATGTACTTATGTATAGAATGACATATGAAGCGAGAGAAGCCCCCAAAAAATTTAGGAAAGTGTGGTGGAGGTGGACTGAATCCAAAAATACCTTATCGGTAGGAGAGGAGAAGAGCGATGGCGCAGAAAATCTTTAGGTGATGAGGAGGGTGGACAGTGGAGTATTGAAAGAATGGATGCATACAACATTAGAGGTAGAAAAATAATGAGGGGGGATGGGAAGGGAGGGGAGGGAGTTTGTACATGGAAGGGGGCTTTTGAGAGTCTGTTTTCTCTCTGGTTGAAGCCAAAGTTTCAATATCTATGTTGATTGTCCAGGTGCTCTTCTTCTGAGCGGTTTTATAGTAAAATATGATATGCATATAAATAAAGAGCTGTTTATTATAAAAAAAAAAAAAAAAAAAAAAAAAAAGAGAGCAAAATAATTAGGCTGACTGAGGTAAAAGATGGTCTTCATATTGAAAGCAATAACTACAAAGTATGTGTAACTGGATGAGCCATATGTGTAGAGGTAACATGTTATCGATTAATGAGATATACAGTGACCCATTGTTTACAAAATGTGATGTAACATGTTAATATGCTCAATAAAAATCTTGTTTAAAAAAAAAAAAAAAAAAAAGGGGGCTGTTCCAAGTAATACCCATTATTTAGGCATTCATCTCTCAATGAAGTTGAGAGGGTTACCTGTCCAAGAGCTCCCCCCTATAATGTTAGAAATGACCCATGAGAGGGGGGGGGGGGAATATGATAGGTGTACCTTTTATACTTTGGTCTTTAAAAATTCCCATAAATCAATGTTATCTTGATGTTGGCCAAGAATGTTTGTGTCTAATCTGCTTTCCATATTTATGTGCAAAATGATTAATTTATTTTTCTTGTTTTGACTCCACAGTTTCCTTCCGACCCACAGGAATGGCAGACTGTGGGCTCCCACTTTGCCCAGCGGTGGGACTTTCCTAACTGCATCGGGGCAATTGATGGGGAAACACGTCCACATCGTCCCACCACCCAACTCGGGGTTCATACTATTACAACTACAAGGGGTTTAACAGTATTGTGATGTTGGCGGTGGTGTCGGCTTCTTACGAGTTCCTGTATGTGGACGTGGGGAAGAATGGCCGAATGTCAGATGGTGGAGTCCTCGCCCACTCGGAGTTCTACAGGCGTCTCCAGAATGGCAGCTTGGACTTGCCACCTCCAGAAGACAATGCGGAAGGACTCCTATTCTTCTTCATTGCAGATGAAGCCTTTGCGCTGGGGGACCATCTTATGCGGCCATTCCCTATGAGGACCCTCACCCTGGACCAGAGGCAGGGATTACCTGCTGGCTAGAGCCAGAAGAGTGGTGGAGAACACGTTTGGAATAATGGCCAGCCGGTTCCGCCTATTTCTTACACAGATACACATGGCGGAATATAAACTCAATCACATCATCCTGGCTTGCTGTGTTCTCCACAACTTTTTAAGGAGAAATTCTGTGAACTATGCTGGCTCAGTTGGGCCTGAGGCCGGAATTCATATTAATGAACCAACCCTGACAGCGCTTGAAGCTGGCTTGCCCCCCCCCCCCACCAGAGTGCATGCGAGGTGCGTATAAGATACATGGAATACTTTGCTGGTAGGGGGGCCATCAATATGCCAGACCATGTCTGAGACATTTTTTTAAATAAAAATATTTTTTAAAATGAATAAATATTTGCTTAGATTTCCTGCTTGGCTTTCTTTTAGCTGACCATGACTGAAATTTGGGGGGTCCTGAAAATGGCATGATTGTGTAAAATTAGAAAGCACCGTGGGTGTTATTTATCAAAGGAAAATACACTTTGCACTACAAGTGCACTTGAGACTGGCACTGAAACTGCACTTGTAGTGCAAAGTGTGTTTGCCTTTAGTGAATAACCCCCATTGTCACTGAAAACAACAACTTTAATACAAAAAATGCTTTTGAGCATTGAAAGAAGAAGCCACACATTGTTGATTCTCAATCTTTTTAATGAAAGCACAATTGCATGTGCATTTGTAATCACTTCAGCCCCGGAAGGATTTACCCCCTTCCTGACCAGAGCACTTTTACAATTTTAGCACTGCGTCGCTTTAACTGGTAATTGCGCGGTCATGTAATGCTGTACCCAAACAAAATTTGCGTCCTTTTGTTCCCACAAATAGAGCTTTCTTTTGATGGTATTTCATCACCTCTGCAGTTTTTATTTTTGCGCTATAAACGGAAAAAGACCAAAAATTTTGAAGAAGAAAATTATTTTCTACTTTTTGTTATTAAAAAAAAAAATCCAATAAACTCAATTTTAGTCATACATTTAGGCCAAAATGTATTCGGCCACATGTCTTTGGTTAAAAAAAATGTCAAGCGCAAAAGTTATAGCGTCTACAAACTAGGGTACATTTTCTGGAATTTACACAGCTTTTAGTTTATGACTGCCTATGTCATTTCTTGAGGTGCTAAAATGGCAGGGCAGTACAACCCCCCCCCCCCCCCCCCCAATGACCCCATTTTGGAAAGTAGACACCCAAGGAAATTGCTGAGAGGCATGTTGAGCCCATTGAATATTCATTTTTTTTTTTGTCCCAAGTGATTGAATAATGACAAAAAAAAAAAAAAATACAAAGAGTTGTCACTAAATGATATATTGCTCACACAGGCCATGGGCATATGTGGGCTTGCACACCAAAATACATTTAGCTGCTTCTGAGTATGCCACATGTGTGGGACTTTTTGGGAGCCTAGCCGCGTACAGGGCCCCGAAAAACCAAGCACCGCCTTCAGGATTCCTAAGGGCGTAAACTTTTGATTTCACTCCTCACTACCTATCAGTTTGAAGGCCATAAAATGCCAAGATGGCACAACCCCCCCCCCCCCAAATGACCCCATTTTGGAAAGTAGACACCCACCCCAAGCTATTTGAGAGGCATGTTGAGTCCATGGAATATTTTATATTTTGACACAAGTTGTGGGAAATGTACAAACTTTGTTTTTTTTTTGTTTTGTTTTTTGCACAAAGTTGTCACTAAATGATATATTGCTCAAACATGCCATGGGCATATGTGGAATTGCACCCCAAAATACATTCTGCTGCTTCTCTGAGTATAGGGATACCACATGTGTGGGACTTTTTGGGAGCCTAGTTTCATACGGGGGCCCGAAAACCAATCACCGCCTTCAGGATTTCTAAGGGCGTACATTTTTGAATCACTCCTCACTACCTATCAGTTTCGAAGGCCATAAAATGCCAAGATAGCACAACCCCCCCCCCCCCCCATGACCCCATTTTGGAAAGTGGACACCCCAAGCTATTTGCTGAGAGGCATGGTGATTATTATGCAGCTCTCAATTGTTTTTGAAAAAAAGACAAGAAGAGAAATTTTTTTTTTTTTTTCAAAGGTCTGCAAAATACTCACTATACCTCTCAGAAAATAGCTTGGGGTGTCTACTTTCCAAAATGGGGTAATTTTAGGGGGGTTTTGTGCCACCTGGGCATTCCATGGACTCCGAAACTGTGATAGGCAGTGAAGAGTGAAATCAAATTTACGCCCTTAGAAAGCCTGAAGGCGGTGCTTGGTTTTCGGGGTCCCGTACGCGGCTAGGCTCTCAAAGTCTCACACGTGGTATCCCCGTACTCAGGAGAAGCAACAGAATGTATTTTGGGGTGTAATTTCACATATTCCCATGGCATGTTTGAGCAATATATCATTTAGTGACAACTTTGTGCAAAAAAAAAAAAAGTGTCTTTTTCCCGCAACTTGTGAAACAATATAAAATATTACATGGACTCGACATGCCTCTCAGCAAATAGCTTGGGGTGTCTACTTTCCAAAATGGGGTCATTTAGGGGGGGGTTTGAACTGTCCTGGCATTTTATGCACAACATTTAGAAGCTTGTGTCACACATCACCCACTTGTAGACAAAGCCCTTTCTGACACTTTTTGTTTACATGAAAAAAATATTTTTTTGCAAGAAAATTACTTTGAACCCCCAAACATTATATATTTTTAAAGCAAATGCCCTACAGATTAAAATGGTGGGTGTTTCATTTTTTTTTTTTTTTTTTCACACAGTATTTGCGCAGCGATTTTTCAAACGCATTTTTTTGGGGGGAAAAAACACACTTTTTGAATGCGCTAAAACACACTATATTGCCCAAATGTTTGATGAAATAAAAAAGATGATCTTAGGCTGAGTACATGGATACCAAACATGACATGCTTTAAAATTGCGCACAAACATGCAGTGGCGACAAACTAAATACATTTTAAAAGCCTTTACAGGTTACCACTTTAGATTTACAGAGGAGGTCTACTGCTAAAATTACTGCCCTCGATCTGACCTTCGCGGTGATACCTCACATGCATGGTGCAATTGCTGTTTACATTTGACGCCAGACCAATGCTTGCGTTCGCCTTTGCGTGACAGCAGGGGGGGGATAGGGGTGCTTTTTTTTTATTCTCTCAGGGAATGTAAATATCCCCTATGTTAGCAATAGGTAGTGACAGGTACTCTTTTTTTGAAAAAATTGGGGTCTATTAGAACCTAGATCTCTCCTCTGCTCTCAAAGCATCTGACCACACCAAGATCGGTGTGATAAAATGCTTTCCCAATTTCGCTGTTTACATCCGGCGAAATCTAAGTCATGAAATGCTCCTAGCTTCCAGTTTCTTAGGCCATAGAGATAATTGGAGCCATTCTGGTCTCTGATCAGCTCTATGGTCAGCTGGCTGAATCACCGGCTGCATTCTCGGATTCCCTGTTGGGACAGGAGAGCCAGAGAAAAACATGGAAGGCGGTGGGGTGGGGGGGCATTCCCTCCCACTGCTTGTAAAAGCAGTCTAGAGGCTAATTAGCCACTAGTAGGGATGAGCCGAACACCCCCCCGGTTCGGTTCGCACCAGAACCTGCGAACGGACCGAAAATTCGCACGAACGTTAGAACCCCATTATAGTATGTGGGACTAGAACGTTCTAAATCAAAAGTGCTCATTTTAAAGGCTAATTTGCATGGTATTGTCCTAAAAAGGGTTTGGGGACCCGGGTCCTGTCCCAGGGGACATGTATCAATGCAAACAAAACTTTTAAAAACGGCTGTTTTTTCGGGAGCAGTGATTTTAATAATGCTTAAAGTAAAAAAAAAAAGTGAAATATTCCTTTAAATATCGTACCGGGGGGGGGGGGGGGGCAAAGTATGCCTGTAAAGTGGCGCGTGTTTCCCGTGCTTAGAACAGTCCCTGCACAAAATGTCATTTTTAAAGGGGAAAAAAAGGCATTCAAAACTTCTTGTGGCTTTAATGTAATGTCGGGTCCTGACAATATGGATGAAAATCAGTGAGACAAATGGCATGGGTACCCCCTAGTCCATTACCAGGCCCTTTGGGTCTTGTATGGATATTAAGGGGAACCCCGCACCCAAATTAAAATAAGGAAAGGTGTGGGGCCACCAGGCCCTATATACTCTGAACAGCAGTATACAGGCGGTGCAAACAAGACAGGGACTGTAGGTTTAAGTAGAATTTGTTTGTAATTTTGAACGGGTACATTTTTAACGTGTTTGGCTCCAGCCAAAAAATCTTTTTAAGCTTTTTGGAAAACATAGGGAAGGGTTATCACCCCTGTGACATTTGTTTTGCTGTCTGTCCTCCTCTTCAGAAGATTTCCCCTCACTTTTTGTCCCAATGACAAATGTTTTTTGAAAATTTGTTTTTTTTTGTGGAACAAGGATTGGAAAGCATCAGTGGAAAGGAGAAATGTTTTTCCCATATTAACTCTTACAGAAGAGAATTTCCCTTCCTAGGGGTAGATTTCATCTCACTTTCTGTTGTCTCCTTCCGTTTGCAAGTAGGAGTTGTTTGTAAGTTAGATGTTTGAAAGTAGGGGCCTGCCCTATATACTCAGCAGAAATTTGGGCCTTAGGTGTTGTGGCCACAACACTGTAAGCCCTCACAGGGCCCTGCTGTGAAATATTAGATCAAGAATTGTAATTACATGCCCCTGTTGAACAAGAGCAGAAATTGGGCCTTTGGTGGTGCTGGTGCCACAACACTGTAAGTCCTCACTCGCTCTTGGTGGGTGCAGAAATGGGCCCTGCTGTGAAATATTAGATCAAAAATTGTAATTACACGCTCCTGTTAAACAGGGGCTGAAAAATTGGGCCTTAGGCACTGGTGGTGGCGCCCAGAACCAAAAATGTTCTTACAAGCTATCGGCGTGATCATTGAGGAGGAAGAGGATAATTACTCAGGGAAAGTCACTCAGCATCAGCATAGGCAGTCTTTGAAGGGATCTGAGATTTCAAAAAAAATTATTCGGTTACATCAGCATCGGGTGCTTGGTAGCTGGTGGTGATCCAAGACTGATTCATTTTTTTGAAGGTCAGTCGATCGACCGAGTCGGTGGACAGACGCATCCTGTGATCGGTTACAAAGCCTCCAGCAGCACTGAATGTGCGTTTCGAAAGAACGCTGGATGCAGGACAGGCCAGTAGCTCAATTGCATACTGTGCAAGCTCTGGCCAGTGATCCATCCTCCAAGACCCAGTAACCCAGAGGATTTACGGTGGGAAAGGTTTCCAAGTCAGATCTTGCCCCTAGGTATTCCTGCACCATGTAAAAAAGACGCTGGCGATGGTTGCTGGAACCGATCATACCTTGGGGCTGCGGACCAAAAAATTGTCTGAACGCATCGGTCAGACGGCCACCTTCTCCACCGCTCCTTATTTGACTGACCGAAGCCTCAGCAACACGTTGTCCAGAAACAGGAGTTTGTAACCTCCCAGTCTCTGGGAACGCGTTGCACAGACCTTTCTGCAAGGCCTCCCGAAGAGGTTTTATCCTCTGCTCCCTCTGCGATGGCAAGATAAGGTCCGCAACCTTACCCTTGTAACGTGGATCAAGGAGGGTTGCCAGCCAGTATTGGTCCTTCTCCTTGATCCCACGAATACGAGGATCCTTACGCAGGCTTTGCAGGATCAGGGAGGCCATGCAGCGTAGGTTTGCTGAGGCATTCGGTCCGGAGTCCTCTGGGTCACTAAAGACGACATGGTCCGCAGCCACCTCCTCCCAGCCACGTACAAGTCCATGTGTTTCTTGGGACTGATCCCTTAAAGACTGCGGCTGATGCTGAGTGCCAGGCTCCACCTCCCATACTGACACAATCTTCCTCCTCCTCCTCGTCCTCTTCCTGTGTGATCACCGGGCACGCAGGAACACTGTCTGAATAAAGGGGGCCTTGAGAGCTAAGGAAGTCCTCCTCTTCCTGCCTCTGTTCTGCCTCAAGTGCCCTGTCCATTATTCCACGCAGCGTGTGCTCCAACAGGTGGACAAGGGGGACAGTGTCACTGATGCATGCACTGTCACTGCTCACCACCCTCGTGGCCTCCTCCAAATGGTGACAGGACAGTGCATGCATCCTTGATCATGGCCCACTGGCGTGGGGAAAAAAAAACAAGCTCCCCTGACCCTGTCCTGGTGCCATAGTCGCACAGGTACTCATTGATGGCCCTCTGCTGCGTGTGCAGCTGCTGCAGCATGGCTAACGTTGAGTTCCACCTGGTGGGCATGTCACAGATTAGGTGGTTCTTGGGCAGGTTAAACTCCTTTTTTGGAGGTCCGCCAGCCGAGCACTGGCATTATATGACCGGCGGAAATGCGCACACAGACTTTCCTGGCCTGCCTCAGGACATCCTGTAAGCCCGGGTACCTGCCCAAGAACTGCTGCACCACCAAGTTAAGGACGTGAGCCAAACAGGGCACATGGGTCATTTGTCCCTTTCGGAGGGCAGAGAGGAGGTTGGTGCCATTGTCGCAAACCACCATTCCTGCCTTAAGTTGGCGTGGCGTCAACCACCTCTGAACCTGCCCCTGCAGAGCTGACAGAACCTCTGCCCCAGTGTGGCTCCTGTCCCCCAAGCACACCAGCTCAAGCACCACATGGCATCTTTTGGCCTGCGTACTTGCGTAGCCCCTTGAACAGCTACGGCGCACTGCTGGTTCCGAGGACAAAGCACAGGAAAAGGCCATGGAGGAAGAGGAGGGGGTGGAGGAGAGAGGTGTGTCACAATCATTAGATAATAAACAAAAAATGTGTAGCGCTATTTAAGACAAGATATCTTAAACTGATAAGTTAAAACAGCTTATAACCAAAGTGTAATATACACCAATAAAGGTAGCACATATAAAATAAAGTTGAAAATAGAAAATATGTTAAATGGACAGTCAGTGAGTTGGGACTGGATGGGTCACTACCCAACACGTGAGGTGAGGAGCGCCTTCACCAACATACAGCAGAAAGAGTCTCAGAGGTTAATATTCTGCAGCCAAAAAAGTCTCATCAATAGATAGGATGTTCCATATATGAATCACACTATTCACCACTGTGTCTTCAAAAACATGCAGTGCGCTTGGATGTAATAGATGGGGGCTTACCGGAGGGTTTGAACCCAAAGCCAGCATATGCTGTTAGGGTCAAACCAAGCTTTTATTGCACCCTGGCAATGGTAAGAAGATCTTGGCAGGAGACACTGAACAGGGCTGCTCTAGTGATGCATCCTCTCCACAGGCACTACTGGATCTCTCCACGCAAGGTTCATAAAAGGCACAAAAAGGGACTACATAGCGTAATACCGTAGACACCGTATTTATTGAATAAAAAGAAATACACTTACATGATGCAGTGAATAAAAAGCGCTTGTATATAAAAGGGGCGGCAGTGGAGTCCTCCCGACGCGTTTCGTCTGAGTAGACTTCGTCCTGGGGTACCCTCCACTGCAGCCCAACTCCTTAATATAGGCCTTGTGTTCATCATGATGTGACTCCAGCCCGTTCAATTACCAAAATCTGCACTTCCGGGTTACCCAAGATGGCGGACCCGCGTGCGTTCCAAGCCTCGTCTTGGTGGGTGTATTATGCGCTCCACCAACCAAAAACAAAGGCCAGATGTTCCCCATGTGTTAATTATTTGAGATCCATTGACGTATTGAGAGAGAATGTATGAAGAAGATCCTGCATTAGCAATGGAAAACTTACTTTCATGTATAATTCAACTCGTCTGCCACACTATGTGCCGACGGGTCTGTATTAATCACGTGACGTGACGCAACGGCGTCACGGCACGGAAGCGGAAATGCTCATGTGGAACTCATCGCTTGCGTTCCACTGATGGTTAGCCCGAAGGTCCCGGCTCTGAGTTAATCTCGCGATGTGACGCTGTGACATCACGGCGTGAACACGGACCTTCTCATATAAATCCCACCGCTTGCGTTCCACTGGTGGTTCTTAGCTTAACAACCAGTTAAAAATAGCCTAGATGTGAATGGCTTGCATTCGGAAGCAAGTGTATCATCCGATGACATGTGTTCACTGGAGATAACATAATGATTACATTACATAATCATTATGTTATCTCCAGTGAACACATGTCATCGGATGATACACTTGCTTCCGAATGCAAGCCATTCACATCTAGGCTATTTTTAACTGGTTGTTAAGCTAAGAACCACCAGTGGAACGCAAGCGGTGGGATTTATATGAGAAGGTCCGTGTTCACGCCGTGATGTCACAGCGTCACATCGCGAGATTAACTCAGAGCCGGGACCTTCGGGCTAACCATCAGTGGAACGCAAGCGATGAGTTCCACATGAGCATTTCCGCTTCCGTGCCGTGACGCCGTTGCGTCACGTCACGTGATTAATACAGACCCGTCGGCACATAGTGTGGCAGACGAGTTGAATTATACATGAAAGTAAGTTTTCCATTGCTAATGCAGGATCTTCTTCATACATTCTCTCTCAATACGTCAATGGATCTCAAATAACACATGGGGAACATCTGGCCTTTTGTTTTTGGTTGGTGGAGCGCATAATACACCCACCAAGACGAGGCTTGGAACGCACGCGGGTCCGCCATCTTGGGTAACCCGGAAGTGCAGATTTTGGTAATTGAACGGGCTGGAGTCACATCATGATGAACACAAGGCCTATATTAAGGAGTTGGGCTGCAGTGGAGGGTACCCCAGGACGAAGTCTACTCAGACGAAACGCGTCGGGAGGACTCCACTGCCGCCCCTTTTATATACAAGCGCTTTTTTTTCACTGCATCATGTAAGTGTATTTCTTTTTATTCAATAAATACGGTGTCTACGGTATTACGCTATGTAGTCCCTTTTTGTGCCTTTTATGAACCTTGCGTGGAGAGATCCAGTAGTGCCTGTGGAGAGGATGCATCACTAGAGCAGCCCTGTTCAGTGTCTCCTGCCAAGATCTTCTTACCATTGCCAGGGTGCAATAAAAGCTTGGTTTGACCCTAACAGCATATGCTGGCTTTGGGTTCAAACCCTCCGGTAAGCCCCCATCTATTACATCCAAGCGCACTGCATGTTTTTGAAGACACAGTGGTGAATAGTGTGATTCATATATGGAACATCCTATCTATTGATGAGACTTTTTTGGCTGCAGAATATTAACCTCTGAGACTCTTTCTGCTGTATGTTGGTGAAGGCGCTCCTCACCTCACGTGTTGGGTAGTGACCCATCCAGTCCCAACTCACTGACTGTCCATTTAACATATTTTCTATTTTCAACTTTATTTTATATGTGCTACCTTTATTGGTGTATATTACACTTTGGTTATAAGCTGTTTTAACTTATCAGTTTAAGATATCTTGTCTTAAATAGCGCTACACATTTTTTGTTTATTATCTATTTATGTGGCAACGATTCTAGTTGTGGTGTTAGCTGCTTATATCTTCCTGACTATTCAGAGTAAGCGCAAATCTGTTGTCGTGAATTTTGGTGTCACAATCATTAGTAGTGGCATTTTGGAGGCGTGGTGGCGGAACAACCTCCAACACTACTGCACCTTGTCCTGCATCCTTCCCAGCTGCCAGCAGAGTCACCCAATGCGCCGTGAAACTTGGGTAACGTCCCTGTCCATGCCTGCTGGACCATGAGTCAGCGGTAATATGCACCTTACCACTGACCGCCCTGTCCAGCGAGGCATGGACATTGCCTTCCACATGCCGGTAGAGACCTGGAATTGCCTTCCGTGAGAAAAAGTGGCGTTTGGGTACCTGCCACTGAGGAACCGCACATTCCCCAAACTCACGGAAGGGGGCAGAGTCTACCAACTGAAAAGGCAGCAGTTGAAGTGCTAGCAATTTTGCCAAGCTAGCATTCAACCGCTGGGCATGTGGATGGCTGGGAGCAAACTTCTTTCGGCGGTGCAGC
The DNA here is from genome assembly GCA_037952925.1 of Lithobates clamitans. Taxonomy (NCBI): domain Eukaryota; kingdom Metazoa; phylum Chordata; class Amphibia; order Anura; family Ranidae; genus Lithobates; species Lithobates clamitans. Next base: position 379,902 of record JBBGZY010001347.1, read on the forward strand.
AGCTGGGGCAGGGAAATTTGCCTGGTACAATCTGACGTCGGTGTACCGAAAGCAGATTGCCCACAAGTACTTGGCTGTGACACACCTAATTCTACACCTTCATTCCTCTCAGTGCAGGTCTCAGAGGACTGAGGGTATAGTGGGGTTGGAGATCTCAGCTGATGAGGAGCAAGGAGAGGTCCTCTGTTCTTTGGTGTGGGTCTTTTAGATACGCTTGCCAATGAACTGCATGGCAGGTCAGCATATGTCTGGTCAAGCATGTGGTACCCAAGCGAGAGATGTTTTGGCCACGCGAGATACGCTTGAGACATATGTTGCAAATAGCAGCGGTGCGATCTGATGCACTCAAAGGCCCACACCAAAGAACTTTTTGAATAACACGCAGAGACTGCAGCGCCCTGCACATGTGGAGCTTTGGGGTGTGATGCAGTCAGTGTGGTGCACTTGGGCTGGCCCCTGGAGGGCATCCTGCCTCGTTGGTGATGTTCGTCCTCGTCGTCCTCATCCTCTCTCCTATCAGGCACCCACGTTGAGTCAGTGACATCATCATCCCCTCCCTCCCTCATCACTGAAGCAAACCTGGCAGTATGCTGCAGCAGGGGGAGCATGACTGCCAGATTGCTGTCCTCCTTGGGCACCCCCCCTCTCCGTGCTCATGTTACTGCCTTCATCGAGCTCAGTATCATTATCAGAGCCTTCCAAACGCTGGGCATCCTCCTGGAGCATGTACCCAACACTGGTCAAACAGTTCGAGGGACTCCTCAGGAGGACATGGTGGGGCTAGGGAAGGAGTCACTGATGACATTGAGCCGAGGGAAGAGACCACTGCTTTGCCAGACAAAGTACCCTGAGCATGGGTGAGAGAGGAGGATGAGGACAGCTTGGTCATCCACTCGACCAAGTCTTCCGCGTGTTGTGGCTCAACACGGCCAGCTGCTGAAAAAAAAGGCCAAGCGTGTCCCACGGCCACGTACTGATGAGGATGCACAGTCTCCATGACCAGCACTAGACACAGAGCCTGCTTGCCCTCTTATTGGCTTGTGACTGTCTGCCTCTCCTTCTTGGCCTTCCAGACATGCTAATGGCCTGTAGCTGCACTAAGCTGGGATATATGTATGTGTGTATGTGTGTGCCTGCCTGTAGTATGAGAACACCACCAACCTTCTACAGGTAGCTTTAGCTGAACATCGTGCAGAGCTCGCAAAAAAAACTTGTAGGTTTAGCTTAACACTGTGAGGAGGACGCACCACCCTGGCTTTGGACAATTACAGCTCTCTCTACCGACGGCGCTGTGATTGGCCAAGCATGCGGGTCATAGTGCATGCTTGGCCAATCATCAGCCAGCAATGCACTGCGATGCCGCAGTGAATTATGGGCCGTGACGCGCCACACGAATTTGGCGCGAACGGCCCATAACGTTCGGAATTCGGCGAACGACCGAACAGCCAATGTTCGAGTCGAACATGGGTTCAACTCGAACGCGAAGCTCATCCCTAGCCACTCTGATTGCTTTTACATGAAAGCCAACCGCTGGCTGAAAAGAATGATGCCAAGATGATACCTAAACCTGCAGGCATCATTCTGGTATAACCACTCAAAGTCCAGCAACATACCAGTACATTGCTGGTCCTTGTTGGGCATATATTGTAAACTTTTTTTTTTTTCATGCAGCCTGTGGGCTGAACGAAAAAGATATTGATCGGTGGGTATGCCCACCATTAGAATACCTCCCTTCATCCACCCACTTCTAATGATGGGCATACATGCACCGTTTATATATGCTGAAGCATGGGGGCATCCTCCCGCAAAAGGTAGGAGCAATTTGCTCCTCCACCCACTGCTGCCCCCACGCTTTGGCATATATGCTGAAGTATGTAACTGTGGTGGTGAAATCGCCTCCGACAGCGCTGGAATCACAGCTTTATGTATCGTGGGAGCAAACGCTGTTGCTGTCAAGATAAATAAATCCGGTCTGCAGCTAAATAGCGTACCTGCTAAGCAAATGATGGTTAACAATAAAACAAAGTAACATTACAGTATAACAGTAATGCCCCGTACACACGGTCGGACATTGATCGGACATTCCGACAACAAAATCCTAGGATTTTTTCAGACGGATGTTGGCTCAAACTTGTTTTGCGTACACACGGTCGCACAAAGTTGTTGGAATTTCCGATCGCCAACAACGCGGTGACGTCAACCACGTACAACGAGACTAGAAAAGGCCAGTTCAGAACCAAGCGCGGCACCCTTTGGGCTCCTTTTGCTAATCTCGTGTTAGTAAAAGTTTGGTGAGAGACGATTCGCGCTTTTTCAGACTCGTGGCTTTCAGATAGTTTTCTGCGGTTCAGTTTGTGCTTGTGGGTTTGTATCTGCTCTTCAGTGCATGCAAGCAAGCTACGCGTGACTTTGTCATTGTGTTCTTGTTCGTTCGTTACTGTTTTTCAGGTCGCTCTTTACAGGCCTTGCTGTTCTTCAGTGCGTTCTGTTACTTCGCTCTGAGCAGCCGACCGTTTTCTAGCCATGTTGCGTATACGTACTCCTCGTAGAGTTCGTGCGGGGGCTTGGTGTTGGGGACCTGACCTTGACACAAGTCCAGTCCATAAACAGTGTGGGGAGGAGTTCATGGACCAAGAATTGGTTGCTTCAGTGTGACCAGTTCTCTCATATGCCTTTTGCTCCGTGAGAATAATCCTGATGATTTCAGGAACTTTCTCAGGATGACGGACCCCGTTTTTCACCGTTTGTTGGCTTCGCTGACCCCCTATATCAGCAGGCAGGATACCTGCATGAGGCAAGCCATCACTCCGGAGCAGAGGCTCGTCGCTACCCTGCGGTACTTGGCGACAGGGAGAAGCCTGCAGGACTTGAAGTTCTCGACAGTTATCTCCCCCCAGGCTCTGGGGATCATTATCCCAGAGACCTGTTCTGCCATCATACAGGTCCTGCAGAAGGAGTATATGAAGGTAAGATTTTTATCCTTTTATATCACATTTTATTGTATTGAATGTTTGCTAATATATTGTATTTCTTTCCTCATTCCCTAATTACCATGATTGTAATATGCTGTGAATGTCCCCTTTGTTCTCATGCATGCTGGATTTTTATGTAATTATTTTTTTAGTCCTTCATACATATTTGCCTTCACTTACCTCCTCAGCATGCTCTCCTGGCCCTATATTCACCTCATGTAGTCACTTAATAATGTATTTTTTTTATTAAATCAGATAATTTTTATTGAAAAGAAAAAACGAGCAAAAAACATACAAAAGTTTTTTTCAGTAGTATTTTAGGACATATAATAAGCACATGTATGTGATCATCAATATTTGTACATTATATTACTCATATATAATAATATGCTTTGTAGCTACATACCAGGAATAAAAGATGTATGTGTACAAAAAGACATTTGTGGTAGTGTTTCTCCATTCTTTTGATTTTATTTAATTTTTTTAAAATAACCTATATGTCCTCTTAATAGGATACTATCCCTCTCCACTTTCGGTCCCAAAAAAGGGGGGGCCTCCGAGTGGAGTTTGTTACCGCTAACCCTCAATCAGCAGGAAGCGGTAAATATGCTCTATAACAAACAATACCCATTGGGTATAAAACAGCCTAAACATTTGAACTTTTGCAGGTCCTAACACTCTTGCAATATTGCTCTATCGTAGACTTTTCTTCTCAGTATTATGAACTAATTTGGTGTATTTGTTGATGTCGTTCTACCGCCTAAGATTCTATTTTGAACCAAACGCAATGGAGCCAGCCCCGGGGTGTCCAACCAGGGTTCCCAGATAGATTCAAATTTTTGTGGGCTACCTCAATGTTTATAGGTGAGTTGTTCTCCTAATAAGAGAATCATTTACAGACGTGATCCATTCTGTGTGTGTGGGGGCCGTTATAGATAGCCATTTTCTGGCTATGATTTTCCTAGCTAGGAATAAAGTCCTGAGGATGGCAGTATATGTATATTGTTCCTCATCCAACCAACCCAGCAAACAAAGTTTAGGGTCTGTAGTGAGTCTAAGATTCCAGATACTATTAATGGTACTAATCACTTCCGCCCAGTATCTATGCAATTTTGGGCATTTCCACAGCATGTGAACAAGTGTACCAGTGTCTACAAGGCAGCGGGGACACAACGGATCATCTCTCCTGTGCCATCTGTGCAGTCTCTCAGGTGTGCGATGTATAATAAATAATTGAGTAAGTTTTTGAGATGAGGACAGTGATATTTTAAGTACATTATCTAATATGGTAGTCCATTCCTCATCTGAGATATACTCTATGTCCGCTCCCCATCCAGCTCTACAATTCAGAGCCATCGCTTTAGACACATGGTCCAGAAGAGAACCGTACAAAGAGGAAATTTGTCCCTTGCGGGATGAAGACAAGATCAGCTGTGTAATCACCGGGGACCTGGATAGCTCCCAAGTGGATACTACAGCCTGTGCTGTTATAGCATGCCTAAGTTGCAGGTATTGGAAAAATGAGGTATTTGGTAGGTTAAATTCTGCGTGGAGTGATTGAAAATCACGCAATATACCCCCACAATATAGTTGTGGGATATATTTCACTCCTCTAGCTAACCAATTGGAGAACTTTTCCAATTTGTTTAATTCCAGGTAGTTTTCTGTTATTCCAGATACGAGACCAGTTTGTATAACCCGTGTATTGAAGATGTTGTGGTGTTTTGTTCCATACTTTGTCTATAAGCTGTAGCATGGGGTATTGGGTCAATGCTCCCAGTTCACCTGCCTCTATGCACTCTAAGTTCACCACACGACACCTGAGTGCACACAATATTGCGGATTGGGTCAGGGGTCAGGACAGAGCCAGCCCGTCAGATGTTGCATCTGAGCTGCTATAAAGTAAAGAAATGGATTTGGTACCGCCAGTCCCCCCGAGTCCTTGGCCTCTTGTAAGGTCTCTAGTTTTATTCTTGGGACCTGTTTCCTCCATATTAATGCACGGTAGATGGTGTTACATCTCTTAAATATATGGACAGGGATCCAGACAGGGGCATTGTGGAGCGCATGGAGTATTTGTGGATTCCAGATCATCTTTATTAAATTGCATCTGCCGACTACGGAAAGTGGCAATTTAATCCAGCTGGTGTTTTTTTCCTGAAATTGTTTAAGTATTGGGTCTATATTAAGCTTTATATAATCTAGGTTAGGGTGTATAATTATTCCTAGGTATTTAAACTTATCGACTATTTTGATCTGTTCAGCTATCTGAGGTAGGGGCCCTGTTAGTGGATCTAAGGGTAGTAGTGTGGATTTGTCCCAATTTATTGTGAACCCAGAAAAGGTTCCAAATGTGTGTATTAATTCCATTAGCTTGATCAGGGAGGTAGAGGTGTCTCCCAGAAATAAAAGTGCATCATCAGCATATAATGCCAGTTTGTCCTCTATTTCACCCCGTTTGAATCCCACAATGTCTGGGTTCCCTCTAATGGCTGCCGCTAGAGGTTCTATGGCTAGAGCGAAGAGTAATGGGGAAAGGGGACATCCTTGTCTGGTTCCCCTATAAAGTTCAAAGGAAGAAGACAAGGTGGTGTTTATCCTAATACATGCCTTTAGGGGCCTTGTATAATAATTTAATCCAAGAAATTATATTATCCCCCAGGTTAAATTTTTCTAATATTTTCCACAAGTATTCCCATTCAACGCTATCGAACGCCTTAGCGGCATCAAGTGAGAGGATAGCTTTCTGTCCTTGATTATCAGTGGGTATTTGCATATTGAGATAAAGACGCCCGGAGATTGTTTGCCGTAGATCTATTTGGTATGAAGCCAGACTGGTCCGGGTGGACTAATTTAGATACCACTTTTGAGAGTCTCATGGCAATTACCTTTTTTGTAAGAATTTTTAAATCTGTATTTAACAATGTATGGAGTAGTTCCGGCATGAGTATTCCTGCAAATTTTTTGTATAGCTCTATGGGCAATCCGTCATTACCTGGGGCCTTTGAGTTTGGGAATGAAGCTAGTGCAGTATGCAGTTCCTCAATATTAATAGGAGCGTTTAAGAGCTGCCTGTCTGTATCCTGAAGCTGGGGTAGAGTAATAGAATCCAGAAATTGTCAGATCCTCTTCAGGGTAAGACACCTTTTGAGGAGTATAGATCTTGATAGGAGGAAAACTCCTTCAGTATAGACGGTGTATCTGTGACAGTCTGTGATAAAGGTGTTGTGATGCTGTGAATTACTTGAGGTGGTTGTTGTGACCTGGCTATCATAGCCAACATGTGGCCAGTTTTTTCCCCTTCCTCAAAGTATGTTTGGGCTGTGAAGAACCTCTTGTTGTAAATGTATAGTACGATGTAATTTCTGTGCGTCCGTCCATTGTCGTTCATGGTCAGGTGTTGGAGATCGCAGAAACAATTCTTCCGCTTTCTCCACTGCCTGAGCAGCAGATACCCCGGACATATGCCTTAAGAGTGTCCCAAACCACCCCTGGGGCAGCTGAAGGTTTATTAGTTTCAAGAAAATATTTAATGTGCATCTGCATTTTATCTGCATCAGTAAATAGCTGCAGCCAAAAGGGGTTCAGCTTCCAATGCACCGGTAGGGGTGTTTTATGAAAGTTTAGGGTAAGCTGCACCGGGGAATGATCAGACAATCCTCTAGCCAGATATGTTACTTTCGGGTCATATCGATATGTTACATCATTTCCTAATGCAAAGTCTATACGAGATAGTGCAGAGTGTGTCGGGGAATAACGAGTACTGGGCTCGCAGGGGAAACTTACACGTCCATAGATCCACCAATCCCATCTCGCCTATAAACCTAGCCAGTGGAGTACAATTCCTAAGGCCCTGAGGACAATATTTCCTATGTATGTCAAGAGAAGAGTCCATTACACTATTAAAGTCACCGAGGACATATACCGGTATATGCGGGTGCTTAGCCAAAAATCTAGCCAGACACTGCAACACCGTCAATGCAAAAGGTGGTGGCACATATATATTAGCAATAACACAGGCTTGAGATTCCCATATCCCCATAAGAAAAACAAATCTGCCCTCAGAGTCCACCTGCACATCTTGTTTAGTAAATGCAGCAGATCTGGCCAGAAGGATACTAACTCCTCTGGAGTAGTTGGTATGTACAGAATGGTATTGCACAGGATATTTAGACATATGTAATAAGTGTATAGAGTCTCTGGTAAGATGGGATTCTTGCAGACATATAATGGTGGGATCCTGCTGTGAAAAAAGAAAATAAGGCTGTCCTTTTGGTAGGATCACGCAAGCCCCTAATATTCCAGGATAGAATTGTATCCAACCGGTTACTCATTAAGACGGGGGGGGCTGCATAGGGGGGCGCCTACGCCAAGAGGTATCTAGATCTTGATAAGTGTACCCCTGCGCCCATTCACAAATGTTACCTGGGTAGATAATTTGTAAACAGTGTTGACCATCTTCAGTCTACTTAATAATGTATTTGATCAGTTCCATAGTAGTGCTTTACCCCAAACACCCCCTAAAATGTTTAGAAATCTGATTTGTGCTTTAACTTCAGGCAGAGTGCCAGAGGCTTTTTTTTTTTTTTTTTTTTTTTTTTTTTTTTTTTTTTTTTTTTGTAGTGTCCCCAAATCCTTTTTATTAACCCTCCCTCCTCCCAACTGCTAAGTTAGCTGATCCCAATTCTCTATCTATCCTCAATCATCTATCTGCTGACTTTGCCAAACCCATACATACTATACCCATCTCTTTGTGGTCAGATGTATGGATGAATTCCCCAAAGCATGTAGTGCAAGGGCCTGCCTGTATACTTTCAAATGGTACTGTTTAAAGTTTTTGTATCCTATTATTATCTTGATAGGTAATAGCAGAATGTCGAAATGTGTACAGTGTGTATTTATATCTTTGTATTCTGACACTTCTTACCTGTCCAGTGGGCTGTCAATAGTGTAACTAAGGAGGGGCTGTTCAAAGTAATACCCTGTATTTAGGCATTCATCTCTCAATGAAGTGAAGAGGGTTACCTGTCCAAAATCCCCCCCCCCCCCTAAATTGTTAGAAATGGCCCATGAGGGGGGGGGGGGGATATGATGGGTGTACCTTATACTTTGGTGTTGTAAAATTCCCCTTAATAAATGTTATCTGGATGTTGGCCAAGAATGTTTGTGTCTAATCTGCTTTCCATGTTTATGTGCAAAAATACTAATTTTTTTTTGTTTTGTTTTCCTCAACAGTTTCCTTCCACGCCACAGGAATGGCAGACTGTGGCCTCCCACTTTGCCCAGCGGTGGGACTTTCCTAACTGCGGAGGGGCAATTGATGGGAAACACGTCCACATCGTCCCACCACCCAACTCGGGGTCATACTATTATAATTACAAGGGGTTCAATAGTATTGTGATGTTGGCGGTGGTGTCTGCTAATTACGACTTCCTGTATGTGGACATGGGGAAGAATGGACGGATGTCCGATGGTGGAGTCATCGCCCAGACGGAGTTTTACAGGCGTCTCTAGAATGGCAGATTGGACTTGCCACCTCCCAGAAGAGAATGTGGAAGGACTCCCATTCGTCCTTGTTGCGGATGAAGCATTTGCGCTGGGGGACCATCTTATGCGGCCATTCCCGATGAGGACCCTCACCCCGGAACAGAGGGTTTTTAATTGCCGGCTGGCCAGAGCCAGAAAAGTGGTGGAGAACACATTTGGAATCATGGTGGAGTATAAAGTTAATCATATAATCCTGGCGTGCTGTTTCCATATAACTTTTTACGGCAACATTGTGCCAACTATGCTGGCTCAGTTGGGCCTGAGGCCGGAATTATAAATGAAACAACCCTGACGGCGCTTGAAAGTGGCCATCCTGGCTTGCCCTCCCTGAGTGCCCGTGATGTCCGGTTAAGATACCTTGAGTTCTTTGCGGGTAGGGGGGCCATCAATATGCCAGACTATTTGTGACGCCTTTATCAAATAAAAAACAAATCTTTGGTGACATTTTTTGCTTGTGTTTGTTTTAGCTGACCCTGACAGAAATGTGGGGAGTCCTGAAAATGGTGTGATTGTGTAACCTTATACAAAGCACTGTTGGGTGTTATTTACTAAAGGCAAAGACACTTTGCACTACAAGTGCACTTAAAACTGCACTGAAACTGCACTTGTAGTGCAAAGAGGATTTGCCCTTAGGAAATAACCCCCATTTTCACAGAAAGCAGCAATTACATCACCACAAAAGTGTTGTAGCGTTGAGACAATAATCCACACATTCTTGATTAACAATCTTTTTATTACCTGCACAATCACATGTGCATTTAGAAAAGGTTTTTAAAACAAACCAACATGTTTGTTGTATAACAATTTTTGGGGTGGCATTATCAAAAATAGAAATGTCCATTTAAGATAAAACAGGCATGTGTAAAACCAACAAGAAAGACACAAATCTTGAACTTACAAAGTTCACATTTGGTAGAACCTGAAGGTAATATCAGATATGAGTATTTAGGAACTGTTTGATATTGCGTTCAGATGGGGTGAAGTCACCCCAGGAAAAGGCAAATTTGGAAGATGCACACAAATTTGCCAATGTCAACATGTGCTAGCTGCCATCACGGGGGATCAAGGGACGTGTTTTGGGGGAGAAACCCCTTCCTCTCAGCTAATTTATTATTGAGGAAGGGGTTGCACCCCCAAAACGCCTACATTGATCTCCCGTGATGGCAGATAGCACATGTTGGCACACTGTGTGCATCCACCAAATTTTGCTTTTCTAAAAATCACTAAAACATTTTGAACATTGTAGCACACAAGAAGAAAGTGATTTGGAGGGGTTTTAAACTCGCCCCAAAACATCAATGATGTTTTTATTTTTTTGAATAACATCATTGATGTTTTCCAATTCTAAATTACACCCCATGATCTCCCCGATCAGGATCTGGGCACTTTCTGATGTGAAACGATCTGGATCCACAACATCACGATCACCTAAAAAGAGAGAAACAAAACGAAAACAGGTATCAAAAATATGCCGGCATCCATCTCTTACCTGAGGCTGTGGTCGCAGACACTCACCTGTTGTGGTGACTAGTTCCACCACATCATCTTCCTCCTGCTCTTCTTGTGTTGGGGGTATTTACCCTTCTTCCAGAGGGGGGGGTGTGTCTGTGGTCTCCTCGGATGAGGGGTGTCCTCCGAGTCTTTTCTCCCCTATGTAAAACAAAAATGCTATACTTGGCACACAGATATTTGATGGCAGAACTATAAATAGGGTACCTTGCTTGGAAGTGGGGTACAGTTCCAAAATGTAGCATTTTCAGTGTCCTTTGTCAAGCTGCAATACTTGACCGGTTTAGTACAAGCTTCACAGATGGAGACCACCCTATAGTATACACTGGAGCACCTGTGTGCCCCCCTAATAAAAATGGTGTTCTGGGGTCCCACACTAGTGCTCCAGTGTCCAGATGTGAAAACAGCTGCTCAGTGTCCTCTCCTTACACAGAATCTAGTTTGCATTTCATTCTAGTAACAAAGCCATCTACACAACCAAATTAGTTTCATACAAGTAGGGCGTAAAAAATGTGGCCAAATGCGAATGGCCAAAACAATGGTGTTTTATAGGCCGAAAGAAAAATGTTTGATACGAACGAATAATGTGCCCATGAACATGAAAGTTGCCATTTTAAAATGTACAATTTTAAGAAAAGCACATGGAGCAGCACGAACGTAATAAACAAAGAATAGGAACAAAGCACAACTACTTACTTTTTTGCAGCACTCTCCGGATCTTTCTGTACTGCTCATGTTCTCGTAATTTGAGGTCCGACCAGCGCTTCCTGAGCTGATTTTTTGATCGACGTAACCCGAAATTTCGGTGCAGACTCCTGACCACTTTCGCCATGATCTTGGCCTTTCTGACATTGGGGTTGGGGTAAGGTCCATACTTTCCATCATAGTCGGCCTTCTTCAGGATGTCGACCATCTCCACAAAGGACATATTTGAGGCTTTAAATCTCCTTCTGGATCGGGACGTCTCCGGATCCGGGCTTTCCTCCTCCTCCTCGTTCCTGTAATTAGCACGCACCTGCTGTGTCTCCGCCATGTGCTCTTCCCCCACTGCGCAGAACGAAAGGAGGCGGGGAATAGACTATAAAGAACGTCAGGGGCGGGCGGAGTTACACGCATGCGCAGTGTGTATAAAGCGTAACACGCATGCGTATTACGTACGATCTGTGAGCGGAGGAAAGAGCATCGGAGGCGCCGATCGTGATAACTAAGGTAAGAGACAAACTTGGGCCTATACTGCTTCGAAATTGAAGCCTATATCCTAACAAGATTAGGAGAGTTTGGCCTGACCTTAGGGTTTGTCTTGTGTTGTGTCTTGCAGAGAAAATGGATGGCTTCAATGACCACAACTTCCTCCCCCTGTTCATAGACAAATACAGGGAGCTGCCCTGTCTGTGGCAGGTGAGACATCCCCATTATAATCATAAACAAAAGAGGCAGGCAGCGCTGGAGAAACTGCTGGAGTTGGTGAAGCCGGTGGTCCCCACAGCAACCATCCCTTATTTAAAAACCAAAATTGGTGGCCTGAGGAGCACTTATCTTAGGGAGCGCAAGAAGGTCATGGATTCCCAGAGAGCAGGAGCAGATGACGTTTATGTCCCCAGGCTGTGGTACTATGAGAGACTGCGATTTCTGTCAGACCACACTGAAGTCAGGGAATCCCTCTCCACTCTTCCTTCCACCCCAGCTGAGGCTTCCGATGTCCAACCTGGGCCTTCCAGCCAGGAAGAAGTGGAGGAGCCCAGCTGGAGTCAGGTATAGCATTGTTCTACTTATTTCTGGTCAATAAATACAGTGGTGCAGTGGTAGCACTCTCGCCTAGCAGTAAGAAGGGTCACTGGTTCGTATCCCAACCACGACACTACCTGCTTGGAGTTTGCATGTTCTCCCTGTGCCTGCGTGGGTTTCCTCCGGGTACTCCGGTTTCCTCCCACACTCCAAAGACATGCTGATAGGTTAATTGGATCCTGTCTAAATTGTTCCTAGTTTGTATGAATGTGAGTTAGGGACCTTAGATTGTAAGCTCCTTGAGGGTAGGGACTGATGTGAATGTACAATGTATATGTAAAAGCGCTGCGTAAATTGACGGCGCTATATAAGTACCTGAAATAAATAAATAAAAATAAAATAAAAATAAATAAATGATGTTTATTAGATGTTATTAATAATCACTAATTGCTGATTGAAAAAAGTGTTTTACATATCAATAGACAGTAGTGGGCACCCAAAATTGGGACAAGAATGAAAAATGCTGGGCTCAGAATGATAGTCTGTTATATTTGTTAACATTCAATTTGCAACAGTCAGGAGGTGAAAATTGTGTGTGATTGATGAATAAAAAACTAAAACTGTCCCTTTTTCATACACAGGAAGACATCAGCCAGGAGGAGGCTGTGGAATGTGGCAGCCAGGAGGAGGCGGGGCTAAGTTGCAGCCAGGAGGAGGCGGGGCTAAGTGTCAGCCAGGAGAAGCCTGGGACCAGTCGCAGCATGACCGAATCGCAGGTTCCTCGGTCTTCCATACAAAAGACCCAGGAAGGGGAGTCACGTTCAGGATTCTGCACTCAGGCTAATTCAGGAGGCTTCTGCGTCCCTCCGAGCCTTACCCACTCCTGAAGAGGCCTTTGCCTGCATGGCTGCCACAAAACTGCAGGGCATGCAGGAGGGTCAACGCCTCATGTGTGAGCAACTTTATTTATAAAGTCCTAACTAAGGGGGTGAGTGGCGAAATCACACCCAAGACTGACGTGATTGAATTGGACCATCCTCCTCCTTCTGCCACAACTCCACCACCAGAGCCACAGCGTGGAAGGAAGACCAGAGAGTGATGGCCCTGGGTTCAGTCTGGTCTGACAAAAGCTGCAGTCTCTTGTATGACCACAGCCTGGGGACACAGATGTCATCTGCTGCTTTCCGGATCTCTGGGACTTCTGGACCAGACTGCACTCCCTTAGATATGGACTCCTCAGGCCACCAATTTTGCTTGAAAATAGTTGATGTCTGCCCTGGGGGTCAAAGGCTTCACCAATTTTAGCTGTTTCTCCAGTGTTGCCTCCCTCTTTGTTTAGTTGTGAGCCCTTTAATAAATGATTTTTTTGGGAAAATTATACTCTCCTATGTGTGTTTTCATCCAAAAAGGACAGTTTGTTGGTGAGGATTCAGGTACATTTCTAAAGTACAATGTGAAATTAACAAGAGACAACAACACCAAACAATCTCCTACAGATTAAATAGAACAACATATCAATGGTGTTGTGGTAACTTGACAAACAAAACACACATATCCTGGAGTAAAACTAAAAATACAATAAAACAAAGATCAGCCTTGAAAAAAAGACAAACCAAAAAAAAAAAATCTGCCTTAAAACAGAAAAAAAAAAAAATCCAACACAAAAATAATGTTGTCAGATATGACAAATCAAAATATATTGGGGGAATCCCGATAAATAGTAAAGAAATAAGTTTGTGAGAAGTCTGTGTGAATATGAGCAGCAAAACTACTTCATTCTTCTCACATTATAAAGAAGAGAGTGCACTGTATTAAACCATTTTTAACATTGCAGCGTGACCAAAGTGCTTAATCCATTGCGAACGCTAAGTTTACCAGACCGAGCTGTTCCGTCTCGGAATTTCTTACAGGTTAAACACGGTCGGAATTGACGCGATCAGATTTTGTTGTCGGAAAATTTTATAGCCTGCTCTCAAACTATGTGTCGGAAAATCCGATGGAAAATGTCCGATGGAGCCCACACACGGTCGGAATGTCCGACAACACGCTCCGATCGGACATTTTCCATCGGAAAATCCGACTGTGTGTACGGGTCATAAGACTTACCATACCTGCAAAGCAAATACAAAAAATACATAGTAAAAAATAAAACATTTAAACGCAACCTGTGCCTAAAATGTATATATGCCGAATCATGGGGGCATCCTCCCGCAAAAGGCAGGAGCAAATCGCTCCTTCACCCACTGCTGCCCCCACGCTTTGGCATATATGCTGAAGTATGTAACTGTGGTGGTGAAATCAACTCCAACAGCGCTGGAGTCACGGCTTTATGTATCGTGGGAGTAAACGCTGTTGCTGTCAAGATAAATAAATCCGGTCTGCAGCTGAATGGCGTACCTGAAAACAAAAACATAGTTACCAATGAAACGCAGTAAACAGTATAAAAAAAAATTGCATACCTATAAAGCAAACATGATAAAAACATAACAACAATAAAACATTGCATAATAGAATACAGTAAAAAAGAGCAGAACAATAGAGCGAGAATAGAGAGAGAACAATAAAACGACAATTTTTTTTTTTTTTTTTTTGTATCTTTTAACTTTTGTAACTGGTACCAGGTTTGGGTCTCTCAAAATGCGATGGCATCTTGGAAGACCCTGTAAAAGTGTGTCCTAGTCTGTGCAGTGCTGTGCCCTACAATAATACTCAACTAGTGTATGGTAACGTTCAAAACATTCACCAATGCAAAGACCAGGATTGTCAGGACAGAATGGACAATAATACCGGGTGTCAAGCCTAAATCCGCGCTTGCTGCAGACACATCTTTTTTGGGGGGCTCGTTGGGTAGGGGTACTCGGGAGGACATAAAGAAAATGCCTTATGCAGCTGGCTTACTGCATTTGGTTGGGAAAGGTGAGGTGGAGCACCGTCTGGAAACAGAAGGGCTCTGACGATCTCTTCCTGCAATTTAAGGAAGGATCCAGTCTGACTTGAAGCTCTGTATAGCACATAAGCGTTCAGCAAAGCCAATTGAAATAAATAAACAGACACTTTTTTTGTACCAGCGTCTGGCCTTACAGGCAACTAGGTATGGCGCCAACAACTGGTCGTTGAGGTCCACCCCTCCCATATTTTGGTTATATTCGTGGACACAGAGGGGTTTCTCCACAACACCAGTCGCCGTAGTAATTTGGACCGTCGTGTCTGCATGAGGGAGGTAAGATCGAAAACATTCTTATTATCCCTCCACTTCAGAGCGAGCAAATTATTACACTGCAAGCAGGCTCTCTCCCCCAGCCTAAGACTGGAATCTACAAGCCGCTGGGGAAAGCCCCGGCGATTAGGTCGCACGGTGCCACATGCTCCAATCTGATAATCAAAAAGGTGACTAAAAAGTGGCACGCTCGTGTAATAATTGTCCACGTACAAGTGGTACCCCTTTCCGAATAAGGGTGACATCAAGTCTCACATAATCTTGCCAGTGCTTCCTATGTAGTCAGGGCAGTTTGTCGGCTCTACGTGACTATCTTTGCCCTCGTAAACCATAAAACTACATGTATAGCCTGTGGCCCTGTCACAGAGCTTATACATCTTGACCCCGTATCTGGCACGCTTGCTGGGAAGGTACTGTTTGAATGACAAGCAGTCAGAAAACTCAATCAGGGACTCATCAACGCAGACAACTTGATGGGGAGTAAACAAGTCTGCAAAACATTGGTTGAAGTGGTTTATGAGGGGCTGAATTTTGTAGAGCCGATCGGATTCAGGGTCTCCACGAGGATGACAGAGTTCATTGTTGTTGACGTGCATGAACCGCAAAATCTGCTCGTATTGTGCCCTGGCCATGGAGGCAGAGAACACGGGCATATGGTAAATTGGGTCAGTGGACCAATATGACTGCAACTCACTCTTTTTATTTATGCCCATGTTGAGGGAAAGGCCCAGAAAGAGCTTAAATTCGGAAACTGTAATTGGTTTCCAATCTCTGGCAAGGGAGGACTGGGGAATAGTGGCGATGTTGTTGACCAACTTACAAATTGCTTTGGTCCACAATAGATCTATAGAGATCTTCGGTGAAAAACAGTGAATAAAAATCCAGTGACGTAAAATCAACTGTTTCCACCTGAATTCCGGGTTGGCCAGTGAATGTGGGAAGTACGGGTGCTGCAGAAGTGGTGGGTTCCCAATTCGGATTGGCGAATGCAGCAGGAAGGGCACTATGGGCACGAGGGGCCTGTGTTCGTCTTCTTGGTGGCGGCGGGACACTACTTGTGCTTGCCACCTCGCTAGCTTGAACTGCACTTATGGGACTCTCCATGTCACCAAGTGTTACTGCAGTGCTGGATGTACGACCAGGGTGTACTAGGCTGCTGGTGCTTGCCAGTTCACCAGAAGGAATAGCGGCGCTAGTACTTCTCTGCTCCATACGAGGGACCTGCGGTTCTTGCACTTCAAGGACAGAAGAAGTTCGGGGTCTGGTACGCCTGACCTTGGCAGGTACCACAACTCCGCCATCAGAGCTATCTGTCATGGAGCCGCTGTCGTCTACAGGATCGTATTCTGAGCCTGAATTTGACAGATGAGTGACTTCCTCTTCACTATCTGTCATGCTCAGAAACATGTAGGCCTCTTCACTAGTGTACCTTCGATTTGCCATTTTGGGCTCTAAATTTAGTGGTACACTAGTGAGACTCACAGGCAAAAAAGCTCCTGACTGTTAGCGACTGTATCAAAACGCTACCAACAAAAACTGTTAGCGATTGCAGGGATCAGGCCTGACTCTGCGAATGCTGCAGTTATGTGTGTTTAGTAAGTGACAGTGATCGATCGATACTGCACTTGGGTGAGCTGGGCCGAGGGGCAAAACGCAGGTGCTAGCAGGTATCTGGGCTAATCCCACTAACACTGCATTTTTGGGAACGCCAAACTGCTGGGGACGCTAGTATAGATCTGATCGGAACTATAGCACTAAGGGAGGTGTATGCTGCATGCGTGGGTGTTAGTGGTACTGGCACTAACCTAAGCTGCCTGGGGCGACGCAGACCTTATCTGACCCTAAAAACGTAACTTATATTACCGCCGGCGAATAGGGGGTTAAACCTTTATTAGGTAATAAACGGCGGGTGCCCATAAACTATAATTAACTAACCAGCGTCACCCGTAACAGTTATACGGTGATCACTGGTGAAAGGGTTAACTATGGGGCAATCAGGGGGTTAAAACCTTTATTAGGTAGTATATGGGGGTCCCTGTCGCTATAAAACGCTGATGGCGAACCTATATACTTACCTCCCTAACTAGTGTCACTAATACAGCGATCAGAAAATCGATCGCTTAGTGACACTGGCGACGGGGAGTGATCAAGGGGTTAAAACTTTATTAGGGGGGGTTAGGGGTGTACCCTAGACCTAAAGGGGGTACCCTAGACCTAAAGGGGGCTAACCCTAACTGCCCTACCACTTATAACTGTCACAAACTGACATGAATGCAAAAAAAAAACCCTGCTATTGGTGTCACTGTGGCAGGGGGTACAGGGGGGTGATCGGGGGGTGAAAAGTGTGCCTAGTGTGTTCTACTGAAAGTGTAGTGTTGGTGCAACTTACATTGATGTCTTCTCTCCTCGGCGCCGGAACGAAAAGACTGGCTCAAGGAGAGATGACATCACTTCCTCTGCCGCTGTTTACATTACAGCAGCAGAGGAAGATTTTCATTCGTGGGGAGCGATCGCGAGGGGGTGGCCTCCCCCTCAGCCTGTATCGCTTCCCCAATTAAGCCGACCGCCTCCCAGCCTGTGGGAGGCAGATCACGTACCAGGCACATGAATTTTGCCTGCCCGTGCCATTCTGCCGCAGTATATCTGCGTTAGGCGGTTGGCAACTGGTTAATAAAAGTTTTTTTTAGAACAAACCAACATGTTTGTTGTATAACAATTTTTTTAGGTCACATTAAAAATAGAAATAGCCTTTTAAGGTAAAACAGGCATGTTTAAAACCATAAAAAAATACACAACTCTAGAACTTACAAAGTTCAACTTTTATAGAAAGTGAAGGCAATATCAGACATGAGTATTTATAAACTGTGTTTGATATTGCGTTCAGCAGATGGGGTGACGTCACCCCTGGAAAAGCCAAATTTTGAAGATGCACACAAATTGCCGAATGTCAACATATGCTAGCTGCCATTATGGGGGATCAATGAACGTGTTTTGTGGGTGCAACCGATTCCTCTCAGCTATTTTATTATAGTAGGGATGAGCTTCAAGTTCGAGTCAAACTCATGTTCGACTCGAACATCGGCTGTTCACCAGTTCGCCGAACAGTGAACAATTTGGGGTGTTTGTGGCAAATTTGAATGCCGCGGAACACCCTTTAAAAGTCTATGGGAGAAATCAAAAGTGCTAATTTTAAAGGCTTATATTCATGGTATTGTCATAAAAAGTGTTTGTGGACCTGGGTCCTGCCCAAGGGGACATGGATCAATGCAAAAAAAGTTTTAAAAATGACCGTTTTTTCGGGAGCAGTGATTTTAATAATGCTTAAAGAGAAACAATAAAAGTGTAATATCCCTTTAAATTTCGTACCTTGGGGTGTCTATAGTATGCCTGTAAATGGGCGCATGTTTCCCGTGTTTAGAACAGTCTGACAGCAAAATGACATTTCAAAGGAAAAAAGTAATTTAAACTACTCGCAGCTATTAATGAATTGCCGGTCTGACAATACACATAAAAGTTCATTGATAAAAACGGCATGGGAATTCCCCACAGGGGAACCCCGAACCAAAATTTTAAAAAAAGAATGAAGTGGGGGGTCCCCCTAAATCCCATACCAGGCCCTTCAGGTCTGGTATGGATATTAAGGGGGACCCCAGCCAAAATTAAAATAAAAAATGGTGTGGGGTCCCCCCTCAAAATCTATACCAGACTCTTCAGGTCTGGTGTGGATTTTAAGGGGAACCCCGCGCCAAAATTGAAAAAAGAACAGCGTAGGGTCCCCCCAAAAATCCATGCCAGACCCTTATCCGAGCACGCAACCTGGCAGGCCGCAGGACAAGAGGGGGGACGAGAGACGCCCCCCCCGAGCTGTACCAGGCCACATGCCCTCAACATTGGGAGAGTGCTTTGGGGTAGCCCCCAAAACACCTTGTCCCCATGTTGATTGGGACAAGGGCCTCATCCCCACAACCCTTGGCCGGTGGTTGTGGGGGTCTGCGGGCGGGGGGGCTTATCGGAATCTGGAAGCCCCCTTTAACAAGGGGACCCCCATATCCCGGCTCTCCCCCCTGTGTGAAATGGTAAGGGGTTAGGTACAAGAGGTACCCCTACCATTTCACTAAAAAAGTGTCAAAAATGTTAAAAATGACAAGAGACAGTTTGACAATTCCTTTATTTAAATGCTTCTTCTTTCTTCTATCTTCCTTCGGTTTCTTCCCCCATCTTCTTCTGGTTCTTCTGGCATCTTCCTCCGTGGCGTCGGCATCTTCTTTCCTTCTTCTCCTCGGGCCGCTCCGCATCCATGATGGCATGGAGGGAGGCCCCCGCTGTGTGACGCTTCTCCTCTTCTGACGGTTCTTAAATAATGGGGGGCGGAGCACACACACGGGGACTTGACGGGGACCTCCCTGTGGCATTCCCCGTGATGCCAGATGGGGCGGGGTTACGTAATGGGAAGCGTCACACAGCGCGAGCCACCCTCCATGCCATCATGGATGCGGAGCGGCCTGAGGGGAAGAAGACGCTGACACCGTGGAGGAAGATGCCGGACGAGAACACTGGAGGAAGAACCAGAAGAAGAAGATGGAGGAAGAAACCGAAGGAAGATAGAAGAAAGAAGAAAGAAGAAGCATTTAAATAAAGGAATTGTCAAAAACTGTCCCTTGTCATTTTTAACATTTTTGACAGTTTTTTTGTGTAATGGTAGGGGTACTTTTGTACCCCCTTACCATTTCACACAGGGGGGAGGGCCAGGATCTGGGGGTTCCCTTGTTAAAGGGGGCTTCCAGATTCCGATCAGACCCCCACAACCACCGGCCAAGGGTTGTGGGGATGAGGCCTTTGTCCTCCTCAACATGGGGACAAGGTGTTTTGGGGGGCTACCCCAAAGCACCCTCCCAATGTTGAGGGCATGTGACCTGGTACGGTTCAGGATGGGGGTGGGCTCTCTCGTCCCCCCCTCTTTTCCTGTGGCCTACCAGGTTGCATGCTCAGATAAGGGTCTGGTATGGATTTTTAGGGGGACCCAACGCCATTTTTTAAAAAATTTTGGCACGGGGTTCCCCTTAATATCCATACCAAACCTAAAGGGCCTGATATTTAATTTAGGGGGACCCCTCACGTCATTTTTTTTAAATTTAATTTTGGTTCGGGGTTCCCCTGTGGGGAATTCCTATGCCGTTTTTATCAATGAACTTTTATGTGTATTGTCGGACCGGCAATTCATTAATAGCCGCGAGTAGTTTTAAATGACTTTTTTTCCTTTGAAATGTCATTTTGCTGTCAGACTGTTCAAAAAACGGGAAACATGCGCCCCTTTTCAGGCATACTATAGACACCCCCCAGGTACGAAATTTAAAGGGATATTACACTTTTATTGTTTCACTTTAAGCATTATTAAAATCACTGCTCCCGAAAAAACAGCCGTTTTTAAAACTTTTTTTTTTGCATTGATCCATGTCCCCTGGGGCAGGACCCAGGTCCCCAAACACTTTTTATGACAATACCTTGCATATAAGCCTTTAAAATTAGCACTTTTGATTATTCATGTTCATGTCCCATAGACTTTAACGGTGCTTGCGTGTTCAAACTAATTTTTTGCCTGTTCGCAAGTTCTGGTGCGAACCAAACAGGGGGGTGTTCGGCTCATCCCTATTATTGAGGAAGGGATTGCACCCACAAAACGTGTACATTGATCTCCCGTGATGGGAGATAGCACATGTTGACACACTGGGGGTCATTTACTAAGATGAATGTGCTGCGCTGGTTCAGACCTTAATTGGTGCGCAGTGTGTGAACCGGCACACACACGGGAGTACCTACACGCGAGAATGTTACCCCTACCCATTCAACTGGGGGAGAAAGGTGTCAAGAAAGAAAACACACTACCCAGGTTTTTAAAGTAATTTATTAGGCAGCTCCGGGGGTCTTCTTCCGACTTCGGGGGTCTTCTTTCGCGCTCTAAGCATCTTCTCCCGGTGTCCGGTTCTTCTCCGCGCTGTCTGGCCTCTTCCCCCGGTGTCAGGTATCTTCTGCCGGCCTCCCCCACTATCTTCTGCCAGCTCTTTTGCTAGCGGGGGCCCGGTCTTCTGCCGCTGTCCGGATCTTCTGCCGCTGTCAGGTTCTTCCCTGGTATCTTCTGCCGGCTTCCCCCGCTCTTCCAGCTCTTTTTGTAGCGGGAGCCCTGTTACCATCTTCTCTTCTCTAGCTGTAATGCCGTCTGCGAGGTATGGGGTGTGGTCACGGGGTGACCCCGCCTCTTATGACAGCATAGTCCCGGGGCATGATGGGACTATGCCGTCATAAGAGGCGGGGTCACCCGGTAACATCACACGGTGACCACGCCCCATGCCTACACAAGTCGCCGCACACCTCGAAGATGGCATTACAGCTGGAGAGAGCGTCGTGTCAACATCGGAAGAGGCGTGAAGATGGGGACCGGGCCCCCGCTAGCAAAAGAGCTGGAAGAAGATAGCGGGGGAAGCTGGCAGAAGATACCGGGGAAGATCCGGACAGCGGCAGAAGATCCGGACAGCGGAAGAAGACTGGGCCCCCGCTAGCAAAAGAGCTGGAAGAATATAGCGGGGAGGCCGGCAGAAGATACCGGGGAAGAACCGGACAGCGGCAGAAGACCGGGCCCCCGCTAGCAAAAGAGCTGAAAGAAGATAGCGGGGGAGGCCTAATAAATTACTTTAAAAACCTGTGTAGTGTGTTTTTTTTCTTGACGCTTTTCTCCCCCAGGTGAATGGGTAGGGGTACCATGTACCCCATACTCATTCACGTAGGGTGGGGGGCCAGGATCTGGGGGCCCCCTTATTAAAGGTGGCTCCCGGATTCTGATAGGCCCCCAGCCCGCAAACCCGTCAACCAACAGCCAGGGTTGTCGGGAAGAGGCCCTTGCCCTCATCAACATGGGGGCAAGGTGCTTTGGGGGGGCCTGCAGCGCGCCCCCCTTCCCCAAAGTACCCATCCCCCATGTTGAGGGCATGTGGCCTGGTACGGTTCAGGAGGGGGGCTGCTCGCTCGTCCCCACCCCCTTTCCTGACCGGCCGGGCTGTGTGTTTGGATAAGGGTCTGGTATGGATTTTGAGGGGGACCCCATGCCGTTTTTTTCAGCGTAGGGGGTTCCCCTTAAAATCCATAACAGAACGAAGGGCCTGGTATGCTCTTGGAGGGGAACCCATGCCGGTTTTTTATTTAAAATTTGGTGTGGAGTTCTCATTTAAGATTCATATCACAGTGCCTGGCATTGGCATCCAAGTCGGATCCCTGTGCTTGTCGCTCATTGGGAAAGGAAAAAACATATTTTCCTTTCCCGATGAGCGAGCCAGCTCGGAGCTGCCATCTGCAGCTGACACAGTGCACTGC
Source organism: Lithobates clamitans (assembly GCA_037952925.1). Lineage (NCBI taxonomy): Eukaryota > Metazoa > Chordata > Amphibia > Anura > Ranidae > Lithobates > Lithobates clamitans. Next base: position 402,234 of record JBBGZY010001347.1, read on the forward strand.
GATTATGTGCAGATAGCTGCGCTAAATCGCTCCTGGACGCAGTCAATTCTATTTTTTCTATCTGCACCAAAACGCATGTATTCAAAACACAGTGTCTGAATGGGGCCATAGGAAAGCATTGTGTGCGTTTAGCTGCGGCAGAAAACGCAGCTAAAAGCACAATTCTATCCATCCGTGTGAAAGGATAAGGCCCCTTTCACACTGGTGCGTTTTTCAGGCGCTAAAAATAGCGCCTGCAAAATGTCCTAAAGAAGTGGCTCAATTCACTCCAGTGTGAATCGGGCTTTCACACTGGAGCTGTGCAATAGCAGGACAGTAAGGCCCCTTTCACACTGGGGCGACGGGGGCATCTGCGGTAAAGCGGTGCTATTTTTAGTGCCGCTTTACTGTTGTTTTAGCGGCATTATTCGGCTGCTAGCGGGGGCGGTTTTAACCCCCCTGCTAGCGGCCGAAAAGGGGTTAAATACACCCGCAAAACACTGCTGGAGCTGCATTTTGCCGGAAGTATCACAGCACTGCCCCATTCATTTCAATGGGGAGGACTGGTGAGTTCACCGCTCCAAAGAAGCTACTGGCAGGACTTTTTGTGACGCCCTGCCAGCGCACCGCTCCAGTGTGAAAGCCCTCACTGGAGTGAATGGAGCCGCTTCTTTAGGGCATTTTTCAGGTGCTATTTTTAGCGCTGTAGTGCCTAAAAATGCCCCAGTGTGAAAGGGGCCCAAAAAAAAGGCCTGCTAGCAGCACCTTTGGAGCGGTGTATAAACCGCTCCTGCCCATTGAAATCAATGGGACATGGCGGCTGTACCGCCGGCAAAACGCTGCTGCGGTGGCATTTTGTGTGCGGATTTATATAAACCCCTTTTTGGCCGCTAGCGGGGGCTAGAGCCGCTAGCGGCCGAATACCGCCGGTAAAACGGCGCTAAAAATAGCGCCGTTTTACCACTGACGCCCGTACTGCCCCAGTGTGAAAGGGGCCTAAGGCCCCTTTCACACGGATGGAGCGGACACTCCATAGACCTCTATGGAGGGTCGGATGTCAGTGGTGACATGTCCGCTGACATCCGACCCACTCCAATCCGAAAAAGTGTAACGGAGGAAACACCTATTTTTCCATCCGTCTGCGGATCGGGTGACAACGGACTCTACGGTCCGTCATCATCTGATCCCCCATAGAGGAGAACGGCCCTCTGACAGGTCCGTCCCTGCACAGTGTACAGAGACAGACCTGTCATCTGCCTGCTCAGCGGGGATCCACGGAGCGATCCCCCGCTGAGCAGAGTGGGCTCCGTACACGGACACGTCCATGTGAAAGAACCCTAAGGCCAACGCCCTTTGTACAAAAATCTACTGGAAAGTTTGTACCATCATGTGTATGAGGCTTAAACACCAGAAATTCCACTTTTCATATCTTTAAAGGTCACCATACACTTGTCAATCAGTTAGATCTTCCATAAATTAGATTCAGTGCAAGAGCCTGTTTGGTTTTCTACAATTAGAAGTAATTCTTACAGTGCATCTTCGTATTACCGCTTTAGCCTAATGCTCTCTTTCCACTATTTCAACCCCAAAGTTGCGTGATTTACAATGTGCTTTTTTGGCTTGTTTTCCACTATTGCAACTTGTCATGCCACTAGGGACTGAAAAGTTGCATCACAAGTTCTACCCATGATTTACAATGAGTACCGTTCATATGTCTGCGACTTCGCAGCAACTTCAAAGTAGTCCCTGTACTACTTTGGTCCCACTTTGATGCAAATTGAGGTCCATAGACCTCAAAAATACACAGGCATTGCTTCAAGTTTCGGCAAAAAGTTGCGGGAAACTCGCGGCAAAAAACACGCAACTTTGGGCTTGCAATAGTGGAAACCAAGCCTTAATGCCATGTCATGCGACTAGTTCAAAACATCGGAGAAAAAGTCGCACTGAAGTTGGAACAAAGTAGTGCAAGAACTTTTTTTGGAGTTGCACAAATTAGAACATTGAAATACATGTGTTTTGACTTGTTCTGCGACTTGACATGTGTCAAGTCGCACAACAACTCGCAGTAGTGGTAAGAGAGCCTAAGGCCACTTGGGACTGAAACGTTGCATCACAAGTTCTACAATGGGTACCGTTCATATGTGTGCAATTTTCTTACGCCCATGCCGTATACACAGAGGGCACACATCTTTATTACAGAAATCCATATTTGGCATGGAAATTAACCACTTGCTTACTGGGCACTTAAACCCCCCTGCTGCGCAGACCAATTTAAAATGCTAATGCACTTTGAAAGACAATTGCGCGGTCATACTTAGCCAAATGTTGTTTTTTTTAAAGTTCCCACAAATAGAGCATTCTTTTGGTGGTATTTGATCACCTCTTTTTTTTTAACAAAAGAAAAAAAACACAAAGAAGAAAAGACAGATTTTTAAAAATAATTTTGTATATTTTTGGATATTTTGATATTAAATTTTGCAAGCAGGTAATTTGTCTCCTTCATTGATGTACGCTGATGAGGCGGCACTGATTGGTTACACTGATAGGCAGCATTGCTTGGGAACACTGGTGGGCATTAATAGGTGGCATTGGCAGGTGGTACTGGTGGGCACAGATGAGGCAGAATTGCCTCTTCGGGACCAATGTCCCTTGCACCTTTTATTTTTATCCTCATGCTGTCAGCGTGAGGAGAAAAAATAAACAATTACTGAGCTTTAGTTTACATCATGTAATCAGCCACCATTGGCTGACAGCTAATCGCGTGGTAAGGGGTCGGGATCGGCCCCTTACTCAGATCTGTGATCCACGAGTCTCAGTGCAGGCTGCAGGGAGCACACGGGGAGCCCGTCCTATGACAGCCTCCCAGAAATTCATGTCCACGCTGTGGCCGTCGTTTGGCTATAGCACAGCCACCAAATGGTTAATAGAAAAACAGATGCAGATTTCTAGGACTGGCCAAAAATAATGTTTAGCGTCAAAGGCAACTGCTGACTTTCTATTAAAGGTCTGAATGGGCACTACAAGTGTACTTAGAAGTGCAGTTGCTGGAGATCCAAAGGGGGACAAGCAAGGAAAAAAAAAACAGCATCTTTGCCTCTACATGATTGGATGATAAAATCACCAGTACTACCCCTCAGATTTTCATCAACTACACTTGTATTGCAGAAAGGATTTGCCTTTAATAAACCCAAACATACCTTATAAGTTGGGGTGTACACAACAAAGTCCAATTTGCATAGTGGGGGCACTAGTTAGATTGACCTGTGTGTCCCAAAGGAAAAATATTGTTAGGGTTTTACTCTCACTTCCTGTTTGGCTACGTGACAGGAAGCGAAGCCAGTTTTAAGAAAAGGGACACAAAGCCCAACCTTAAAAAAAAAATAAAAATAAAAAATCTTGATTTCTCTCAAATGTCCACAATTAGAATAGGATTGTCTTCAGCTTGATTTTAGTTCAGTGCTCTAAAACGGTGCTTCTCAACCCTATCCTCAAGTACCCCCCAACAGGCCATGTTTGCAGGTTTTCCTTCATCTTGCACAGGTGCTTTAAATCAAAGTCAATGGTTTTGTATTGGGGGGGGGGGGGGGGTACTTCAGAAAGAAAACCACTGCTCAAAAAGAAAATTGAATACTTACCACTCTGAAATGTTACTTTCCTGGTCACTATCCATGGCAGCATATGCATGATCCATGCATGTGCTACCATAAAGGCACCAGGAAAGTAACTTAAAACTTAAAACTAAAAAAAAAAAAAAAAAAAACTAAAAAACGAATTTGTCTAAGACATGCCAATCAGCCTAGTTAAGCTGCAGCTGGGAAATCCGTTGCATGAAAAGAACACACATAAAACATACAATAGTATATTCCCATGGGCAATAAGTTTAAAAGGCTAAAAAGAAAACCTATGTGGCTCACGGTCAAAGTTAGAAAAGCTATAAACAATAAGAAAAGAGCTTTTAAAAAATATAAAAATGAAGGAACACTAGTGTCATTTAAATGCTACAAAGAATTTAACAGAATATGTAAAAAGGAAATCAAGGGTGCAAAAATTCAAAATGAACGAGAGATCGCAAAAAATAGTAGGACAAACCCCAAAAAATTCTTCAAATATATTAATAGTAAAAAGGTCAGGTCTGAGCATGTAGGCCCTTTACAAAATAATCTGGAGTGGGTGACTGGGGACAAGGAGAAGGCTAATTTATTAAATACTTTCTTCAGCTCTGTGTATACAAAAGAGCATGGGGAAGTTCATGTCCATAATGGGGGTGGTATTGACACAGCCCCCAATGATCCACAATGGCTCAAAAGGGATATGGTCCAGAAATATTTAGACAGAATAAAGGTGGATAAAGCACCTGGACCTGATGGCATCCACCCACGGATCCTAAAAGAATTGAGCTCTGTAATTTCAAAGCCATTGTATCTAATTTTTAGGGACTCATTAATGACGGGAATAGTACCGCTGGATTGGCGCAGGGCGAACGTGGTGCCTATATTTAAAAAGGGATCAAAGTCTTTACCAAGTAACTATAGACCTGTTAGTTTAACTTCTATAGTCGGGAAGATACTGGAGCGTTTAATAAAAGAATACATAGACGAGTTCTTGCTGGAAAAAAACATTTTAAGCAACAGACAGCATGGGTTCATGAAAGACAGAAGTTGTCAGACAAACCTGATTTCTTTTTATGAAGAGGTAAGTAAAACCTTGGACAGAGGGGTGGCTGTGGACGTGGTTTATTTGGATTTTGCAAAAGCGTTTGATACAGTTCCGCACACACGGCTCATGTGTAAGTTAAAGTCTACAGGCTTGGAAATATCAGTTTGTAAATGGATAGAAAACTGGCTAAAAGACAGAATTCAGAGAGTAGTGGTTAATGATTCTTACTCTGAATGGTCTAAGGTTATCAGTGGTGTACCCCAAGGTTCAGTGCTGGGACCCTTACTCTTTAATATCTTTATAAATGATATTGGGTCTGGGATCAAAAGTAACATTTCTGTCTTTGCAGATGACACCAAGCTATGCAGTGGAATAACGTCCTTACAGGATGTCTCCAATTTACAAGCCGACCTCAATGCTCTGTCTAATTGGGCGACTATGTGGCAGATGAGGTTTAATGTTGAGAAATGTAAAGTTATGCACTTGGGGGCTAAGAATATGCATGCATCATACATGCTAGGGGGAGTACAACTGGGGGAATCTGTAGTGGAGAAGGATCTGGGGGTTTTGGTAGATCATAAGCTCAATAATAGCATGCAATGCCAAGCTGCGGTTTCCAAAGCGAGCAAAGTTCTTTCTTGTATTAAGAGAGGTATGGACTCCAGAGAGAGAGATATCATTTTGCCCCTGTTCAAATCATTAGTAAGACCTCATCTGGAATATGCAGTTCAGTTTTGGACACCAGTTCTCAAAAAGGATATCGGGGAACTGGAGAAAGTGCAGAGAAGGGCAACCAAACTGATAAGAGGCATGGGGGAGCTCAGCTATGAGGAAAGATTAGAGGAACTGAATTTGTTCACTCTTGAGAAGAGGAGAATAAGGGGGGATATGATCAACATGTTTAAATATATAAGGGGTCCATATAGTGAACTTGGTGTTGAGTTATTCACTTTACGGTCAACACAGAGGACAAGGGGGCACTCTTTACGACTGGAGGAAAAGAGATTTCATCTCCAAATACGGAAAGGTTTCTTCACAGTAAGAGCTGTGAAAATGTGGAATAGACTCCCTCCAGAGGTGGTTCTGGCCAGCTCAGTAGATTGCTTTAAGAAAGGCCTGGATACTTTCCTAAATGTACATAATATAACTGGGTACTGACATTTATAGGTAAAGTTGATCCAGGGAAAATCCGATTGCCTCTCTGGGATCAGGAAGGAATTTTTTCCCCTGCTGTAGCAAATTGGAGCATGCTCTGCTGGGGTTTTTTGCCTTCCTCTGGATCAACTGTGGGTATAGTATTGGGTATATTGGATTGTATGTTTTTTTTTTTGTTTTTTGTTTTTTTTGTGTTTTTTTTTTTTATGGTTGGACTGGATGGACTTGTGTCTTTTTTCAACCTGACTAACTATGTAACTATGTAACTATGTAAAACATAAAAAAATTTGAAACAATTTTATTAGTACAAAAAAAAAACAAAAAAAACAAAAACACAGGACTTGGTAAAGAAGCAAGGAAAGCAAAATACACACATTTATGTTAATTTGAGACACTAACAGAATGGGTTTGACCCTTTTGCAGTGTAAATTAACAGGAGTTAAAAGGAGTGCACCCACAAATGGACATCTATTAAGGATTAAAACAACATTAGGCACAACATCTTGAGAAAGAATTTTAAAAATAAGGCAGCACAGATAGTTAAATCAAAGTGAACAACGTAAAAACAACAAAAATTGCCAACATAAAAAAGATTTCATGGTAAGATAACCACCACCCAAAAAAACAACAACAAACCAAAGTAACAAATAAATTGCATAAACACACATCTGTTTTGCAACAACATAATAAACAAAATACAAATCGAAAATACATGTGTTAGAAACTCGATAAGGACACCCAAGTGTACTCTCTCGCCGGCCCCCCACACACAATCATGGCTCTTTTCAGGGCAAAGTAAAGAATGCCATATCTGCAAGCTTTATATAACATAGGTTTGTGTGCTAATGAGGCAATTGCAAACACATGGACAGTCCATGAAACACACAAAATGCAAGTTCACCCAATGTAGAGAGAACTTAAAAGTGAGTACACCTGTTAAGGATGTCCTTAAATTACTAACCCAAAAAACACACTCTGAGCATGCCCAGAAACATCCAAGTAATGTTCACACACAAAAAGCACCAGAAACATCCAAGTAATGTTCACACACAAAAAGCACCACCAAAAATAACCAAAGTCCCTGAGCATGCCCAGAACAACCCAAATGCAGCTAGCACAATAAGCCACCCCCCTGTCCAAAATTAAGCACATCATCCAGCATGCACCAAAATTACAGATGGGACAAAACACCCCCCAGTTCAGGGGGGCAACTAAAGAGCCTAACATGTGCAATAGTTATACAACAAATACCATTGCAGTCTAAGGCTGGGTTCACACTGCTGCGGTGGCAGACATCGTATGTGATTCGCAGCGCACTGCTGTTCACATCACATGCGATGTCTGTGCTGTGCGATATCAGCCATACAGATAGTATGGCTGATATCGCACCGCATTCGGTCCAAACTCGCACAGGACCCTTTTTTTTTGTTCGGACCAGAATCGGATCGCATGGGTGTTCACACCTATGCGATCCGAAAATGTCCGAATTGTCAGTTCGCAGTGCGATATGCGAGCTGAACTGGGGGTGTCATTAACATTGTATGACACTCCCCAGCAGTTCGCATATGGCAGTGTGAACTGCCGTGCGAGTTGGTGCGATGCGGGAACCCGCAGTAAATTTGCTGCGTTCCCGCACCGCAGCAGTGTGAACCCAGCCTGAGGGAACTGACTTGGCAATTTTACTAGTCCCCACTTGGCTGGCTTATCTTGTAGTTATTGGCCTTAAAATGGGTATGGGGCTCAGGGCCCACCCTAAGGGACATATATCAATGTCACCAATTGGACAACCCCAAAAACGAAGCAAGGAGAAATGCCTTTAAATATGCCAAATTGCTTAAGGGCCAGTTCACACCAATGCAGTCCAGTGCATATTTTTTTTTTTTTGTAAAATTATTTATTTGTAACAGGAAACCGGTTCACCGGGATATGTAACAAGGTTCAGTACATACAGCGACAATAATAACAGAAATGTACATACGGGGAACAGCGTGCCATAACATCCGGCCAGGAGACATGCATTACATTACTATAGAATTTTGTGTGGCATATGAGTAAATATTGTTGTTAAGAGATTTAATTATAATGTTCTAGAGGCCTTACATATGTTCCATTTTTTCACATGTTTTCTATCTTGAACTATACCTTGTATTAAATCAGGATATATCTGTGTTTATATACCTTTTGCAAGCGGTTCCCTGCGAATTTTATATTTTAATAAGAGAAAACAGATTATCAAGAAAAGTAGGTCAGAGTTGAAATAGATATAGAGGTAAGGGAGAGAGAAGTGGAAAAAAAAAAAAAAAAAGGAAAAGGGGGGGGGGGGGGGGGAGGGAGGGGAGGGAAGGGGTTGTGATCTTGGGGGGGTGTTCGTGGTGTCAACCACTGCGTTAGGTATTAGCAGTCGATTATTATACTCTAATGCTAGGTGTTACTTGCCTAGGAGAGTTTTCCCTTCCTCAGAATATTTAAAGATATTCCAGAGCTGCCAAGTTTTCGTATATGTCTCCTGTCTATTTTGGCTGGTGAGGATTAGATCCTCCATCTGATTTATTTCCTCAACTTTTTGAAGCCAAAATGCTATAGGTGGTGTGTGAGAGGATTTCCAGAAAGAGGGGATGCACGCCTTCGCCGCATCCAGTAGGTGTCTTACGACTGATTTCTTGTAAATCCGGGTAGGTGTGTCAGTAGCGTGTAAAAGAAAATAAGCTGGGTCATCGGGGACAGTGCGGTCAGTGAATTTTTGGATTATCAGGCGTACATCTCTCCAGAAATCCCGGATTCGAGAGCAGGTCCAGAAAATATGGATGAGGGTACCTCTTTCTTCCTGACACCTCCAACAGACATCTGTTGTGGAGGGGAAGATTTTTTTAAGTAATGCAGGAGTTCTGTACCAATGTGTGAGGATTTTATAATTAGTCTCTTGGATTTTGGTGCAGATGGATGATTTATGGGTGAACGTTAAGATTTGTTGCTTTTTATTGGTTGTGAAGATACAGTTTAGTTCTCTTTCCCAATTAGTGAGACTCTGTGTTTGGTACTCTCCCGGTGGTGTAATAAGCAATTTGTAGGTAATTGAGAGTGAGTGAGGTAGATTCCCTGACTCTGTACAGAGAACTTCCATGGTCGTGGGGGTCTGGTTAGCAACACAGGGTGGTGTCAGACTACGTAAATAATGATGAAGCTGCATAGCTCTTAGGAAGTCCAGTCGGAACTGGCCTTCAGGATCCGAAAGCTCCGAGATCGTCTTCCACCTCCCCATACTGCTAAAGTGAGAGGCCTGGTATAAACCCTCCTCTTTCAACTTCAGAAATATTCTATCTCTTAAACCTGGTTCAAATTGAGGGTTACCCAATATGGGTCGAAGCGGTGAATTACGTGAGAAGTGAGGTGAGGTGTGAATCAATTGTGAGCAAATCCGAACTGTGTTACCTATTAATGGGTGGCGGGAGTTTTCTATTGGGAGGGAGGTGTGGCACCAAGGTGCTCTAGGTAGTGGAATCACACTCTGAGCCTGTTCAATTCGTGTCCACAATTTGGTGTGTGTGTGTCGGCACCAATCGATTAGTCTGCTCAAGTGGGTCGCTCTATAATAAGTTCTGAGGTCCGGCATTGCCAAGCCCCCATTAGATTTAGGCAATGAGAGAACTCCCCGATGTAGACGCGGCCTCTTCCCCGCCCATAGGAAATGAATGAATGCTGCTCTTACTTGGTTAAAATAGTTTACTGGAATGCGTATCGGAATGGTCTGTAGGAGATAAAGAAATTTGGGTAGTATCGACATTTTGAGGATACTGCAGCGGCCGAACCAAGAGTGTAGCCCGCTGTTCCATTTGTCCAATAATTGTTTAACTTTCTTTAAGAGGGGCGGAAAGTTTAATTTAAACAGCTGGGAAAACGTCGGGGGTATAAACGTACCCAAGTATTTCAGGGCTATAGTGGACCATTTAAAACGAAAGCTCGATTGGAGGCGTGAAAGATGTGTTTGGGGAATCCCGACACCCATCGCCTCGGATTTGCTGAAATTGATTTTCAGGTTAGCGAGTTGGCCATATGTGTGGAATTCTTTCATGAGATTAGGAAGGGAAATGTTAGGTTTTGCAAGGGAGAACATCAAGTCGTCCGCATAAGCGGAGACTTTAAATTGCTCCCTGTTGATTTCTACTCCTGAGATATCGGGGTTTAACCTGATATGGCACAGAAAGGGTTCTAGGGATAGCGCGAAGAGCAACGGGGATAGTGGGCAACCCTGGCGAGTGCCGTTCGCAATTGGAAAAGCCTCCGAAAATACCCCATTTGCCCGAACTTTAGCTGTTGGGTCCGCATACACTGCAGCTATCCAATTTAGCATTTTGTTCCCTAACCCTATGTGTCTCAGTGTAGCGAACATAAATTTCCAGCTTACTCGGTCGAAGGCCTTTTCGGCATCCGTCCCGAGGAACACACATGGGGTTTTGGTGTTGTTTGCGATATATAATAGATTAAGGACTTTAGTCGTATTATCCCTGGCTTCCCTTGTCGGGACAAAACCAACCTGGTCTAAATGTATAAGTGAGGGGAGGTGGTGCTGCAGTCTGATGGCGATAATCTTTGTGAAAAGTTTCAGGTCTGTGTTCAATAGGGAGATCGGGCGGTAGGAACTACACTGACCTGGGTCTTTACCCTCCTTTGGTATGACCGTTATTTGTGCTTGTAATGTAGATTTATGAAAGCCCCGCCCCGAGCCCAGGTCATTATAAAGTTTAACCATACGATCACCCAGAGAAGGTAAGAAGGTCTTGTAGTATGTGGTGGTGAGGCCATCTGGGCCTGGGGCTTTCCCCGATTTGGAACATTTTAATGCTGTTTGTAGTTCGGGGAGAGTAATAGGGTCCTCTAACAGCGATCTAGCCTCCTCCGGGAGGGCCGGCATGAGGGAAGACGTTATGTAATTAGCGGTTGTCTCCGAGGGGATTTGTGGCTCTGTCAGGTTGTATAGGGAGGAATAATAGGAGCTGAATTCCTGAGCTATGTGTTGGGGTAAAGAAACTTTCTGGCCAGTGGTGGATGTGATATGCGGTATATATGATGCAAGTCTTTGTTCCTGTAGGGACTGGGCTAGTAACCTTCCACACTTGTTACCAGATTCATAGAATTTCCTACGGGAGACCTGTAATGCTGCTTTTGCTTTGTAACGCAGGAGGTCAGTGACCTGCCTGCGGACTGAGTCTAATTCTATTTCTAAATGTCTTGTGGGTGTTTGTTTGTGGCGGGTCTCTAAAGTTTCTAGTGTCTTTAGTAATGTATTTAGTTGGGCAACTCTCTGTTGTTTCAGTCTTGAGCCATGTTTAATGAGTATCCCCCTAATAACGGCTTTGTGAGCCTCCCACACCAAGCCAGTTTCACAGTCAGGGGAGTCATTAGAAGCAAAGTAGTGACCTATTTCTTTGGTTACCTCTGCTAGGACCTCTGGGTCTTTCAATAGTCCCTCATTTAGTCTCCATGGTGGTCTCTGAGTCCGTAGGGAGTCGGAGAGAGCATAGCGTAGTGTTATCGGAGCGTGGTCTGACCACGTAATGGAGCCTATTGTGGTTTCTTTAATCGCCTGTAAGTGTCTATGAGGGACCAGGAAGTAGTCTATTCTGGAATAAGTCTGATGCGGTTTAGAGAAAAAGGTGTAGTCCCTCTCTCCTGTGTGGAAGAGGCGCCAGACATCGATCAGTTGTGAAGAGTGCAGAGTCGTGTAGATGCATTTACGTAGGTCTCGTGAGGTTGAAGACGTTCCAGTGGAAGTGTCTTCCGAGGGAGTAAGTGGAACGTTCAAGTCCCCACCCACTATCAGTTGTCCGTCTGAGAATTGTAAAAGTTGGTCTAATGTTCGTTTTAGAAATGTGTCTTGGTGTGTATTGGGAGCATACAAGTTGGCCAAAGTTATTTTAACATCTCTTATGTTGCCCTTTAGGAAGAGGAATCTACCTTCACTGTCTAGTTTTACATCTCTGTGTGTCCATGGGATCTTTGCCGAGATCAGAACCGATACCCCTCTTGATTTAGCTTCCGCGTATTTTGAATGGTATGCTATCGGGTAGAATTTATTCTGCAGCGTCGGCAAGGATCCCTTCCTGAAATGTGTTTCCTGTAAGAGTACAATGTCAGCCCCTCTCTGCCGCATGTCATGTAACAGCATGCGTCTCTTTTCAGGCGTATTTAGGCCTTTCACATTTAAGGAAACTATGTTTAGAGTATCCATTTTCGTACGTTGCCTGGTGAGTATGGGGGTAGGGGATTTTGGGGCAGGTGGGGGAGGGAAGGAAGGAGGGGGTTGGGGTCAGAAAGGGGGGGAAGAAAAGACAAGAAAGTGGAAAAAAGGAAAGGACAGTAAGCAAGGAAGTACAGAGCTTCAGAGATTGAGGAAATTAGAAGGCTGTCACTAAGGTGTGCAGCTCGGAGAGATCACTAAGGTAGCCAAATCGGCTAGTACGCTCCTCAGTCGAAGACCGAGAACGGAGCGCAGTCCTATGTGGGACGGTGAATAGGCAGGGCCGAGATGCGAGCTCCCGAACCTCTCCATTCACCCCCGGCTATTTATTGTTGGTAACAAAAAAAAAACAGTATATAACTGAAAATTAAACAGTCAGGTGTTCATATGGTATTAACGAAAATAACCCGTCAGAAGCAAGAGATATTGCAAGTGTAAATAGATACAGAGGCATTATCAAAGAACATATAACTTCAACTTGTGAAACATTTTGATTGACCATTCCATCCCTACCCAGGATTCCAGCCCCCTAAAAAAAAAAAAAAAAAAAAAAAACTACTACTATTCTCCCTAGTGTTGGGTAGAATAGAATAAGCCTGGAGTGCAGCCCCCCCATATGCATCCAACCCGTATTGTTATGGGAGAGACCACAGTAAGGTAAAGTAGGATATAATAAAATAAAATAATATAAAGTGTGGACTGAAAACTAGAGTTCTTATGTGTGGAATCAGGTTGAAAGACTTTGAGCGTCATGTCCATCTCTCTGTAACGTTAGGGCTACTGCTATCCATCTTGGAATCTGCTGTATAGGTTGATCAGTTAGGTTGGGTTATCCTCCCCATTCCCCAAAGAAAAAAAAAAAAAAAAACCCTTGATGGGGCCCGTGCCAGCTTTTCATTCCATTACATTGTCATCTGCTTATTGACAACTGTTGACGGGTATATCATTCCTCGGTCCGAGTCATGTGGAGCAAAATTCTTCCATCTGTGAAGGGGGAGGGGTTATGATAGATTTCAGGGGCGGGGGGACAACCTCCAGTAGCTGTGCAGTACGTTAACTCTGTTTCATTCAGGCCATATGAGAGTCCCAAGGAGTGCAACACAAAGTTCCCCTGGTCTGGCCACTCTCTCCAATAAAGCCAATTTACATGGGCAGACATGTTGGTTGGGTTCGGGGCTGGCGTACCGTGCATAAAAAAAAAAGGAAAAAAAACAATGAGATGGGGGTTAAAACTGAACCCGGGAACCCGCTAGTTAACTGAATTCTCCTAAAGGAAATTAGGTGCGATGTTCCGGGTAGTTTGTCTGTCTGCAGGAGCTTAGGGGATACACACCCGGCAAGAGGGAAATTGCAGCTGGACAGGGATGAACGGCCATAGGCCTACTCACGTGGCTCGCCTCCCGAGACCGATCGGTGTCTGCGCCTATGTCTTTGCTGTCGCGGAGGCAGGGGGTCCCGAGGCCTCAACGGGCCCGATCTTCCAGATGGGCGAGGGAGGAACTGGAGCCAGTCTGGGACCTGGATCGGCTCCACTTCCATAAAACGGAAGAGGGCTGGTAGATCTTCTGCGCGTTGAAGAGAGAAGGAGCCTGTGTCTCTCCGGAACATCACCGAGAAGGGATATCCCCATCTATATGTGAGACCCCTCTGCTTCGCAAGATCCAGAAGCGGGCGCAGAAGGGCTCTACGTTTCAGAGTAGCTCTGGACAAGTCCGGTAAGATCCTGGTTTGTGCGCCTTCAATTTCCACGTCCCCATGTTCCCAAGCGCGCCGGAGGATATTTTCTTTCAGGGTGTAGCGGTATAGTCTGCAGATCACGTCGCGTGGTCTGTTCGGATCTTCAGATCTGGGGCCAAGAGCTCTGTGAACTCTATCCAGCTCTATCTCTAGCCCGGGCTCCTCCATGACTGTACGGAAGATCCCGCGAACCGTCTCCCCTAGATTCTCCTGCGATGCCGCCTCCGGGATCCCCCTAAGCCGCAAGTTGTTCCGGCGGCTTCGGTCCTCCATGTCTTCCAGGTGTAATTGCAGAGCTATGGCAGCATCCCTCTGTTGGTCTCTAGCCTGTTCCAACGCCGACACTCTGTCAGTTAGTGTAGAAATTGAGGTCTCCCCTGCAGACACCCGCTCTGTTAGGGTCGACACTTCTCCTCTGACCTCTTGAATATCACGGCGGTGTGTTTCTTCGAGTCTGAGGATAAGTGCCTCTATGTCAGACCTGGTGGGGAGAGCCTGAAGCAGGCTTCTAATGTCCTGATCCAACAGATGGGGATCAATTGGTTGTGGGGATGCCATCGTGGCTTGTGGAGGGCTTCTACGGATATCCGCAGGTCGTTCTTGTGTGGCCCGGGGGCTAGGAGAGGGACAGGCTCCGCTCTGTCTTGGGGCCTTCTGCTTCTCACCTCGTGTAGCGCCTCGTGGTGCCGCTACTGAAGTCCCAGGAGAGGCTCCTTGTAACTGAAGGAAATAACGGCGGATCTCTCCTGGACTCTTGCCCACGGGGGTCCCCCGTGTAAATGCTCTTGTCCTGTGTCGTTTGGCCGATTGCATGCCTCTGACAGGGTCTCGCTAGCCGGGTTTTCCTGGACGAGGCCAGGAGCTCAGGAAAAACACATCTTCATTCAGCCATGTCTAGGCCACGCCCCCCAGTGCATATTTTATGCATCAAAAATGCATGGAAATTTGGTTATATGGTTTTCAATGGCATAGTTCACACCAGTGCTTGCAGTTCCAGTGCATTCCAGAAAAAAGTAGAACATGCTGCATTTTTTCTGCACTGGACTGTACTGGAAAGCTGTAAAACGCATCAAAAACGCACTGGAACGCACTTGTCCTTATTTAAGGTTAAAAAAAAAGAGGGGGGAAAAAAAAGCACTGGACTGCATCAAAAACACACCAAAAACGCACTGGAACACATCAAAAACGTGCATGCAGAAAAGCACCTGGAACACGTCTGGACTGCGTTTCTATGGTGTGAACTAGCCCTAAGGGCCAGATCACACTATAGAAACGCAGTCCGGATGCATTCCAGGTGCTTTTCTGCATGCACGTTTTTGATGCATTCCAGTGCGTTTTTGATGCAGTCCAGTGCTTGTTTCCCCCCTCTTTTTTCTTAAGCTTAAATAAGGGCAAGTGTGTTGCAGTGCGTTTTTGGTGCATTTAGGTGCATTCCAGTGCATTTTTGATGCATTTTACAGCGTTCCAGTACAGTCCAGTGCATAAAAAATGCAGCACGTTCTACATTTTTTTTTCTGGAACTGGAAACGCACTGGAACTGCAAGCACTGGTGTGAACTATGCCATTGAAAACCATATAACCTACTTTCCGTGTGTTTTTGATGCAGAAAAAAATGCACTGGACTGCATGTGGTGTGAACTGGCCCTTAAGGAATAAAAGTTATTTAAAAATACTCGCGGCTATAATGAAATGTCGGTCCGGCAATACACATAAAAGTTCATTGATAAAAACAGCATTAAGAAAAAAAAACAAAATTAAGAACAAAAAAATGTGTGGGGTTCCCCCGAAATTCCATACCAGGCACTTCAGGTCTGGTATGGATATTAAGGGGAATCCCGCGCCAAAATAAAAAAAAGGCATTGGGGTCCCCCTCAAAATCCATACTAGGCCCTTCAGGCGTGGGGTCCCCCTAAAAATCCATACTAGACCCTTATCCGAGCACGCAACCTGGCAGGCCGCAGGAAAAGAGGGGGGGACGAGAGAGTGCCCCCCCTGAACCGTACCAGGCCACATGCCCTCAACATTGGGAGGGTGCGTTGGGGTCCCCCGCAAAGCACCTTGTCCCCATGTTGATGAGGACAAGGGCCTCATCCCCACAACCCTTGGCCAGTGGTTGTGGGGGTCTGCAGGTGGGGGCTTATCAGAATCTGGAAGCCCCCTTTAACAAGGGGACCCCCAGATCCCGGCCCTCCCCCCTGTGTGAAATGGTACCATTTCACCAAAAAAGTGTCAAAAATGTTAAAAATGACAAGAGGCCGTTTTTGACAATTCCTTTATTTAAATGCTTCTTCTTTCCATCTTCTATCTTCTATCTTCTTTCTTCTATCTTCCTTCGGTTTCTTCCTTCATCTTCTTCTTCTGGTTCTTCCTCCGGTGTTCTCATCCGGCATCTTCCTCCACGGCGTCTTCTTCCCTTCTCCTCGGGCCGCTCCGCATCCATGGGAGGCTCCCACTGTGTTACGCTTCTCGTCTTCTGATGGTTCTTAAATAACGGAGGGCGGGCCACCCGGTGACCCCGCCCCCTCTGACGCATGAAGACTTCCCCTAGGCTTTCTCCATGACGTCAGAGGGGGCGGACAGGGAAGTCCCTGTGCGTCAGAGGGGGGCGGGGTCACCGGGCGGCCCCGCCCTCCGTTATTTAAGAACCGTCAAGACGAGAGGTGTCACACAGCGGGAGCCTCCCATCATGGTGGATACGGAGCGGCCCGAGCAGAAGAAGGGAAGAAGACGCCACGGAGGAAGATGCCAGACGAGAACACTGGAGGAAGAACCAGAAGAACCAGAAGAAGAAGAAGATGAAGGAAGAAACCGAAGGAAGATAGAAGATAGAAGAAAGAAGAAGCATTTAAATAAAGGAATTGTCAAAAACGGTCTCGTCATTTTTAACATTTTTGACACTTTTTTTGTGAAATGGTAGGGCCCTTACCATTTCACACAGGGGGGAGGGCCGGGATCTGGGGGTCCCCTTGTTAAAGGGGGCTTCCAAATTCCGATAAGCCCCCCGCCCGCAGACCCCCACAACCACCGGCCAAGGGTTGTGGGGATGAGGCCCTTGTCCTCATCAACATGGGGACAAGGTGCTTTGCGGGGGACCCCAAAGCACCCTCCCAATGTTGAGGGCATGTGGCCTGGTACGGTTCAGGAGTGGGGGGCGCTCTCTCGTCCCCCCCTCTTTTCCTGCGGCCTGCCAGGTTGCGTGCTTGGATAAGGGTCTGGTATAGATTTTTAGGGGGACCCCACGCCATTTTTTAAAAAAATTTTGGCGCGGGGTTCCCCTTAAAATCCATACCAGACCTGAAGGGCCTGGTATTGAATTTCGGGGGAACCCCACGCATTTTATTTTCTTAATTTTTTTTTTCTTAATGCTGTTTTTATCAATGAACTTTTATGTGTTTTGCCGGACCGACATTTCATTATAGCCGCGAAGTGAACCAGCGTAAAAAAAAAAAAAGTCTAGAGGTGTGCCCTTTCAACCTATGCAAATGCATTTACGTTGCTTGACATTTACTAAGATTTTGCCGGCCCACTGAACCAAAGCATTTGAACAAGCGTAAATGCCGTTTGAGCATGCGCAGTGTATAAATTCACCTCCCACAGCTCTAAATGTATTTGCCGGCGCTGCCGGCTTGTCAGAAAAAGTTACTTTCTCATTCTATTTTGGCCATATTTGTTACTTGGACAGTTAGTACTACACTTCCCCACATCGCCCCACATAACCCCCATAATATTGGCACTTCCAGCTTGTTTAAATCTTAAGTTAAAGATGCCGTGCGCCGTGACTATAGTGGCGTACCGATCACCTCTTCCTGTGTGCCGGTGTCTTGCCGAGAAAGTTCCCTCTGCGGATATGGACCCCCCTGTAACGCTCAAGCGCTGCGCTTGCGCAGTACGAATGACTAGGAGCCGCCGAAAATAGCCGAAGAAGAAAAACTTCAATCAGCTGTACACGGCGCCTGCGCCCTAGGTCCAGGTTCAAGCCCCAACATCCAAGTGGACCTAGAGGGACAATAAAAAAGGGCTGAGCGCAGCGAGGCCGTGCCCGAAGCGTGGCGAGAATAGTAAATGGGGGGATAGCGCAGTGTTACTGGCGCAAATGCTTTGCAAATACGAAAATGTCATTTGCGCATCGGCGTGCACCGCAAGTCATGGCGCAAATGCTTCGTAAATCAGCCCCACTTGGTGCATCTTCAAAATTTGGCTTTTCTAGAATATGTTAAACAATTGTCAGAATCAAAAATACAATAAAGCAGAACTAAGTTAGGGATTTCTAGGGGTTTTAAATTCTCCCTAAAACCTCAATGATGTTCTTCATTTTGTTTTGAACATCAGTGATGTTTTGCTTGATGTTTTCCAAGTCCCTATTACACCCCATTATCTCCCCGATCAGGATCTGGGCACTTTCACTGGTGAAATGACCTTCTTCCACAACATCACGATCACTTAAAAACAAAAACACACCACGTATTTTAAATATGTAGGCATCCATCTCTTTGGTAGGAGGTGGATGGAAGGCGCGTGATCAGACACTTCCATCAAGACATGTATGGTTTATTCATGTATAGGAATACAGACATATAGTCATATATATATATATATATATAAAATCATACAAATACTACATTACATAAAAACAGGTAACAAAATAAGTGCTAGGAAGTTAAAATTGGGGTATGCCCATGTTGAGGCAGGTATTTAAAAAAGGCTGACGCTGTCACGTACCTGGTAGGTTGTGAGCCTGAAGTGCAGGAAAAGACCTCCCTTACAGCTCCCACTCCCGTTCCCCTGGAATGGAGACAGAGGGCCAGGAGTGAAGAGTGGTATGGGTGCCTGGCAGGATCAACAGCAGCTGAAGACCAGTAGTGGTGGCACCCTCTGGAGTCAGTAGTCTGGGGAGTAGACTGAGGACAGAGACTGGAATGCAAGACTGAAGCCAGGAACAACAGCAGGTAATAGCAGACTGGAACAACAGCAGAAGATAGCCTGGAACACTGGACTGGAACCAGGAACAACAGCAGGTAGTAGACTGGAACGCTGGACTGGAACACAGCAGAAGATAGCCTGGAACACTGGACTGGAACACAGCAGAAGATAGCCTGGAACACTGGACTGGAACACAGCAGAAGATAGCCTGGAACACTGGACTGGAACACAGCAGAAGGTAGCCTGGAACGCTGGACTGGAACACAGCAGAAGATAGCCTGGAACACTGGACTGGAACACAGCAGAAGATAGCCTGGAACACTGGACTGGAACACAGCAGAAGGTAGCCTGGAACGCTGGACTGGAACCAGGAACAACAGCAGGTAATAGCAGACTGAAAGCTGAACTGGAACCAGGAACAACAGCAGGTAATAGCAGACTGGAAGCTGATGAACACAGCGGAGGGTCAACAAGCCGGTGGTCAGTAACGTTCGGACAGCAGAGGTACCAAGGGTAATGCAGAGGGATGGTCAGGCAAGCCAAGAGGGTCTGGTGCAGGCAGATAGCAGGATCGTCAAACAGGAAGCCGGGTCAGATAACAGGAAACACAGATCAGATCAGGTAACACTCACAGAACGCTGTAGAGCAGACAGCAGGGATGGAGTGTGACAGGCAGGTTTAAATAGCCCGCCTGACACCAGCGGGAGTGCGCGTGCCCGTGCGTGACCGCACCCGTGAACGCGCGCGCATGCGCAATGGGACCCGTGGCCGGGTTCCCGTGCGCCTGGGATGCCGGTTACTGGCAGGATCTTCATGACATTGCCCCCCCCCAAGGGGCAGCCTCCGGATGCCCCTTCGAAAAAATTTCTCTGGATGAGCTGTTTTAAAGGCTTGTAACAGGTCTTCAGCATGAATATTATCCTCTGGTTCCCAAGAATTCTCCTCTGGGCCAAACCCCTTCCACTTTATTAAGAATTGATTTTGGTTACCTCTTTTCCTGTGGTCCATGATAGCCTCCACCTCGAATTCCTCTTCCCCATCTACCAGGATTGGATCAGGAGGATCCGTACTTCGACCTGGAAATGGGTTAGTAATAGATGGTTTAAGCAAGGACACGTGAAAAACTGGATGTACCTTTAGTGAATCCGGGAGTTCAAGTTCATATGCAACTTCATTAATTCTCCGTTTAACAGGGAATGGTCCAAGAAATTTGGGACCCAATTTCTTGGAAGGGCAGGCCAACCTGAGGTTTATGGTGGACAACCATACCTGATCCCCAGGTGCAAGTAAGAGCTCACCTCGCCTCTTTTTATCGAAGGTTGCTTTGTTGTACTCCTGGGTTCTGGTCATGGTGTCCTGTAGAACTTGGTTGTTAGAGGCAAAGAAATCCAATTTCTCCTGGACTGCGGGTACTGTGCATTCTGGAAGAGAGTTTGGTAAAAATGAGGGGTGGAAACCATAATTCGCAAAAAACGGAGTTTGCTTGATAGCAGAATGAATAGAATTATTATAAGCGAATTCGGCCAATGGTAAAACAGCAATCCAATTATCTTGGGCAAAGGAAGAAAAACAACGCAAATATTGTTCAAGGGTCTGGTTTGTTCTTTCTGTTTGCCCATTAGTCTGGGGGTGATAAGCCGATGAAAATGAGAGTTCAATGTCCAAGGTCTTACACAAAGCCCTCCAGAATCGAGAGGTAAATTGTACCCCTCGATCTGAAACGATGTTAATTGGTACCCCATGGAGCCTGACGACCTCTTTAATGAATGCCTGTGCTGTTTCTGTAGCTGACGGGGTACCCTTCATTGGGACAAAGTGCGCCATCTTCGACAACCGGTCCACTATGACAAAGATTGAAGTGAAACCCCCGGCCGGGGGTAGTTCTACAATAAAATCTATTGAGAGCATTTTCCAGGGTCTATCTGGGACAGGCAAGGGTTTTAGTAGACCCCATGCCTTTGTTTTGTGCCCCTTGTTCCTAAGGCAGGTGGTACAGGACTCTACAAACTCTTTACAATCTTTGCGCAGCTGAGGCCACCAGAAGGTGCGCTGAACCAAATCAGTGGTCTTAGCCACACCGAAATGCCCAGCCAGCGCATGATCGTGACAAAGCTCCAGTACTGGAACTCGTAGTGTTTCAGGTATAAAGATCCTACTCTCATGCCACAATAACCCATCCTTAACCTGGAGCTCTGTCTTAATTGAAGAATCTATTTCTGCGGAGGCCTGTTTAATCTGGGAAAGCAGGTTTCCCTGAAGTAGAAGGAAGTTCCCTGGAGACAAAATGGTGTCTGGAGGGGAAATCTCTTCAGGTTTGTGAAACATCCTAGACAGGGCGTCAGGTTTGGTATTCTTGGAGCCAGGACGGTAAGTGACATGGAAGGAGAACCTGGAGAAAAAGAGAGCCCACCTGGCCTGACGTGGTTTCAACCTCTTTGCAGACCTCAAATACTCCAGGTTCTTATGATCTGTAAAGATTAAAACTGGATGAGCGGCACCTTCCAACAGATAGCGCCACTCCTCCAATGCTGACTTGATTGCCAACAACTCTCTGTCACCTACATCATAATTTCTCTCTGCCGTGGTTAATTTACGAGAAAAGAAAGCCACAGGATGCAGCAGGGCTTTGGTTCCCTGTCTTTGGGATAATACTGCTCCTACAGCAATTTCAGATGCATCCACTTCTAGAATAAATGGCAGAGAGGAATCTGGATGTTTCAGTACAGAGGCGGAGGTAAAGAGGCCCTTGAGAGACTCAAAAGCCTTTTGAGCCTCGGCCGACCAGTGGAAGCGTGTACCCTGTTTGGTAAGCTGTGTGATGGGTGCAATGATGGCTGAGAACCCTTTAATAAATTTGCGATAAAAATTAGCGAATCCAACGAATCGCTGGATTCCCTTTTTGTCAGTCGGGACTGGCCAATCTAGAACAGCCGTGACCTTCTGGGGGTCCATTTTAATGCCCTTACTGGAGATGACTAACCCTAAAAATGGAATACTTTCCTGCTCGAATTCACATTTTTCAGCCTTTGCATATAGACCGTGTTGTCGAAGTCGGCCCAATACACTTCTGACGTGCCTGCGATGGGATTCAAGGGAACAAGAGAAAATCAATATGTCGTCTAAATAGACGATGACAAACAGGTCTAGAAAGTCACGTAACACGTCATTAATAAAGTATTGAAATGTGGCAGGGGCATTACACAGGCCGAAAGGCATCACGAGGTACTCAAAATGTCCATAACGGGTACGAAAAGCGGTCTTCCATTCGTCTCCATCCCTGATACAAACTAAATTGTAGGCCCCACGGAGATCAAGTTTGGTGAATAAGGTAGCGGTTCCCAGCCTCTGAAACAACTCTGGTACTAAGGGGAGAGGGTACCGATTCTTCACAGTAATTTTATTCAGTTCGCGGTAATCCACACACGGCCTGAGGGTTTTATCTTTTTTCTGCACGAAGAAGATACCTGCACCTGCGGGGGACGTGGATGGACGAATGAAGCCTCTTTTGAGGTTTTCATCTATGTATTCCTTCAATGCCCCTTGCTCCACCTCAGTCAGGGGAAAGATTCTTCCAAAAGGAATTTCAGCACCAGGAAGTAACTCAATGGGACAGTCATAGGCCCGGTGAGGGGGTAACACCTCTGCCCTCTGTTTACTAAATACGTCCAGGAAATCATGATAGGCGGAAGGAATAGATTGAAGTAGACTAGGATCTGTATCTAGACATAACAGAGTAGAGTTCTCCTGGATGTTCTGGGTTCTGCAAAACTGTTGGCAGTAAGGAGAGGGAAAGGTCACCTCACCCGTGATCCAATTTATGTCCGGATTATGGGCCTGTAACCATGGCATACCGAGTATTATGGGGAACAGGGGTGAAGCGATAATGTCCAGGCGCAACTGTTCCTGATGGACGTTGGAAACGAAAACGGGTATTGGCATAGTCTCATGGGTGACAGGTCCAGACTTGATAGCGGTCCCATCAGCTAGATGGATAGAAAGTCCATGGGCTTTAGGTGACAAGGGTATTTGGTGTTGGATGGCAAAACGAGAATCCATGAAACAGCTGCAAGCTCCTGAGTCAATAATGGCGGTGATTTGTAGATCCTTCCCTGGTAGCTGTAGCAGAAGAGGAAGAGCAAGGTGAGTGGTATTTTTAACCAGAGGTGTCACATAGTCATTAGATAGGGATAAACACTTACGGAGTTTGAGGGGACAATTCCTGACATAGTGCCTGGGTTCCCCACAATACAGGCACAAGTTATTTGCTCGACGACGTTGTCGTTCCTCTGGGGTGAGTGAAGGCCGCAGGGCTCCTAATTGCATTGGCTCAGGTAAGTTAAGCATGGAGGTAGGTGGTGTTGATGATGGGTGATGGGGAACCTTAGGGGTGATCCAAGTTGGACGAGAAGACCCCATAGCTCTCTCAGACCTGCGTTCTCGTAGGCGTCGATCGATCTGGATAGCTAGATCGATTAAAGCATTTAAAGTCTGTGGTGTACCCACCCTGGCCAATTCATCCTTCAGAGGATCAGAAAGTCCCAACCGAAATTGATAACGGAGAGCCGCATCGTTCCAGTTAGTATCCGCACTCCACCTCCTGAATTCAGCCACATAATCCTCTGCTGCTCTGCGACCTTGTTGAAGGGAGTGTAGAGCCGCCTCTGCAGTTACAGATAGCTGGGGGTCCTCATATAACTGGCCTAGTGCGTCAAAGAAAGTGGAGAGGTTGGTCAGAGATATGTCCTTTTGTTCTAAGAGGCGATGAGCCCAGGTTTGGGGGTCACCAGAGAGTAGAGAAATCACGTAGCCCACCTTTGTAGCCTCCAGGGAAAAGGTACGTGGCTGAAGAGCAAAATATAGTTCGCAGGAGTTGCGGAAGGCTCTGAACTTATGGCGATTTCCAAAGAAACGTTCAGGTGTGGGAACCTTAGGTTCCGGGGGGAGCATCACCACCGTTGAGGAAGGCCCAACTGAAGGAGCAGGAGCAGAGGAAGCTCCCTGGGCCCCAGTGGGGTTAGACAGGGTTAACACTCGTTCCTCCAGTCTGGTGTATCCTTGCTGCAGATTTTTGACTGCTTCAGTCAATCCTGCCAGGTGTGCACAGAGTTCCTCCATGGGAGACGTTCCCTGCTCAGGCTCAGACATGGCTGTCTGCTACTGTCACGTACCTGGTAGGTTGTGAGCCTGAAGTGCAGGAAAAGACCTCCCTTACAGCTCCCACTCCCGTTCCCCTGGAATGGAGACAGAGGGCCAGGAGTGAAGAGTGGTATGGGTGCCTGGCAGGATCAACAGCAGCTGAAGACCAGTAGTGGTGGCACCCTCTGGAGTCAGTAGTCTGGGGAGTAGACTGAGGACAGAGACTGGAATGCAAGACTGAAGCCAGGAACAACAGCAGGTAATAGCAGACTGGAACAACAGCAGAAGATAGCCTGGAACACTGGACTGGAACCAGGAACAACAGCAGGTAGTAGACTGGAACGCTGGACTGGAACACAGCAGAAGATAGCCTGGAACACTGGACTGGAACACAGCAGAAGATAGCCTGGAACACTGGACTGGAACACAGCAGAAGATAGCCTGGAACACTGGACTGGAACACAGCAGAAGGTAGCCTGGAACGCTGGACTGGAACACAGCAGAAGATAGCCTGGAACACTGGACTGGAACACAGCAGAAGATAGCCTGGAACACTGGACTGGAACACAGCAGAAGGTAGCCTGGAACGCTGGACTGGAACCAGGAACAACAGCAGGTAATAGCAGACTGAAAGCTGAACTGGAACCAGGAACAACAGCAGGTAATAGCAGACTGGAAGCTGATGAACACAGCGGAGGGTCAACAAGCCGGTGGTCAGTAACGTTCGGACAGCAGAGGTACCAAGGGTAATGCAGAGGGATGGTCAGGCAAGCCAAGAGGGTCTGGTGCAGGCAGATAGCAGGATCGTCAAACAGGAAGCCGGGTCAGATAACAGGAAACACAGATCAGATCAGGTAACACTCACAGAACGCTGTAGAGCAGACAGCAGGGATGGAGTGTGACAGGCAGGTTTAAATAGCCCGCCTGACACCAGCGGGAGTGCGCGTGCCCGTGCGTGACCGCACCCGTGAACGCGCGCGCATGCGCAATGGGACCCGTGGCCGGGTTCCCGTGCGCCTGGGATGCCGGTTACTGGCAGGATCTTCATGACAGACGCGTTTCGAGGATAACCTCTTCATCAGAGCCAGGAGAACAGGAGCACAGTCTGTATGGGCCGGTAGGCTGACATGTGTACATGGGGAGAGGTGGTGTGGCTAGTAGGAGGCTATGTCCTGTGATGGGTAATTGACTATTCCAAGTTCCATACCAGTCCACGTCCAGGTGTTCTAGGTGGGGTATAAATCAGAACAATGGAGACGTAAAATAACTTTGCATTGAAAATTGCATTCAAAAAGGTCAGATGTGAAGACTTAAAAAATAGAAAATATAAATATATTTTAAAAATGAAAATTACCATATCAATACAAAGAATTAATGATAGGTAGTAGGTTTTGAAGCACTGAACGTGAGATTCTAATCAAAATATATAAAAAATCTACATATATATTTAGATATACACACACATATACATGCATGCACACACACATATACATGTGTATATACACACGCACGTAAAAGCATAAAAAAGGGTGGGGACATTAGTGTATGAAGTAAAAGGTGCACTGAGAAACATTGAGAGATATTGTCTCTCCACATGGTGTATCCGGTTGTGCCTCTGTCCAAAGGACATGCGCATGGGTGTGAAGACAACTCTGCCAGCACGTGAATCGCTGTGTAGGAACAAAAGTGTGGATGTATGCCAATGTTCATAGAAAGCACAAATGGGGGCACGGAGATGGCTGTGCAGTTTGTGCAAAAAAAGAGATGTATAAAAATGCACATATAAAAATATACATAAAAATCTAAAAAATATACACAAAATATATATATGTATATATTTCACATAAAGAGAGGAGGACGGCTCAGAGGAGGGAGTGGTTACAGGCACAGAGGGAATCTGTGCTCAGTGCACTGGCACACATGTTATGCAAACATCAGATGCACAGAGCCACACACATACCTACCAGTGGCGGCACGTCCATAGGGGGCGCCAGGGCGCCGCCCCCCCCCCCCTCCTGTAGTCAAAAAAAAAAATAAAAATTCAATAAAATAATTTTTTTTAAAAACGGCCCCTTTAAGAACAAAAAAAAAGTCCTTCAACAAAGTGCACTGTGGCGCCGGACGCCAGTGCACTATGGGAAGCGCCACGTCAATGCAATTACGAGATTGCAGACGCGGTGCTTCATTTGCGGGCTTTTAACCCGCCTTGTGGCGCAAACGAAAACGCAGATTAGCTTCCGCTCGTAGAATCAGTGTGATTCTATGGGCGGGAGCATTGCTTTTCAAATCTTGAGGTCACTTCCGGCTTTCGTGAAGAAGAGGAGAGCCGGAAGTGATGTCGGCAGCTCCGTTCTTCAGCTGAGCGAAGCTGCAGGAGGAAGGTAAGAGCCATATGAGGGATGTGTTGCTGTCTGGCAAGCAGGGTGAGCTCCAGCACAGCACAGCTGCATGTATCTGTCCCTCTCTTCCCCATCCCCCCCCCCTCCCTCCTGTCTCACTACACACAGACTGAAGACACCTATACACAGACAGAGGGGGAGGGGGAGGAGAATGGACACATACACAGGACGTTATCAAAGAAAGATACAGTGATTTGGGGGGCTGGGAGAGGATGCTTTATGTGCTAGGGGCCACTTTGGGAGCAGAGAGGATTTGTGCTAGAAGGGGGATTGAATATAAAATTAGACCCCCCCCCCCCAGCACAAATCCTCTCTGCTCCCAAAGTGGCCCCTAGCACATAAAGCATCCTCTCCCAGCCCCCCAAATCACTGTGATTATCTTTCTTTGATAACTTGCCCCTCTTCCCCCTTGTTCAAAGAGATGCTGGCTGCTATTAAGGAGACAATTGTGGTTTCTGGGATCAGTGGACACAGTGGCTGCGTTTTTTATGACACAGTGGATGCGTTTTTTATGACACAGTGGCTGCGTTTTTGATGACACAGTGGATGCATTTTTTATGACACAGTGGATGCATTTTTTATGACACAGTGGATGCATTTTTGATGACACAGTGGCTGCGTTTTTGATGACACAGTGAATGCGTTTTTGATGACACAGTGGCTGCGTTTTTGATGACACAGTGGCTGCGTTTTTGATGACACAGTGGCTGCGTTTTTGATGACACAGTGGCTGCGTTTTTGATGACACAGTGAATGCGTTTTTGATGACACAGTGGCTGCGTTTTTGATGACACAGTGGCTGCGTTTTTGATGACACAGTGGCTGCGTTTTTGATGACACAGTGGCTGCGTTTTTGATGACACAGTGAATGCGTTTTTGATGACACAGGCTGCGATTGATGTTTTTTTTTTAGAATTTTTCAGTTTGTTTGCGCCCCCCCAAAAATTTTGAGCACCAGCCGCCACTGATACCTACAAGTGTGCTGGCGGCATAACCGTGTAAGGGAATGAAAAGGCTATTGTTAAAACCAATTATGCCACATACAGTAATGTAATGTGAAAATGTGACTATGATATGATTGGTAAAACACAATATAACACCAAAGCATTTGACATACAGAGAGCTATCGAGAAAAATTGGAACATTCTCAAGCAGGATCCCATCCTCAATCTAGTTTTACCACCCAAACCAGTAGTTGTGTTTCGAAAATCCAAAGACCTTAGAAGCCTAATAGCTCCAAGCAGAGTACGAAAGCCTCAGAGCCAAACCAAGATCCCCACTGGCCATTGGACATCCATCTTCGACCAGAAGGGCAACTACAAGTGTGGAACCAAAAACTGTGGAGCCTGTACCTTTATGGCACAACGCAAACAAGAAATCATGGGGTCCGACGGCCAGAACCACAAAATCAAACAGTTCATCAATTGTGGCACCACCTCCTATCTAGTCTATGGTCTTATTTGTCCGTGCGGCCTTCTGTATGTTGGGCGCACAACACGTCCACTCAGGACAAGATTCAGCGAACACAAATGCAGCATAATCAATAGCAATACGTACCATCAGAGTAAAAATAATAATAAAAAAAGCCACAGCTATTCAGTACCCAGACACTTCAGAGAATGTCATAATGGCAATCCAACAGGCATCAAAGTGTTTGGCATTGAAGCTATCAAAAAAGACGCTGATAATGGGAGGAGATTTAGAAGACTCTGTAAACAAGAATCATTCTGGATTTTCACTCTTGGGTCATTGGTTCCCGATGGAATGAATGAAGATTTAGAAATCCACGGGGCCATCTAGATACAGAATATCACCATCATGCTTTGCCCCCTTCCACCCCCCCTCTATCTTAGTCATCCCCCAGCGGCAGGGATTTACATTCCTATTTCATTCATAGGTAGGTGCAATCCATCATCAGTCTACCTGTCTGCCACTTCCATTTCTTGGCCACCAGCACCACTATATCCCTCCAACGTATTCACTTCCGCCACTCTCTGCCATTACGTGGCACAACTATATATTCCCACACTACCGTTATGACACATTTTCTACATAGGCACAATATATGTGTGTATGGGTGGGTTCCATGTGTGTATGTGTGTACATGTGTATATGTGTATGTGTATGTGTATGTGTATATGTATATGTATATATATATATATATATATATATATATATGTATACATTTCTCTTTATATGTGTATGCCTTTATGTGAAAATATATACATATATATATTTTGTGTATATTTTTTAGATTTTTATGTATATTTTCATATGTGCATTCTTATATATCTTTATGTATTTCTATATATATGAATACATCTCTTTTTTTGCACAAACTGCACGGCCATCTCTGTGCCCCCATTTGTGCTTTCTATGAACATTGGCATACATCCACACTTTTGTTCCTGCACAGCGATTCAAGTCCTGGCAGAGTTGTCTTCACACGCATGCGCATGTCCTTTGGACAGAGGCACAACCGGTTATACCATGTGGAGAGACAATATCTCTCAATGTTTCTCAGTGCACCTTTTACTTCATACACTAATGCCCCCCCCTTTTTTATGCTTTTACGTGCGTGTTTATATGTAGATTTTTTATATATTTTGATTAGAATCTCATGTTCTGTGCTTCAAAACCTACTACCTATCATTAATTCTTTGTATTGATATGGTAATTTTCATTTTTAATATATATTTATATTTTCTATTTTTTAAGTCTTCACATCTGACCTTTTTGAATGCAATTTTCAATGCAAACTTATTTTACGTCTCCAGTCTGTAGTGTACGGTATATATTGTTCTGATTTATACCCCACCTAGAACACCTGGACGTGGACTGGTATGGAACTTGGAATAGTCAATTATCCATCACAGGACATAGCCTCCTACTAGCCACACCACCTCTCCCCATGTACACATGTCAGCCTACCGGCCCATACAGACTGTGCTCCTGTTCTCCTGGCTCTGATGAAGAGGTTATCCTCGAAACGCGTCAGCCTTTTTTAAATACCTGCCTCAACATGGGCATACCCCAATTTTAACTTCCTAGCACTTATTTTGTTACCTGTTTCTATGTAATGTAGTATTTGTATGATTTTATATATATATGTCTATATGTCTGTATTCCTATACATGAATGAACCATACATGTCTTGATGCAAGCGTCTGATCACGCGCCTTCCATCCACCTCCTACCAAACAGTCCTTTCCAGACCACCCCTGGTCAGTTAAGGCAGCGGGACACGCTCCATCATCTCCTCCAGTCCTTCCACTGTCTACAATACTACCCTTTTCTTACAGCAAACGATCTCACAAGCGTAGGAGTATTTTTCACCATATCTTGTTGACACTTGGCATCCATCTCTTACCTGAGCCTGTGGTCGCAGACACTCACCTGTTGTGACGACTATTTCCACCATTTCCATCTCCTCCTCCTCTGGTTGGGTTTGGGGGATTTCCACTTCTTCATGAGGTGGGGGTCTGTTGTCTCCTCTGATGAGTGGTGTCCTCTGAGTCTTTTCTCCCCCATGTAAAAAAAAATAGGTATATTTGATGGCAGAAATAGGAATATGAAACATTGCTTGGAAGTGGGGTACAATTGTCTATTTTGGCAGAGTTGCAAGATGAAGAAATATTTTTTCCCTTTGTCAAGCTTGAATACTTACCTGTTTTGTGCAAGCTTCACAGATGGAGTCACCCCTATAGTATACACTGGAGCACCTTTGTGGGCCCCCTAATAAAAAGGGTGTTCTGGTGTCCCACTCTAGTGCTCCAGCGTCCAGGTGTGTAAACAGCTGCTGAGTGTCCACTCCTTATACAGAATCTAGTTTGCATTTTATTCTAGTTACTAACCCATCTAGACAACAAAATTATTTTAAGAGAAGTAGGCCATAAAAAATGTATTGAACTGCATCTGGACAAAACATGGTGTTTTATTGGCCGAACGAACAATGTTTCCTACGAACGAATAATGTGTCCATGAACATGAAAGTTGCCATTTTAAACTGTAGAACAGTAAAGAAAAGCACATGGAGCAGCACGAACGTAAGAGAAATAACGAATAGGAACACAGCAGAACTACTTACTTTTTTGAAGCACTCTCCTGATCCTTCTATACTGACCGGGCTCCCTGATTTTGAGGTCTGACCACCGCTTCCTCAGTTGATCCTTGGATCGACGTACCCCAAAATTCACAACTTTCGCCATGATCTTGGCCTTTCTGACATTTGGGTTGGGGTAAGGTCCATACTTGCCGTCATAGTCGGCCCTTTTCAAGATGTTGACCATCTCCACAAAGGACATATTTGATATCTTAAATCTTCTCCTCCGGGATTGTGACATTTCTGGCTCCGGCCTTTCCTCCTCCTCCTTGTTGCTGCTATTAGCACGCACCTGTTGCTCCGCCATGTGCTCTTCCCCACTGCGCTGAACAAAAAGGGGCGGAGAATAGACTAGAAAGAACGTCAGGGGCAGGCGGAGTTTCACGCATGCGCAGTGTATATAAAGAGTAACACACGTGCGTCGTAGGTACGATCTGTGAGCGGAGGAAGGAGTATAGGAAGCGCCGATCGTGATAACGAAGGTAACATTTAAACTTGGGCCTATACTGCTTAGAGATTGAGGCCTATATTGGGACAAGATTAGGAGACTTGAGCCTGACTTTAGGGTTTATCTTGTGTTGTGTCTTGCAGAGAAAATGGATCTAGTCAATGATCATGACTTTATGCCAATATTCATTGATATGTTCAGAGAGCTGCCCTGTCTGTGGCAGGTAAAACACCCACATTATAACAATCAACCAAAGAGGAAGGCAGCGCTGGATCAATTGCTGGAATTTGTGAAGCCGGTGATCCCCATGGCAGACATCCCCTATTTGAAGGCCCTAATTGGTGGCATGAGGAGCACTTAACTAAGGGAGCACAAGAAGGTCCAGGATTCCCTGAGATCAGGAGCTGCAGATGCCATTTATGTCCCCAGGCTGTGGTACTATGACAGACTGCATTTTCTGGCAGGCCAGACTGAACCCAGGCCAGCACTCTCCAATCTTCCTGCCACGCTTCCTTCCACCTCAGCTTAGGCTTCTGATGCCCAACCTGGGCCTTCCAGGCAGCAACATGTGGAGGAGCTAAATAAAAGGTGGTATAGGGCGCACAGGACTAGCGTAGTCCAAAATGATGTCTCTATTAAGGGTCGGCAGTCCAAAAATGAACGGGAGAAATGTTGGTAGGAAGGGATGAAAGGATGGTAATCTTCAGCAAAAAGGGCTGCAACTTTAAAAGACTTGAAGCAGGGTCTAAAATGACATAAAAACAAACAAAGGCGCCTCTAAGTGCAGAAGATAAACAATTTTAATACCCCAACTGGGTTAAAAACACTTACAAAATAGAAGTAAAAAACAGGCACATCGTGGGTAAGGCTGCATTGGAAGGGGTCACGATCAGAGGAAGCCTTCAGGAGGATGGATGTAGTCACTGTCAGCAGCGGTGTAAAACACAGGGAACAGCTGTGAAGCCGGCGTCGTCAGCGTGTGAGGGCTGCGAACCCGGAAGTGATGTCATCCGCTGGGTGGCTCTGTGACCAGCCTGAACCGCAAACGAAAGGCCAGAGAGGGGATGTGATGTCATCAGTGAGGGACGCGTTTCAGAACCGTCATTCGTTCCTTTCTCAACCTCGGATTGCACTGATGGCTGGGGAGGATATATACAAGCACACTGGCAGTGGATTGGCCGGGGGGCGGGGACAACTAGATTAAATAAGCACACTGGCAGTGGATTGGCCGGGGGGCGGGGACAACAAGGTTAAATAACAATAGGTCTAGTAAATACATGTGAATATAGACACACACCTGCAATAACATGCTGAAAAACGAAAGAACAACAATAGACGAAAATAAAATCAAGGATAATGATGTTAAAGATTAAAAACGATCTGTATAACAATCCAAGTGCCCAATGTGTGGGTCTGACAGATCATAGAAAATGTTGCACATAATAAATTGTCCGCAAATGGGTAACAAGAAAAGAGGGGGGGGGGAGGAAAAAAGGGGGACCATGCATAACATTAGTCACATTAAAATATCATCATATAAAAATATATAAATAATGTGACATGAGAAAGCCCATAGATTCGAATGAAAGAAGGTATGTGAAAATAAAAAATATATATAAAAAATACATACTGTATATATATATATATATAAAAATATTGGTAATAATAAACCATCTTATTATTATTAAAAGTTGTAAAAAAAAAAAAGGGGGGGGGGAGGGGGGGAAAAGATTGGATAAGTGTGGTAAAAAGGTGTATTATCAAAGTGTGGCATTAACTTCGGTAAAAAATGTATTGTCAAAGTATGGCACTAACTTCAAAGTCCTCATTTAACCCTCCAGGGTTAGTGCGCCCTACATAAAATAGACCACAGGGACAAGTAAGGCAATATATGACATGGTCAGAAGAACATGTGTGGAAGCCCTTTATTGGATATGTTTTGACTTTGACGTGAAAATCTTTCTGGCCATGTGTCACAAACCGACAGGTCTTGCAGAGGGGTTTGCGGCACTGATACATCCCAGAAATGGCCAGGAAGGTGGGCATATGGTGACCAGGAGGTGGGGGTCTAGCCCTAAGTTTGCTGGTCGCTACCTTGCTCTTAATATTGGGTGCCTTCCTATAGGCAAATTGAGGTCTATTAGACAGAGTAGGAAGTAGATGTTCGTCTTGTAGTAGTAGAGGCCAATGTTTTTTAACGATATTTTCCATTTGTTTGTGTTGGGTATGGAATTGAGTAATGAATCGTGGATTACTATTGTCAGTGTTATGGCGTGGATGAGAATATTCAGTAGGCGGTTTACTCTTATATTTTTGATACGCTGTATCCACGAGATCAACGGGGAATCCCTTTTCAATAAATTTTTCTTTTAGGATGAGACCTTCAGTGTCATAATCACTCTGTAATGTACAGTTCTTATTAAGCCTACAGAACTGGCTCTTAGGTACGTTGTTTAACCAAAGAGGGTGGTGGCAGCTCTTATAGTGGAGGAAGGAATTTCCAGCTGTTGGTTTAGTGAAGTTTTTGGCGTGTATCTCCTTACCTATCCAAAACAGTTCGAGATCCAGAAAGGCTAATTTGTTAGGGTCAATGACAGAGGTAAAGGTGAGGCCCATATTATTGGTGTTGCAATATGTGACAAAGTCTGAAAATACTGATACACTGCCATCCCAAATGATGATCACGTCATCTATATAGCGGCCATAAAAAACAATATGGGAAAAAAACGGATTGTTGTTCCATATATATTGATGCTCCCAATGCCCCATGGTAAGATTCGCATATGAAGGAGCAAAATGCGCCCCCATAGCTGTCCCCTGTAGCTGCAAATAGAAGTTGTCCTCAAATTTAAAATAATTGTGTGTAAGGCAAAAGGAAGTGGCCTCAACAATGAAGGAAGCTTGCCTAGGATTAAGCATGGGATCTTGGCAAAGAAAAAACTGTAGGGCATTGAGGCCTACTTCATGAGGTATAGATGTGTAAAGAGATTGAACATCTAAAGAGGCCCAGTGGTAGTTTGTATCCCAGGAGTAGGTGGTTAAAGTTTCCAGCAGATGAACGCCATCTCTAATATGTGACTGGAGGGATTGGGCCAGTGGCTGGAGGAATTGATCTATGTACTGTGATAGTCCACTGCTAATGCTGTCCATAGAGGCCACAATCGGTCGCCCAGGTGGTGTTTTAAGGTCTTTGTGCACCTTGGGCAGATGGTAAAAGTAGGGAGTGAAATGTACTTCTTTAACTAAAAATGAGGCCTCTTGTTGTGTGATAATGTTTTCCTTCAGTGCTTTTTTAACCAGAGAAGAAGCTTCGATGGTGAATACGGGTAAGGGATCTTTATTGAGTCTGATATATGTGTTGGTATCAGATAAAAGTCGCATGGCTTCAGAGACATAATCAGCTCTATTCTGTATCACTATACCTCCCCCTTTGTCAGCACTCTTTATGACCAGTTCTAAATTGTTGGTGAGTGTGTCAAGAGCTCTTTGTTCATGATGGGTAAGATTGGAGATGAAATTTTTATTCTTATTTTTATTGTTATTACACAACTCCTGTATTTCTGTATGGACGATGCGATAAAACGCATCGATACATGAGCCTTTGGACTGGGTTGGATAAAAGACCGATGTGGGTTTGAAGGTGGTGTTTTGAATGGGTGGAGAAGTTATCAGATGTTGCGTGTACAGCAGAAGATCATTATCGTGATCTGCTGAAGGAGAGGATAAGGTGGGGGGATGATTGTACAATTCTTCTAAAATGGAAAGGGGATCACTGTCAGTATGAGCCTCAGTAGTATTATGGGACACTTCAAGTATGTTTGAATCAGCATGTGAGCAATGTTTATTGGATTGGATGTTGAAAAATCTTTTTAAGGTAAGAAGACGGACAAATTTGTTCAAATCTTTGAAAAGAAGGAAGGGATTGGGAGCAGCAGATGGAGCAAAGTTTAGACCTCGACTAAGTAAGGAGATTTCGTCCGTCATTAGTTAGGACATGGGAGGAGAGGTTAAAGATTTTAACAGTACTCTCTTTTTGCTGGGGTCTGGAGTGTTGCTTATTGCCTCTGCCTCGACATCCTCTTCTTATATGATGATATTTTAATGTGACTAATGTTATGCATGGTCCCCCTTTTTTCCTTCCCCCCCCCCTCTTTTCTTGTTACCCATTTGCGGACAATTTATTATGTGCAACATTTTCTATGATCTGTCAGACCCACACATTGGGCACTTGGATTGTTATACAGATCGTTTTTAATCTTTAACATCATTATCCTTGATTTTATTTTCTTCTATTGTTGTTCTTTCGTTTTTCAGCATGCTATTGCAGGTGTGTGTCTATATTCACATGTATTTACTAGACCTATTGTTATTTAACCTTGTTGTCCCCGCCCCCCGGCCAATCCACTGCCAGTGTGCTTATTTAATCTAGTTGTCCCCGCCCCCCGGCCAATCCACTGCCAGTGTGCTTGTATATATCCTCCCCAGCCATCAGTGCAATCCGAGGTTGAGAAAGGAACGAATGACGGTTCTGAAACGCATCCCTCACTGATGACATCACATCCCCTCTCTGGCCTTTCATTTGCGGTTCAGGCTGGTCACAGAGCCACCCAGCGGATGACATCACTTCCGGGTTCGCATCCCTCACACGCTGACGATGCCGGCTTCACAGCTGTTCCCTGTGTTTTACACCGCTGCTGACAGTGACTACATCCATCCTCCTGAAGGCTTCCTCTGATCGTGACCCCTTCCAATGCAGCCTTACCCACGATGTGCCTGTTTTTTACTTCTATTTTGTAAGTGTTTTTAACCCAGTTGGGGTATTAAAATTGTTTATCTTCTGCACTTAGAGGCGCCTTTGTTTGTTAACATGTGGAGGAGCCCAGCTTGAGTCAGGTATAGCATTCTTCTAAATATTTCTGTTGGTCAAATTAATGATGTTAAATATATGTTAGTTTGGATTTTTAATTTCACAAAGTTTTTTACATATCAATAGACAGTAGGGGCCACAAATGATTGTGATAAGAATGAAAAATGCTGGGGTCAGAATGATAGTCTTTTCTTTTTATTAACATTCAATTTGCAACAGTCATGAGCTGAAAATTGTGTGTGATTGATGAACCAAAAACTAAAACGATGTCCCTTTTTTCATACACAGGAAAGTCTCAGCCAGGAGGTGGCCGGGCCCAGTAGCCTGCCCAATACCCAGGTCCCTCCCCTCCGCCTTCAACCAAAAAGTGGCAGAAAGAGGAGTAACATGAAGGAGGCAGGAATTGACCTATTTTGGAAGGCTACTGCGGCCCTCAGAACACCCCACAGTGTTCAAGAGGACTTTGCATACATAACAGCCTGCAAAATGCTGGAAATGGAGGAGGGCCAACGCATTTCAGGGAGATCAGACCATTTACAAGAAATTGAAACTTAACTTCTCACAAACGTCACATATACATATTATTCTAAAATGGATACACATGGAGGGTGTATAGCTAAAATGGTGGACAGAAAGCTAAAATATCCCTTCAATCCCCTCTTATATCATTAATGTGTGATCTCACTTCCTTATCATGGTGGTATTCTCAGCCTGCTTCTGATGATACATACTGAGATAAGTTTTATTGGGAGGTGAGGGATCTGAAATGCGAGTGGCTCTATTAATAAGGCACATAATAAGCTTATACACAAGATAAAGGAAAAGGGGGAAAAAAAGCACAATCGTGATTAAAATTATAGCAATATCCCTTATCCAAGAGAATATCCCTCCAAATCCAAAATCAACATTTCCAAAAAGGACTCCAGGTCTGGGCTATATTGCGAGCCTCTTGTTGCAGCTTGGCCACTTCTTTCCTATGCTGAGCTATCATATCATAATAATCTGGTACCTCTATACTAGTATTGTGTACCCAAGTACAACATTCATAATCCTCAGTCATTTCACATAATCCTGTAAGGGCTGAACTCATGCTTTCAATGGCTAAGTCATGCAATTCTAGTTGTTTTCTAATAGCCCTATTTTCAACATTAAGTTTAGAAATGTCATCAGAGTTCTTTTCCATCATCTCATCAATAATTCTTAAGTAATTATTTAACCTTTTCATCAAATCTATTCCCCATCCTGTCCAGGAAGGGAACCATGCCCAGGCCATATCCTTTTCAAAGAACAACTCTCTCTTATTACAATGTTTTAATGGATACCTTGTGTGTATGCTAGCTTCAAGTAAATGACTCCCATCACTATTGCCTACCACCCCCATTATGGACACCAGTGAGGCCAGGTAACACCAGCCTTGGGCCTCTTGTGAAATCCAGGAATAACAAGTCTTTCCACAACAAACATAAGTGTGGTTACCAAACGAGAAGGGCATGTTCACAGCAGTCTCTTGATCCACTGCTGTAACTATTGCCAGAACCTGAAACAACTGCTGTACGGGTTTACTAATATCATTTTTAGAGGCAAGAGTTTTATAAATCTGTTTTTACTCCAGTCTTACTTGGATGAGCCTGATATAAGGAACAGGACTCACCACTAGGGGCATAGCAGTCAGAGATGTTCAAAACCGATTGACTACAGGTATGAGCATTTCTAGTAGAATTCCCTAAATTAAAACACCAGGTAGGATTATGGCTTTTATTGATGATGTGAAAGAAAATGGTGTCATTAGTTCTTCTGCTGACAAAAGGTCAAGGGGAATCTTAACTCTTAAAAGGGGAGTAATAGTTAAAGGTATAGCCATTAGGGGTATCCTAACGGTGCTAGGGTGCAGTTTGCTACAGATCCAACATTTCTGAAATCCTGATTTCTGAGCATAAGCATATTTAAATTTTAGCAAAAGCATTTTATCAGCAAAATTATCTTCAATGTCGCTCTTATTTCTAACTTGTATCACTGTAACGTTCTCCTGTGTATGTGTGTTCCCACAAATACTTTTAATGGCACCCAAATCTTCAGGGTGGTAGATACAGTTAGTGATGACCCAAGTTGGCGGGAACACTATCAGGGTGATCAGGAACAGGAGGCAAAATGCCTTGCCAGACGTCTGTGGTGAAATAAGCACGGTCATCTTCTCTGGCTGGACCTGCTTTTCCAGGAACTCCTCGTTGGTCTGCTTGGACTTCTGCTTGAGGGCCTCCTGTGTTTAGGCCTCCTTCCTGCTCTTGGGGCTTTGGGCAACCTTTTTCACTCGGCTGGCATGGATCCAGGATTGGCAATTTTCCACTAGGATAGCCATTCTGGTCACTGCAATCACCGTAGTAGGAGGTCCAAAAGGATATTCCCGCTTCTTGCTTCTATTCATCTGCTGGACCACCACCGTGTCTCCTACTTTAAAAGGATGGGTAGGTTCCTGTGAAGAAAAAGGAGAGGTGTGAGCAAAATTTCTTTTTTTTTTTTTTTTTTTTTCTTTTTTTTTTTTTGCCACCTCAGAAAATTCCTAGAGAGACTAATTCAGCTTTCTCGCTCATATATGTCTCTTCTCATCTCTTCATCACTGTGGCGTATAAATTTTATTTTTAATGGAAGGACACAACAGTGGTTTACAAAAAAATAGTTATATAAAACCTACCCTCACCTGATGAGGCTCAACCCCTAGTTCCCTTTCTCTAAAGTTTTATCTTTATTTATAAATCTCACTATTTCAGATATCAAAAAGAGACAAAAGAAGAAAAAAAGACAAGAAACCGTATACATATATATATATAGCCCCCCCTCCCTCCCATCTCCCTCCCATCTCCCTCCCATCTCCCTCCCCTCTCCCCCCCTAACCCCTGTGCAATGCCTATGTTCTATTTGGTAGGTAGTTAAATCCTGATTTTTTCTGCATAACTCCATGTTTTTTTAAACTCCTTCCAACATTTCCATTTATCTACTTCTCTCTTTTCCTCTTTATACAAAGAAAACTGTTCCATGGTGTAGGTCTCCTCCACGGCATTTATCCAGTCCCACATCTCCGGACTTTCTTCCCCCCCCCAATTTTTGGGGATTAATCTTAGCAAAATTTCTTTTAACTGTATCCAAAGTTTTGATTAGTTTCCTCACATACTCTGACTGTACCAAATCCAAATCCCCCTGCTCTATGATAAGAGGTGCTCTGGCCCAGGTAGTGGGAAAGGGACGACCCATCAGCACTTCAAAAGGAGAGTAGCCTGTAGTTTTGGAAGGAGTACTTCTTATCTCGGCCAAGACCGCTGGGAGAACCTTCTTCCAATGGACAAAAGTTCCTCCTGTGGCTTTCCTTATTTTATCTTTCACGGTCCTATTTACCCTCTCCACTATCCCTGAACTTCGGGGATGATATGGAATGTGAAACTTCCATTCGATTTGAAGCGAGTGTACCAAGTCCTGACATACTTTTGAGGTGAATGCAGGACCTCTGTCTGAGTTTATTTGAAGTGGGCATCCCCATCGAGGAATAATTTTCTGTGTGAGAATTTTCACTACTGTTTGTTTCCTTTGAAGTTACAAAAAGTTCAACCCATCTTGAGAACGTGTCCACAATTACCAAAAGATATTCCTGTCTTTTTCCTAACTTGGGCATGTGTGTGTGAAATCAATTTGGAGGTGGGTGAAAGGTGTACTGGGATATATCAAATGTTCGTGTTTCGCTTTGTTTGGGATGTTTGGGTTGTTCCTAATGCAAGTAATACACCTGGGCACATAATCCCTTGTCAACCAGGAGAGATCTGAAATGTAAAAATCATTGCCTAGTAATTCACAAGTTGCCTTCCAGCCTCTGTGACCTATTCCATGATACTGGGCAATAAAAAGTGATGCACTTGCCATTGGTATACATACCTTCCGATCTTTGCACAAAAGTCCTGTTTTTGGATCTATTTGTGCCCCTACTTTTTCCCAATCTCTCATGTCGGCTTCTGAGGCATAATCTTGTAGGTCAGACAGTACATGGTCAAAACAAGGTAGATCAGGCTCTAACATTGGCATTTGAATTTGAGCTGGTTCAGAGATAGCTGCTTGTCTGGCTGCTGAGTCAGCTAGGGCATCTCCACCACCATAGCACAAGATGGTAAAGCTCTGAGACACGCGGGCATGCCCTACACTGAGAAAAAAGCAACAGGGCGGAGCTTGCCTCCATGCTCCTGAGCCAGGACACCTGCCATCGTTGTACAATTTTCCCTGGCATACAAATAAAACATCACATTATAATTGGGCAGGCCGAGTCCTGGGGCTGTTACCATAGCATTTTTCAAATACACAAAAGCATTACACATTTCATCTGTTTATTTAACACAGTCTGGCATATCTGAACCTGTGGCCTGTCTCAGGAGATTGTCATTGTAAGAGCAGTCAGGTATCCATTGGCGGCAGTAACCAATCATACCTAGGAAGGTGAGCATGTCCTTCCTGTTGAGTGGGCGGGGCAGACCCATCAGATCCCCAGCTCTTTTGTGACTGACTCTTCTTTCTCCTTTTGTGAGAACAAACCCTAGATATTCAACTGTTTTCTGACACCATTGCAACTTTTTCTTTGACACTTTTATGACCACTTTCAAAAAGACATTTCAAAAGATTCTTCCCATCCTCCAGGGCGGCCTCCCTTGTCAAGCTGCAGAGTAGAAGATCATCCTCGTACTGCAGCAAGACTGAACCATGTTCTGGTGTCCAAGCTCTAAGAGTGGTTTGGAGGACAATAGAATAGACAACAGGTGAGTCTATATAACCCTGGGGCAATCTACACCAAGTCAGCGTCCGATTTTTAAAGCGAAATGCAAAGAGTGGCTGTGTCTCCTCATCCACAGGGATAGAAAAGAATGTGTTTGAGAGGTCAATTACAGAAAAAAACTCAGCATTGGATGATATGGAGGTGAGCAATGATGGCACATCAGGCACTATTGGGGCAATTGGTACCACTAAGTTGTTTATGGCCCTAAGGTCCTGTACAAACCTGTAACTGCCATCGGCTTTTTAACAGGGCTGATAGGAGTGTTGTAAGGAGAGATGGTTTCTTTTAAAATGCCTTTCTTCAAGAAATCCTCCACAATGGGCTCTATACCCTCTTATTTTTCTCTGGATCTGGGGTACTGTTTATGATACACAGGTAAAGCTCCTGGTTTCAAAGTGGCTTTATAGGGCGTACAGGAAATGAACCCTACATCAAGAGGATTCACTGCCCATACTCCCTCCTCACTCAATTTGACATCTTCCTCTTCTGGGTGTGAGAGCAATGCAAAAAGCTAAACCTTGTCAGATTTTACATACAACCCTCCTTTTTCATTAATTTTCATTGTAATGCCTAATTTTCCCAGCAAATCCCTTCCCAAGAGACTCACAGAACAATCAGGAATAATTCTTAAACAATGTTGGAGATCACAATCAGCACCAGTACAGGTGCTTAGTGAAAGCGGGGGTGTTTTAAAAGTTTCGGTGAGTACCCCATTTATTCCCATTGAAGGCTCAGCATCCACGACCTCTCCCCTATAAAAATCCTTGCTAACACTACACAAAAGGAATAGGGAATCCGCGCAACGGAATTGGGTGGGAAACTAAATGATGGACTGCTGCCCTCACGCACGCTGACTCCACCAAAGTGGAATAAGCGAAAAAGTTGTGAAAGAAAGGAGTGTGAGTGTGGCGCCGTCCTAAATCCTATTTTTAAGACCAACTTCTCCAATAAATTATAAGTGCAAAAATTATATATTAAATTCAAAATGACTTGTGCTGTAATTCATCAAAATGGTATTATGATAAATAAACAGTGTTCTCGAGCTGCCGGTGTTTGTGCGCGCGCAGGGTGGTCGGTGAGCGGTCGCTATTAGGAAAGATGGACGACTTTCAGACGGCGGAAGAGGTCCTAACGAAATCACCTTGATCCTGGTCCTGCCAAGTACTGCCGCACAGTGGGACATACTGTGACTGCACGCTACCCCTGAAGGGGATAAAAAGCTTGGGAGTCTCTGCACAATCACAGCGCGAGACACCAGCACTCGGAATACACTTGGTTCTGCTTAAAGAGATATGTAGTGATCGAGTATATGTATGTATTGGGTGTATAGATGTAGAGTGGGTATGATAATTAATATTTAGGTATTATAAGGATGATGATGTAAGTACTCTTCCGCAGCAACCCAATTCTTCCAGAGAGATGCACTTTATTGACTTCCAACACAGAACAAAGTCCAAAGTCCACAGATTACAAAAAGATCCGACAGAGTAGATATAATTCAGAACCTCATGTTCATAGGTCTGTGTGCATACACAGACAAGCCTCCCTCATAAACAGACAAGCCTCACTCCCCCAAACCTATAGACTGAATGCCGTGTTATATTCACTAAATATTGAATGGCTGAGCAATTTGATTGGCCGTTTCAATTTAGGACTTTGATTAGCTTTAGTCTTTCAAACAGACAACAACCCACAGCCGTGAACCACCCCAATTTGCACTCCCGCATATCAACATCAACAAGTCCCCTTTAGGTATGTGTAATTATATTAACAGATACCACCTGAATACCCTTTGAGATGTTCAAATAGATTTGCATAAGATTAACACATCAAAGAGTCTTCAGCTGTTAAAAATCAGTTGGACAAATCAACCATTCTGTCATTGTCATTCTGGCCTGGTCAACATTGACTGCATGTGTACATACACACAACAATGTCCCACATAAATCGGTGAACATTACAACATATTACAACATATACCCCCACTTGGGTCAGTTCTAACTACTAGAACTGACCCATAAATCAAACAACAAAAAATATCATTACGATTTAAGGTACTGGATGCTTTACAATGGCTCATATAAAATATGAAGTTGAAACTGGTTACATCTCTCTTCGCCAGCCTCTAAAATATCCCCATGAAACAGTTATTAGATAATATAACTTTTAGACCATGACTGGAAAAGGATTTGGTAAACGTCAGTGGCCCATATAGCTGTTAGCCCTTATTATATCACATCAAGATCTTGAATATTGCGCAAAGACGAGCTGATGTCACAGTCCATTCTTCGGTCTGACTTCATCACATCTCTCACCATCTCACTGAACGTAAACTTGGTATGCTCTGGGAACTCTAATCCACATAAGTCCAGGATTTTCTCATCTCCAGGCTCAAGCTTTTCATTTTTAAAGATACTTTTACGCAAACACTCTACTTTCATCTTTATAGTAAGAAGAACTATCAATGTACCAGCACTCACTTTCAAGGTCAAAAGGTTTGGATATGGCAGTAAAAACTGCTGCAAACTATTTCCTTGCACTTGACATTCATGAGTCCATCTTTGTTGATTGCCAGTCACAATTTGCTTTTGTAATTTGCTGTAGGCCGACCCTTCATTGCCTTCAATAAAGCAGTTACTTGGATCATTCAGTCCCCAATTACACCTGAATGGTATACCAACATATACATATAGATATACCCCCACATGATGGTTCAGATAGAGTCATCAGTGTTTATCAGATCTTCTATCCAGACAAAGCGGCAGTGGAAATTCTTGCCAGTATCTTCACCATGAAAGGTAGAAAGGTCTTTTTCATCCATATATGTCATAGCCTTTAGCATATTATAAACAACTGAATCAACAAAGTTTCAAATCATGACTAGAGTGATGAATTTCACTCACCCCTCTTATAAATTTAGGAAAACCACCCAACATACTAAAATTTATGCTATGCCAAGCCATTGTGCAGCATCTCACCTTAGATGTCAAATATATTGATCAATACGCATTATGTAATATGTACAGATGTTATGAAAATTATTTTAGGTTAAAATGCCTCTCTTTGGTTTTAAGATAAAGTTCAAGAAATAAAACAAACAAAAATAAAAAATAAAAAGCAAAATATATCAGGAAAAGGGAGAAAAATTAAAAATTAGGGCGTTGAAGAAAAAAGAAAAAAAGGTCCATTGCTTGATGAATTTCGAGAGAGTCCATGAATACTTTATAATTCCATGTATAGTGATATATTGTCTATTCAGCATTTCTCCCATAATTCTCCCCCACTATTCAATTTCAGACTGTGCTTCTGCTATTCATATGCAAGCATCTTCAGACGTCCCTGAAAGACAAAACTCTCCAACAAAACTAATTAGCAAGGTCCTTAAACATTGTTTGAAGTTAAAACAAAACACTATTTACACGTTTACAGTTTGAAGCTAATTCACCCCCACTGCTAGAGAAGTGTCATCTGCATTCAAAAACAGATCTGGAGAATATACATCTTGTACATTCATGACACCCTGTACCCCCTTCAACTGCTCTAATAATTTATCACGTTCCCCTCTCATCTTATCATACTCAATTTTCAGCTGGTCATATTTCTGTTTTAACTGAGAAAACAGTATCCAAGTCTTGGACCTTTTATTATTATTATTTTGGTCAGCTCTGTTTTTCATATTAATATCGCCTATGTTTGACCCGGAGTGTCCTCTCTGGGTGTTATCATAGGATATTATCTTCTGATCTTTATGTTCAGTATTTGTCCTAAACAATGTGGCTAAATCAATTTTGACAGCCTGTTCATTTGACTTTCTCCATAAATGGTCTGCTCTCAACAATATGTCTTTTAAATCATGAGGATTTGGGGTAACTAATAAAATATTTTGTTTGATATCTTCATGCAACGCATCTAGAAACAAACTCATATGTATCAAGCCCCCACGCTCAAATGCAAGATTATTACCGACCAATAATTCCATAATAGTTGCTATCCTGTGTGACAATTCATAGGGAGATTCATTTTGCATTTGTTGGATCTTCCCATGAATGGTAACATCAGAACGTATACCATACAAAACACATAATAATTCCAGTAATATGTTCCTTGTCCTCAGAGGCTGAATACAGATTTGTTTAATTCTCATCCAAAGACCGCTTCCTACAGAATGTTGCAAAACTCTTTCTAAGTCAGATGGGTTGAGATTTGCATATCTGCATTCCTGAGATCTCTTCTCTAATTCCATAATTCTTAATTTTAATCTCTCATTTTCCTCTGATAATTCATCACAACGTTTAGATTTCTCAAGTAAAGCTTCTCCAATGGTAACCGCATGCAATTTTAAATTTACTGTCTCAGTGTCTGATTGGTTTTGTAACCTCTCACATACATTGTTGCTATTATCAACTGCCTTCTGTAACTGCGCATTTTCCTCAACCTTACCATTCAAAGAACTTTCCATTGTTAAACAGCAAGATAACAAGCCCTGTATAATACAACCTTTTCTTTTACTTTCTGAAATTTTGCTATCAAAAACATTTTTCTCTAAAAATTCCTT
This sequence comes from Lithobates clamitans, assembly GCA_037952925.1. Classification (NCBI taxonomy): domain Eukaryota; kingdom Metazoa; phylum Chordata; class Amphibia; order Anura; family Ranidae; genus Lithobates; species Lithobates clamitans. The sequence continues at coordinate 447,227 of JBBGZY010001347.1, forward strand.
CATCATCGTCCATGTCTGCTTACATTTTTCTGGAATTTCATAAGGACCGCCATGGCGCTTAATACATTTTAATACCCATCTGTTAACTTTATCAGAACTGACACTAGCTTCACACTAAGTAAGCATTTTGACTATATTACTAATAATTAAAAAATGAAATATTTTACTCACCGCATTAGTTACTCCTTCAGCTTCCAGTTCAGGTCTTCTGGTACACGACACCGTCCTTTTTTTGTTGTTGTTTCCAGTCTCCAGAGAATAATTCTGGGGTTCCCAACTTGTTAAATTTTGTAGATCAGACTCTCTTATGTCACAACCAGACATTAGAGTCACAGCACAGCTCTTGGTTCTTCATCAGACTTCTGTCCACCTCACAGGATTGTTGTCACCACCGACTTCTGTTACTAAGTTCGAAAATGCTCTTCTGGTCACTTGAACGGCACCAAATGTAGTGATCGCGTATATTAATATACACTGGGTGATATGATGTAGAGTGGGTATGATAATCAATTAGTGGTTATTATAAGGATGATGATGTAAGTACTCTTCCGCAGCAACCCAATTCTTTCAGAGAGATGCACTTTATTGACTTCCAACACAGAACAAAGTCCAAAGTCCACAGATGACAAAAAGATCCGACAGAGTAGATATAATTCAGAACCTCATGTTCATAGGTCTGTGTGCATACACAGACAAGCCTCCCTCATAAACAGACAAGCCTCACTCCCCCAAACCTATAGACTGAATGCCGTGTTATATTCACTAAATATTGAATGGCTGAGCAATTTGATTGGCCGTTTCAATTTAGGACTTTGATTAGCTTTAGTCTTTCAAACAGACAACAACCCCCAGCCGTGAACAGCCGTGAACCACCCCAATTTGCACTCCCGCATATCAACATCAACAAGTCCCCTTTAGGTATGTGTAATTATATTAACAGATACCACCTGAATACCCTTTGAGATGTTAAAATAGACTTGCATAAGATTAACACATCAAAGAGTCTTCAGCTGTTAAAATTCAGTTGGACAAATCAACCATTCTGTCATTGTCATTCTGGCCTGGTCAACATTGACTGCATGTGTACATACACACAACAATGTCCCACATAAATCGGTGAACATTACAACATATTACAACAAGATACACCAAGAAATTTCATAGCGATCGTTGTCTTTCACTTTATGGTGCACTTGGCACGTATCACAGCCAGTTTAAATAGCAAATTTACCACGAAGTAACACCACTTATACGGACTGTTCATTAATATTTTAATAATTACATAATTTATGGGTTATGATATTTTTATAAGTTGCATGTCACGTGTAATACATTTTATCTTGTTTATTTTTTTTTTCAATGAATTATGGCACAAGTCACTGCATATATTTAGTTTTAAACCATATTTTTTGGATTAAGTCATAGGTCGGGTACTTCTTATTGGATTTCCCAAAGTTCATGGCCTCCAAGGCCGTCGGGACCGAGTCTTTTTTAACTGTATGGAGCATTACCATTTCTGAGGAGCTACTTGTAGGTCTCTATCAGATGCTGCAGCTGCGTAGCTATATAATAGAGCCAGGGATTAGGAAGGGCGAGCCCTCCCTCGTCCTTAGGGCGTTGGAGGTGCTCGAGTTTAATCTTTGGAGAGCGCCCTCTCCAAATTAGTAGTCTGAACAAGGAGTTAATAATCCGGAAAGTTTTAAGGGTTATTACCGTGGGTGTATTATGAAGTACATATAGCAATTGGGGCATAAGAATCATTTTAATCAAATTCACTCTGCCTGCAACCGACAGACAGAGTGAATTCCATGTTTTAATCCTTTCTCTGAATTTTTGTAGCAATGGGGATATGTTTAATCTACCGTACTCTCTGATCCTAGGCGTCACTTGAATACCTAAGTATCTGAAGGAGGTGGCCAGAGGTACTACACTATTGTCAGGGGGAGTGCTCCCTTCATCAATGAGCATCAAGGAGGATTTGGTCCAGTTAATCTGGAGTCCTGAGTATCGTCCAAACAATATGGTTGACATAGCTGCATTGAGAGATTTGTCCACATCGCCAAGCAAAATCATGGTATCGTCGGCATATAACATCAATTTTTCTTGCCTGTCGCCATATCGAAATCCGACAACTTCAGGATTGGCTCTTATTTTAATGGCTAGGGGTTCTATAGCTAGCACAAACAGCAGGGGTGACAAGGGGCACCCCTGCCTCGTGCCTCTCCCCAAATTGAATGTGTGTGACATAGCCCCCGATGCCCTAATGGCAGCCTGTGGGCTGTGATACAGCAGACGTACCCATGAGATGAAAACATCACCAAATCCGAAGCGTCCAAGCACTCCCCACAGGTATTCCCACTCCACGCTATCGAAGGCCTTCATAGCGTCCAGTGAGAGTAAAGCCCTCTGTTCCAGATTATCCGTCGCAGATTGCATATTCAAATAAAGCCGTCTTAAGTTTACAGTCGTAGATTTATTAGGCATGAACCCTGCCTGATCAGGGTGTATGATGGCCGTAATGGCTCCATTCAGCCTCATCGCAAGTACCTTAGCTAGAAGCTTAATATCGCTTTGCAAAAGGGATATGGGTCTATAAGAACCTGGATCTGTCGGGTCCTTTCCGGGCTTCAGTATAAGAACTATGTTAGCTGTGGTCATAGAGGGGGGTAAACGTCTATTTTCCCTGGAAGCATTGAAAACCATTAGTAGCTTTGGCAAAATGATGTCAGCGTATTGCTTATAGACCTCTATGGGAATCCCATCTGCCCCAGGGGCCTTGCAGTTGGGGAAAGCTGCTAGTGCGTCTTGTAACTTGTCCAAGGTAAGAGGAGCATCCAGATCCTCCTTCTGACTCCTTGTGAGTTGTGGAAAGTCAATGTCACCCAAATAATCTGCCAGTTCCTCCGAGGTATATTGCCCCGTCGGAAGATACAGATTTTCGTAAAATTTGGCCAGTTCCATTAGTACAAGGTCAGGGGAGCTCACCAACCTACCCTCTGGTGTTTTAATGGCTCCTATTACAGGGGAGCGCTGTTGAGAGTTAGCTATCCTGGCCAGAAGGCGCCCAGTACTTTCTCCCTCCTCATAAAACACCAACCTGGAGAAGAACAGCTGTCATACGCAGATTGAGCTGACTGCCATGCCTCCCTAGCCGAGTCTTTCGGTGTGCGTATATAGGCCTCCTCCAGGGTCACGACCTGTCTCTCAAGTTCCTCCTTATGCTCTGAAGAATTCTTTTTTACTCTCCCTATCTCTGAAATAAGTAAGCCTCTCAAATAGGCCTTAAAGGCATCCCATTGTTCCATCGGTGACTGCAGGAACTCCCGATCATTCAGGAACTCTCCCATGCTCCGCTCCATCTCATTCTGGGATAAAAATAATTTTAGCCAGAAGGCATTAAATTTCCATGGGGTTCTAGGTATCCCTGTTTTCGGGGATATAATCATGGTAATCACTAAATGTGAATGATCTGAGACACTACGTGGCTTATATATCACTTCCGAGACGGATGGGAGCATGGCTAGGTTACCCACAGCTAAATCAATTCTGGACAATGTCCCATGAGTTTTGGAAAAACATGAAAATTGCTTTTCACCCGGGTGTCTGTGTCTCCATATGTCTATCCAACCAACCTCATTAAGCAGTCTAAGCAATGGGGAGTCCCTCAGCGTGACAGGAACCCCAAAACTAGGATGCCTGTCCGCGGAAGGACTCGGCCAGCAATTAAAGTCCCCCACAATCAGCAACGGCAGATCCGGTCTACCTTCAAGATAAGTCAGCAGTAATCTTAGTACCGCCACCATGAACGGCGGGGGCACATACACACATGCCAGTATACAGTTTAGCATCCCAATCCTACAATGCAAAAAAACATATCTTCCCTCAGTATCTATGCATGTATCAAATTCTTGGTAGTCTATAGAGCCATGTATCATTACACTCACACCCCTTGAATATGAGGTGTGGGTGGAGTGATATGCTTTCCCCACCCAGGCATATTTAAGACAACATTTAGTTTCAGCTGTTAAATGGGTCTCTTGCATGCACAAAATCATAGGGTGATATTTTTTCAGACATGAGGAAATCATCATTCGCTTAAGAGGGGAACCTAAGCCCCTGACATTCCACGAAATTATTGGCAGTTCAGCCATTTGGCAAGTCGTTGCATGATCTTAAGGAGTAAGGCAGTTCGGGAATCATGGCCACCCAATTCCTGATCTTAGCTACTTCTGACGGGCAAAACGATATTAGAGGATCCTCTCCCCATGCATGTGTTGTGTTCCAGGGCCACGCTTTCTGTTTCTGGTCCAAAGAAACAGACCTTGATCGCATGTCCGTGACATCAGTGACCAATATTGGTAATATGCAGCACTTCCAGTATAGAAATCTTCGGCAGTGTATACTTTGGTATAAGCAAAAAACGTAGAAAAAAGAAAAAAAAAAGAAAAAAACAAAACCAGGCTGTCAACAGGACACGCCCATACAGTTGAAGTTGAAACCATAGCCAACATGGCTTGCTCGCTTTATCTCTCACGTAGAAAGAACGCATTTTCTCTTGCATACTTCACAAGATAGCTCACCGTTCGTGTAACTATATCAAAGTTCCCAGCAGCGTAAAGCAAAAACATTCTCCAAAGTAAAAAAGGGGGATATTTATAATACCAAACTGCAGGATCCCACGGAGAATATCAGCCCTGAAACGGAAATAAGTGAGCTATTGATAGATTCACTTTAAAGCTATATGTTGGGGTTCCAGAAGACTTCTGCGATTATGCGTGTCATGCAGGTCTGTCCTCATCTTCTCTGTCTCGTTGTCTTAAGGCCTGTTCATTACGGTCAAGCCACATAGCTGCATCTTGGGCTGATTCAAAGAAGTGAGCCTGTCTGTCGGCGGTAACTCTCAGCTTAGCCGGGTACAGCATGGCATATGAAAGCTGCAGAGCCCGTAGGCGTCTCTTCACGTCTGAGAACTTGGCTCTGCGTTTTTGTACCTCTGCAGAGAAGTCAGGGTAGAACGACACTCTGACCCCATTCACCTGGATATTAGCTTTTTCTCTTGCATTGCTCAGCACCGCTTCTCTGTCTCTGTAGTGCATAAGCCGTGCAAGAAGAGGTCTGGGGGGGGCTCCCGGTTGTAGCGGGCGACCTGGAGTTCGGTGCGCCCTCTCTACCGTGAAAAACGGGGAAAAGGCTTCTCTTCCGAATATTTCAATCAGCCAGGACTCTATGAATGTGGTGGCATCCTTACCCTCCGTTTTCTCCGGCAGGCCTACGATGCGTATGTTATTGCGTCTTAAGCGATTTTCCATGTCGTCAGCTCTGTTGTTGGTGTCTTTAGCAAGTTGATAGGCCGCATGTGCTTCCCGAGCCACTGGCGGGAGTTTGTCTTCAATATCACTTACTCTGCTTTCCACAGCAGTCGTACGTTCTCTAATTTTTTGTAAGTCTTGTCTCAGCAAGGATACATCCTCTCTCAGCCTTCCAAATTGCTCTTTAAGAGTGTTCACAGAAGCTGTGCAGACATGCACAGCTTTAAGTATGTCAGCTAGAGTTGGCTGCTCAGTCTCTTCACTGTCTGTGTCTGTGTCTGTGTATAGAGGAGGGGGCCGCTCTGCTGCATCATCCACCTCTCCCTGCATGTCAGCATAGACTGTGTCCAGCTCTCCCCTCTCATGTGCTTCTGCCTGGGACAATGATGTAGACCCCCCTGCTTCTTGCGCTCGGTGCCCCCCCATCTTTTGGGCATAGTACATAATATCTCTCTGGTATTCCTTACCCTGTAGCTTCTGTGCCTTCTTACTAGCCGCATCTTTGTGTTTTTCATATCCCCTCGGTGTGCGCTGTGCCAGGGCCGCGGCGGCGCCATCTTGGATTTCGGAGGTCATGTTTTCCTCCTTTTTCTTAGCTTTCCCTCTTGTGCACAGGGCCGGTGGATGGTCCGGGAGGGTGAGCGGGTCGGTAGCCAGCTGGAACGCCGTTTTTTGGCACCGGATCGCTGCTGGGAAAGGATCAATTCGATGTGCTGAAGTGGAGCTGTGAGAAACACTTCCTCTCACATGCCGGTCTTGGCCACGCCCCCCCTCTAGGACATTTATGGTGGGCACTTTAGTCCAATCCCAAGGGGAGGTAGTTAACACCAAACTGTCTATAATGATCCTTATATCTTCTTGTGTATAATTTCTACCCTTACAAGCTTTCTTTAAATAAGCTATCGCCCCCAAAGCTGATTTGGAGGGTTTGGGGCAATGTTTGATAATACGATTGATATCCTCAATATCAATAGCAAATATCAAAGCAAAAAAGGAACACTTCTCAAACACCATCTCAACAGCCTTAAACCGCCCTCAGGAACTCTTCAAAATAGTCACCAAGACTATGAACCCTACCTGCCTAGAGCCCCCAGGAAACGAAACCCAAGAATTCTGCAATGAGTTATCAGATTTTTTTTATCGATAAAATCGACAACATCCAGAAAACAATTCAACAGAAAAAAACAACCAACCTCATCCAACTAAAGCAAAAAGAAAAAAATCGATACGATCATCACACAAGCACCAAATTTTTCACTGATCCCAATCACCACTGACACCACCAAAAACATCATCAGAGGCCTCAGAGACAGCACATCACCAAACGACATAATTCCCACAAAACTCCTGAAAGAATGTTCCGACATCTTGACTCCTACTATAACACACCTCATAAACCAGTTGTTCAAAGAAAGGACTGTCCCAATCGCCCTCAAACATGGCATCATCAAACCCCTCCTAAAGAAACCCAACCTCGACCCTAAGGACCTTAACTATCGCAGACCGATAACAAGCCTCAACACCATCTCCAAGATTATGGAGAAAGCAGTAGTACAACAACTACAACACCACCTGGACACACACAAACTCCTGGACCCTCTGCAATCAAGCTTCTGCCCAGGCCATGGCACAGAAACGGCACTCCTCAAAATATGGGACGACGCCCTCAAAGCAGCTGATGGAGAATCATGTCTCCTGGTACTGTTGGACCTCAGTGCAGCGTTCGATACAGTGGACCACAATACTCTACTCATCCGCCTCACAGAAGTAGCAGGAGTCACAGATTCAGATCTACAATGGTTCTCATCCTTCTTAGGGAATCGCTCTCAGACAGTGAAACTAGGAGCATTCACCTCTGAAACCCACGCAATCTCTTGTGGAGTCCCTCAAGGTTCACCCTTGTCACCAGTGCTCTTCAACATCTACATCCGCCCACTCCTCAAAATCATCACAAAATCGGACCTCTGCTTCCACTCATACGCTGATGATACCCAACTCTACCTTCGCACCATCGGAGAAAAAGACCATCATCAGCGACTAGAAAAATGCCTCACTATGATAGATGACTGGATGACTACTAGCTTTCTCAAACTCAACGGATCAAAAACAGAGCTTCTTCTCCTACACGCAAACCAAAATTCCAAAACTAAGACCCCATGGACACCTCCCACCATCTTTGGACAGACCATCTCTCCAAGCACCAAAGCCAAGAGTCTCTGAGTCATTTTTGACTCAGAAATGTGAATGGATGCACAAATAGGATCAGTAGTCAGCGGATCTCACCATCTCCTCCTCCTGCTACGTAGACTCACCCCCTTCATCCCAGAAGAGGACAAAGCAGCAGTAGTTGGAACAATCATCAATTCCAGACTCGACTACGCAAACTCCCTCTGCATAGGACTAACCCAATATCAGCTTGCGCGCTTACAACTCATCCAAAACACATCACTTTCAAGACCCTCTGCCACACCCACAAATGTATACAAGGAAACGCTCCTCAATACCTATGCGAGAAAATAAAACGCTACACACCCAATCGTAGTCTTCGATCTTCTAACCATAATCTCCTGCTTTTTGCAAAAACCTGCTACAAAACAAAAGGAGAACGAAGATTCGCAGTCCAAGGACCACGGATATGGAACGCTCTACCTACTCACATTCGCATGGAAGGAAACCATCAGGCCTTCAGAAAGAAACTCAAGACCTACCTCTTCTAAGAAGCTGGACAACATAGGACGGATCTAGCTCCTTGAGGCGATTCAGTTCGCATTTGCAGCGCTATACAAATCATTCATTCATTCATTCAATAGACTTCATTAACAAAATGTCACCTACAGTCATGAAAGGAAAATTCTGCATAACTAACTGCGTAGTTGCTTCCTCTTCTTCTTCCGGCTGCTCTCTGTCAGCTGCCTGTTTTAAAACTGCTTGTTTTGTACTCTGACCCTCTGCAGCGTGTGCAGCCTGTTTTACCTTCTGCATTGCACTCCTAGTTTGAGCAGGATCTTCTCTATGGGGCATCTTTGATTTATGTTCCTCCGCAGGTGTCTTTTCAGCCTTGGGTAATTCCTCATCCATAGTGGAGGAGGCAGCACCGGTCGGCTGTTGTATTTGTGAAACTATAGGCGGTGGCTGATCTATTGGGGCAGCAACCTGTGGTTATGGTGGGACCACAGGCAGTGCCTGATCCACCACAGCACCCTGCTGTGGAACGGGTGCAGAGAGCGGGCGGGCTGCCGCAACTGCAGCCAGGAACTCCATGTCCTCTTTTGAGAATGAGGGGTATATTTGTTTAGGTGATCCCCTGTTTGGCTGCGGTACATAAGGTGGAGGTGGCAGGGCACAGGGAGCTTGGGGCAAGAGCTAGTGTACATGGAACTAGGGACGGGAAACCTGATTTAAGTCTCTTCTCACAAGCAAGTAACCCCGGGGCTTCCTTGTCCCTTGGATTTGGACTTTTCTTTCTTATTTTCTTATCCACTCTCTCACATCAGTAGGGAGCATACAATAACCAATTTTCCCCGCCTTTCCTCATATATTCCTTATCCCATTGGGGATCTCCCGTGTAATATGGGAAGGCTTCCCTATCTCCCAAGCAAAGGCCCTTAATCATATCCATGTGAAATGTATCATTTTCACGCTGTCAGGGAAACGGGTTACTACTCCTCATGTTTTCAGTCCATCCCGCCAGATTATCTACCCAAGGGTTAATATACACATAATCAGTTCCACATATTCTGGCTACACAACATTTACATGTCTCTCCTACATCTGGAGGGGGAATCTTCTTCCCCGAAAGCTGACCCATAATAATACAGTGGTGGACGCCACCTCACCTCGCAGCGTCCGACAAAATCCACACAATACACGTACAGATTATCCTATTTTATATCTTATTTTATCTTCTAAGCAATAGAAAAGGTAAGCAAAGAGGTTGGGTTTTTCTAGCACACTCTATCAGATATCTTTATCACACTTCTTACAGTACTGTACTTTATTACTTTGGGCTTCTCAGAACCCTTGGAACTATCTCAGAGTTCCTTATTCTGCCGTCACCCGAACGGACTTCTACCGAGGTTCATACATTTACATAACTGTTTTTAACACTGCACCTTCTGTTAATCCCATACAGGGAAACGGTCTTTTAACTAAAGGTCAGGGCAAGAGAAATAATAATAATTAAATCAGACTTACCGGACTTAGAAACGTGGATGATGACCGCCCCACTTTCTGACACCAAAGCTGAAAGGGTGTAGGGATGTTTTAAGAGCAAATGAACCCTCGTATGATATCCTGCCTAGAGTGTTCCTTCAAACCCAATTAGGCCTGGAGACCACTTTGATAAGAAGTTATGACACGCAGTCAATATTTGCAGTTCTCAGAATGGTCTGAGGATTTTATTTCCATGTTTTCACTTATATAAGCAAAATGACATCACTACAAAAGTCCAACCCTTACATTAATACATAGTAAAGATACAAACATACAGGATGTTTTAAAATAAGCAAAAATAGAATATTAATAACTCATATAGAAACTAACAACAGGAAAAGGCTAACAGGAAAGGTCCTAGTACATCATTTGGGGGAGATCAGACCATTTACAAGAAAATGAAACTTAACTTCTCATAAACGTCACATATACATATTATTCTAAAATGGATACACATGGAGGGTGTATAGCTAAAATGGTGGACAACAGCAAGCTAAAATATCCCTTCAAGGGGGACAACACAATTACAGTACAGTTCAATACAAAAGGTACAGGAGGGCCCTGTTCGTAGAGCTTACATTCTAAAGGGAGGGGGTGGTGGTACAAAAGGTAATAGCTGCAGAGAATGATTTGATGGGGGTGGCTTGGGGACAGTTATGTGGGTGTGGGATAGGCTTCCCTGAATAAATTAGTTTTTAGGGATCTCCTAAAGGTGGACAGGGTAGAGGCTGATCGGACATACTAAAGCAGGGAGTTCCAGAGGATGGGAGAGGCTCTGGAGAAGTCCTGAAGGCGAGCATGGGAGGAGGTAACAAGGGAGCTAAAGAGCAGGAGGTCCTGGGAGGAGTGGAGGGGACGATTTGGGCGATATCTGTAGATGGGGGCGATGTTGTGAATGGGCTTGTATGTTATGGTTAGCATTTTGAATTTTACACGGTGGGCTAGGGGAAGCCAGTAATAAGATTGGCGGAGAGGGGCGGCAGTCACGGATCGATTAGTGAGGTGTATTAGTCTAGCAGCAGCATTCATAATAGACTGAAGGGGGGATAGCCTGCTTAAGGGTAGGCCATTAAGGAGAGAGTTGCAGTAGTCAAGGCGGGAAATAATTAAGGAGAGAATAAGTTGCTTTGTGGTGTCATTAGTCAGGAAGGGTCGAATTCTGGAGATGTTGCGGAGGTTAAGGCGGCAGGATTTAGCCAGTGATTGGATATGGGGGCTGAAGGAGCGATCAGAGTCAAGGATTACACCCAGGACCCTGGCATGTGTGGAGGGACCAATGGTTGTTGTTGTTGATATTAATGGTGAAGTCACGGGGGGGACTGTGAAGGAGGAAATATAACAAGCTCAGTTTTAGTAAGATTAAGTTTGAGGAAGTGGTGTGCAATCCATACCGATATGTCATTCAGTAAGTTTGAGATCCGTGAGGAGATCGCGGGGGGTGAGTGGAGGAGTGGAGAGATAGATCTGTGTGTCATCGGCATAGAGGTGGTATTGGAAGCCATGGGAGGTTATCAACTGGCCCAGGGAAGAGGTATAGAGTGAGAATAGGAGAGGCCCAAGGATGGAGCCTTGGGGTACGCCAACAGAGAGAGGAAGAGGAGATGGAGTTGTAAGTGACACTGAAAGTGCGCTGAGATAGGTAGGAGGAGAACCAGGATAATGCAGAATCACGGAGGCCAAGGGAGTGTAATTTGCTGAGGAGGAGCAGGTGGTCAACTGTGTCAAAGGCAGCAGAGAGGTCTAAAAGTATGAGTATGGAGTAGTGGCCATTGGTTTTAGCAGTTATTAGGTCATTGGTGACTTTTAGTAGGGCAGTTTCAGTAGAATGTTGTGGGCGGAAGCCAGACTGTAGGGGGTCGAGAAGGTTGTTGTCCATGAGGTAGCGACTCATTTGATCATGAACAAGGCGTTCAATGAGCTTGAAGGCAAACGGGAGCAGGGAGATGGTTCTGAAGTTATTCAAACAGGTGGGGTCTAGTGAGGGTTTTTTGAGTATGGGGGTAACTAGTGCATGTTTGAGCGGGGAAGGAAAGGTGCCGGAGGAGAGGGAGAGGTTGAAGATAGAGTGGGTAATTGAGAGGGGACAGGGTCCAGGGGACAGGTAGTGGGGTGGGCCATGGAGAGGAGTTTATCAAATTCATCTGTGGTAACTGGGCAAAAGGAGGAGAGTATTGAGTGTGGTGTTGGACCTGATATGTTGGGTAGCGGAGGAATTTGAATGTGAATGCTGAATATCTCCTTGCGAATGGTGTCGATTTTGCTATTGAAGTGGTTGGAAATCTGTAATCTGTTGAGCGGTAAGCAAGTTGGTGGGTGGGGGCAGTGGGGGGGGGGGTGAAGTAAGGAAATAAGGGTAGAAAAGAGTTGACAAGGTTTGGATGAGAGGGTTTTGATGAGAGTGTTGTAATAGGTTTGTTTAGCAGTGTGGAGGCAGGGGTTGTATTTGAGAAGGGCAGATTTGTAGAGGGTAAAGTCGTGCAGGGATTTAGGTTTACGCCATACTCGCTCAAGAGCACGGCTGTGTCTCTTGAGACTTCTGGTGTCCTCTGTTTGCCAGGGTTGTGGCAGATGGGGCCTGGTTCTGCGTGTAGAAAGGGCAGCAAGTACGTCTAAGGAGGTTGAAAACGTGGTGTTGTAGATGGAAGGGGTTAGGTCTGGGCAGGACAGGGGTGCAATTTTGTCATAAAGGCCATCAGTAGCAGAGTGAAGAAGGGGAGGGTTGGGGTTGCGAAGGTTCCTGCGGGTAGTGGTTTGTGGGTTGGCAGCATGGGATGTAGGAGACAAGGAGAGTGGGAAACGGATAAGGGTGTGTTAGAGTGATTGCAGGGAGTGCAGCGATGGGGGAATACAAGGTCGAGAGTGTTGCCGTTGGAGGGAGTGGTGGTTTGTGTCCATTGTGTTAGGTTAAAAGAGGAGGTTAGGTTGAGTAGTTTAGAAGTGGTAGCAGTATTAACATTGATTGGAAAGTTAGTCACCTAGGATGATGGCAGGCACTTCGGATGAGGGAAAATAGGGTAGCCATGCAGAGAAGTCATCCAGAAAGCGTGACACTGGTCCAGGAGGCCAATAAATGACTGCGACCTCAGACAAGCTGGAGAGAAAAGACTAATGCAGTGCATTTCGAAAGAGCAGGGGGAAAGAGGGAGGCATGGGAAGTACCTGGAAGGTGCATTGTGGGGAGAGGAGAAGTCCGACACCACCTCCTTTTCGTCCACTGGGTCTGATGGAGTGAGTCCAGAGAAGGCCACTGTGGGACAGGGCAGCTGGAGAGGTAGTGTAGAATTCCTGGAGCCAGGGTTCGGTTATAGCAAATAGATCAAGGGATTTGGAGAGGAAAAGGTCATTGACAGAAACTAGTTTGTTGAAGACTGAGCGGACATTTCAGAGGGCACATGAAAGAGGGGGGCTGACTTGTGGAATCAGGGGAATTGGGATGAGAAGGTTGAAGTTACGACTACTGTTGGAGGAGGTAGATGGCCAATCTTGGCGTTGGGAATTGGGTGTGGGAGGGCCGGGGTTTGGTGCAATGTCCCCAGACATTAGGAGTAGTAGGAGGGTGAGGGTGGTAAGGCCAGAGTGGGATTTATAGGAGGGCAGATGCTGTGGTGGAATGGACGTGGTGATACTGTGTGGGCTTAGAATGAACAGGAGGTGGTAAGTGGAGTAATATTGAGTGGGCAGAACAGAGGGAGATATGTAAGGGATGGGGGCTGGAGAGGGGGGATAAAGAAATGAGAGTTTGAGGAGAGAGGACGTTATAACAAAGCTTAGTGTGAGCATGTTGGAGGGTGGGGACAGGCTAATAGAAGGAGGGCTGAGGAAAGTTCGAGAATGAAGAGGAACTTTCTGCAAAATAGCTGTGGAACAATAATGCCTCTACCTATTTTTGTGTAGCAGTGCCTTAGTCAAAGTGCCCGTGTACAAGTGCCAAACACTTGTTGCCGGCGTGACACTTTGTGCAAGGAGTGACCAGCCTAAACCCTCGCCAGCCATCCCAAGAAATTAACTACATTTATAGTGGGAAGGTGTGGGGGAGAAGATTCAAAATTATTTAATTAGAAGCTGATAAAACTAGGCTTGTGGGGGGTGAGGTTTTACAACTGGCCTGGACAGATTGCAGTGCAAGAGGGGGCAACAGATTAAGGTTAAATGTTTTTGATCTTGTTCAGGGCAGCATAATACAAAATAAGTGACACTTTTGAAAACAAACAAGTATAGACAGTAGTTTCAAATTCTTAGTGTAGCCCCCACCTACTTAGGTGTGTGCTAGATTAGATGTTTAGGTTTAAAGTTAGGCCAAATTGCCAGTGTTTTACCCTGTGGTGTAAGCTGGTGGGTTTGATTGTCTTGGGAGGTTGATTAGAGTAGAGGAAGGTGTGGCCACCTACACTCTGCCTGTGTAGTTTCCTTCATTTTCCATGACCTGGTCTGGAAAGTGGCAGAAATAAAGGAACAGAGTGGCAGGTAGTTTTGGAGACCCCTCTGGGCCAATCATTGATTTGCTTGGGCAGAGGCAAGACTTCTATAAAAGGCAAGGTCACATGGTTGGAGAGAGGGGAGATCCAGAGAAGAAGGATGTAGAGGCCAGTGCAGCTTGGGTGCTCTTTCCCATTCGGGGGAGGGGGAATATGCATGTGGAGATGAGACTTCAGGAGAAGTGATAAGAAGGTTTCTACTACTGACAAACACAAGGACTGGGAGAGGATCTTCTGTGGAATCATGGATGGTCGCTCGGTAACACACGTGAGTGTAACCCAGGGGAACAGTGCTTCTAAGAGACTTTAAAGGGATTAGAGTGCGGGTCCAGGAAAAGGTATGGAAGTGGGCCTTAAAGAACTGGAGGAATCCAAAAAGTAATCTCTTTGGACTTTATTCAGAGTATCGTCCTTAGAGTTAAATTAGAAGTGCTGTGCAGTCAGGAAATAGTAACTAACAGGAGGAAGGAAAGATGCGTTACACATTTGGAACCAGTGCAAGATGGAGCTTATATCTGAAAAAGGCTTTACATAATCTGGATTCAGTTATGTATGTTCATTGCCCAAATCTTTGTGAGTTATTCAGAGTGGCTCTTCAATGCAATGCAACAATACCAGAAACGAAATAAAGCCTTAAAGTTTAAATATCCATGGACTGTCTGTCGTGTCAATCTGTGAGGGAAATGGGGTAACGGGAACACACTTCAGCAGCTCACTTCAACTACCCAGCAGCTCCTACGGTGGTAGAGTGCTTCATGGAGGTCCCACCGAGATTTTACTTTCCTGGAAGTCCGTTACCCCTAGCAACCTCTCAGACAGTCCCAGCAATACAGGGACTGTATCCCGGATAGTCCTAGGGGACCATTGCAGGCGGCACCTTGCCATATACAGAGATGCATGGCGTGGGTACAGTGCCAGCATTGCCACTGTTTGCTACAAATTTGTCCTGCTACACAGTCGGGGATGTGATGAGAGTTGTGGGTGCTGCTGTTGCCCTTGGAAACATGGACACAGGGGGTGGTGTGGTACTGGAGACAATACAGGGACTATTTTACTTACAGTTGGGGCATCACAAGGAACATTTCCACTGTGAAAAAGTCAGCTTGCTGCTGTAACCTGCAGTTCTACAGAGCCTGCCACCAGGTGTCGCTATGGTGTGGCAAACAAATGATGGGTTACAGTTCCTTGCACGTTGGGCCAACAAGCTGAGGGGCGGAGCCACGCCCAGGAGGAGAGATGGTGTCAGCGTTTAGCGTGCCATGCACCATACACAAGGCGGAGGAAGATGGCGGCGCGTGTTCAGAGCACACCCGCTATGCAGCGATGAACTGATCAGCAGGACCAAGTCCTCATGGACACCGCCATTCGACTGGAACTCACCGGAGGACTGGAGTATTAGAGGGCGTAGAGAGGCTCTGTATGCTGTGCCCTGCATGTCGGAAGCCTACAGTGGGAGTCTGTGCTTGGGCCCGCTGTGGACATTGCGGATCACAGTTAACACGCCTGGGACCTGTACAGCAAGAGGTCCAGTACTACTTTGCCAGTCCTAAAACCGGACTTTGCCAGCCTCAAGTACAGATGACCAGAGGGGCCAGAGAGGGCAGAGGGTCACCTGCACCTGCAACAAAGGATTCCAGTCTGGTCCAAGGGAATCAGAGGTACTGGTGGTTCAGGTAGGACCTGTTGGGGAAGCCTGTGACTTGGCCAGGGACCCAGGGACTGAGAGTGTGTTTGGGAAATCCCCGGAAGCATCCCCTGAAGAACCGGTCAGGGTAAATAAGCCCCTTGTTAAACCCGTTCGGAAGGAGCCACAGTCAATAGCGGCGGACCCCTAGGGTGAGCTGGACGGGACAAATAAAGGCCGGGCTGTGGACTGGGGATCACCAGAAATGCTGGACAGGTATGGGTCTGTTGAGCGCCTGTTTAAGTGGTCATCCCCAGAGGAAGGTAGCTCTAGTGAAGAGGATGAATTGTTCCTAGAAAGCGCTACATCAATGGAGGCTTCTACAGGAGCTGCAGGGGACAAGTCCGTTTTCATAAAACCTTCCGTACCCCCCCATCAGACTTTCATCCAAAGTTTCAAAGACTCTCTCTTCTGGATCATCCTCATACCAGCAAAAGGCTATCAAGGCCCCTTATTCATGTGTTCAGCCCGAGCGGGGAAGGCAAAAAGAATTGCCTCGCTTATCCAGATTCCAGAGGGATGTCCAAAAGAGGGTAGCACAAGAGTGGGGATTTGATTACCCTTATGTTCCTGAATCCATAATGGACATTATAGAGGCTTGTCGAGAACAATGGGAAGGAGATTTGGTGTGGGACTATTTGCACATGCTTAAGCCTCAACGCATCCCAGATAGTGAAGTGTGGGTCAGATTTCAAGATATCTATAGAGAATGGAAACTGGGGAGGGCTATTTTTTTTTAAATTCTTTATTTATTTTAAACATGGTTTCTTGGCATACCACAAAATACATCAATTCCTTAGACATAGGCATCTTAGTCAAAATGTTCCATGTGTTAAAAGACATTTCATGACTTGAAACAATTTCATTAACATAATAACAACTACTTCATCTCTATCATACCTATAAAGGATATAAGAAACCAAAGGGCCTCATGGAGCCCCCTGCACATTTGCCAAGTTAACCATAGTATATATATCTGGTCTTTCAAATACTTGAACATATATCATCATTTCAACAGACTAAATTGCAAACTCAATGTATCTTATGTTCTCTATTCTTATAACAGCCGAAATTGCGACTGTATTTCACTACATAATAAAGAAAACAAAAAAAAAACAAAAGAGAGAAAGATAAAGAGGAAAAAAGAAGAGGAGGAGAAAAGAAAAAAGAAAAAAAAAAGGGGCGGGAAGGGGGAGAAGGAAAATAAGGTAAGTTGAACGGGGTCTCAATATCATGATCATTATCGTAGTTACCGTATTTATCAGCGTATAACACGCACCGGCGTATAACACGCACCCCAATTTAGGAGGGAAGTTGAAGGGAAAAAAAACTTACATTTAAACGCCCATCATTGCAGCCTTCTCAGTGCAGCCATGTCAGTGCAGCCATGTCAGTGCAGCCTTGTCAGTGCAGCCTTGTCAGTGCAGCCATGTCAGTGCAGCCATGTCAGTGCAGCCATGTCAGTGCAGCCATGTCAGTGCAGCCTTCCCCAGTGCAGCCATGTCAGTGCAGCCTTCCCCAGTGCAGCCTTCCCCAGTGCAGCCTTGTCAGTGCAGCCTTCCCCAGTGCAGCCTTCCCCAGTGCAGCCTTGTCAGTGCAGACTTCCCCAGTGCAGACTTCCCCAGTGCAGACTTCCCCAGTGCAGACTTCCCCAGTGCAGCTTTCCCCAGTGCAGCCTTCCCCAGTGCAGCCTTCCCCAGTGCAGCCTTCCCCAGTGCAGCCTTCCCCAAGTGATCCCAGCCATTCTGGGCTTCAAAATCGCCGATCGCGATTTGAAAATGGCGCCGCCGGCGCCGAAATACACAGTGCCGGTCCTCGGCTCTTTCCGGCGGCTGTCGTTCATTTTCGGCTCCACTCGTAGTCCCGAGCGGAGCTATCCGAACCTAGCCGAGTAGGTTCGGATAGCTCCGCTCGGGACTACGAGTGGAGCCGAAAATGAACGACAGCCGCCGGAAAGAGCCGAGGACCGGCTCTGTGTATTTCGGCGCCGGCGGCGCCATTTTCAAATCGCGATCGGCGATTTTGAAAATGTGACAGGTCGGGATCGCAGGGGATCGGCGTATAACACGCACCTGCGATTTTCCCCTGGTTTTAAGGGGAAAAAAGTGCGTGTTATACGCCGATAAATACGGTACTTAATTCCCTGATATCACAGACTCTGCTACCTCCTGTAGGTATGCATTTGTTCCCATAAAAATATCTCCATGGCCTCCATTTGTTCCGTATTAATTCCTCTGTATTATGGAGGGTGGCGGTCAATTCCTCCATACGGAGTATACACTGAACTTTAGAATACCACAGGATCCTCGTTGGCGGCTGAGATTGCTGCCAAAGTGCGGGAATGCATGCCCTTGCTGCATTAAGAAGCTGTATTGTCAAGGTCTTTTTATATTTCCGAATGGGTCTCTCTGTCCCATGTAAAAGGCACGCAGCCGGATTTGCCTTTCAGATCCACAGTTGTCAAGCTTCTAATTGTAGTTGTTACCTCCTCCCAGCCAAAGTCAACATTTTATCTACTTGCTGTGGTGAAAACTGAATCCCTAGATCCCTTTCCCATTGAGAAACAAATGACGGGGCTGGCTCTTCAGTCTGGTTAGTCAGGTAACTATATATCATAGAAAGAGTATGTCGTACGGGTTCCCCCGTTTTACATAGCAATTCAAAGGGGGTAGGGTCTCTAGGGGCATATGATGATTTCTGAAGGGACTGTAAGAAGTGTCGCAGTTGATAAGAGCTGAAACTATCTAATGGTGATTCTATGAGACTAGAAATGGTCGCTAGTGAGGGGAGCTCCCCGTTAGGCCAGACATCTATTAGGCGGTATCTCCCTGATAGTGTTAGTTGTCTAATCTTTCTACTTGTGAGACCCGGTATGAAATCTGGATTACCTATCACCGGTGTCATGGGAGAGGGTAGCGGCGCAAGGCCCGTACTGCGAAACGTTAATCTAGCCACCCTAAGGGTGGCACTTACCAAGGGGTGGTTCCCTATGTCTTCTGGGAGAGCACAGGTGAGCCATGGGGAGGTCAACAGCGGAATAGAAACATCCTCAATCTCCATCCTCACCCATTGTTTGAATTCTTTATTACAGTGTCAGTCTACTATCTTCGAAAGGTGTACTGCTCTGTAATATTGGAGGAGATCGGGTAGGCCAATGCCTCCCTTCTCTTTGGGTCTAGACAACGTTTGCATTTTGGTCCTCGGTGACTTATGTGACCAAATAAACTCTCTAATTATGGTCCGGAGCTGTTTAAAGTATGTTGAAAGTACTCTAATCGGTATGGTTTGGAGTATATATAATATCCTCGGTAAAACTGTCATCTTCAGGGCATTACATCGCCCAAACCAGGTCAAGGTCAAAGTGTGCCATTTACGAAAGTCAGCTTTCAGTCTCTGGAGCAAAGGTTCATAATTGGCAGCATACAAATGCGCCAAGTTCGATGTAATATCAATACCCAGATATCTTATTGATTATCCGCCCAATGGAACACAAAGGACGTACGCATACTACGAGCCTCCAAATCTGGGATCGTAATATTAAGCACAGCGGACTTGGCGCAGTTGACCTTAAAGTTTGGCAATTCTCCATATCTCCCAACCGCTGCCAAAATATTGGGGAGCGAGACTCGTGGGTTAGAGACAAAGAAGATCAAGTCATCAGCATAAGCCGCTATTTTGTGGTGTCCTGAGGGTTTCCGCACCCTTGTAATATTTGGGTCTTCTCTTATATGGCACAAAAATGGCTCTAAAGTCAATATGAAAATAAGGGGGGACAGGGGGCAACCCTGTCTCGTCCCATTCGCTATCATAAAAAAACTCTGAGCACCATTCATTCACCTGAACCGCCGCCATTGGTTTAGAATAAAGGGATGAAATCCAATTAAACATATTAGGGCCAAGACCGATGTATTCCAGGGTGGCCCGCATAAAATGCAAGGACACCCTGTCAAAGGCCTTTTCCGCATCTGTCGAAAGCAAGAGAAATGATTTTCCCGTCTGACGCGCCTTGTGGATAAGATTCAGAACCCTGATGGTATTATCTCTTGCTTCTCACCTCGGTACAAAACCTACTTGGTCTAAATGTATTAATTTTGCAATATGCAGTATGAGTCGATTAGAGAGTATTTTGGCAAAGAGTTTTAAGTCTATATTGAGAAGTGCGATCGGGCGATAGTTCCCACATTGGGATAGATCTTTCGCTTCTTTAGGTATCAGGGA
The DNA here is from genome assembly GCA_037952925.1 of Lithobates clamitans. Taxonomy (NCBI): domain Eukaryota; kingdom Metazoa; phylum Chordata; class Amphibia; order Anura; family Ranidae; genus Lithobates; species Lithobates clamitans. Next base: position 467,125 of record JBBGZY010001347.1, read on the forward strand.
TATATAAGCCTTCAACGAGTCTATTGGCATGGAACTATCTCCTTTCAGCTCATTATAGGCCGCCAATGAGTGTGGAGTCAGGGAAGTCACAAAAGATTGGTAGTAAGTCAGTGTGAAGCCATCAGGCCCCGGGGCCTTCCGTGGTTTCGTTTGGGCCAAGGCCTCATGAAATTCTTCAGCTGTAATCTCAGATTCCAAAGAGTCCCTTACTTCATCCGATAATATGGGCATGCCTGAGGCCCTGATGTATTCTATATCTGACTTTGTCTTGTCCGTCATGGCCTCAGTAGAGTCCTTAGGGTGTAGATTATACAATTGTCAGTAGTACTTATAAAATTCATCTGCTATACTCTTGGAGGTGTGTACTTTAGTCCCCTGGCTAGTTGTAATGTACGGGATAAAGGTGCACCTTCTCGGGCCATGTAAGGCTCTAGCTAACATCGAGCCCGGTTTATTTGAGAATTCAAATAACGAGCGTCTTGCCCATGCCAGCTTTTGTGCCATCTTTTGAAAAAGCAAGTCTTTCAACTCTCCTCTGACCTTCCGAAGGGCCTTAAGGTGGTCTTCTGCTAAGGAACGTTTGTGTAATAATTCTAGGAACGCACCTTAGAAATCAGCAGATCAATCTGCTTAGTTCTTTCCCGTTTCTTTAAGGCACCGATCCTAATCAACTCTCCCCTTAACACACATTTATACGCTTTCCACACAATCATTGGGCTCATCAATGGATCAACATTTTCTAAGAAGTAGTTTGTGAGGGTCCTTCCCACCTCACTGCGTACTTCAGGAATTTGCAACAGAGATTCGTTCAATTTCCACGTCGGAGGAGAGCAATGTCCCGTGTCTAAGCTTAAAGTCATATGAATCGGTGCATGGTCAGAGAGGGATATATAGTCAATCTGGGAGGAGGAAACAAGAGGTATATCTTTATGCTGAATCATAAAGCAGTCAATCCTGGAGTATGTCTGATGTACATGTGAGAAGTAGGTGTAATCCCTATCATCAGGATGCATAATTCTCCATGGGTCGACCAAACACATGTTCAACAACTTAATTTTAAGTTTTTTAAGGTAGGAAAAAGAGAGATGTGATGCCCCTCTCGAAACATCGAATAAGGGCTCTTGTGCAAAATTGAAATCCCCCCTAGCAAAAAAACACCCTCCCGGAATTCTAATATGGTAGGTACTAAAGACCTTAAAAAGGCCAGATGATCTGAATTCGGGAAATACACGTTCACCAGGGTCACAATAATATTTTCAATTTTCCCTTTCAAAAGCAGATATCGACCTAGCGGATCTACCCTTTCCTCCACAAAGGTCCATGGGATCGACTTGGCAATTAAAATACTTACTCCTTTAGATTTTGACAAGGGAGAGGGTGCATGATATACCGTGGGAAAGTCACGATTATACAGCCTTGGAATCGCTTGCTGCTTAAAGTGTGTCTCCTGCAAGAACACTACCTGGCTATGCGACTTTCTAAGATCATAAAGAAGTCTGGAACGTTTCTCTGGTGTAGCTAGGCCATGAACATTAAAAGAAGTAAATATGACCCCATGTAAAATGAAGCGGGATTCAGTCCCCCCCACACGGGTCATAATGCCTAACGGAAAAAAAAAAAAAAAAACCAAGGGGAAGGAGGAAATAAAATAGAAAAGAGAGAGATTAAGAAAGGAATAATTAAAAAGTAGAAACAACCACCACAAAAAAAAAAAAAAAAAAAAAATATTTAACCACTTGCCGACCGCCTCACGCATATATACGTGAACAGAGCGGCATGGGCAGGCAAAATCACGTACCTGGTACGCGATTGCCTTCCCGCGGGCGGGGGGTCCGATCGGACCCCCCCGGTGCAAGCGGCGGTCGGCATTTGTCTGGCAGCGATCAGAGATGAGGGGGAGGCCATCCGATCGTGGCCCCCCCCTCGCGATCGCTCCCAGCCAATGAGAAACATCCTCTGCCTCTGTATTGTACACAGAGGCAGAGGATGTGATGTCATCTCTCCTCGGCTCGGCAGTTTCCGTTCCGGCGCCGAGGAGAGAAGACATGTGAGTGCACAACACACACACACAGTAGAACATGCCAGGCATACTTTACACCCCCGATCGCCCCCCCGATCCCCCCCAATCACCCCTCCCCCCCCTGTCAAACTGACACCAAGCAGTGTTTTTTTTTTTTTCTGATTACTGCATGGTGTCAGTTTGTGACAGTTAGAAGTGTTAGGACAGTTAGGGTTAGCCCCCTGTAGGTCTAGGATACCCCTCTAACCCCCCCTAATAAAGTTTTATCCCCTTGATCACCCCCCGTCACCAGTGTCGCTAAGCGATCATTTTTCTGATCGCTGTATTAGTGTCACTAGTGACGCTAGTTAGGGACGTAAATATTTAGGTTCGCCGTCAGCGTTTTTTAGCGACAGGGACCCCCATATACTACCTAATAAATGTTTTAACCCCTTGATTGCCCCCTAGTTAACCCTTTCACCACTGATCACCGTATAACTGTTACGGGTGACGCTGGTTAGTTCGTTTATTTTTTATAGTGTCAGGGCACCCGCCGTTTATTACCGAATAAAGGTTTAGCCCCCTGATCGCCTGGCGGTGATATGCGTCGCCCCAGGCAGCGTCAGATTAGCACCAGTACCACTAACACCCACGCACGCAGCATACGCCTCCCTTAGTGGTATAGTATCTGTACGGATCAATATCTGATCCGATCAGATCTATACTAGCGTCCCCAGCAGTGTTAGTGGGATCAGCCCAGATACCTGCTAGCACCTGCGTTTTGCCCCTCCGCCGGCCCAGCCCAGCCCACCCAAGTGCAGTATCGATCGATCACTGTCACTTACAAAACACTAAACGCATAACTGCAGCGTTCGCAGAGTCAGGCCTGATCCCTGCAATCGCTAACAGTTTTTTTGGTAGCGTTTTGATGAACTGGCAAGCACCAGCCCCAGGCAGCGTCAGATTAGCGCCAGTACCGCTAACACCCACGCATGCACCGTACACCTCCCTTAGTGGTATAGTATCTGAACGGATCAATATCTGATCCAATCGGATCAATACTGGCGTCCCCAGCAGTTTAGGGTTCCCAAAAACACAGTGTTAGCGGGTTCAGCGCAGATACCTACTAGCACCTGCATTTTGCCCCTCCGCCCGGCCCAGCCCAGCTCACCCAAGTACAGTATCAATCGATCACTGTCACTTACAAAACACTAAACGCATAACTGCAGTGTTCGCAGAGTCAGGCCTGATCCCTGCGATCGCTAACAGTTTTTTTGGTAGCGTTTTGGTGAACTGGCAAGCACCAGCCCCAGACAGTGTCAGGTTAGCGCCAGTACCGCTAACACCCACGCACGCAGCATACGCCTCCCTTAGAGGTATAGTATCTGAACGGATCAATATCTGATCCGATCAGATCTATAATGGCGTCCCCAGCAGTTTAGGGTTCCCAAAAACGCAGTGTTAGTGGGATCAGCCCAGATACCTGCTAGCACCTGCGTTTTGCCCCTCCGCCTGGCCCGGCCCAGCCCACCCAAGTGCAGTATCGATCGATCACTGTCACTTACAAAACACTAAACGCATAACTGCAGCGTTCGCAGAGTCAGGCCTGATCCCTGCGATCGCTAACAGATTTTTTGGTAGCGTTTTGGTGAATTGGCAAGCACCAGCGGCCTAGTACACCCCGGTCGTAGTCAAACCAGCACTGCAGTAACACTTGGTGACGTGGCAAGTCCCATAAGTGCAGTTCAAGCTGGTGAGGTGGCAAGCACAAGTAGTGTCCCGCTGCCACCAAAAAGACAAACACAGGCCCGTCGTGCCCATAATGCCCTTCCTGCTGCATTCGCCAATCCTAATTGGGAACCCACCACTTCTGCAGCGCCCGTACTTCCCCCATTCACATCCCCAACCAAATGCAGTCGGCTGCATGAGAGGCATTTTCTTTATGTCCTCCCGAGTACCCCTACCCAGCAAACCCCCCCAAAAAAGATGTTGTGTCTGCAGCAAGCGCGGATATAGGCGTGACACCCGCTATTATTTTCCCTCCTGTCCTGACAATCCTGGTCTTTGCATTGGTGAATGTTTTGAACGCTACCATTCACTAGTTGAGTATTAGCGTAGGGTACAGCATTGCACAGACTAGGACACACTTTCACAGGGTCTCCCAAGATGCCATCGCATTTTGAGAGACCCGAACCTGGAACCGGTTACAGTTACAAAAATATAAAATAAAAAAAAAATTTGTCGTTTTTTTGTTTTCTCTCTCTCTATTCTCTCTATTGTTCTGCTCTTTTTTACTGTATTCTATTCTGCAATGTTTTATTGTTATTATGTTTTATCATGTTTGCTTTTCAGGTATGCAATTTTTTATACTTTACCGTTTACTGTGCTTTATTGTTAACCATTTTTGGTCTTCAGGTACACCATTCACGACTTTGAGTGGTTATACCAGAATGATGCCTGCAGGTTTAGGTATCATCTTGGTATCATTCTTTTCAGCCAGCGGTCGGCTTTCATGTAAAAGCAATAAAAGCAATCCTGTCAGCTAATTAGCCTCTAGACTGCTTTTACAAGCAGTGGGAGAGAATGCCCCCCCCCCACCGTCTTCCGTGTTTTTCTCTGGCTCTCCTGTCTCAACAGGGAACCTGAGAATGCAGCCGGTGATTCAGCCAGCTGACCATAGAGCTGATCAGAGACCAGAGTGGCTCCAAACATCTCTATGGCCTAAGAAACCGGAAGCTACGAGCATTTTATGACTTAGATTTTGCCAGATGTAAACAGCGCCATTGGGAAATTGGGAAAGCATTTTATCACACCGATCTTGGTGTGGTCAGATGCTTTGAGGGCAGAGGAGAAATCTAGGGTCTAATAGACCCCAATTTTTTCGAAAAAGAGTACCTGTCACTACCTATTGCTATCATAGGGGATATTAACATTCCCTGAGATAACAATAAAAATGATTTAAAAAAAAATGAAAGGAACAGTTTAAAAATAAGATAAAAAAGCAAAAAAATAATAAAGAAAAAAAAAAAAAAAGCACCCCTGTCCCCCCTGTTCTCACGCTAAGGCGAACGCAAGCGTCGGTCTGGCGTCAAATGTAAACAGCAATTGCACCATGCATGTGAGGTATCACCGCGAAGGTCAGATCGAGGGCAGTAATTTTAGCAGTAGACCTCCTCTGTAAATCTAAAGTGGTAACCTGTAAAGGCTTTTAAAAATGTACTTTTTTTGTTGCCACTGCACGTTTGTGCGCAATTTTAAAGCATGTCATGTTTGGTATCCATGTACTCGGCCTAAGATCATCTTTATTATTTCATCAAACATTTGGGCAATATAGTGTGTTTTAGTGCATTAAAATTTTAAAAAGTGTGTTTTCCCCCCCAAAAATGCATTTGAAAAATCGCTGTGCAAATACTGTGTGAAAAAAAAAATGAAACACCCACAATTTTAATCTGTAGGGCATTTGCTTTAAAAAATATATAATGTTTGGGGGTTCAAAGTAATTTTCCTGCAAAAAAAAAAATGTTTTCATGTAAACAAAAAGTGTCAGAAAGGGCTTTGTCTTCAAGTGGTTAGAAGAGTGGGTGATGTGTGACATAAGCTTCTAAATGTTGTGCATAAAATGCCAGGACAGTTCAAAACCACCCCAAATGACCCCATTTTGGAAAGTAGACACCCCAAGCTATTTGCTGAGAGGCATGTCGAGTCTATGGAATATTTTATATTGTGACACAAGTTGCAGGAAAAAGACAATTGTTGTCACTAAATGATATATTGCTCAAACATGCCATGGAAATATGTGAAATTACACCCCAAAATACATTCTGTTGCTTCTCCTGAGTACGGGGATACCACATGTGTGAAACTTTTTGGGAGCCTAGCCGCGTACGGGACCCCGAAAACCAAGCACCGCCTTCAGGCTTTCTAAGGGCGTAAATTTTTGATTTTACTCTTCACTGCCTATCACAGTTTCGGAGGCCATGGAATGCCCAGGTGGCACAAACCCCCCCCCCCAAATGACCCTATTTTGGAAAGTAGACACCCCAAGCTATTTGCTGAGAGGTATAGTGAGTATTTTGCAGACCTCACTTTTTGTCACAAAGTTTTAAAAATTGAAAAAAGAAAAAAAAATGTTTTTTTTCTTGTCTTTCTTCATTTTCAAAAACAAATGAGAGCTCCGTACTCAGGAGAAGCAGCTAAATGTATTTTGGGGGGGCAATTCCACATATGCCCATGGCTTGTGTGAGCAATATATCATTTAGTGAAAACTTTGTGCAAAAAAAAAAAAAAATTGTCACTTTCCCGCAACTTGTGTCAAAATATAAAATATTTTATGGACTCAACATGCCTCCCAGCAAATAGCTTGGGGTGTCTACTTTCCAAAATGGGGTCATTTGAGGGGTTTTGTGCCATCTGGGCATTTTATGGCCTTCAAAACTGTGATAGGTAGTGAGGAGTGAAATCAAAAATTTACGTCCTTAGAAATCCTGAAGGCAGTGATTGGTTTTCGGGGCCCCGTACGCGGCTAGGCTCCCAAAAAAATCTCACACATGTGGTATCCCCGTACTCAGGAGAAGCAGCTGAATATATATATGTATTTTGGGGTGCAATTCCACATATGCCCATGGCCTGTGTGAGCAATATATCATTTAGTGACAACTTTTTGTAATTTTTTTTTTTTGTCATTATTCAATCACTTGGGACAAAAAAAATTAATATTCAATGGGCTCAACATGCCTCCCAGCAATTTCCTTGGGGTGTCTACTTTCCAAAATGGGGTCATTTGGGGGGGTTTTGTACTGCCCTGCCATTTTAGCACCTCAAGAAATGACATAGACATAAACTAAAAGCTGTGTAAATTCCAGAAAATGTACCCTAGTTTGTAGGCGCTATAACTTTTGCGCAAACCAATAAATATACACTTATTGACATTTTTTTTACCAAAGACATGTGGCCGAATACATTTTGGCCTAAATGTATGACTAAAATTGAGTTTATTGGATTTTTTTTAGAACAAAAATTAGATAATATAATTTTTTTTCAAAATTTTCGGTCTTTTTCTGTGTATAGCGCAAAAAATGAAAACGGCAGAGGTGATCAAATACCATCAAAAGAAAGCTCTATTTGTGGGAAGAAAAGGACGCAAATTTTGTTTGGGTACTGCATTGCATGACCGCACAATTAGCAGTTAAAGCGACGCAGTGCCAAATTGTAAAAAGTGCTCTGGTCAGGAAGGGGGTAAATCCTTCCGGGGCTGAAGTGGTTAAAGAAGAAAAGAATATCCAAAAAGTGTTAAGTAGTTAATAAAAGGACCCACTTTATTGGGAAAGAATTCTAAAAAGAATAACAGCAAAAATTGCTAATACGCTCTCCAGTCCTACACTGGAAAAATGAGTGCTAACCTACAAGGGGGTATAGTCAGAGAAAACCGGGAGGGTGCTCCCCTCCTCCCCCCGACCCCCACCACTCTAATTATTTTACACATTGAGTTCGCAATTCTACTTATTTTAACCGCTTCAATACCCGGCCATAGTCAAATGACGTCCACAGATGGGATCTCCCATCCTGGGTGGGCGTCATATGACGGCCTCGGCTTTCCGCCGCTACTGCGGGCCCCTGGGGGCCCGCAGAGCGGCGATCGGGGTACCGTTGTGTCCCTCAGGACACAGCCGTTCCCCGATGGGGGTATTGAAGCGGCGGCGGCGGGCGGCGGGTGGCGGGCGGCGGGCGGCGGAGCGTCGGTAACGGCGGATGCAGAGCGGCATTGGGAAGCGTGTATGAGGCGGGTTCCGGCGGAAGAGGAGTGATCAGAGCGGTGATCGGGGCTGAGGCTTTTCCCCTGGATACAGCTCAGCCCCGATCACTGTAGCCAATGACATGGCTCTGCATCACATGACCGGCTGTGTCCAATCACAGCCGGTCACTAATGTAAATAAACACACAGTCACACAGTAACTGCTGTTGCTGGGCTCTTCTCCTCACACACCGATCCAGTGTGAGGAGAAGAGATCAGCTAACAGTGAGTTACTAATTACATGTACTACTGTGCCCAGATCGCCCCTCCTAAATAAAGAGTACCTGTCACCTCAGTACCTGTCACCTCAGTACCTGTCACCTCAGTACCTGTCACCTCAGAGTACCTGTCACCTCAAAGTACCTGTCATCTCAGAGTACCTGTCCATCACCTGCCACCAGAGTACCCGCCACCTCATCACCTGCCACCAGAGTACCCGCCACCTCATCACCTGCCACCAGAGTACCCGCCACCTCATCACCTGCCACCAGAGTACCCGCCACCTCATCACCTGCCACCAGAGTACTTGCCACCTCATCACCTGCCACCAGAGTACTTGCCACCAGAGTACCCGCCACCTCACCACCAGAGTACCTGCCACCAGAGTACCCGCCACCTCATCACCTGCCACCAGAGTACCTGCCACCTCATCACCTGCCACCAGAGTACCTGCCACCTCATCACCTGCCACCAGAGTACCTGCCACCTCATCACCTGCCACCAGAGTACCCGCCACCTCATCACCTGCCACCAGAGTACCCGCCACCTCATCACCTGCCACCAGAGTACCCGCCACCTCATCATCTGCCACCAGAGTACCCGCCACCTCATCACTTGCCACCAGAGTACATACAGCCAGTCAGCCACTATGTCCAGAAAGATGTACACCCCAGAAGAGGCATACCAGATCCTGAGTCTGACCGATGAGAGCAACGGGGAGCTCTCACCGCTCAGTTCAGATTCTGGTTCTGATTCGGAATATGAGCCCCCCGAAGGCAGCACATCTGGATCAGATTTAGAGGAGGAAGTAGTCCGTCCAAAAAGACGACGATCTGAAAACCAGGCAGCTACCAGCAGTGCCAGCGGCGGTAGACCCCAGGAGGAAAGACCCAGCACAAGTGGACGCCAAAGAAGTAGGGCCCAAACCCATCTTCCAGATTCCTTGGCAAACCCATTGTGGCTGCCTTCTACCACAGGGTCAGCCACGATCCCCCCTTTTACAGCACAGTCGGGTGTGCAGGTCAACACTGCAGGATTTACACAAATGGATTTTTTTAATTTATTTTTCCCAAACGATTGGATTCAAGGCATCGTGGACCAAACTAATCTGTTTGCCCAACAATTTATTGCAGCCAACCCCAGCTCCAGCTATGCCCGCCCTTTTGAGTGGAGACCGCTAACAGTAGTGGAGCTAAAATTGTTTTTAGGCCTAACCCTGAACATGGGGCTTACAAAAAAAAATGAAATTCATAAGTATTGGTCGACCAGACCCATCCACCATATGCCAATTTTTTCAGCAGCCATGTCCAGGTCCCGATACGAAATCATAATGCGCTTCTTGCATTTCAATGACAACTCACAGTGCCCCCCCCGAAATCACCCAAACTTTGACAAATTATATAAAGTTCGCCCCCTAATTAATTTTTTTTCCCAGAAGTTTGCCGAAGTTTATGTCCCTGAAAAAAATATATCTGTGGACGAATCCCTGGTGCATTTCACAGGCCGGCTGGGAATCAAACAATATATACCCAGTAAGAGGGCGAGGTATGGCTTGAAGCTTAACAAGCTTTGTGAAAGTGCCACCGGTTATGTGTACGCATTCCGCGTGTACGAAGGGAAAGATTCCCAGCTCCAGCCCCCTGAGTGTCCCTCGTATATGGGAATAAGTGGGAAAATTGTTTGGGAGTTGGCATTCCCACTCCTCCAAAAGGGGTACCATATTTATATGGATAATTATTATACGAGTTTGCCCCTTCTCCGCCACCTACATCTCAAACAAACTTTGGCCTGTGGTACAACTAGAAAAAACCGAAAGGGCTTCCCACAGTGTCTTGTCACCACAAACATTCCAAGGGGGGAATCGAGAAGCTTGAGGAACGAAGAAGTGTTGGCTGTGAAGTGGAGGGATAGAAAAGACGTGTACATCATGTCCACCATCCACGATGACACCTCGGTGGAACTTCACAGAAGACGCGGTACCGTTCGCAAGCCTATCTGTATCACTGAGTACAATAAATACATGGGGGGGGTGGATTTAAACGATCAGTTGTTGCAGCCCTATCTTTCAACAAGAAAATCATTATTCTGGTACAAAAAAGTCGCAATTTACTTTTTTCATTTGGCCCTTTTAAATTCTTTCATAATATACCAAAAATCCACAGAAACACCCACCACCTTAATAAAGTTTATTGAAGACATTGTCACTGCCCTGATTTATCAGCAAGTATCCCCCCCAGAAAGCATTCGCTCCGATTCTGTCAGCAGACTACATGAGCGCCATTTCCCAGACCATATTCCACCAACAGGATCCGGAAGACGACGCCAAAAAAAATGTCGGGTGTGCACCAAAAGAGGAATTAGGAAAGATACGAGCTTCCATTGTACCGACTGTCCCTCCCAACCTGGCCTTTGCATCGGAGAATGCTTCAGGCGATATCACACTCTGGAAAATTATTAGTCCATATTTCTAATACTGCCATTTCCCCGTTTTTAATTTCTGTCCTGAATATTTACCTTCCTCAACCAACCATATTATTGCCTTCCATGTGAACCGACCCTGGCCTGTTTCTCGACTATGCCTCTGCCTACCGTCTGCATTGTTTTTCCGCCATGTTTTTGCCTTTCACGTGAACTGACCCTGGACTGTATCGACTATGCCTCTGTCTACCGTCTATTTCTGCCTTTTACCTGCACTGACCTCGGCCTGTTGACCATGTTTTTGCCTGCCCCTTGGATTGATCTTTCACCCTCCTACACAGGGGTCTCACATATGTGAGGGGCTCCAGAATAGTGTTCGGAGTTCAGAAAACCAGTTTTTGGTTTTCTGTGTTCCCATAACAGGGTCTGGTTGCCCGGAGGCTTCAAAGCGATTTGGGTGGGAGAAGCCTCTACCCCTGTCCCCATTCTTTCCTGACCAATGCCCTAAGCTTGATGGTACTGCCTGCTCCCTGGACAAATACTCTGGCTGTGCTGACCATACCTCTGCCTGCTGCATGTACTAACTATGGACAGTATTCCTGCCTGCTGCATGGATGATCCTTTGATCCTTTTGCTGCTGCTGACCACATCCCTGCCTGCTATCTGGACTAATGCTTTGGCTGTGCTGACATCTCTACCTGTACTGACTATTCTTGCCTGCTGCCTGTTTTGCTGTCGCTGTCCACGTTCCTGCCTGCTGCCTGGACCGATGCTCTTCTCTGTGGACCACTGCACTACTAAAACTGCAGGTAATCTTTTCTTTACCCTTTACTCAGCAGAATGTATTTTGGTTTGTAATTGGTTTCTACAGTACATGCTATGTGTTAGAAATATGAAGGGCCTTCAACAATGTGATAGGTTGGCAGGAATTTATGTGTAATGTATGCTCCTAGAACAACTGACAGTGCTACTTGGATGTTGGGCCTCTGTATGTGGCCAGACTATGTAAAAGTCTCACACATTTGGTATCGCCACACTCAGGAGGAGTAGCAGAATGTATTTTGGGGTGTCATTTTTGCTATGTACATGCTATGTGTTGGAAATATCTTATGAATGGACAACTTTGTGTAAAAAAAATGCGTTTTCATTTTTTTTCCACAGTTTCCAAAAACTTCAGGAAAAAAATGAACCATTCAAAAGACTAATTATGCCTCATAGATTATACGTTGGGGTGTTAGCTTTCCAAAATGGGGTCATTTTGTGGGCGTTTCCGTTGTCCTGGTGCTCCAGGGCCTTCAAAAGTGTGATAGGTTGTCATCATATGAGATGTGCAATTTATGCTCGTAAAATGCCTGACGGTGCTAGTTGGATTTTAGACCTCTGTATGTGGCCAGGCTGTGTAAAAGTCTCACACATGTGGTATCACTATACTCAGGAGGAGTAGCAGAATGTATTTTGGGGTGTCATTGCAAGTATGCATGTGCTGTGTGAGAGAAATAACTTGTTATTATGACAATTTTGTGCAAAAAAAAAAAAAAAAAAAAAAAATTTCCAAGAATTGTGGGAAAAAATTACAACTTCAAAAAGCTCACCATGCCTCTTGCTAAATACCTTGGAATGTCTGCTTTCCAAAAAGGGGTAATTTGGGGGGTATTTGTACTTTCCTGGCTTGTTAGGGCCTCAAGAAATGAGATAGGCCTTCAGTACATCAGGTGTGATCAGATGTGATCATTTTTCAATGATTTGCACCATAGCTTGTAGACTCTATAACTTTCACAGAGACCAAATAATATACACTAATTTGGGTTATTTTTACTAAAGATATGTAGCAGTATACATTTTGGCCCAAATTTATGAAGAAAAATTACTTATTTGCAAAATTTTACAATAAAAACTAAAAAAAAGTGTTTTTTTTTCAAAAATTTCTCTCTTTTTTCGCTTATATTGCAAAAAATAAAAAAAACAGCAGTGATTAAATACCACTAAAAGAAAGCTATGTTTGTGAGAAAAAAATGATAAAAATTTGGTTTGGGTACAGTGTAGCATGACTGAGTAATTGTCATTCAAAGTGTGAGAGCGCTGAAAGCTAAAATTTGGTCTGGGAAGGAAGGGTGTATAAAAGCCCTGTATTGAAGTGGTTAAACAATACATATTATTATCAAAAAACATACAGTTGTACAAAACCATACACATATATCGCAAGTTTTATCACCTACTCCTACCTAAACTCAGGAAGGAAGAAAAATTACCTTTGATTCATCTTCTTCCTAACCCCCTTTTAAACTATCTTCTCCCCTCTACACTAGGGGTATTCTATCAAATTCCACTTTTCCCCCCCAAGACACCCCAACCAACCCCCCTCCCATACTCTCACAGGTGCTGAGATCAACCCTATGGACAAAACAGCAGCACTGCTGCTTACCTCTTCCGAACCCAAGATCAAATTCTACCTATAGAGTAATTGTAATTAGCAAATGATATATCTGGGGGGCAAGGGGGGGGGAGGAGAAAAAAAAGGGGGGGGGGAGTGCTAAAGTGCTAAATTTAAAAATGTTACATTTAAATTTAAATAAATTTAAATTAAATTTAAATAAGGTCATACAATAAATATTAGTGCAAAAAAATAAAAAATAAAAACCCACAACAAAAGAAAAGCCCCCCATCACCCCCAAACCTCTCTTAATAGTGACAAAATAGATGATAATCGTGTGAAAGAAAAAAAAAAAACCCAGTGGATATATATACTCCAATTAATACACCCCAACTTGAATTTCCCGGTATATTGGGCTGACAATGTTCCCAAAAATAAAATACACAAAATTAGTGTTATATTCCAATATAAAGTGTCTCTATTTAGTGTCAGACAATACTAATTACACCTACCCTTCCCCTATTCAACAATAGTGATCACAGGTGTCTTGTGTTAAAGCAAAAGAAAAAAAAAAAAAAAACCCCCACACACAACCCCCCCCCCCAATTCTTATTAAGTCATAACACCCTATTTACAGCGGGTGTTATGGTTCCCCCACCCCACCTTCCCTTCACCCCACCTCCCGTGACTCACCAAATTCATATATTAAAAGATACCCCATGTACCCTCAGTGCCCCCCACCAAAAAAAAAAAAGTTTTTACCTATTTATATATCCCCCCTCCCCTATTCCATCGATACATGGGTTCTCTCTCGTTACATTTTTAAAAGGACACAATTTATACAAAATGCTATTCATGATATGTTCCAACCGACAGCCTAATCATGGTGAACTCCCATCTCTACTCTAAAGCCGAGGGGAGTCTCATGTGTTCGTTTGATTCGGGTTCGTTCCAGTTTTCTTCCATCCATATGCACTTATTGCTAATTGTTCATATAATACAGGCAAATGAGAACAAAACTTTCTGTCCATAGGTCCCATACCTCAGTAAGAACCCCAGTCTAGGAATATCAAAAAACTACCAGTATTTCTGAAGTCCCATGATTAAGGAGTTTTTTACAAAAAAAAAAAATGAGACACAAAAAAAAAGGGAAGGGGGAGGGGGGGCGGGCAACAAGGGGGGGGGACACTACCATAAGGTGCATCATAAAATCTGTTGTTACCCGTTAATGTAACCGTTCCGCAACTGATGATATTCATCTTGAGTATAGTGAAATTTTGACAGTTTCTTAGACATTAATCATAACTCACGTGACCTGTCTGAATATGATGTTCAAGATCTCCCTCTGGGTCTTGGTACTTGAACAGGCTGGCTGTTCTGAATGTGACAGTTAGTGGGTAACCCCATCTGTACGTACAATCATGGCGCTTTGCTAGATCCAATATTGGTCGTAGTATGGCTCGCCTTTGCAAAGTGGCTCTTGAAATGTCTGGGAGGATCTTCACCGACCTTCCCTCAATCTCTGCATCTCCATGTTCCCATGCTTTACGGAGAATAATCTCCTTCTGTTGGTAGCGATGTAACCTGCAGAGGACATCTGGGGGCCTGTCCAGATCAGAAGACCTGGGTCCAGGGATTCTATGCACCCTATCCAGTTCCAGGGAGGGCGGCGGGGTCTTCAGTACCTTATGAAAGAGATCTATCACCGTTGCTTTCAATTCCTCTGGTCCTATAGTCTCCGGGATACCCCGCAGGCGCAAATTATTGCGATGACTACGGTCTTCCAATTCCTCCAAATGGAGTTGCATATTGCTAGCTGTAGCCTCCTGTGACGACTGGGAGAGTTCTAAGGCTAACACTCTGGTCTCCAGGGAAGAAACAGAGGCCTCCCCAGCTTCCACCCGCCCGGTAAGGGATTGTATCTCCGCTCTTACCTCCTGGATGTCCCTGCTGTGAGCTTCCTCTATGCGGGTAATCAGGGCTTCTATGTCTGCTCTCATAGGGAGGGCTTGCAGCAGAGACCAAAGTTCTTCGTCCAGTCTGCTCTGTTGTCGTGCGGAACTCAATACATTAACCTGGGAGGCTGCCGCCATCCTCAGGAGCAGAGCAGAAGCCTGAGAGGGGGGGCATAGCCCTGGTGCTGCTGAAACTGCTCCGTCGCAGTTACTCGTGGAGACGCCATTGTGTCTTCCGGCGTCGGATGCTGTGGTTCACGGAGGAACCTTCGGATTCCGCTCTGCGGCGTCGCAGGTCTGCTCCCCCTGGTGGCTGATCTGGTTCTATACTTTCTGTGTATTGTCATACCGTCTTCCCATGTCAGACAGTCGGCTTGCAAGTGGTAGCAGTCTGGGGGAAGGCAGGAGCTTCACAAATGCATGTCCTCACCCGATCATCTCCAAGCCACACCCCGGGGAGGGCTATTTACAAGGACAGAGTCTTGGTCCTTAAGGCTGGACAGCACACCCGCAGTTATTCCATATCGGTAAAAGGAACAGGGGATTCTCGCAAAAGACTACCCGATCCTCGTTACTATCGTTGAGCAGGACTCTGGTGTAAGAGCTGCCACAAAATATGTTTAAAGTTTCTACCCAATGACTACAAGTGTGTAGCTGGGCTAGGGTGGGTTTTTCCCAGTGACTTCCTATACAGGGCAACAGCCTCAGTGCCTACCTGATCAGTAAGGACACCTTTCTGCTGCTGTCCCTGTTTGTCCCTTTGTTAGTTGTTCCAGTAAAATGTTATGAACTCCTGATTGGAGGCATTCACAAAATGTTTGTTCTCATGGACTTAAATGTCTCTGTTTGGCGTGTCTACTTAGACTCTGTTCTGCGGGAGTCTCCAGACTTCTTTTGAGGGAACAGCAGTTCTGGTAGTGTCACACATGCCAATAAGAATTATGGATGTGAAGATAGAATGTAGATTAGGATGCATATTTATGTTTTCTCCTTTACAGGTATCTTTGGGAAAAGACAGCTGTCTGTATGTACAGATGAAGACCTAAAGTTATTAAGACATTTCTCCTTAGGGAGCGGTGTATTAATTTTTTTTGTATTACCTGTAGTGATAGGGACTCATAGTTAGGAATTGTGTGGTATTGTAATTGTGACTGTTATCGTACATACACTTATGTTTAATTTCTTTATGTTTTTGCACACATCACCACCAAGTAGGGACATGTTAGGTAGGTAGGACTGTTTCCTGGTTTGTGGAATCCTTTTTTTTCCACAACTGGGGACAGTTGTGATTTCAGTAGGGGGTGTATGTAGTGCCCACCTACTTAGGTGTGTGCTAGATTAGATAGGTTTAAAGTTAGGCCAAATTGCCAGTGTTTTACCCTGTGGTGTAAGCTGGTGGGTTTGATTGGCATGGGAGGTTGATTAGAGTAGAGGAAGGTGCGGGAGGACTAAAGGAACAGAGTGGCAGGTAGTTTTGGAGACCCCTCTGGGCCAATCATTGATTTGCTTGGGCAGAGGCGGGACTTCTATAAAAGGCAAGGTCACGTGGTTGGAGGGAGAGATCCAGAGAGGGGAGATCCAGAGAAGAAGGATGTAGAGGCCGGTGCAGCTTGGGTGCTCCCCCCTTCGGGGGAGGGGGAATATGCACGTGGAGATAAGACTTCAGGAGAAGTGATAAGAAGGTTACTACTACTGACAAACACAAGGACTGGGAGAGGATCTTCTGTGGAATCATGGATGGTTGCTCGGTAACACACGTGAGTGTAACCCAGGGGAACAGTGCTTCTAAGAGACTTTAAAGGGATTAGAGTGCGGGTCCAGGAAAAGGTATGGAAGTGGGCCTTAACCACTTACTAACCGGCCCATAGCCGAATGAAAAAAGGGGGGGTACCATACAATTATGTCACAAGAGTTGCCGCCATCCCTAACGTAAGGAGAAAAGGAGATAACCCCTCAAAAATGGTGGGACTTTGAAGGCAACGGAGTAAAAAATAAAAAGCAATTTTATTGGCACAAATATACAGGATTATACATATCAGGAAAAATTTAATACAATCATATAGATAGGTCAATTAATAATAAAATCAAGATTATACTGGTGAGCGAACCAAATGTGTATTCATGTAGTCTTCCACCAAAGCCTACGCGTTTCGAGACTGCAGGAGTCCCTTCATCAAGGGCAAATTATAGGAGGATTTGACACTACATAATGAAACATGAAATAGCGTATTTAGAAACAAATGCATTAAACATGTTTCCTGCATCTAACATTATTCTGAAGAAAAAAAAAAAAAAATGCACATACCCATGTATAACCAGGAGGGGAGGCTGACTGTCGGAACGATTCTCGGGGGCAATGACACGCACAGGACGCCAGGAATTCCAAAAGAGGATACGGGCGTGTAGACCTGGCCCCTCCTTCTCCACACTGGTCCCAATGTGCCACCCCAGGAAGGAATTCCGGGAGTGACAGCACTGACCCAGGGGGGCCCAAAGAGCGAAGACCCAGGGGGGGAGGGGGGGGAGAAGGTATCTGAAAACACAAAAGAAAGGGGCCTATAGGCTGGGGTATTATAAGGAGGCAAAAAGCACCCATATGCTGAAAATGCATAGACACAACGCATCATGCGATCATGCATACAGGCCGGGTGTAAAAAGACAGTCTGAATGTTCGTAACTTACCCCAATGCTGGAATGTGAGGGATACGATAATTAGGTGTGTATGAATGTCCCCAATGTGCTAGCAGGGGGAGCGAGTGTCCCTTGAGAGCAAGAGCAGCTCCAGAAATTGTCACAGGTAGCAGCTTCGTATAGTGCAAAATCTGTAGGGTGATGCAAAAGAGGAAGAGACTCACTGACCAGCAAGATAGAGGTGTTGGTTATGTATAATGATACCTAATGTTATAAACAAGAAACACCTTAGAGAGGCACCATAAAAAGCATACCACAATACGGGGTTAGCCAGAAGAGAGACAGTGTACACGGAGAGATGCGGGATAATCTTACCTTGTATTGTGTAGGAGTCTAATCAGTGGCTTCAAGCCATCTCCAACCACCGCCGCCGAGTCAGACAGTGACACCGACACGGCGTACGGTGGTTGAATATAAAGGGGAAGAGGAAGTCAGTGCGGCACTGATTGGCGTCTAAATTTCGCCAATCATACCGCTGCTCCAATCAGAGTATAGGTGCCACCAACCCCACCAACGGACGCTGAGAAAGGGGATCCATGGTAACACAGACGCCACTCCGTCACCGCTCCGCCCCGGCACTGATTGGCGTATGAATTCCGCCAATCAGACCGCCGCTCCAATCAGGATCTGGGTGCCATGGAAACCCCACAGCAATCCACCAACGGACGCTGAGAGAGGGGATCCATGGTAACACATAGACGCCGCTCCGTCCAACGGTGAGGGGGGAACGGAAGCCTAGATAATAGGAAGAAACAGAGTCCTGCGCAGAGGCATTCCGCCCCGTCTCTAGATATTAGGACAGGGCATGCATCAACCCAAATGCTGCAACCCAATCCACAAAGGAGGCTGCTGAGGGAACAATAATACATAAAAATTAAAGGAGAAGTAGGCTACAAGAGAGTCACCAATCTTGTATATTAGTACCCTCAGGTGATCACTGAATGGGCATCCCAGGGACAGCGGGACCCTGGGCGAGAACTGCACGGCACCCCCCCACAGCGGACTGTGGGAGGGGTCATGCAGAGATCGCCCACCGACGCATAGAGGGGTGCAAAAATCCACAGGCATGAGAGGGCAGCCATTGACCGCCAATCACCCCGCGAGTATGTTCCGGGCACCCAAAGGGAGGCCCCCCAAGGGACAAATTATCCCAGGAGGCCCACGCGCGCCGAGCGGGACAAAGAGGGGCCAGAGCTGCGGTGAAAAGAGATGTTCCCCAAGTAATGCCGACAGTGTGCCTCGAGTGATGACGTGCCTGAAAAAAAAAAAAAAAAAATTAATTATTAAAATTGAGAATGAATATAAAATGTGACATATGAAAATTATGAAAATTATAAAAAATAAAAGAACAACCAAGAGAGATAAAGCAGCATCCTACAAATCAGCACCCTATAAGTCTTTCTCACAAACCCCAGAGGAAAAACCCTCTAAAAAGGGTCTAAAGCTCAAATGATCATTCAAGCCAGGGGGTGAGGTGGCGGCCAGATCTGCAATCCAGCGTGCTTCCCGCTGTAGCAAGGCCTTGTTCCAGTCCCCACCTCTCGGGCTGGGGTGAACTCTGTCCAAAATTAAAAAATAAACATTGGGAAAGGTACCATGATGCACATTCACCACATGTCTCCCCAGTGGGAGCTCAGGATTAGGTTTCCTCATGGCAGTGATATGCCGTGAGGCTCGCAAGGAGAATTTTTGTTTGGTCTTGCCTACGTAGAATTGAAGACATTGGCAAACTAGGAGATATATCACACCTTCTGTCTTGCAGTTTGCAAAGTGGCGTGGTCTATAAGGATGCCCATTAGGAAGGGTCACATTCTGTTGTGTATTCATAAATCTACATATGGAACATCCTCCACATGTGAATGTTCCAAACCTTTTACATGGGTCCCCACGTGATTCACTGACAAATTCACTGCGGACCAGGTGGTCACGCAGGGAACTCGTACGCCGATAGGTGATCGCTGGTCGTGCCGGTAAGTGTGGGCGTAAGGTGGCATCAGAGTGTAAGAGGTGCCAGTGTTTGTTGAGAATAGATTTGATCGATTCGTGTTGGTTTGTAAACCTCAAAATAATCCTAGTGGTAGAATCTGTCACAGCCTTTTTTTTGAGGACCAAAGAGGAGTTCCCGCCGGGTATGTCTGTTTGCACGTTTGAACGCTTTTTTCAAAAGCGTGGAGGAGTAGCCCCTTAGACGGAGTCTGTCTCTAAGTGCGGCAGCTTCCGTCAGATATGTCTGTTGGTCAGAGCAATTCCGTCTCAGCCTTAAATATTGGCTGTAGGGAATCGCTCGGATCAACGGTTGGGGGTGAAAGCTGGAGGCATGTAAGATGGTATTGCCAGCAGTAGGTTTGCGGAAGAGGCTGCTAGAGAGAGTTCCCTCAGAATTTTTGCTAATGGTCTTATCCAAAAATGTAATGCTGTGTGGACTGTGGGTCACGGTGAACTTTAAATTAAAAATGTTATGCTGCATCATTTCGATGCATTCATTTAGTTGGCTTTCGGAACCTTCCCACAGCACCAAAATGTCGTCTATATAACGATACCACCATAGCCGAATGACGGCTGCAGGGCGGTTGGATAACTCTGGGAGGGCGTACTATGACGTCCTCACAGAATTCCCCTCTCGCGCGCCCCCTGGGCGCGCACCCGAACACATCACGGATCCCGGTAAATGGCCGCTGATCGCGGTCGTTTACCATGTGATCGCGCCGTCAAATGATGGCGCGATCACATGTAAACAGACCGGCGTCATCTGATGACGCCGGTTCCTCTCCTCCCCTCCTGTGTACCGATCGGTACACAGTGAGCGGGGAGGGGGATGGATGGATATCTGCAGCGCTGTGGGCTGTATGTGTAGTGCCCACAGCGCTGCACAGAGACATTCATCCATGCTCAGCCATCCCTCACTACTATGCAATGCTGTGCAATACTCTGCAATACCCCCACAATACTCTGCAATTCTGTGCAATACTCTGCAATACCCCCACAATACTCTGCAATGCTGTGCAATACTCTGCAATGCTGTGCAATACTCTGCAATACCCCCACAATACTCTGCAATGGCCGTGCAATACTCTGCAATGCCCGTGCAATACTCTGCAATGCCCCCCGCAATACTCTGCAATGCCCCCCGCAATACTCTGCAATGCCCCCCGCAATACTCTGCAATGCCCCACAATACTCTGCAATGCTGTGCAATACTCTGCAATGCTGTGCAATACTCTGCAATGCCCCCACAATACTCTGCAATGCTGTGCAATACTCTGCAATGCCCCCACAATACTCTGCAATGCCCCCACAATACTCTGCAATGCCCCCGCAATACTCTGCAATGCCCCCGCAATACTCTGCAATGCCCCGCAATACTCTGCAATGCCCCGCAATACTCTGCAATGCCCCGCAATACTCTGCAATGCCCCGCAATACTCTGCAATGCCCCGCAATACTCCGCCATACCCCGCCATACTCCGCAATACCCCGCCATACCCTGCCATGCTGAGCCATGCTCAGCTGTACTCGGCCTCTGTATGTGGCCAGGCTGTGGAAGTCTCACACATGTGGTATCGCCGTACTCAGGAGGAGCAGGAGAATATATTTTGGGGTGTCATTTTTGGTATGTACATGTTATGTGGTAGAAATATTGTATAAATGGACAACTTTGTGTTAAAAAAAAAAAAAGCGTTTTAACCACTTCCCGCCCGCCGGCCTTCATACAACGTCCTTGACTTTGTGCGGAGATATCTGAATGATGGTTGCAGCTACAGGCATCATTCAGATATCAGCTTTTTCAGCCGGCGATTCCCTACACCATGAGAATGATCATAGCAGCTGTTCCACTGCTTGATCGTTCTTACGGGAGATGTCCCCCCCCCTCTCGCCGTCCTCAGGTGCTTCTACCGACTCACCGCTACGATCGAAGCCAGGATGGTTTTTTTTTTTTTTTAATTTCAGGCTTCCCAGCCTAGAGGTGAGATGTGGGGTCTTATTGACCCCATATCTCACTGTAAAGAGGACCTGTCATGCCATATTCCTATTACAAGGGATGTTTATATTCCTTGTAATAGGAATAAAAGTGGTCAAAAATTTTTTTTTTTTGGAAAAAAGCATCAAACTAAAATAAATAAAATAAAATGAACAATAAAAAAAAAAAAAAAATTTTTTAAAGCGCCCCTGTCCCTGTGTGCTCGCATGCAGAAGCGAACGCATACATAAGTCCCGCCCACATATGAAAACGGTATTCAAACCACACATGTGAGGTATCGCTGCGATTGGTAGAGCGAGAGTAATAATTTTGGCCCTAGACTTCCTCTGTAACTCAAAACATGTAACCAGTAAAAAATTTTAAAGCGTCGCCTATGGGGATTTTTGAGTAGCAAAGTTTAGCGCCATTCCACAAGCGCGTGCAATTTTGAAAGGTGACATGTTGGGTATCTATTTACTCGGCGTAACTTCATCTTTCACATTATGCAAAAACATTAGGCTAACTTTACTGTTTTGGTTTTTGTAAAGCACAAAACAGTTTTTTTTCCCCCAAAAAAACGCGTTAAAAAAATTGCTGCGCAAATACCGTGCGAGATAAAAAGTTGCAACGACCGCCATTGTATTCTCTAGGGTCTTTGCTAAAAAAACATATATAATGTTTTGGGGTTCTATGTAATTTTCTAGCTAATAAATGATGATTCTTACATGTAGGAGAGAAAAGTCAGAATTGGCCTGGGTGCTCCAGAACGCCTGAAGGTGCTCCCCTGCATGTTGGGTCTCTGTATGTGGCCACGCTGTGTAAAAGTCTCACACATGTGGTATCGCCGTACTCGGGAGTAATAGTAGAATGTGTTTTGGGGTGTAATTTGTGGTATGCATATGCGGTGTGTGAGAAATAACCTGCTAATATGACAATTTTGTGGGAAAAAAAAAAAGTAAAAAAAAAACCTTGATTTTGCAAAGAATTGTGGGAAAAAATGACAACTTCAAAAAACTCACTATGCATCTTTCTAAATACCTTGGAATGTCTTCTTTCCAAAAAGGGGTCATTTGGGGGGTATTTGTACTTTTCTGGAATGTTAGGGTCTCAAGAAATTAGATAGGCCGTCAGTACTTCAGGTGTGATCAATTTTCAGATATTCGCACCATAGCTTGTGGACTCTATAACTTTCACAAAGACCAAATATTATCCACCGATTTGGGTTAATTTTACCAAAGATATGTAGCGGTATAAATTTTGGCCAAAATATATGAAGAAAAATTAATAATTTGCAAAATATTATAACAGAAATGAAGAAAAATGTATTTTTTTACAGATTTTTCGGTCTTTTTTCTTTTACAGCGCAACAAATAAAGAACCCAGCGATGATTAAATACCACCAAAAGAAAGCTCCATTTGTGTGAAAAAAAGGACAAAAATTTCATATAGATACAGTGTTGCATGACTGAGTAATTGTCATTCAAAATGTGAGAGCACCAAAAGCTGAAAATTGGTCTGGTTAGGAAGGGGGTTTAAGTGCCCAGTTGTCAAGTGGTTAAAGAACTAACACCCTGGAGGAATCCAAAAAGTCATCTCTTTGGACTTTATTCAGAGTATCGTCCTTAGAGTTAAATTAGAAGTGCTGTGCAGTCAGGAAATAGTAACTAACAGGAGGAAGGAAAGATGCATTACACATTTGGAACGAGTGCAAGATGGAGCTTATATCTGAAAAAGGCTTTACATATTCTGGATTGAGTGATGTATGTTCATTGCCCAAATCTTTGTGAGTTATTCAGAGTGGCTCTTCAATGCAATGCAACAACAAATACCAGAAACGAAATAAAGCCTTAAAGTTTAAATATTCATGGACTGTCTGCCGTGTCAATCTGTGAGGGAAATGGGGTAATGGGAACACACTTCAGGAAAGAACGAACTACCCAGCAGCTCCTACGGAGCAGAATTAAAGCTTAGTTAGGCAATGTAATCCAGTGTTTAAGAGAAGAGTGGAGTCTTTGCAGTTACCAGAGGGTATGAAGAGTCAGGTGGGAAATCGCAGACAGGTAGAGCGACTTTTGTGTTTCAGGGAAGATCAGTGCAGTTACCCGAAAAAGAGTAAAGCAGAGAAGGCATGGTGAGGAGATTGTGAAGATGACAGGTGGTCTTGTTAGAAGAAGTGCCCGTGTACAAGTGCCAAACACTTGTTGCCGGCGTGACACTTTTTGCAAGGAGTGACCAGCCTAAACCCTCGCCAACCATCCCAAGAAATGAACTACATTTATTGTGGGAAGCAGGGCCAGATTTCCCACGAGGCCACTGAGGCCAGGCTTCGGGGCGGCAGTGGTGCAATGGCGGCGCCGCTCCTGCGGCGACTTCTCGGCTGCCCCCCCACTAACATAGCAGCATGCAGGGCTGATCCATCCCAGGCGGGGTGTAGTGCACCCCGGCGCCAGAGAGGTGGGGGCGCTGAAGCGCCAGAGTGCTCCCCTCCCTTCTCCTCCTCTCTGTGTCCAGAGACGGCTCCCTCCGAGGTCACCGCCGCTGCTGTATTTTTCGAGGCTCAAGCCCGCCCCCCCTTCCTCCTGTCTGAGAAGGAGAGCAGCCACCGGAGATCAGAACGGCTGGTCTCTGTGGTTCCTGACGTGTTCTCCTCCTCTGTCTCTCACTGACGCCCAAGCCTGTCTTCATCTGTTCTCCACCCGGGCGGCTGCACATTGCCCTCTCCTCACTAGCTGCTGCCCTGGTGTTTTTATGTACACTAATTGTTTGTCCTGGGGGGGTCTTTACTAATAGAGGGGGGGTTGTCCTGGGGGGGTCTGTACTAATGGGAGGGTTGTCCTGGGGGGGTCTGTACTAATAGAAGGGGGGGTTTGTCCTGGGGGTCTGTACTAATAGGGGGGTTTGTACTAATGGAGGGGGGTTTGTCCTGGGGGGGTCTCTACTAATGGAGGGGGGGTTGTCCTGGGGGGGTCTCTACTAATGGAGGGGGGTTGTCCTGGGGCGGTCTGTACTAATGGAGGGGGGTATTTCCTGGGGGCAGCCCGTACTAATGGAGGGGGGGTTGTCCTGGGGGGTCTCTACTAATGGAGGGGAAGTTGTCCTGGGGGGGTCTGTACTAATGGAGGGGGGTTTGTCCTGGGGAGGTCTGTACTAATGGAGGGGGGGTTTGTCCTGGGGGGGTCTGTACTAATGGAGGGGGGCTTGTCCTGGGGGGGTCTGTACTAATGGAGGGGGGTTTGTCCTGGGGGGTCTGTACTAATGGAGGGGGGTTTGTCCTGGGGGTCTCTACTAATGGAGGGGGGGTTGTCCTGGGGGGGTCTGTACTAATGGTGGGAGGGTTGTCCTGAAGGGTCTGTACTAATGGAGGGGGGTTGTCCTGGGGGGTCTGTGCTAATGGAGGGGGGGTTTGTCCTGGGGGGGGTCTGTACTAATGGAGAGGGGGTTGTCCTGGGGAGGTTTGTACTAATGGAGGGGGTTTGTCCTGGGGGTCTGTACTAATGGAGGGGGGCGTTTTGTCCTGGGGGGTCTGTACTAATAGAGGGGGGGTTGTCCTGGGGGGTCTGTACTAATGGAGGGGGGTTGTCCTGGGGGGGTTTGTACTAATGGAGGGGGTTTGTCCTGGGGGGTTTGTACTAATGGAGGGGGGTTTGTCCTGGGAGGATCTGTACTAATGGAGGGGGGTTTGTCCTCGGGGGATCTGTACTAATGGAGGGGGGTTTGTCCTGGGGGGATCTGTACTAATGGAGGGGGTGTTTGTCTTGGGGGGCCTGTACTAATGGAGGGGGGGTTTGTCCTGGGGGGTCTGTACTAATGGAGGGGGGGGGTTTGTCCTGGGGGGTCTGTACTAATGGAGGGGTGTTTGTCCTGGTGGGGGTCTGTACTAACGGAGGGGGGGTGGTTTGTCCTTGGGGGAGGTCTACACCCAGGAAAGTACACCCAGGGCTCCAGAGGGAGAGGGCAGTGCTGAGAGAACACCATCAGAGAGAGAACCCCGCTGCCTTGCGCCACCAGAGGGAAAGCCACACAGCCTGGCGCCATCCCTGGCAGAGAAAAGAATGGAGTCATTGCCAGAATACAGATCTGGGTGCTACCCAGCGGAGTCGCCACAGGCAATTCAGAGTGAGCTGACTCCTGATCAGAGGAACCATTGCTGTATCGCTGGGTCAGGTGAGAGGGCTTATCGGCCATTATCTACTAACGTTCATAGGAACTGAAGTCTCTGACCATCTCCTGTATCATGTCTGCAGTCTCTGGCCATCTCCTGTATCATGCCTGCAGTCTCTGACCATCTCCTGTATCATGTCTGCAGTCTCTGACCATCTCCTGTATCATGTCTGCAGTCTCTGACCATCTCCTGTATCATGTCTGCAGTCTCTGGCCATCTCCTGTATCATGTCTACAGTCTCTGACCATCTCCTGTATCATGTCTGCAGTCTCTGACCGTCTCCTGTATCATGTCTGCAGTCTCTGACCATCTCCTGTATCATGTCTGCAGTCTCTGACCGTCTGTTGTATCAAGTCTGCAGTCTTTGACTCTATTATGTCTAGGGGCTCTTTCTAACCGACAGCCCTCTGTGTGTGCATCAGAGAGACTCCCCTCCAGGTCTCATTAGTGTACTCTCTTCCTGTATTTTCTTTAGTGTTAAGAGATCATGGGAGGATCCCAAGGTAATGAAGACTTCTAAGGGGAGCATCTCTGTGTTTGAGCCGTTGCCATAGAAAAATTTGTAAAGGGGAGGAGTTGGTAAGATGACCACACCCATGTGGGGGCGCCAGAAATATTTCTGCACCCAGGCGTCTGTGACCCTAGGATCGGCGATGGCAGGTGCGGCAGGTCCTTGCCTTCTCTAATATCACTGCTCTGCCCCCTCCCCACACTGCCTGTTATTCCCACAAAACATGAAGCGCGGCCGCTCTAGACAAAGAACGTGACTTTTTAAGTTAAGAAGTGGGTGATTGGTTGCTAGGCAGTGGGGCGGTCCCAGCAATAATTTACTCACTTTTAACGTGAAAAGTCTCGCCCGTTGTCCAGAGTGGCCAGGCTGCATGTCTTGTGTGAATAAGGTAGGGTTCTATGGGGAGGGGGGAGTGCTGTGCTGTAAAGGAGTTTGATATTGAGAGAGGACTGTGATTGGGGGGTCAGTCTGTGATTTGAGGGATCAGTCTGATTTGGGGGGTCTGTGATGGGGGTCAGTCTATGATGGGGGGTCTGCTATGGGTCAGGTTAGCCTGTAATAGGGGGTCTGTGATGGGGGGGTCAGTCTGTAATGAGGGGTCTGTGATTTGGGGGGTCAGTCTGTGATGGGGGGGGTCAGTCTGTGATGGGTCAGTCTGTGATGGGGGGTCTGTGATGGGGGTTTGTGATGAGGCAGGGGAGGATGTGACGTAAGGGGGGGGGGGCTAAGGACACTGATATAAAAGGGGGTCATGATGTAAAGGGGGGACTGAAGACACTAATGTAAAAGGAGGTCTGTGATGTGATGTGAAGGGGGTGACGGAAGACACTGATGTAAAAGGGGGTCTGTGATTTCGGCACTAGCAAAACACAGGTCTCTGCAAGGGCAATAGAAAACAATTGTTTTCTGTGTCCTGTTCACACTGCAACAGTGCCACTGCGTGCTGAGCAGTGTGGTGCAAAATGCATACTGTTTCTATGCACTGCAACTGAGCTGTGGTGCATAAACATGAATGAAGTGTATTTGCATAAAGAACTATTTACGATCATCTTTGGGTCAAGAAAGACAGTTTAGCTTTACTTGCCATTAAGTCAGAACTTTAAATACTTTGTCCTACGAAGATATTATCGATGAGTTTGCCAAAAAAAAAGTTAGAACTAAAAAATTGTAGGGAGTTTCTTATTGCTATAATCTTTAAAAGGCATTTTCTGCATTACAGATAATTTTCAGTCTGTACTAGGGCTGAAACAATTAATCGACAACTAATCGATTATTAAATTAATCGATTAAATCGGCCAGTAACATAACAGGGTTAGAAAAACTAAACTGAGCCCTTTATAATACAAAAAGAGCAAATAATCGCTACTGTAACTATGCTTTTTTCAGCCGTTGCATATTTGGAAAGGGTCAGGGGCTTTTTTTTAACACACAACGGTGCTTTTTTGGTTCAATATACTTCAATGGAGAAGCTGCAGAAATACATGTAATGCGTTTTTGCAGCAATTTGTGTTTTTTTAATCTGCCCAACAACAAATTGTCCAAAAAAAATGCAAAATCATGTGCGCAAAAAATCAAGACGCACAGCAAAAAGCACTGCAGAAACAGATCAAAAGCAAATTGCATAAGTGTGTACCGAGCCTTATGCTGGTCACACGGATCAATTTTCAGACGAGAATATTCATAGGAAAAATCTTTGTACATTCACTGAATGAAAGAATTTTTCATTTCATGAAATTTTCACTTGTTTTTAACAGTCTGTTTTTAAAATGAATGTAACTTCTTTTTGTTTAATTATTGTTTTTATTAAGGAGTAAAAAAAAAATGGAAATACACGGTACAATGTATTACAAACAGTACAAGGAAAAATTATATGAGTGGGGAAGCATGTTATGTCTTATTACAGCAAGTAGTTATAAGGATATTGTAACCACTAGTGTTACACAAAGTGTACAAGACTTTTAATAAGTTGTCAATAGAATATTTGTCCCATCGGATATAATATGAATATTCGTGTCTTGGCCACATTATGATTATAAATTGACAGAGTACCAATACAAAACTAAAACATAATAACATTTGAGTACCAGAAAAATAGTGTAGAAAGAGTAGAAGAGAAATAGTAGGG
The DNA here is from genome assembly GCA_037952925.1 of Lithobates clamitans. NCBI lineage: Eukaryota > Metazoa > Chordata > Amphibia > Anura > Ranidae > Lithobates > Lithobates clamitans. Next base: position 495,325 of record JBBGZY010001347.1, read on the forward strand.
TTGGGTGGGGAAAAGAGGGTAGGGAGGGAAGGGGGGGGGATTATCCCAGGTCCGGGCTTCTGTTATACACTGTTAATCTACTAAAACAGTTTACTTAGGGTCTGACATAATTTCCGCAAATGCAGATGTGTATTTAAAGGCAAACCAGCAGGACCATATTTTTCTAACATAATCAGATTTATTTCTAAGGGAGAGGGTGAGATCCTCCATATAATATATGCGATCAACTTCTATTAGCCATTGGCGTAGAGTAGGTATATTTTTTTGTTTCCAGAATCTGGGGATAAGTGCCTTAGCGGCATTAAGAAGGTGAGGAGTTATAGATTTCCTATACGACCCTACTGATTTGCCTGTACAATGTAATAATACAACGAATGGATCGTTAGGAACCTCATATCCTTGAATCTCTTTGATCCAGTGAAGGATGGTCAACCAGAATGGTCGTATCAGCGGGCAGGACCACCAGATGTGGGCATGGGTCGCATGTTCCCCACAGCCCCTCCAACATAGGGGGGGGGATGTGGGGAAAGTATTTATGAAGAAGTGCTGGCGTATAGTGCCATCTTGTTAGGAGTTTATAGTTTACTTCAGCTGTGTTTGTGGCCGAGGAAGAAATATGAGACATTATGAGGATAGTGGACTTTTGGGTTGGAGACAGTTCTTTCTGAAGTTCCTTTTCCCAGTTAGATATGAAAGCTGGATCTTCTGCAGAGTTTAGTGTTTGCAATATTTGATAGAAATGGGAGATGGGTCTCTCTACTGGTTGTGGATCTGCCAGAGCAGCTTCAACGGGTGTCAGTTCAGTGAGAGACCTAATGGGTTTAGGGAGGGAGTGAACAAAGGCCGCAAGTTGCCTGTATCTCCAGTGATCCATAGGAGTCGCCACAGAGTCTTGTAAAATTGTAGTCATGGGGGTAATTCCCGTCGATGTAGTGACCTGGTGTAGCTGAGTCGCCGTTCCCAGGGACCATGTATGGGTTTTGGGGTCTGGGTTCCCCGGCGGGAAGTAGTTGTGGCCTGTCAAAAGCATGAGGGGGGAGTTATAAGGCCAATTGTTTGTTTTGCAGAGAGTGTCCCACATCGCAAGGGTGGAATGAGTGAGCGGGGAGGTCTTGGGTGATAAGGTTCTGCATTTCGAAGGAACCCATAGTTGCGTAAAGAGATCAGAGCCACTTAACTCAGTTTCCAGTTCCACCCAAAGCTTAGATGTTTTGTGGAATCTCCAATCAGAGATTCTGGATAAAATAATCGCCAGGAAATACTTTTTAAAGTCTGGTAAGGCCAGACCTCCCTCTCTTTTAGATCTGTTGAGAAGGAGTCTGGCAATCCTTGGGCGCTTTCTGTTCCATATATATTTGCTAACCAGCGATCTCAATATTGTAAAGAAACCTATTGGTATCCCAAATGGGATCATTTGAAATAGAAACAGCAACCTGGGTAGTATATTCATCTTAATAACCCCTATCCTCCCTAGCCAGGAGTGGGCCATCTGAGACCACTTTTGTAAGTCAGTTTTAATCGTGTTTAGAAGCGGTAAAAAGTTTGAACGGAACAGGGCGTCAGGGTTCGGGGTGAGATAAATACCTAAATATTTCATTTTATGTGCCTGCCAGCTAAAGGGAAAGGAACTTTTCAATTGGGAGGCAGTCTGTGCGGGGATAGATATGTTTAGTATTTCTGATTTGGACATATTGATTTTAAAATTGGAGATGGTTCCATACTTAGCGAATTCTGACATGAGATTAGGGAGAGATATGAGAGGTTGTGTACGTAGAACAAAATGTCGTCTGCGTATGCGGCGTATTTATGTTCGGTTGGTCCTATAGTAATCCCGTGTATAGAGGGGTTATGTCTCACCGTGGACAAAAAGGGCTCAAGCGATAGGGCGAATAAAATAGGTGAAAGAGGGCAACCCTGTCGAGTGCCGTTGTGTAAAGTAAATGGGGCGCTAAGGGTGCCGTTCACTCTCAGTTGGGCCGTAGGAGAAGTGTACAATGCCTTTATTTGGGACAATAAGGGGGCTCTAATGCCCAAGTGGGTCAGTGTTGCCAACAGGAAGTCCCAGTCCACCCTATCAAACGCTTTTTCAGCATCTGTTGATAATAAGAGGGTGGGCTGGGACGACCCACGGACGTGCGTTATTAGCGATAGGGTACGAAGGGAGTTGTCCCTTGCCTCCCTACCCGGAATGAATCCCGTCTGGTCGGAAGTGACCCACTGTGGGAGCAAGGGAAGGAGTCTGTTCGCTATAGCTTTAGCATAAATTTTGGCATCAATGTTCAACAATGAAATGGGGCGATAACTGCCACATGCACTAGGGTCTTTGCCAGCTTTAGGAATAACAGTTATATGTGCATGGGTAGTTTCAGGCCTGAGGAACTCACCGTCGGGAATCGCGTTAGCATAAGAGGTTAAGTGTGGGAGTAGAATATCTGCAAATTTACGGTAGTAAGCTACAGTAAAGCCGTCCGGGCCCGGAGCCTTACCATTTGCCATGGCTTTTAATGCAATGCGTAATTCTGCAATAGTGAGCTCCCCATCCAAAGAATCAAGTATATCGGGTGACAGCCTGGGTAGGTTGGCTTGAGCTAGGTATTCCCTAATGAGCTTAGACTTAGTGTCTTGGTCTGTTACTGAGTGTTGGACGTGGTATAAGTGTTGGTAAAACTCCCGAAATTCTTTGGCAATTGAAGGTGTATCATGGACCAGATCATCTACAGAGTTTTTGATTTTAGCTATGAAGGTGGCTGTTTTCTTTTGTCGCAGTGAACGTGCCAGTAGTCTACTCGGTTTATTACCCCATTCATAGAAACTTTGGGCTACTATGCGGGCTTGTTGTTTTTGTTCCGTGTGGAAGAGGGACTTTAATTCTTCCCTTTTCAGAGTTAAGCTATGAAATACCGCTTGAGATTGGTTCGCTTTATGTAATTGTTCGAGGTCTCTAATCTCATCTAGCAGCTTAGATTGTTGGAATAATTGTTCCTTCTTTTTCCTAGACCCCATTTCTATGAGCTTCCCTCTAATGTGGGCCTTGTGTGCCTCCCATAGTGTGCCTGCTGAGATGTCAGGATGTTTATTTTCAGCAAAGTAGAGGGATAAACTCTCGCCTATTTGTTTTCGATCTATTTCCTCTTCTATGAGGTGCTCGTTGAGCTTCCAATTGGGGGACCTGTGAGGTAGGGAGGGGATTTTAATAGTTAGTGTGATCGGGGCATGGTCTTATAGGGGTGATGAGTCTATGTGAGTGTTAATAGGGAGCGAGAGATGGTGGTGATCAATGAGAAAAAAATCTATTCTAGAATAGGTGTGATGGACCTGCGAGAAATGGGTATAATCTTTCGCCCGCGGGTGCATAATTCTCCAAATGTCAACCAACTGGGATTCGTGTAGGCGTTTGCGGATAGACAGTAAACGTTTATGTGAGATATTGGTTCTACCTTTGGATGTGTCTATGGCAGGTTCTAACGGGGTATTAAAATCGCCTGCAAGGAGGATGCACCCGCGTGCGAAATCTCTAAGTTTTGTGAGAGTGGAGGCAATGAAGCCTGCTTGGTCGCGATTAGGTGCATATAGGGTTGCCAGAGTACATGTCATACTACCCAAGCTGCCTCTAATGAACAGAAAACGTCCAAGTGGGTCGCTTAACATGGTTTCAAATGTGAACGGGGTGCCCCTGCGAAGCCCAATGGCTACACCTTTAGCTTTATGTACATCCGATAGGCTATAATACCACATGGGGTATTGTGGGGAGTAGAGTTTCACCCGTGTGGAATGAGTAAGGTGGGTCTCCTGCAGGAAAACAATGTCTCCCCGCAGGCGCCCCAGCTCCCTGTATAGGTTGTGTCTCTTCCCCGGTGCATACAGTCCCCGTACATTAAAAGAGATAAGATTTACCTTAGCCATGGAGACCAGCGAGAGAGCCCACGTTCACTGTATTCTGAGGGGCCGGACCTGGTTGGGTAAGAGGAGTTGGAGCGGGGGAAGGGCAAAGTGGGGGGGGATGGGAGAAAAAGACAGGTAAAGTTATGAGAAAGAGAAGGAATAAAGAACAAACATCATCCATTACCAAATGAAGTGTAGACCGCTCAGGGGGGTGGTCAAAAAGTGCACGCATAGAACTGCGGTGCATGGTGGGGCACACCGACGGCCGAACACCCCCACACCCGTCGCCCAAGTAAGAGCTGGGGAATGGGAGCGTCAGCCAACACTGCACCCCGTAGACAGGGGGGTGAAGGTCTCCGTGCATGAGCACTTCGAGACAAAGTTTAGCGTGAACGTCATCGGATTGCTCCGGCGCCAACACAGAAACATTCCGAGGTGATAGATGCAGGCGACTAAGCACTTCCGGCGTGCCACGACCGGAGTAGCCCGGTCATGCCAGGCCGGACGCCCAGCCACCCGGAGAACTCCACATAGAACATATGTAAATTAAGAAAAATCCCATAACAGGGCAACATGGGTATATAAAAAAAACAAACCGGAAAAGCAAGGAAAAAAGGACCCAAAAAAAAAAAGAAAAATTAAAATATAAAGAACGTGACAAAAAAATTGTCGTTGCCACTCCGTGTAAACAAACGGCTGTGGGTCAGAACCATAATCGACAGGGCCTGTGTTATTGCCAGGCTACGTGAAACCCACTAAGAAACAGAGACTCTGGTCGGTTAACTGTAAGGTGGGCCAGGAACTTATGCCATCTTTTTCATAGTGTCAGCCCATTTCAGGCGAACCTCCAGATGCTGAAGAGCGATTTTTACGGTCGACCTTTTGCCATCTTGATTCGGCGTTCGCGGGCAGGGGTGGGATGTGATCTTGCCATCCAGGGAGCTCCGGTGGGGAGATGTTAACATCCATACAGAATTTTTCCAGTTCCTCAGGGAATCGGAGAATTGCAGTCTTACCATCCCTGTTAGCGATCAGTGCAGCCGGGAACCCCCATCTGTATTTAATCGAGGCGGATCGTAATTTCTCTGTCAGGGGGCGCAGGGCTCTGCGGCGTTCCAGAGTTTCCCTAGCAAGATCTGGGAAAAAAGATAGCATGGCGCCGTCAAAATCCAGTGAGGTAGCATCTCTAGCTTTTTTCATGATGAGTTCTTTTTCCTCATAGTAATGAATCCTGCAAATGACATCGCGGGGGACATCTGAAGAGAGATTCCGGGGTCGGAGGGCCCTGTGCACTCGATCTATTTTCAATGGGTAGTCTGCGGCCTGGCCCAGTAAGCTGTTGAATACGCCCCGAATGGAAGGGAGAAGATCCTCATCCCCAGTAGCCTCCGGTAGGCCTCTGATCCGGATATTATTCCGCCTATTGCGGTTCTCCTGATCTTCGATTTTATACAGCGCCATTCTGTGTGCTATAGTAAGTGCGCGGGTAGAGTTTTGCAAGTGTCTAATGGCCGCCGCGTGGCGATCAAGACGCTGTTCCGACTCTTCTACTCTCTCTAGGACATGGGAGAGGTCGGCACGGACTGCGGACACCTCCTTCTTAATGGCGCGTTCTAGGCCTGATAACATGGAGGCCAGTTCAGCCTTAGTTGGGAGATCGCTTACCAGTGCCTCTACCCCTGAACGTCTGGGGGAGTCCTCCTCTCCATCTGAGCCGGCCGAGGATACCGGAGAGCGGCGTCTGTGTTCAGGCCTGCGTCGGGGGGCGGATCCCGCACCAGAGCCTGCGCCGCCAGGAGAGCGGCCTAGGCCGTCCATGTCCTCCGGATCCTCTGGTTCTGCGGACAGGAACCGTTTGATCGATCCCACGGCAGCTCCTTTTTTAGGTAAGGGTTTTCCGGACCTCTTCCGCATCTTTATATGAAGGCTGGGAGTGAGCAGCTCAATAAAATTGCTGATAATAGTGTGTCGGCGCCGGAGCACGAGAGAGACACGTCCTCACCGCTGCATAGCCAAACCACGCCCCCCGAATGTAACTTCTGAACGAAAACCACATACACTGTCTGAAAATTCCTTTGACCAAGAAGTTTTCTATTATTTCCAAATTTTTCCATCACTGTGGTTGAAAATGAACGTCGATTTGACCCCACTAACGATTAGAAAATTGAACGAACGTTCTTAAAATGACTTTTTTTGAAGGAAGATATTGTTTGTTTTTTAAATAAAAAAAATTTGATCTCTGAGTCTGATGATATCTACCAGATTCACCCTTTAATATACTGTTAGAGAACATATACTATCTCTCCTCTAATAGTATATATACAGTATATCTCCTCTAATAGTATATATACAGTATATCTCCTCTACTAGTATATACAGTATATCTCTTCTGTCTGTTATTCTCAGAGTGGATTAGAGATTTTGCTCCCTAACCATATAGTTGGTTATTTATATTTACCATTGCATAGAGATATTTAAGAATAAATTGCCTTTTTTTAAACTTTACATATTAACTAAATTATACACCACACTATTTTTAAAGGTTATTAACCGATTAATCGAAATAATAATCGTCCAACTAATCGATTATGAAATGAATCGTTAGTTGCAGCCCTAGTCTGTACTATTAAAGCCAGTTATTTTCAGTGTTTTTGTGTGTGGAGATATGTTTTTAATTGATCTATTGTAGCAGTCATCGATAAAGGAAGAGAATGGTGGTGTGTGTGTGTGGCATTGAAGGACCCTGCCTTGGGGCGGCAAAGGGAGTAAATCCGGGCCTGGTGGGAAGGTGTGAGGGGAAGATTCAAAATTATTCAATTAGAAGCTGATAAAACCAGGCTTGTGGGGGGTGAGGTTTTACAACTGGCCTAGACAGATTGCAGTGCAAGAGGGGGCAACAGAATAAGGTTAAATGTTTTTAATCTTGTTCAGGGCAGCATGATACAAAATAAGTGATACTTTCAAAAACAAACAAGTATAGACAGTAGTTTCAAATTCTTAGTAAGGCAGAATTAAAGTTCAGTTAGGCAATGTAGTCCAGTGTTTAAGAGAAGAGTGGAGTCTTTGCAGTTACCAGAGGATATGAAGAGTCAGGTGGGAAATCGCAGACAGGTAGAGCGACTTTTGTGTTTCAGGGAAGATCAGTGCAGTTACCTGAAAAAGAGTACAGCAGAGAATGCATGGTGAGGAGATGGTGAAGATGACAGGTGGTCTAGTTAGAAGAAGTGCCCGTTTACAAGTGCCAAACACTTGTTGCCAGCGTGACACTTTGTGCAAGGAGTGACCAGCCTAAACCCTCGCCGAACAATCCCCAATGTCACAAAATATGTCACAAATACCTGTTGGTTTAAGCCTGGTTGGGTTTGATTTGGTTGGGGGAAGTGACAGAGTAGAACTGGAGGTGTGACCACCTGTATTCTGTTATGAGTGATGACCTATTCTTCCAGTGAGAGGTGCTGGAGGGAAGGTGGTTTGGAAACAGGATGCAGTTAGTTTGTATGGGCTACTCTGACACAATCATTAATTTGAGAGGGCAGGGGCTATAAGGCCTATATAAACTGGAGGTCACAGGAGGGATGATATTTGAAAAAGAAGAAGACAGCATGTAGAGGCTGGTGCAGCTTGGTTGCTCTCCCCTCTGGGGGAGGGGAATGTGCCATGCGGGAAAGGAGGTGGCTGGAGATGGGAAAGAGAAGCAGCAAGAATGTGACCCTCAGGGGTCCAGGCTTGAAGGCCTGGGGGTGTAATACTCTCAAGGCTGGATAGCGAAAACCCATGGACCAAAAGGCACTGAGGGTTCAGAGACCTCAGTGTTGGATGGTTCATCACCGCAAAATCACCACAAGAAACTCCAGGAGTCATGGGCCTGATATTACAGTATGGGATGGTTCTGGACATGCGGAGCAGGAAGCGGCTGTCAAGGGGATGCGGTAGATCTGTGAATGCCCAGACTTTTTTCCTGAGCCGACCGGGGAGGATTGCAGGAGTCAAGATAGGCAGGTGAGGCCTGGCACTTCTAAGATCTGAGTCCCAAGGTGTTTTTCAGAGAGGCACTGTCGGTTCATTAAGGGAAAATGGTTGAACTACCATTACAGAAACTAAAGATTTAGAGGCAGCTCATACTTCCTGAAGACACAGTCTGTATATATACTGCACATTTCTTTCTGCCATATATCAAGGGAAAAGATTAAATTTCATGTTCAACTGTTCTGGACTGTCTGCTGAGTTAATCTGTGCAGGGAAAGGGGGGGGGGGGGGGTAACAGAACCACACTAACGAAAGGGAACGAACTATTAGCAGCTCTCAAGGGAGTAGTGCTCTATATATATATATATATATATATATATATATATATATATATATATATATATATATATATATAATACTCTGCATCCAGTCAGTGTAGCCTAGAGATCTACATTCTACAGTGCATTCCATGGTGTACTTTTTCTAACTACTTCAGGCGGTGTATTTGATAGATAGAGATATATATCTCTATGTATGTATGTATGTATGTATGTATCTCACAAAAGTGAGTACACCCCTCATATTTTTGTAAATATTTTATTATATCTTTTTCATGTGACAACACAGAAGACCTGACACTTTGCTACAATGTAAAGTAGTGAGTGTACAGCTTGTATAACAGTGTAAAATTGCTGTCCCCTCAAAATAACTCAACACACAGCCATTAATGTCTAAACCGCTGGCAACAAAAGTGAGTACACCCCTAAGTTAAAATGTTCAAATTGGGCCCAATTAGCCATTTTTCCTCCCCGATGTCATGTGACTCGTTAGTGTTACATAGTCTCAGGTGTGAATAGGGAGCAGGTGTGTTAAATTTGATGTTATCACTCTCACTCTCTCATGCTGGTCACTGGAAGTTCAACATGGCATCTCATGGCAAAGAACTCTCTGAGGATCTGAAAAAAATAATTGTTGCCTACATAAAGATGGCCTAGGCTATAAGAAGATTGCCAAGACCCTTAAACTGAGCTGCAGCACGGTGGCCAAGACCATACATTATATTGTTGAAGTGCTCTTGCGCTACTATAGATCAGTGTATAAAATGTATAACAAAAATAAGTGTATTAATAATAAGTGCAGCAAAATTTGTAGTGTAACACAAAACACTTAGTAATAAAAATTGGTGAAATAATTTTGCGCAAATATTAGTAAATAATTCAAAATATAAAAATCCAGTGGGAATAAATAAAATAAATAAAAGCTGGAATAAAAAAAAAAGTGCACCGTGAAATTAAATTAGATAATGTGTTGATTCATAATAGTGTCTTAGTGTATAAATTAATGATGACCTGGTGAAAGCATAATATAGTGAGATTATGCTATATAAGTGCACTTCAAGTAGTGTATATAAAACTAGGTAAAAAAGTGGATAAATAATATTATTATTAATAAAAGAAGTCCAAAGTTCTTGCAATGGGTGAAAAATGTGGGATTCAATGATGTGAATAGTTAATTATCTTGCCCTCGTGGTTCTAATGCAGCTTCTTTAGTAGTCTGGTCTCCCAGTACTCTTACCTCAGTGCTAGTTAAAGCATGCAGTCACCACTAGAGGGATCTCCCGTCCTTCCTGGATAAGATATGTGGTTTCTCTGGTTGGTTTATGTTACCGTCTTTTTTTTCTCTTAGGTTGCAGCAGTTCACTCAGTGCTTGTTATAGCATATAGTCGCCACTAGAGGGATCTCTCGACTTTCCTAGATAGGGGATGTGATTCCTCTGGCTGGTATATTACATCCGTTTTTCTTCCTAAACAGCAGCGGTTCGCTATGCAGGCCGCCACTAGGTGACTGGATAGTGAACCGCTGCTGTTTAGGAAGAAAGACGGTGTTGTGCCGAGAATGGTTTCCCCGTCGAAAAGGAGTGATAATATATACAATACATATATATTTGTGTGGATGGACTAATAATATTGTACAGGGGGCGGTAGAAGGATGATTAGCATTCGGGATAGAGTGGGAGGAGCGGCAGTGCAGAGGGCTGGAGAGGCGGAGTTCCGATCTCAGCCGAGAGACAGGGGGAATAGATTTCGACGGGAAAACCATTCTTGGCACAACACCGGCGGGTTTTGTAGCAAGTTGGTTGGTTGTGTAACGTGCGTCATCATTGTGCGCTCCCTTTTAGTATAGCCGTCTGTTGGTTTAAAGAGATGTCGGTGAATTATGCAGCTGGTCTGTCCCCGTATGCTAATAAAGGCCAATGCGGTCTTCCTGAGGTAAGAAACATGAAATGACGAGTTCCTGCTGCAAGTACGTTGTTATTGTTTCTTGCTTCGTTGTTTTCTCTGTTTCACTTGAAGAGTCCTGTTTTGTTTTGTTTTTTTAGTGCGGGAGTAGCATTCTGTATACTATATTGCAGACCTTTCAAAAAGAACAACGCGTCTGATTTATTTTTTGGTTATAGTTACTTTCTGTTGTTCCTATCCCTGACTCTGTCAGTAGTAGCTTCAAACTCTAAAACTGTAGGCATAGGGCCTCTTGCATACGGGGCTTGACAAATGTTGCTTTTACAGGCGTTTGATGTGTGTGGTGGGTTTTTTTTTCTTTTAAATGAATGCACCTTTAGGTTAGCCTATATGGCCATGCACAGGTTGGAAAAAAAGAACAGCGCTTTTAAGAGCTAAATGGAAGGGAGAATAAGCACATCTAAATGCTAGGCGCTTTAATGTTCATTCGTTACAAAAGCCAGAATAAATGTTCTGGCCGTGAACACTCAAATGCTTGACCTGCCTGAACGTGTCTAAACTCAGGGCCGTTTTTAAGGCAGGGCAAAAGGGGCAGGTGCCCAGGGCCCTGCCATTGTTATGGGGCCCCAAGCAGCTGCCTCATACTTGCCAACTATGCTGGTTTAAATTCCCTCGTCCCTTGAGGTTTTAGTCCCGTGCTGTGTCCCAATATCTCAGTGTGAAGTGCTGTTACTAATGCTGCCCAGCTCTGCCCTTTTGTTGTGTACAGATGACTCACCTGCAGACCCTGTGTTTACATGTAAATTACCGGCATTCATATGTAAATAGTGACAGCATTCATATGTAAACAGCGGCGGCCGGCAGCATTGATATGTATATCATGCCCCCCTGAGGTCATGTCCACAGTAATCTCTAGCAGCCAATCAACCAGCAGAAATCATGTGCTGTAACCTCTAGCAACTAATCAGTGAGCCGTAATGTGTGCTGTAACCTCTAGCAACCAGTCAGTGAGCGGTAATAATACACTGTAACATCTGGCAACCAATCGCAATAGCTGCCTGATCTAATTCAGTAAACTGATTTTGAGTCCAGCTGCTATTTACTGTATGTCTCAGAGCAGATAGAGAGCGAAACTGCATGGGGGGGGGGGGCCCCCAAGAAAAGTTTTGCCCAGGGTCCAATCAATATTAAAGACAGCCCTGTCTAAACTCATGTGAAAACTGCAGCTTTAGGCATTTTTTTTTTTTTTTTTTTTAACTTCTTCCTGCTTGGCCACTGCATATAAATGGCCAGGCGGGACAAGCATTGTTCTGGGGGGACATACCCATATGTCCTCCCAAATCTGTGCCTTGTGTGGATCTGAGTACTGGGCAGCAGTGCTCTGCCCTGGTACCATGTGACCAATTACAGTGATCACATGTCCAGCAGTAAACATGGCTGACATTCATACAACCATTTAGAACTACTGTGATTGGTCACAGTGATCGCATAAGACAGAGCAGGCACCGCCTCCCTGTACCATGTGATAGCTGTAGCCAATCACAGTAGTTCTCAATGGCTGCAGGAATGCAGCCGTGAACTGTCAGGAACATCATGGCTGTATAGACAACCGTAGTGCGCAAACCCCCACCAAAAAAAACAGTATGGTAACACTGCACTGCTCTGGGGGGGATACACACACCTCATTGTCATTTTGATTTGAGCTTTGTGACCTGGTGCATTATCCTGCTGGAAGTAGCCATATGAAGATGGGTACGTAGCCATTAAGGGATGGACATGGTCAGGAACAATACTCCGACCGTGGCATTTAAACAATGCTCAACTGGTACTAAGGGGCCCAAAATGTGCCAAGAAAATAGCCCCCACCACCAGCCTAAACTGTTGATACAAGGCAGGATGGATCCATGCTTTCATGTTGCTTACGCCAAATTTTACCCCCCACCATCTGCATGTTGCAGCTGAAATCATGACTCATCAGACCAGGCAAAGTTTTTCCAATCTTCTATTGTCCAATTTCGGTGAGCCTGTGCAAATTGTAGCCTCAGTTTTAGCTGACAGGAATGACACCTGTTGGGGTCTTCTGCTGCTGTAACCCATCTGCTTCAAGGTTCTTTGTGTCGGCGCATGCTGATACAGGCGAGATCTCCGTGCAGGTTTAGGGGATATATATATATATATATATATATATATATATATATATATATATATATATATATATATACACATATACACACACGCATTTTGTCGTGTTACCACCAAAAACGTAAATCTATTTTATGTGATAGACCAACACAAAGTGGCACATAATTGTTGAGTGGAAGGAAAATGATCAATGTTTTTCAATAAATGTTGTTTTTTTTTTTACAAATATGTGAAAAGTGTGGCATGCATTTTGTGTTCAGCTCCCTTTTACTCTGATAACTAAAATCTAGTAGAACCAATTGCCTTTAAAAGTCACCTAATTAGTAAATAGAGTCCACCTGTGTGTAATGTAATCTCAGTATAAATACAGCTGTTCTGTGAAGCCCCACAGAGGTTTGTTAGAGAACATTAGTGAACAAACAGCATCATGAAGGCCAAGAGACACACCAGACAGTTCAGAGATAAGGTTGTGGAGAAGTTTAAAGCAGGGTTAGGTTATATGAAGAAAAAAAAAAAATCCCATGCTTTGAACATCTGACAGTGTTCAATCCATCATCCAAAAATTTAAAGAGTATGGCCATCCACCTAAACTGCCAGGCAAGGAAAGTATTAATCAGAGAAGGCCCATGGTAACACTGGAGGAGCTGCAGAGATGCACAGCTCAGATGGGAGAATCTGTCCAGAGGACAACTATTAGTCGTTGACCCCACAAATCTGACCATTATGGAAGAGTGGCAAGAGGAAAGCCATTGTTGAAAGAAAGCCAAAAACGTCACATTTGGAGTTTGCGAGAAGTCATGTGGGGGACACAGCAAACATATGGAAGAAGGTGCTCTGGTCAGATATGACAAAAATTGAGCTTTTTGGCCTAAACGCTATGTGTTGTGGAAAACTAACACTGCACATCACCCTGAACACACCATCCCCACTAAGAAACGTGGTGCCAACATCTTGTTTTTGGGGATGCTTTTCTTTCAAAATCTGCAAAACACTTGAGACTGGGGCGGAGGTTCACCTTCCAGCAGGACAACGACCCTAAACATACAGCCAGCACTACAATGGAATGGTTTAGATCAAAGCATATTCACGTGTTAGAATGGCCCAGTCAAAGTCCAAACCTTAATCCAATCGAGAATCTGTGGCAAGACTTAAATTACTTTTCACAGAAGTTTTTCATTCAATTTGACAGAGCTTGAGCTATTTTGCAAAGAATAGGTAAAAATTTCACTCTCTAGATGTGCAAAGCTGGTAGAGACATACCCAAAAAGACTTGCATCTGTAATTGCAGCAAAAGGTGGTTCTATAAAGTATTGACTCAGGGGAGCTGAATACAAATCCATGTCACATTTTTCAGATACTTATTTGTCAAATTTTTAAAACCATTTATCATTTTTCCTTTTACTTCACAATTCTGTGCCACTTTGTGTTGGTCTATCATATAAAATACTAGTGATGCCCCGAAATTTCGGCGGGCGAAAAAAAGCTGCCAAAAATTGTGTTTTCGCTGTTTTGCCGAAAGGAAAAAAATTGCCGGTAATCGCGCATACGCAGTAGCGGTGGCTGCGCCGCCCATTGCAGAGTGTCATCCTGGTCAGGGTCCTGTCCTCCCTTCCCTCCTCCTTTAGAGACTGTGAACATAATACAAGAGATGGTTAGAGACTTCTGACTGCATTTTTCTTGAACTTTTCTTGCACTAAAGGTGCCAATAATGGGCAACAATAAATTCATATTAACTTAAATTGATGATAATCAAAAAGCCGAATATAATACAATTTTATATATATATATATATATATATATATATATATATTAAAAAAATGTAGTTTTTGGTTTGTTTTCAGCCTAGTGCATCCTTCATTTTTGGTTCCAAATGACAAAATGTGGAAAATTTTCAAGGGGTGTGAATACTTTTTCAAGGGTGTGTGTGTGTATATACAGTGGGGACGGAAAGTATTCAGACCCCCCTTAAATTTTTCACTCTTTGTTATATTGTAGCCATTTGCTAAAATCATTTAAGTTCATTTTTTTTCCTCATTAATGTACACACAGCACCCCATATTGACCGAAAAACACAGAATTGTTGACATTTTTGCAGATTTATTAAACGAGAAAAACTGAAATATTACATGGTCCTAAGTAGTCAGACCCTTTGCTGTGACGCTCATATATTTAACTCAGATGCTGTCCATTTCTTGTGATCATCCTTGAGATGGTTCTACACCTTCATTTGAGTCCAGCTGTGTTTGATTATACTGATTGGACTTGATTAGGAAAGCCACACACCTGTCTATATAAGACCTTACAGCTCACAGTGCATGTCAGAGCAAATGAGAATCATGAAGTCAAAGAAACTACCTGAAGAGCTCAGAGACAGAATTGTGGCAAGGCACAGATCTTGCCAAGGTTACCAAAAAATGTCTGCTGCACTTAAGGTTCCTAAGAGCACAGTGGCCTCCATAATCCTTTTTTTTTTTTTTTTTTTTTTTTTCTTTTTTTTTTTTCTTCTTGCCACTTCAGTTACCTTGATCCAGAGACATCTTTCAGATTGATGGTCATATTTGTCTCTTGCCTAGTCACATCATTGTGGCCTTTCAAACTTCTCTCTTAGTTTATTCATTCAGTATGTGAGTAATTGCAGTTAGACAAAAGTGAATCATAGAAAAAAAAAAAAAAAGAGAGAAAAGAAAAACACCCACTGAATACGTCCCGGCCAACCGGCCACACAATCTTTTACTGTTTAAGTACGTGGCTATGTTTTATTGCTTATTTAATCTGGTGATTTTCCCCCCCCCCCACCTCCCATTGACCCACCCTAGTTATTCCGATGCACACCTTATATCTAGTTATTATTTTTCTCTTTCTCTTTCTCTCCTCCCTCCTGGCTACAGATCTCCAGGCTGTAATACAACATCTCTGCCCTGGTAAAAAGACAATTGCCCTCAACGCTAGAGTAAGACTGGTAGGGGGCATGGCATTGCTTGGACCCATGGGTTCCATAGTTTCACAAACGTGTTATGATTACCCAACCTTGTATAGAATGTCCTTTCGCACCATATTGTGGAGTTGACCGTTCCGACCCAAACTTCCGGGTTGGAGGCGTGCTTGATTGCCATGCTTGTGCTATTAGTTTTCTAGCTTGGAACAAACATCTTGCTATTGCTACGGCGGTGCTCCTGTCCCTCAGTCCACTACTGACGTAGCCCAGCACACAAATTTTAGGGTCGGGCTCTAAGTTCACTCCAAACGTGGCATTTATTTTCTTTATAATCTCAGTCCAGTATCTGGCTAGTTTTGGGCATCTCCAGACCATGTGGATTAGGTCACCTGTTTCTCTACATCTAGGGCACTCGTCATTGGTTCTGCGGCCGAACATAAACAGCCTTTTTGGTGTGTAGTAAGATCTATGCAACAACATCAAGTGTGAGGCTTTTTGTGAGGGAGAAACCGACACCTCTGATCCCAACTCAAGAATCCTCTCCCACTGCTCGTCCGTTATCTCCCCCACATCGGCCGCCCATCTGCTCCTTCCCCCTGATGAGCCTGCCTTCGAGTTTCCTCTCTTTGTTAGTTGGGCATATATCTCTGAGATTAAGCCCTTGGTGGTCTCTGATTTGATTATTGTTTGTAATAGTGGGGTCCTGCACCATGTTGGGGGTTGTCTACTAAACTGCTTGCTCAAAGCATGCCTGATCTGTAAGTAACTATAGAATACCTGGTTTGGTATTCCGTACTCGTGTCTTAGGTTCTCAAAGGATTTCAGAGTGTCCCCTTCATATAATTGTATCAGCCGGTTTACCCCGCAGCTTTCCCATAACCTATTCCTATCTACTGTTAGTAGTTCGTGCAGTTGCTTATTATTCCATAATGGCGCGTATTCTGATATTCCTTTATACCCCATTATTTTCTTGGCTGTCCGCCAAACCCTGGTGATCATTTTAAATGTCGGTATTTCTCCTTGCAGCGAGTCTGCCTCCAATGCTCCCACTAGTGAGCTATGTGGATTCCCCTGAAGTATGATTTTGACGTTGTTTCCCCCTCCCTCCATGGCACATCCACCCAGTTGTTGTAGCTGGGCTGCCAAATAATAAATAAATGGTTGAGGGACCCCCAGTCCCCCCTCCGTGTCGGGGCGCTGCAATTTTTGTAGGCCAATCCTAGCCTGCCCTTTTTTCCATATTAATTCCCTAAAAAGGGATTGGATCTTTTGGAACCACTTCTCTCCGATCCAAACTGGGGAGTTGTGAAGTAGGTACAGCAGCTGCGGCATCCAAACCATTTTTATCAGGTTGGCTCGACCCGCCACAGACAGGGGGAGTCTGCTCCAAATATCGCACTTCCTCTTAAATTTTAGTAAGAGGGGGATCAAGTTGTCCTTAATAAACATACCGGGGTCCTTGGACAGCACAACGCCAAGATACTTCATTTTCCCCATGACCTTCAGATGAGGTAAACACATCGGAATGGGGTTGGTCAGTGAGTCTACCGGTAGGAGCGATGACTTCTCCCAGTTGATGACTAATCCCGAAAACTTTCCAAAATCCTCTACTAAATGCATCACGTTCTCCAACGAGGAGGTCGTGTCCCCCAGAAAAAAAATGACATCATCTGCAAAAAGCGCTATTCTCTCTTCTCTCCCTTTTCTGTGAAATCCCTGTATTTCCGTTGATGATCTCACTGCTCCCGCCAATGGTTCCATTGCCAAGACAAACAACAAAGGGGACAGGGGGCATCCCTGTCTTGTCCCTCTTTCGAGGGGAAAGCTTTCCGAGTATTCCCCATTTATCTTGAGCCTTGCCCTTGAATGGTTATATAAGATTTTTAACCAGCTGATAAATACGGGGCCGAATCCAAACTTCTCTAACACCCTCCCACTCCAGGCTATCGAAGGCCTTGGCCGCATCCAAAGACAATATGGCTCTGGATCCCACATTTTCTGATGGTAGCTGTAGGTTCAGGTAAGCTCTTCTAATATTCGTGCTAGTGGACCGACCGGGGATAAACCCCGATTGGTCCAGGTGCACCAGTTTGGCAATGCATTTGTTTAGTCTGGATGCCAGCACCCTTGCTATGATTTTAACGTCTGTGCACAGTAGTGAAATCGGTCTGTATGAAGAAACTTCCGAATGACCTTTCCCCTCCTTTGGGATCACTACTATATCGGCCTCTGACATTGATAAGGGCAGACTACCGTCCCTGGTCGCCTGCTCTAGCACTTTTAGGAGCTCCGGGAGCAGAATCTCCCCATATTTCCTATAGATCTCCAATGGCAGCCCGTCCGGACCCGGACATTTCTGGCCTGACAGCTCTGCTACTGCCTTTTGTAGCTCCTCCAAGGCCAGAGGGGAATCCACCTCGCTTCTATCGCTCTCCGAGAGTGTGGGCAGGTCTACTCCCTCTAAGAACCTGTCCATCTCACGTTGGTTCATGCCCTGGCGGGACCTGTACAGGTCTCTGTAAAATACAGAGAAAGTTTCTAAGACCTCGACCGGATCAGATGTCATATTTCCATCCGATGTTTTAATTGAGGAGATGGCCGGTGAGAATAAATTTAGACCTGGTTAAGAGGGCGAGCATCCGGCCTACTTTCTCTCCCTCCCCAAAATAATTTTGCCTCTGGAAAAGTCTCTTGTTCTCTACTCTTCTATTGATAACTTCTTTGTACTCTTGTTTGTTGAGCCAAGTCTCCTGTTTTTCTGGGGTTGGATCTAACACATATTGTGCTTCTGTTTCCATGGCTTCCCTACTAGCCCTCACCTCCCAGTCCCTTGATGTTTTTTTTACTATGGCTACCTGCTGGTGTAGTAGGCCCCTAAGGTAAGCTTTTAGGGTGTCCCACACCACTCCTACTGGTGCTGTACCTGAATTGAATGTTACAAACTCTTTTAACTTGGAGACTATTTCTGCTGGACTACTGATCAGATCCAGCCATAGAGGGTTTATTGTCCACCTCTTCTGGCTAGTTCTGATGCTAAGATTTAGGGTCAAGGTCAGGGGTGAATGGTCCGATATTCCCCTCGGTCTATACTCTGTTTGCTGTTGATCGCAAGGCTTCACTGTTACCCACTGCCATATCTATGCGCGAGAGAGTAGAGTATGACCCGGAGTAACAGGAATGTTTGGATTATAAGATCTCCATAGATCGCACCATCCAATCTCTGCAAGCAGTTGGGCTAATCGCCCCTCTGGAACTCTTTCCGCGCGGGTCACGGGCGGAAATCGGTCCATGCTGCTGTCTAGTACTGCATTGAAATCGCCCACCGCTATTATAGGGATATCTGCCATGCCGTCCACAAACTCCAACAAATCCAACATAATTTCTGTTTTGAACGGAGGAGGGATATAAACATTTGCTATCACCAAAGGCTTATTTTCCACAACACAGCTCAGAAAGACATACCTTCCCAATGTGTCTATCCTGGCTTCCCTGCAGGAAAATGAGATACCTCTCCTCACCAGGATACTCACCCCTCTTGAATAAGGGGTATGAACCGAGTGGTATTGCTCTTGATATTTATTACTCCGAACATGTGATTTAGTCTCATTGGTGAGGTGGGTTTCCTGCAGGCAAGCCAGTTCAACACCATAGTTTTCCATCACCGAAAACACAGCTGCCCGCTTAGCAGTATCGCTCATACCCCTAATATTCCACGAACCTATTTTTAAAGTTTTAAAAGGCATCTACAAAAATAAAATGAGAGAAAAAACAAAAGGGAAAAAAGAGAAAAAAAGGAAAAAAAAACGACTGGCCCCCGGAAGAGTGAAGACACTTCATTTGTGCTATTGTGACTGCAAAACTTGCCATAATCGCTGTGGTTATATTAAAAAGGAAAAAGAAAAATAGGGTGAGGGGGCGAGGGCTCCCGCGTCCAGGGGCCGCTCCATCTCCTCCTCCAGTGTTATTTAGTTGCAAACATAACCAATATGTGCGAATGTGCTTTATTTTTGTGAGCCCTCTCCTCCTGAGTACGTGTGCCTTTCGTTCACCCCGATATCTAACCCCATAATTCATTATGAACCCCCCTCCCCTCCGCTCTCTATTTAACCTACCCCCCTCCCTCCCCCCCCCAACTCCTATCTGGCCCCTCCCCCTTTTCCCCACCCCTTTTCGTGTCTCCCCCTCCTGCCTAACTAGGCTAGCCCTAGGGGTTGTGCTTGTGACCTTTTTGCTCCCTCCCAGCCATTCAAAGAAAAACTTCTCACTCATATGCTGACCAAGTGCTTTGTGACAAACTTCCAGACTCCTCCCCCCCTCCCCCAACCGAATTCCAAAACGCCCAGACAATACTTAAAACATATATACCTAATGAAACCACATCCTTCATCCGTGCTTTCATCCAACACCCCCTCCCCCTTCCCCGTGCCATCCGCTGTATGGTGCAGAGAAAAAAAAAAAAAAAAAACAGCAAAATAAATAAATAAGTAAACAAAAGGAAAAAAAAAAGGAAAAAAGAAATCCAATAGGATAAAGCATGTTAGTTCAACCAGCCCTATATAACCCCCTAGCTCTACAGGGTTCGAGCCATTTTGTTGCCCCTGTCGCTGTGTCAAAAAAATGAGTGGCCCCTAAGGCAATGATGCGCAAACGTGCCGGGTACAACAGGGCATATTCAATTTTATAGTCCCGTAATTTGTGCTTAATGTCTCTAAACTCGGCTCTTCGTTTCTGCAGATCTGGGGAGTAATCGGGGAAGAATAGAATTTTTGCCCCGTTGTATAAAATGTCGCCCTTCTCTCTGGCCCTGCGCATTAATGTAACATTGTCTCTGTAGTTGAAAAATTTCATGATTGTTGATCTAGGATGTCCTCCTGGTGGCGGGGGCCTAGCTGGCACTCTGTGGGCTCTTTCAATGGAAAAAAGATGAGAGAAGGTTTCCGTCCCAAATATTTCCCTAAGCCACTTCTCCATGAACTCTTCGGGGTGGGGGCCCTCACACCGCTCCGGTAGGCCCACCACCCGCACGTTGTTCCTGCGAGACCTATTTTCCATTTCCTCCATCTTAACTTTGTACAGGTCAATCTGCGTTTTCATTGCCTTAAGCTCTTGCTTCAGTGGGGCCAGATCATCCTCGGCCTGACTCATCCTCTCCTCTAGTGTAGTTGTTCTAACAACAGTCCTTTGAAGCTCTAGGCTTACTGTTATTAGCTCCTCCTTTAACCCCTTCAGCTGGTCGCACAGATCACTTAGGGAGGCTTTACAGGAGTTAACAGCGCATAGGACATCTTTCAGTGTAGGTTCCTCTGTTAAAGATATGTTTTGCTCGGCGACTTTACTAGTTGCCATCCCTGGGGGTTCACCCGCAGAGCTTTTGCTGCTCGCGGTTTTTGTGGTATGTGTTACCGTCGGCCCTTTTCCTAGACTCTTCCTCTCCCCAGACCCCCCCCACATGAGATTTCTCCTGCTGCTGGGGGGTGCTTTTAGATGGTGATGAAGTAGAGGGATGCGCAAATTTTTCCAGCTTGGCCGCCGCTGCTGCTGCCTGGCTCCCCTTTTTTCTTTTGATGTACGAGTAGTTTGAGAGCTAGTGTTCTCCTGCTGCTGCAGCTCCTCTCCCTTTTTTCTAGTCAGCTTTTTATATAATCCAGAGGAGAGCAATTATGGGGTTTTTTAACAACTCGTCAAGTTAACCTTTCCCTTCCTTTTCTCAGATCAAACATTAGCACATTAACACAGACCTAGTTATGTCTTTCTAGTATTTGATTACTAACAGGGCTAGCACCCAGCCTGACATGGCAGGTAATTCGACATTATCAGACCGTTGTTTTCTGTGCCATAAATCAGCGTTTGTTTTGACCATGCGTTCCAGCTCCAGCCAGCAGGGTGACCCTCTCTCCCACAGGGATTAGCCACTTTTTAATCAGGAATTGGGCTGCCTAAACTTCAACCCCCCCGCTTCAGGCAGTGATTCAGCCCCCAGAGGGAGAGAAAAAAAAAAAAACAGTCCGCCTGGTAAAAAATAAAAGTGCTCAGTACCTTAGTGCCAGACTACCTAGGCAGTGCAGGGACGTTCCGCTGGTCGCTCCTTCTGTTGTCTATGAGCGCCGTCCTCGCCACTAGCGTCTGAGCCGTCACCCCGGCAACCCTCTCAAACAGAGTCCTGCACTCTCCTCGCCGCTCCGAAGAAGGGGATCGCCGGCGCCGCTGTCCGCGCAGCAGCGACGGCTTTCCGGGTATAGGCAGGGTACAGGCAGGATTGAAGGGGGCCAGGCAGCCAGACAAGCCCGATCTCTGCAGCAGGAGAGAGCGCTTCCAGCTGGGCTTAATCCGCCAGGCTGGTGCGGATGGTCACGGAGGCATCAGGCCAGGGGGAGACCGCCGACACCGCCTCTCACTCCAGCATCCGGTCCCTCCATAATCCTTAAATGGAAGACGTTTGGGATGACCCTTCCTAGAGCTGGCCAAACTAAACTCGGGGCAGAAGAGCCTTGGTGAGAGAGGTAAAGAAGAACCCAAAGATCACTGTGGCTGAGCTCCAGAGATGCAGTCGGGAGATGGGAGAAAGTTGTAGAAAGTCAACCATCACTGCAGCCCTCCACCAGTCGGGGCTTTATGGCAGAGTGGCCAGATGGAAGCCTCTCCTCAGTGCAAGACACATGAAAGCCCGCATGGAGTTTGCTAAAAAACACCTGAAGGACTCGAAGATGGTGAGAAATAAGATTCTCTGGTCTGATGAGACCAAGATAGAACTTTTTGGCCCTTATTCTAAGTGGTATGTGTGTAGAAAACCAGGCACTGCTCATCACCTGTCCAATACAGTCCCAACAGTGAAGCATGGTGGTGGCAGCATCATGCTGTGGGGGTGTTTTTCAGCTGCAGGGAATGCGACCAAGTACAGGGATATCCTGGACGAAAACCTTCTCCAGAGTGCTCAGGACCTCAGACTGGGCCGAAGGTTTACCTTCCAACAAAACAATGACCCTAAGCACACAGCTAAAATAACGAAGGAGTGGCTTCACAACAACTCCGTGACTGTTCTTGAATGGCCCAGCCAGAGCCCTGACTTAAACCCAATTGAGCATCTCTGGAGAGACCTAAAAATGGCTGTCCACCAACATTTACCATCCAACCTGACAGAACTGGAGAGGATCTGCAAGGAGGAATGGCAGAGGATCCCCAAATCCAGGTGTGAAAAACTTGTTGCATCTTTCCCAAAAAGACTCACGGCTGTATTGGATCAAAAGTGTGCTTCTACTAAATACTGAGCAAAGGGTCTGAATACTTGGGACTATGTGATATTTCAGTTTTTTTTCTTTTTTTAATCTGCAAAAATGTCAACAATTCTGTGTTTTTGTGTGTGTGTATATATTAGGGTTGTCCCGATACCGAGCATTTGCCCAAGTACTTGTACTCGGGCAAATGCTCCCGATGCTTCCCCCGATACCTTGACTGTCAGCGGTGATCGGCGCGTGGGGGAGTTACAAGCTTCTCCCCCCGCGGCTTTCAGCTGCTTTAGTGACATACAGCGGTGATCAGTGCTTGTAACTCCCCCACACATGATCACCGCTGACTGTCACCTCATTCCCCTTAGTCCCCCTCCGTTCCTCTGTCCCCCTCCGCTGTCCGCTGCTCCGTTGCTCTGTCCTGCTCCGTTGCTCTGGCCCCCTCTGCTGTCCTGCTCCGTTGCTCTGGCCCCCTCTGCTGTCCTGCTCCGTTGCTCTGGCCCCCTCTGCTGTCCTGCTCCGTTGCTCTGGCCCCCTCTGCTGTCCTGCTCCGTTGCTCTGGCCCCCTCTGCTGTCCTGCTCCGTTGCTCTGGCCCCCTCTGCTGTCCTGCTCCGTTGCTCTGGCCCCCTCTGCTGTCCTGCTCCGTTGCTCTGGCCCCCTCTGCTGTCCTGCTCCGTTGCTCTGGCCCCCTCTGCTGTCCTGCTCCGTTGCTCTGGCCCCCTCGGCTGTCCTGCTCCGTTGCTCTGGCCCCCTCGGCTGTCCTGCTCCGTTGCTCTGGCCCCCTCGGCTGTCCTGCTCCGTTGCTCTGGCCCCCTCGGCTGTCCTGCTCCGTTGCTCTGGCCCCCTCGGCTGTCCTGCTCCGTTCTGTCTCTCTCCGCTGTGTGAATGGACAGAGTCAGCTGACTGTCTATTCACATAACTGAAACATTGTAATCTCCTGTGATTACGATTTGTCAGTTTATGAATGGAGAGGAGCCGCTGTCTTCTCTCCATTCATTCTCAGTGCAGCTGAGGCTGCAGAGAAAGGGACTGGGGAATCTCTCTATCCTCTGTCTCTTTCTCTGTCTAAAAGGGGAGATATCAGAGGTACTTGAAAAATAGTATCGGTACTTGTACTCGGTCCTAAAAAAAAGTGGTATCGGGACAACCCGTGTGTGTGTGTGTGTGTGTGTATGTATGTATGTGTATATATATATTATATTTTCATTCTCCATTTCAAGTCCTGAGCTACTAGCCAGGCCTTAAGGGTTACGTGCCACCAGTTGCTCTGCCCCTAAACACGCCCTCATAAACTATCTCATAAAAATGCACATAAATGTTTTATACAGAATTAAGTTACAAAAATAAATATTAACATAACAACTTTATCAGTGCAACCTACCTGTGCAGGGGAAGAGGATTGCCGGCTGGATCATCGGAGTGCCAAGGAACATCGCTGTAACAGCTTTCATTTGAATTGCCCCACACATAGAAATAAGTTGGTGCTTGCAACAGGCTCAGTGTTGGCACACCAGCCTATGTAGCCTCCCTGACGGTATTCCCGAGTGTGGCTCAGGGTTAAATTTCAGCACCATTAGCAGTAACCCCGAGCCACACTCGGGATTGCATTGCAGGATCCTAGTGCGCTGTACTTGCCTTGTCCCCAGAATCCTGCGGTGTCCCCCCGCGATGTCTGCGGGCTCTGTCCTCCTCCGAAGCCTCTCTGCCGGGCTCCGTTCCCTGCGAGTGTTGCGACGCATGGGGGCGGAGCCTGGCAGCAAATTAAAAAAAAAATGTAAAAAACATAAAACAGTACTGTAATCTTACAGATTACAGTACTGTATGAAATTATTTCACATCCCTTTTGTCCCCAGTGCTTTGTCCAATGCCCTGCATGCAGAGATATATGTATGTATGTATGTATGTATGTATGTGTGTGTTCTTTCTGCCTGGAAACTTGAGATTGTCCATAACAACCAAAAAGTGTTCCTTAACATAAAAAGTGGCTTTAGACCAGCTGGAAAACAGCGATAGTAAATTAGAACACTTGCAGAATTGAGCGATAGTGAATCGTGGGGAAATTTATTTTATTATTATTTATTTTTTTTAATTATTTATTATATTATAATTTATGATTTTGTGTTTCAAACTTCAACATACCCGGGATATCTACTAGACTCTTGGTGGACAGATTTAAGTGTGTTATTGTTAAGAATTACAGGCCTACAATATAAAACGCAAAATAATTGTACCGCTTTCAGCACCTAAAATCCGAAATAATCATACCGCCAGGGAGGTTAACACATGGGGATGATCAGGGGGAAATCCATAAAGTCTGTGTAATAGCACCTTTTTGAAGGCAGCCCAGTGGAAGGTAAGAAGTGAATTTCTGGAACAGCTGAGGCCAAAACACTCTAAGTGCAGTATAAAAGTAAATTTAATTCACAAACGGGTATAAGTACTCACAAGGGTGAGGTTGTAACAGGCATTAGGCACAAATTGCAGAGTGTCCATGAAGGGAGTACATCCGTGGATCTGCTTGCTAGTGACTCCGAGCGGGCTGCGTCGGTGGTCACCGACACTTCCTGGATCTGGAACACACAGGGAGCTGAGGGATGAAGTCGCTTCTGGATTGTGAAGAACCAGTAGGCGATGCGTTCACAGAGCATGTGCTCCTTCTTCAGGCTCCGGCGCAGCCCGGTCTGAGCGGTGCTCTGTTGTGGATTTAGTAACACTTGAACCCTTAAGACAGTAGTTCTGGTAGCCCTTTTCTCTGCTAGAGTACAGTGGGTTTAAAAAAAATCGCTCCTCCCCCTTTAAAATCACATTTTGTTGCTTTGCAGCCTGAAATGAAGACATACAGTTTGTTTTATCTAGCTGTATTTACTAGTGCAACTTATAACATCCAAATGAAAGATGCAATGCCAACATGTCAGAAAATTTAATTACAGCCTTTAGTCTGTTGGGATGTCTCTACTAACTTTGCACATCTAGACTTTGCAATATTTGCCCACTCTTCTTTGCAGAACTGCTGAAGTTCAGTTAAATTTTGATGGGTGACCGTTTGTGGACTACAGACTTGCTCATTCCACAGATTTTTCAATGTTGTTTAAGTCGGAACTTTGACTAAGCCATGCAAGGACATTCACCTTTCTCTCCTTCAACCACTGTATGTATGGTCATTTTTTTGCTGTGTGCTTTGGGCCATTGTCATGTTGGAATGTAAACCTCCTTCCAATTGACAACTTTCCGGCAGAGTGCAGCATTTTTCCTTAAGAATTTGATGGTATTTTGCCCTATCCATTTTTCCTTCTATCCTGATAAGTGCTCCAGTCCATGCTGCAGAGAAACACCACCATAACAGGATATTTCCACCTCCTATGCTTTACTGTAGGAATGGTGGTATTTGTGTGGTGAGCTGTATTGAATTTCCAACAGACATAACGTTTTGGTGTTGAGGCCAAGTAATTCAATTTTAGTCTCGTCTGACTATAACACCTTGTTCCATGTGGCCTCAGAATCTTCAAAGTGCGTGGTGTGTGTGTGTGTGTGTGTGTGTGTGTGTGTGTGTGTGGTTTTTTTTTTTTTTTTTTTTTTTTTTGTGGTGGTCAGATGAGACTAAAATGACCACACAGTGGTTGAAGGAGAAAAAGGTGAATGTCCTTGCATGGCTTAGAAGGGTGATTCTTTTCAATACCCATTGTAGGTGCAATTTGTGTCTCTTTTATGGCCTGCTGCCATCTTGCTACTCAAGGGAGGAATAAAGCACTTCACGCTATGTGCAGAAAGATCACAAGGTTTATAAGCTGCTTAGAACAGTGGTTCTCAACTCCAGTCCTCAGGACCCACCAACAGGCCAGGTTTGAAAGATAGCTGAAATACATCACAGGTGAAATCACTTGCTGCTCAGTGATTTCAGTATTCTAGTCTGCAACTCCCCAAGGTAATACTTAAAATCTGGCCTGTTGGTGGGTCCCGAGGACTGGAGTTGAGAACCACTGGCTTAGAAGGTTCCACTTTCATTTGTATTGCTTGCCCTTCCTCCTCACACTTAGAGCCTGGTTCAGATGCATTTCTCTTCAAACAATCATACAGTTTGCAGTGTACATAGATTTGCAAAACAATGGGATAAAGGAATATTCCTGAACTTTGTTTTATCTCATGGTTACTGTCAAATTGTGTGAATGCATCAGTGCAGTGCAATTTAAAACCGCTTGCGGAGCTTGGATTCATTGAATGAGTTTACCAAAAATGTAAATATTGCAGAATATACAGCCTCATGCTATATAACTAAGCTCCATTTCATGCTGAATAAACTAAATTATTAATGTATCTTACATAGGAAAACTATCTTAGATAAATTTTTACTCCAAAAAGCATTTTATTAAAATAAATTAGAAAATCTTTTTTTTTTTTTTTTTTTTGGCACTGGTCACTGATGGGTGACACTGGGTGGCATTGCTGGGCATCACTTGTCTGTACTGATCCATAATGTTGCCAGTCAGTGCCCATTTGTGGGCACTGATTGGCATGTATTGGGATTATTATTATTATTATTATTATTATTATTATTATTATTATATTTTATTTGTGAATGGCCATGGGGTACATACCTGACCATCCACATGCTGGCGGCTTCCCTGGTGGTCCAGTGTGGGCATCCGTGGGGGGGCTGCGCTAATAAACAATCAGCGCAGACCCCTCCCTGGCAGGAGAGCCGCTGGTCGGCTCTCCTATACTCGCGTCTGTCAGACGCGAGTGAGGAAAAGCCGATCAACGACTCTTCCTGTTTACATTGTGATCAGCCGTGATTGGACACGGCTGATCACGTGGTAAAGAGCCTCCGTCGGAGGCTCTTTACCGGGATCGGTGTAGCGGTATGTCAGACTGATACACTACACCACCGATCGCCGCGATGCGCATGCGGCAGCTGTTATCCTGCTTGGCATCATGACGTCCAGTCAGGATAACGGAACCACTGCCCGGCCGTCATTTTGCTATAGGCCAGACAGGAAGTGGTTAAACCTCCTTGGCTGTTCTTGTCACATGACTTGAAGGGCCACGTCCCAAAACCCGTTGTGATGACAACAGCCTCCACCTCCTTGGCTTGTGCTTCATTCACCACCCTGTGTTTCAAGCCTTGTTTTGGATCCATGTTCTCCGAGCGTATGATGTCACGCTCGGGCGCTTCCACCTGCCGGTTCCTGCTAGCGGCGTCTTCAGCTGGTCCATCGGCTCCTCCATGGCCATCTCGCCACTCGCCTCCGGGGCTCCCGTTGGGCATATCTGACCCTCCCATCTGGCTCTGTGTACACCCATTGTCCTTTTACATCAGAGTAGGCTTGGCACATAAGGAGCTTAGTTTACCACTGCAGCATTGCTCTCTACAGCTGGTCCACACTTCTCCGCCCTAAAAAGTACTATCAAATTGGTAATTATGTTGCACAGCCGTTGCATCCATGCAAAAAGATTTTTATTGTTGGTATTCATCCATTTTATTTCATGGTTACAATAATCTGACTCATGATTTTATCATGTTGACTACATCTGAGAAGTTTTTCCATGAGGAGGAACCCGATTAACACTTTCAGTTGTGGTTGCCTTTGTATGTTTGTGCCTCTTCTTCACACCTCTCCTGGTGTGTCAGTCCACACAGCTGCTCTTCGGTCTTCCATAGGATATCACACATTGTTCCCAGTGGAATACCTGTCCCATTCCCCTTGCGCCAGACTTATTAGTGTTCTATAGTAGCTCATTGACTAAAACCTATCCGAGAAGTAAAAAAAAATAAATAAATAAATAAATAAAATGAGAGAGCGGGTGGGGGGGGGGGGGGGGGGGGGGGAGGAGGTTGTCTATTCAACTAGTACCCGGGTTTCCGAAAGATCCATCTTGGAGGAATAAAACATGTTATTCTGCTTCAAAACATATACTTTGGTTACCATAGAAGGACATGCTCAAACATTTGGTATTTGGTCTTTTGTGGCATTTAGGAGATTTGGGTGGGGGGGTTACACTTCTCTTGTAATCCTTCATATTTTTTTTTTTTTTTTTTTTTTTTAACTTTAAATCCTCTTTATTGAAAAGAAACATTTTACATTAAAAAAGACGAATCGGGTCACATTCTGGAGACTGACATAACCAGCATTTACATAGATCTCAACTTTTACCATACCGTATTTACTCTAGTATAAGTCAAATTTTTCAGCACATTTTTCTGTGCTGAAAGTGCCCCCCTCGACTTATACTGGAGTCAAGCACTTTTCTGCAGCAAAAAATTTTATTTTCTGAACCGAATTTGGGGCCCCGTATCTCAGGGCCACTTGGTGCTAGAAACCCCAAATTTGGTATGCAAACCCAGTGGATCTAGTACCACACCATATCCAAAGCTGAAGTTCCTAGCACTAAGTGGCCCCGAGATACGGGGCCCCAAAATCGGTTTGTCATTCTCTGCTGCAGAAAAGTGCTTGACATTTTCTGAACCGACTTTGGGGCCCCATATCTCAGGGCCACTTAGTGCTAGGAACCCCAAATTTGGTATGCATACCCAGTGGAACTGGTACCATAACATATCCAAAGCTGGGGTTCCTAGCACCAAGTGGCCCTGAGATACGGGGCCCCAAAACTGGTTCGGAAAATGTCATTCTCTGCTGCAGAAAAGTGCTTGACATTTTCTGAACTGATATTTGGGGCCCTGTATCTCGGGGCCACTTGGTGCTAGAAACCCCAGCTTTGGAAATGTTATGGTGCTAGTTCCACTGGGTTTGCACACCAAATTTGGGGTTCTTAGCACTAAGTGGCCCCGAGATATGGGGCCCCAAATTCGGTCAACTGTGTATCTGCAGCAATGTCATTTCGGGACCCTTTGGGTTCAGAAACCCCAAATTTTGGCTGCAACTAGGGGGCATCTAGGAACCCTTAACTACCGAGTTTGAAGTTCAGGGGACCTATGGCTCCAAATGGGCACAGTGAGGCATGCAAATGGGCACAGTGATGCTGCAAATGGGCATTGTTGACCCTCTTTTCCACTTACAGTAACTGTGCATTTCTCACCCTCGTCTTATACTCGGGTCAATAAGTTTTCCCATTTTTTTTTTGTGGTAAATTAGGGCCTCGACTTATACTCGGAACGACTTATACTCGAGTATATACGGTATTTGTACAACAGTCCACAAAAAAGGCAAGGAGCATGAACATCAATAAAATACCCTCCTCTACCGAAGGGACATACAAAAATTCCCCCCCCCCCCCCCCCCTTTTTTTTTTTCCTACCCCCCCCCCCCATCCCCCCAACCCCCTCTAAACCTCACTCTCCCTCACTATTCATTCTGTGCTTCTCCCACATCACCCAATCCTTCCATATTTTCTCAAATTTTTTGTAATTACTTCTTTTCTTATATATGAGTTTCTCTCTACTAACTTTCTCCTTTACTTCTTTCACCCATTCTTCGACCGTCGGGGGTTCTTTTCTCTGCCAATTCTTGGCTATAAGCTTTTTCCCTTGAAGCGGGCACCTGACTATTGCGGTCTGTGTATCTCTCGCGGGCTGTTGCTCCTCCATTAGGCCTAGTAGGCAGGTCTTAGCACCCAGGCTCAGTGATGTCTTTAAAAATACAATTTATCCTGTCCACAATACTTTTCCAATATCTGTACAGTTTGGGGCAACGCCAGAACATGTGTAATAGATCTCCCCTCTCTCCTCCACACCTCTGGCACCCCGAGTCTTCCCTCCTCCGCATCCTAAACATCTTTAATGGTGTAAAATACCCTATATACCAGATATAAATGAGACACTACCTGTGATGGAGAGAGGGAAACCCTGGGTCCAGATGACAATACATACTCCCATTGACTGTCCGACATTTTCCCAACCTCATCCTCCCATTTCTTCCTGTTTTTATCCTCCACTCTATCCCCCTGGATCGAGATTCTTAAACTACTGTACATATCAGAGATCAGACCTTTCGTGGAATCTGAGTCGACCAGTTTTCTCAAAGAAATCATATCGCTCCATAGTGGCTCCTTACCGTTGAATTGTGCGTCTAGGGCGTGCCTTACCTGCAAGTATCTGTAGAATGAACGGTTGGGGATCGCAAATTCAAACACTAGCTCCTGGAACGTTTTTAAACTCCCAGCCTTATAAAGCTGTGAGAGAAAATGGATGCCCTGCCGATCCCACTCCTCAATCTTCCCCATTATTTTTACCTCATTAAGCTTGCTATTATCCCACAGTGGGGAAAACTCAGAGAAATCTACATAGCCCATTATTTTTTTTAACCTTGGTCCAGCTCTTGACCATCAACTGGGTAGTGGGACATCTAGTGGTAAAGGAATCTGCCTCCAGCGCTTCTACTATAGTGTCATGGTTAGTATCACCTAGTAGTACGTTATTCCCTGTTACCCCTTTCCCGGGCCTATTGCACCCTCCCATATGCTGGACCTGTGATGGCAAAAAATAGCATCCCGGGTCCGGCACTCCCAGTCCCCCCTTCTCTGCCAGTCGCCGGAGCGTCTGCAAGCCGATCCTTGCTGCACCACCTTTCCAAATCAGCTCTCTGAATAAGCTGTCCATTTTGTTGAACCAACGTTTAGCGATCCAAACAGGTGAATTGTGTATAATATATAGGATTTGCGGCATCCAAACCATTTTTATCAGGTTACAGCGCCCGGCAACCGACAGAGGCAACCGTCCCCACACCCGACATTTCTGTTTAAGTTTTTTCATTAATTGAACTAGATTTTCTGCAATATATTGTTCCGGATCCCTTGAGATATTGATCCCCAGGTATTTCAACTGATTTACTACCTTTTATTTGTGGGGTTTGATGCGGAAGGGGCTCCGTCAGAGGGTCTATAGGTAATATTGCTGACTTTTCCCAATTGATTTTTAACCCGGAAAAATGGCCAAAGTCCTCAATCATCCCCATGGCCGTCCTTAATGAATCCTGTGTGTCCCCCAGGAACAACAAAATGTCGTCCGCGTACATTGCTATTTTCTCCTCTCCTTCTTTTAAACCCCTGAACCCCCTGGGACGCCCTTATGGCCGCAGCCAGAGGCTCCATTGCCAGGGCAAACAGGAGGGGTGACAAAGGGCACCCCTGCCTGGTGCCCCTTCTTAATTGGAACCAATCTGAGCATTCTCCGTTGACTCTAATCTTTGCCCTTGGCTTGTCGTATAAAAGGCTCAGCCAATGAACAAAGCTGGGGCCAAATTGGAGTTCCGCCAACACCTTCCAAATATAATGCCACTCCAGGCAATCAAATGCCTTGGTGGTGTCTAACGAGAGGAGCGCTCTCTTACCGCTATTCGCCGTGGGGATCTGCATATTTAAATATACTCGTCTTATGTTCGTACTTGTAGCTCTGTCCGGGATAAACCCGGTTTGATCTGTATGGATTACTCTTGAGATTATTTTCTTTAGCCTTGTTGCCAGGGCCTTTGCCAGAATCTTCAAGTCCGAACATAACAGTGATATCGGTCTATATGATGCCACCTCTAATGGGTTTTTCCCCTCCTTCAGCAACATTATTATGATGGCTTCTGTCATACACACCGGCAAGTTACCGTCCTTCCCAGTGCCGTTTAGTACTTCCAAAAGCATGGGGAGCAAAAACTCCCCATACTTTTTGAAAATCTCTATGGGTAAGCCATCAGGACCAGGGGCCTTCTGGTTCGCCATGTCTGCCACAGCCCTTTGTAATTCCCCAAGTGTCAGAGGGGCCTCCAACATTTCCCTATCCTCTCTCGTGAGTGGAGTTAACTTAAGCTGACCAAAGAAAGCCCTCATTTCCCCCGCCACGTCTTCCTGTGCCGAGCTATATAGATTTTTAAAATACTCCCTAAACTCTTCCAAAATTTCTGGGTTAGTATTTTTTATTGTTCCCTCTCTTCCTTCAATCGCTGGTATGGAGTTCGGGGGGCCATTGGCCCTTATGATCAGGGCCAAGGTCCTCCCGACACACTCCCCCTCACAGGCAAACCTCCGTTTTTGAAATAACCTTTTCCTCTCCGTCTTTTCCAAAACCATTCTACTATACTCATTTTGTGTCTCTACCCACGCCTCGTATCTGGTTGGGGTTGGATCCTCAACGTACCGTTTTTCCGCTCTTTTAACCCTCTCTTTAACTTTTAGTTCTTATATCTGTGATTTTTTTTTTTCTTAGTGTGGGATATTTTTTGAATTAGGATCCCCCGGAGGAAAGCTTTCAGGGCCTCCCAAACTATCCCTAATGGAGCTGTGCCTATATTCAACTCTGCAAATTCCACCAACCTCTCCATCACAGTACCCGCGTCCTCAATGATCTCGAGCCAAAAGGGGTTTACTTTCCAGTCACCCTTATTAATGCCTCTCTCACCCTTTAAATCAATTATCACTGGTGAGTGGTCTGAAATCCCCCTTGGCTCGTAAACTATTTCTCCCACTATACCCAGCTATTCCTCATTACCCAATACTAGGTCTATCCTGGACAGGGTGGCATGTGTCCTAGAGTGGCAGGAATATTGTCTCACCCCGGGGTGCCTCTCTCTCCAGATGTCCACCAATTTCACTTCCTCACAATACTGTAGAAGCGGACTCTTAGGTCTTCCCCTACCCAGCTTTTTTAAAGGAAACCTGTCTACTTCATTATTCATGGTCATGTTGAAATCCCCGACCACTACTACCGGGACACCTGGGAGGCTCGCCATAAATTCGGTTAGGTCATCCAAAACCTCCCTCCCAAAAGGGGGAGGGATATAGATGTTAGCTAATACACATTTCCTATTCTCAATTGTGCAATAGAGAAAAATATACCGGCCTGCTACGTCCACCTTACTATGGCTGCAGGAGAAAGCTATCCCTGATTTTATCAAAACACTCACACCCCTTGAATACGGGGTGTGAGTGGAATGAAACTGCATCTGAAATTTTTTATGATCCATTATCTTAATTGATTCCTTATCCAGGTGCGTCTCCTGCAGGCATAGTATCTGAACCTTCCCCTTGTCTACCGTAGAGAGAATCATCTGCCTTTTCAAATTATCTTTAACTCCCCGAAAGTTCCAGGAACATATAGTGAGCTTCTTTTTTAATTTCCAAGTGCTATTTAAGCCACCACTACCATGCATCTGTGAGTCCTAACTCCTTGTGTCCCTTAGCAAAGTTAAACCACCTCTTTATGTGACTCCTATAATGTTTGTGAGATGAACTTCCCCTTACTTCAGAATCAACCTTCCCCCCCCCTCCCCACCACACACCCATACACATATTTCTCCCCTCCCTACCCCCCCATTATTTTTATCCCTATTGCCCAATTTTGGGCCTACCCCTGAGGCTTCTATAGTGACCGAACACATTTATTCAAGGTGAGAAAAACAGACCTACCACCCCCGGACCCAGTAAGAGGGGAACTATCCCCATTATTTCCATTGTGCTTATAAACCGACAAATTTTGCGTGTCCCCTCCCCACTCCCCCTTCAAAAAAAAAAAAAGAAGAGAAAAAAAAAAGTCCTCTCTTGATTTCCAGATCTCTTGCCTTTTCTACATTTCCTCTTCTCGCTGTACTCTTCCTATATTTTTTTCTAACCAAGTTGTGACTTCGGTGGGAGTATTGAAAAATTGAGTTTCCCCCAGTGCCACAATGCGCAAGCGTGCTGGATACAATAAAGCATAATTAATTTTCAGCTGCTGCAGCTTGCGCTTGCATTCCATAAATTTGGCTCTCTGCCTTTTGAAGCTCAGGAGAAAAGTCCGGATATATTGAGACCCTTGCACCCCTATATTGAATATTCTTCATCTCCCTTGCCTTCCGGAGAATGGTGGCTTTATCCCTGAAGCATAATAGCTTAAAAATCAGTGGTCTTGGGTGACCCCCTGGAGCCCATGTCCTAGTAGCCACTCTATGCGCACGCTCAATGGAAAAAAATTCTGATAGTGACTCCCTCCCGAATCTCTCCTTTAACCAATCTTCCATAAATTTAGCAGGGTTATTGCCTTCACAGCCTTCAGGAAGGCCCAACACCCTCAAATTCTCCATACGTAATCTGTTTTTCATACTGTCCATTTTTTGCATGCATTCATTAAGTTGTTTTTTCATAAGTGAGACTTCATGTCTTAAAGGGGAGACATCATCCTCCATCTGGCTGATCCTGTCTTCCAAGACTGCTGTCCGAGTGCAGACCACCTGCATATCATTTTTTACCGACAGTAATTCACCTTTTAAAACTTTCCATTTGTGCTGATTAGGGGTGCAACGGATCGTCACCGATCCGTGATCCGAACGGGCCAGGCTGTTCGGATCGGCACACCCGCGATCCGCGGCCTCGGGTTTTAGGAAAGGCCGCGGCTTCGGAATAGCTCCGGAGCCGCGGCCATCTTGGTACACCCGGCGGCGCTCAGCTGCATGCCTCAACTCGTGGGTCCGGCGGCTGGCTTGGCGGTGCCGGCTTCTCTTGACAGGTCAGACTAACAGCACTGTAATGTATACAGTGCGGGGGGGCGTGTGGCTTTATTACAGTGGAGGGGGGGCGTGTGGCTTTATTACAGTGGAGGGGGGGCGTGTGGCTGTATTACAGTGGAGGGGGGGCGTGTGGCTGTATTACAGTGGAGGGGGGGGGCATGTGGCTGTATTACAGTGGGGGGGACATGTGGATGTATTACAGTGGGGGGGACATGTGGATGCATTACAGTGGGGGGGGACATGTGGATGCATTACAGTGGGGGGGGACATGTGGATGCATTACAGTGGGGGGGGACATGTGGATGCATTACAGTGGGGGGGGACATGTGGATGCATTACAGTGGGGGGGGACATGTGGATGCATTACAGTGGGGGGGGACATGTGGATGTATTACAGTGGGGGGGGGACATGTGGATGTATTACAGTGGGGGGGGACATGTGGATGTATTACAGTGGGGGGGGGACATGTGGATGTATTACAGTGGGGGGGGACATGTGGATGTATTACAGTGGGGGGGGACATGTGGATGTATTACAGTGGGGGGGGACATGTGGATATATTACAGTGGGGGAGATGTGGATATATATTTTTTTTGTTGATCCGAAAATGATCCGATCCGTGACTCTGATCCGAGGAACGATCCGAACCGTGATTTTTTTGATCCGTTGCACCCCTAGTGCTGATAGGACAGTGATAGATACCTTACAACTATTTACTGCTAGGAAGATATCTCTCAGTGATGGTTCCTTCTCAGCCATTGATGCTATTCCACCATCTCCTATTTCCGTGGTTAAGCTAGGGCCCCCCTCCACCATACCGTTCACCCCCGGATCCAATGGGGCGTTCACCGCTGCACCCCCCATAGGGGCAAGGCTTCTCCTTCCAGGCTGGCTGGTTTGATGCTGGGTCCCCCCTATGTGGTTGTTCTTTTTAGGTGTCGTACTTGCATGTTGGTTTGGAGTGTGAGCAAATCGCTCCAATTTGGCGGCTACTTGACTTCCTTTTTCTTTGGGATTACGCTGTGCTAGGGCCCCTGCACCCTCCTGTGCTGTCTCCTCCAGCCCCTTTTTCCTGGTCATGGTGAACCCGTTATATGCGGTGTATACCTATAAATATATATCCCTCAGCAAGGGCTACTGCAGCCTCTCTCCTCCAATGGCTGTGTAATTCTAAGTGTCCCGTACCAATACAGGGGTTCCAGTTGCTATTTAAATTGTTTCACAGGTTTGCATCAGTCCTCCCACTATATCCTTCAACACTCGCTGCTGCGAGTCACTCACCCCTCCGGTTCAAGGCTGTTGCAGCACGAGTCAGGTCGTCTCCACACACCCGGCTACCCCCGCAGCTCCCGCTCGATCCCGGGTAGGCGCGCGCCTACCATCACAGAT
The DNA here is from genome assembly GCA_037952925.1 of Lithobates clamitans. Lineage (NCBI taxonomy): Eukaryota > Metazoa > Chordata > Amphibia > Anura > Ranidae > Lithobates > Lithobates clamitans. The sequence goes on from JBBGZY010001347.1 coordinate 531,523, forward strand.
CACACAGGCGGTGCGTCACTGTCAATCCTCCCGGGAGAGCTCCAAGTGCGAGGTTTCTCTTGCGGCTGACACCGATCCTCCTCCTTACACAGCATCTGTCACTCAGAAAATACTAGCAGGCACCACAATGACAAGCCGGCAGTGTCTCCCACTCCGATTTATCGCGAAGCTCACAGCATGAGAGCGGGGATAGAGCAGGGACTGGGTCCGGCTGCGTCTCTCTCCCTCACCTCGACATCCGGTCACGCCCCCTCCCCAATGGCAGTGCCTTTACTCAGTAAGGTGCCTTTCCAGAGCTCTTGTACTCCTTTATAGAAGATAGTATTCCATGGAAGAGGAGGTGAAACAGGGAATTTGGATCATTTTATTTATTTTTTTTTAATCCAAGGAGTGATGGCTTCCCCAAATACACAAGTTTTAGGGCAGGACCACCGGATGTGAAGGAATGTACCTCGCTGATCACACCCCCCTCCAACAGTGGTCGCTGGCAGTAGGGAATAGCTGGGCCAGGCAGGAGGGAGTCTTGTACCATCTGGTGAGAAATTGATATAAGGATTCTTGTGTTTGGGAACTAATAGAAGAGGTATGGGTCATTTTAACGATCCATTGTACCTGTGGAGGGTGAACTCCAGTCCAAGTTTGTCAGTGAGCAAGTGCCTAATGCTAATTTATACATTTGGGACAATAAATGTCTGGAGTCAGGGAGTTGTCTGCACATAGATTCAAATGCTGTAAGATTTGTCACCGGACACAGTTTATATTCTAATTTGGAAATAAAGTCAGTCCGTTAGCAATGCCTCCAGTTCGCGAATAGAAAGGTAAAATAAATATCTTGTCATTTTCCCGAAACTTGTGGCAAAATATAAAATATTCCATGGACTCAACCTGGCAAAAATCATGGATATTCCCCTAGTAGAGCTAATAGGGAATGTCGGAGGAGCATAACGACTAGTCCTATTTAACCTATCCCACATAGTCTATGTTGATCTAGTCAGGAGAGAGGTCCAATCAGAGAGACCTCCTGGACACAGAGGGGATCCACGGGGCGCCTGTCAAGTTCTTACCTGCCATTGATTTCTCTAGCCACTTCAGCCCTGGAAGATTTTGCCCCCTTCCGGACCAGAGCACTTTTTACAATTTGGCACTCTGTCGCTTTAACTGGTAATTGAGCGGTCATGCAATGCTGTACCCAAACAAAATTTGCGTCTTTTTTCCCCACAAATAGAGCTTTCTTTTGGTGGTGTTTGATCATCTCTGTGTTTCTTTTTATTTTTTGCGATTTAAAAAAAGACTGAAAATTTTGAAAAAATTAATATTTTGATATAGATATAGATATATAGTGTATGTATATTGGTTTGCGCAAAAGTATTAGCGTCTAAAAGTTGCGTAAATTCCAGAAAATATACCCTAGTTTGTAATTTGACTGCCTGTCTCATTTCTTGAGGTGCTGTAATGGCAGGGCAGTACAACACCCCCCCCACCCCAAAATGACCCCATTTTGTAATGTAGACCCCCAAGCATGTTGAGCATATTAAATATTTTTTTTTTTTTTTGTCACAAATGTTTAAAAAAATGAGAGGAAAAAAAAAAATTTACAAAGCTGTCACTGAAATGATATATTGCTCACACATGCCATGGGCGTATGTGAAATTACACCCCAAAATACATTCTGCTGATTTCTCCTGAGTACAAGTATACCACATGTGTGCGACTTTTTGGGAGCCTAGCCGCATACAGGACCCCAAAAATACAATTGCCGCCTTCAGGCTTTCTAAGAGCGTAAAATGGTGATTTCACTCCTCACTACCTATCGCAGTTTCGGAGGCCATGATATATGCCAAGACAGCACAAACCCAGCCCCCAAATGACCCCATTTTGGAAAGTAGCCATCCCAAGCTATTTGCTGAGAGGCATGTTGAGTATTTTGCAGATCTCGCTTTTTGTCACAAAGTTTTGAAAATTGAAAAAAACAATAATAAATACATTTTAACCTTTTTTTCATTTCATTTTTTATATCTATCTTGACATTTTCAGGGCCTCGGAAACTGTGATAGGTAGTAAGGAGTAAAATTACTATTTTACACCCTTAGAAATCCTAAAGGCGGTGATTGGTTTTTGGGGTCCTGTATGCGGCTAGGCTCCCAAAAAGTCCCACACGTGTGGTATCCCCGTACTCAGGAGGAGCAGCAGAATGTATTTTGGGGTGTAATTCCACATTTACCCATGTCATATGTAAGAAATAAATCCTTTAGTGAAAACTTTGTGAAAAAAAAATATCTTGTCATTTTCCTGAAACTTGTGGCAAAATATAAAATATTCCATGGACTCCACATGCCTCTCAGCAAATGGCTTGGTGTGTCTACTTAACAAAATGGGGTCATTTGGGGGGGGGGGGGGGGGGGTGGTTTGAACTGTCCTGGTATTTTATGCACAACATTAGAAGCCAAACAAACATTATAAAAAAAAATAAAGAAAAAGCCCTACAGATTAAAATGATGGGTGTTCCATTTTTTTCACAGTATTTGGGCAGCTATTTTTGAAACCCAATTTTTTTGGGGGGGGGGACGACACTTTTTTTTTTTTTTTAATTTTTATGCACTAAAACACACTATATTGCCCAAATGTTTGGTTAAAACAGGGCTTGACAAATTTGCTTGGAATCTAGGAGCCAGCTAAAAAAGTTAGGAGCCAGGTTTTTTTTTTTTTTTTTTAAACGACCGACAAAGCTTTATTTTCAATATAAAAATTACCAATCTTAAATTTACACAGAGACGACTAGAACTAATGTGACTGCTTTTATTTCCTGCCATGCAGGGACACAAGACCACCATATTCTCGCTAAGGATCCAATCGGGTCCGCCTGAAAAACTGACAGGCGAACCTGATCAGACAGCCCGTGTGAAAGGGGCCAAGCAGGGAGATGACAAATAATAAATTCATTTTAATTAACCACTTCCTTCCCGCAGGACGACTATATACGTCCTGTCTTTGAAGAGAAATACCGTTGTTATGGTAGCAGCTAGCTACCATAACCCCGGTATCTTCTTCAAGAGCCGGCGGTTCTCTTTCAGATAAAAGTGGTCTCTGCAGCAGATTAGCAGCGAGATCACTTTTATCGGCGGCAGGAGAGGGCCCCCCCTACCGCCGCTCTCCGGTGCCCTTCACCGCTTACCGTGGCCGACGTCAAATCGTCACTTCCACCCATAGCTCTTGAAGGGACATTTTTTTTTTTTTTTCAAATGACAATTTTTTTTTTTTTTTTAATCCATTTTAGTGTAAATATGAGATCTGAGGTCTTTGACCCCAGATGTCATATTTAAGAGGACCTGTCATGCTTTTTTTCTATTACAAGGGATTTTTACATTCCTTGTAATAGGAATAAAAGTGACTTTTTTAAAAAAAAAAAAAAACAGTGAAAAAATAAAAGTTAAAATAAATAAGAAAAAAAAAAAATTTAAATGTGCCCCATCCCTTGTAATATAAATAAAAGTGACACAATTTTTATTTTTTTTTAAAAACAGTGTAAAAATAAAAAGTAAAATATATAAGAATAAATAATTTTTTTAAATGCGCCCCGTCCCGCCGAGCTCTCTTGCAGAAGCGAACGCATATGTGAGTAGCACCCGCATATGAAAGCGGTGTTCAAACCACACGTGAGGTATCGCCACGATCGTTAGAGCGAGAGCAATAATTCTAGTCCTAGACCACCTCTGTAACTCAAAACATGCAACATGTAGAATTTTTTAAACGACGCCTATGGAGATTTTAAAGGGTAAAAGTTTGTCGCCATTCCACGAGCGGATGAAATTTTGAAGCGTGACATGTTGGGAATCAATTTACTCGGCGTAACATTATCTTTCACAATATAAAAAAAATTGGGCTAACTTTACTGTTTTCTTATTTTTTTAATTAAAAAAAGTATTTTTTCCCAAAAAAGTGCGCTTGTAAGTCCGCTGCCCAAATACGTTGTGACAGAAAGTATTGCAATGACCGCTATTTTATTCTCTAGGGTGTTAGAATAAAAAATATATATAATGTTTGGGGGTTCTAAGTAAAGGGAAGGAGATGAGCAGGCAGTGAAAACAGGTAGGGAAAGCTCCATTAGCATTGGTGGATGTCTTGTCATACCAACGGCCACCACCAGAGGGCGCCCGATTGCAGAAGGAACCAGGAACCATAGGACTTCAGTAGGCCGCAAAGCCGGGGCCTCAATTACCGGCGCGGCCAAGCGCGATCGCGGCGGGCGGGGGGGGGGGGGTGTCGAACGGACACGGGATACCCCAGCTGTGCCGCCCCAGGCGCCAGGTCGCTAATTCTAGTCGCAAATGCGACCTGGCGCCCGGGGTTTGTCGAGCCCTGGGTTAAAAGATGATCTTATGGCGAGTACATAGATACCAAACGCGATATTGCTTTAATGTGGTGCAGCAGCAACAAACTACATGCATTTTTAAAAGCCTTTACAGGTTACCACTTTAGATTTACAGAGATCTACTACTGTACCCTAGACTGCCGTGCTGTACCTTACGCTAATACTCCACTAGTGTGTGGTAGCGTTCGAAACATTCACCGATGCAAAGACCAGGTTGGCCAGGACAAGAGGGACAATAATAGTGGGTGTCACTCCTATATCCGTGATTTCTGCCTGTCATGCAGCCGGCTCGCTGCATTTGGATTGGGAAGTTGGGCCACAGCACCGTCTGGAAATAGAAGGGCTGTGATGATATCTTCCTGGAATTTAAGGAAGGATCCAGTTCGTCCTGACGCTTTGTATAGCACATAAGCGTTCAGCAGAGCTATTTGGACTAAGTGTACAGACACTTTTTGCACCAGCGTCTGGCCTTACAGGCAATTAAGTACGGCCCCATAAACTGGCCGTTGAGGTCCACCCCTCCCATATTTAAGTTGTATTCATGGACGCAGAGGGGTTTCTCCACAACACCAGTCACCGTTGGAATATGGACTGTCGTATCTGCGTGAAGGGAGGACAGAATAAAAATATTCCGATTATCCCTCCACTAAACTGGGAGCAAATTATTACACTTCAAGCAGGCTCTCTTCCCCCCAGTCTAAGTCGGGATTCTACAAGCTGTTGGGGGAAGCCCCGGTGATTCGATCGCACGGTGCCACATGCACCAATTCCATGATCAAACAAGTAACTAAAAAGTGGCACGCTCGTGCCACTTTTTCCACATAGCGCGGGATTCAGATGCTATGTTTGGGTTTTAGACATCCCAGTGGTAGTTATGACTACACCATGCAGACCGTTTGAGGTGTTTGTTTGAACGCACCACAATGACCGTTTGTTGAGCGATCGTGGATTCGCATAATAACATACATCTCTCTGCATTTTAAACATCCTGATACCTCCCTTTTTTTTTTTCTTCTTTGTATGTATACAAAGAAACTTTATTAAACACTATTAGCGCGACCATCCTCCGCAAGATGGCCGCGGGATCACACACATCCTGTCCACAACAAAATGGCGATCTGTTTACTTCCGGCCCTAATGATATAAATACACAATAGCAATAGCCAATCCGGTGCCCTGAGGAAGTCATGTGACATGACGTAACGCGTAGGACGTAACCGGAAACACAACACACGCGGACCGGAAGTGACGTAGCGGGGATCGAAACCGCTGTGTTTTTTTGCTGTTTTTTCGCTGCTGTTCAGCGCTTCTTTTATGTAAGCAATACTATTTTTAATAAAACCACTGGTCATACTTTATTACACTATTGGGGTCCCCTCTTTTGATTACTTCTCATATGGAACCGATGCAATGGAGGGAACATCGCCGATGACTGATAGGCACCCATAAACACCAGCATCGATCCAGGGGAAAGGAGGCCTGCACCCTAAGGATTCTAATAGGCACTTTTATTGTGCCAGGAAGGTGAGAGTTCTGGGAGCCCCTAGTGGGGACATAACACCACGAAAGTCACCAGATCTTCTATCAACGTTTATGCACTTTATCCAGTCACTATTTATTTTGCATTAGTTACTTCACTATATTAGCACTGAAGTCACTTTAACAAATGATTAGTTTTATATAGAGCAGTATTTTGTACAGATATTATTATCCCCTAGTGGGGACTTAACACCACGTAAGTCACCAGATTTTTCATCAACGTTTATGCACTTTATTCAGTCATTTTTATGCAATAGTCACTTCACTATATGAGCACTGAAGTCACTTTAAATGCATGGTTTTATATAGAGCAGTATTTTGCACAGTTATTATCATTGCTCATTTTATACCAGTTATTAGTCTTTGCGCAGAATCACAGACACAATTTATTGTTGTAGCATCTTTTATCCCTCCACTTCACTGGGAGCAAATTATTACACTTCAAGCAGGCTCTCTTCCCCCCAGTCTAAGTCGGGATTCTACAAGCTGTTGGGGGAAGCCCCGGTGATTCGATCGCACGGTGCCACATGCACCAATTCCATGATCAAACAAGTAACTAAAAAGTGGCACGCTCGTGTAATAATTGTCCATGTACAAGTGGTACCCCTTTTCGAATAAGGGTGACACCAAGTCCCAAACAATCTTGCCAGCACTCCATGTAGTCTGGGCAGTTCTCGGGCTCCACGTGACTATCTGTTCCCTCGTAAACCATAACACTATATGTATAGCCTGTTGCCCTGTCACAGAGCTTATAGAACTTGACCCCATATCTGGCACGCTTGCTGGGAAGATACTGTTTGAATGACAAGCGGCCTGAAAACTTAATTGGGGACTCATCAACGCAGACAACTTGATTGGGAGTAACACAAGGCTGCAAACTGGCTGAAGTGGTGTACGATCAAATTTAGGGTCACCCCGAGGATGACAGAGTTTATTGTCATTAAAATGCATGAACCGCAAGATCTGCTTGTATCTAGTCCTGGTCATGGAAGCAGAGAACACGGGCATATGGTGAATTAGGTCAGTGGACCAATATGACCGCAACTCACCCTTCTTTTTTTTTTTTTTGGTTATGCCCATGAGGAGGGATAGGCCCAGGAAGGTCTTGTATTCGGAGACCTTAATAGGTTTCCAATCTCTGGCAAGGGTCAACTGGGGATTAGCGGCGAGGAATTGACCAGCATACAAATTGCTTTGGTCCACAATAGATCTATAGAGATCTTCTGTGAAAAACAGCAAACAAAAATCAAGTGATGTAAAATCAACTTTTTTTTTTTCCACCTGAATTCCTTCGTTGGCCAGTGAATAGGGGAAATGATGGGCTCCCAATTAGGATTGCCCTTCCTGCAGAATATGCCACTATGGGCTCGGCAGGCTTGTGTTTTGACTTCTTGGTGGCTGCGGGACACTACTTGTGCTAGCCACCGCACCAGCTTAAACTGCACTTATGGGACTTGCCACATCACCATGTGATACTGCAGTGCTGGATGTACGACCAGGGTGTACTAGGCTGCTGGTGCTTACCAGTTCACCAGAAGGATGAGCGGCACTAGTACTGGCTCTCTGCTCCTCAACAACAGAACAGGGTAGAGTACGCCATTAGCAGGGACCACTACTCCGTCCTCAGAGCTATCTGTCAGGGTGCCACTGCTGTCTACCAGTTCGTATACTGAGCCTGAATCTGACAGATGGGTGACCTCCTCTTCACTCTCATCTGTCCTGCTCAGAAACATGTAGGCCTCTTCACTAGTGTACTTCTTCTGTTTTTACATTTTGGCCTCTATTTACAGGTACAACTAGTGCGACTCCCATGCAAAAAGAGCAACTGCTTCAATCTCTAACAATAAAACTGTTAGCGTTCGCAGGGATCAGGTCTGACTCTGCGAATGCTGCAGTTATGTGTGTTTGTTTTGTAAGTGACAGTGATCGATTGATACTGCACTTGGGTGGGCTGAGGTGAGGAGCTAAATGCAGGTACTAGCAGGTATCTGGGCTGATCCCGCTAATGCTGTGTTTTTGGGAACCCTAAACTGCTGGGGACACTAGTATAATCAGATATTGATCCATTCAGACACTATATACTAGTAAGGGAGGTGTATAGTGCGTGCGTGGGTGTTAGCGCTACTGGCACTAATCTGACGCTGCCTGGGGCGACGCAGACCCTATCTGACGCTAAAACCTAACTGATGTCACCAGCCGAGTGATCAGGGGGTTAAACCTTTATTAGATAATATACGGCTGGTACCCTAGCTATAAAAAAAATTAACTAACCAGCGTCACCTGTGACACTAATACGGTGATCACTGGTGATGGGGGGGGGGGGGTTAACTAGGGGGCAATTGGGCTTAAAACCTTTATTAGTTAATATATGGGGGTATCCTGACGCTATAAAATCCTGATGGTGAAACTAACCAACTAACTGGCATCACCCGTGACACTAATACGGCGATCAGAAAATAGATCTACAGGGGGTGAAAGGGTTAACTGGGGGGTGATCAAGGAGTTAAACCTTTTTATTAGGGGGTTAATGGAGGGTACCCTAAAGCTATCTGGGCCTATTACGAGTTGCCCTAACGCTGATTAGTATCACAAGTGACACGAATGCAGTGATCAGTGAAAAATCTGAAAACAATTGGTGACACAGTGACAGGGAGTGAAGGGGTTAACTGGGGGGCAAAATGTGTGCCTACGTGTACTGTGTCAGTGTAGTGTTGGTACAACTCATTTGTGCTGCTCATTTGTGAGTCTGCTGGAACTCTGTCCAAGTTGAACTGGTCTAAGTGGTGAGTTAAAACCAGAGTTTAAAACAAGAGGTTATAACAGGGGTCATAGTACCTGTGTAGTGTGAGTACCTGAGTGTTGTCTGAGTAGTGTGTGTGTGGATCGTTAGTACTTGTGTATTATGTACTGTATACTTGTGTATTGCGAGTGCATGTAGGTCTGTGAGTGGTCTGTGAGTGCGCGTAGGTCTGCGAGTACCTGTGTATTGTCTTGAGTATAAGTGTCAGGAAGCTAGTTGTTAGGTAATTTGGACAAGATATAATCCCCAATCCTCATTAAATCTAATAGGTACTATGCCCAGCGGGTGTGGAGAGGCGACTCTGTACATCTTGTGGCATGTATGCGTTTCTTGATCATCCGATCGAGGGTGAATACTGCTGTGCAAAATGTAAGTGCATTGTTTCCCTGGAAGCCCAGGTTCTGATTTTGGGGAAGCAACTGTCAGCACTGAGAAGTCCCTCCATACTAAAGGAGAGCCAGGAACGTACACGGCAGGGGCCAGCACAGAGGCGGGTGGAGACAAAGAGGTGCAGGCACTAGCAAAGAGTAGATGGGTGACAGTCAAGAAGGGTAGAGGGGGAAGTGCCAGGGAGGCCGATCCAGGGCTGGAGCATCCCAATAAGTACGCTCCAATGAGTGACATTGGTGAAACCAGTCAGGGACCAGCACTGCTGGAGCTGAGGACTCTCCTAGCTGCCAGGGCAAGAACTCCAGTGAGAGTGGGGGGGGGGGGGGGGTGAAGGGAAAGATAGATTCTGGTGGTAGGTGACTCAATTCTTAGAAGAACAGAGAGAGCAATCTGTAACAAAGACCTGGAGGGGCCGAACAGTATGTTGTCTACCGGGCGCTTGGGTTCAGCACATTACAGATTTGGTGGACAGATTACTGGGAGGGGCTGGGGAAGACCCAGCTGTCATGGTGCACGTTGGCACCAATGACAGTCAGAGGAAGATGGAGTGTCCTAAAGAATGATTTTAGGGACTTTAGGAGCTAAATTGAGGAAAAGGACCTCCAAGGTAGTATTCTCAGGAATACTACCAGTACATCAAGCCACACCAGAAAGGCAGAGGGAGATTAGGGAAGTAAACAAATGGCTGAAGAGCTGGTGTAGTAAAGCGTTTGGGTTCCTGGAGGACTGGGCCGACTTCTCAGTCGATAACCGGTACTATAGAAGGGACAGACTGCACCTAAATGAGGAGGGTGCAGATCACCTGGGACTGAAGATGGCCAAAAAGTTAGAGGGGTTTTAAAACTAGGTGATGGGGGAGGGTCCAGAGGTAGAGATAGTCAGCGCAGAACATATTCCAGAGGGCAGTATTGGGGGCATTAGTGATAGGTTGACCAAAGCACAAAAACTCAAGGTAAGTATAGTAGCAAGTCCTAGTTGCAATCTCGGAACACCCAATACAAGGATAATATGCGACCGGTCTAAACTACGTGACATGTTCACCAATGCTAGGAGCCTGGCAGACAAGATGGGTGAACTAGAGAAACTGTTGTACGAGGAGGATTTGGATTTTGTGAGAATTTCAGAGACCTGGTTCAACAGCTCTCATGATTGGCTGGCAAACATTCAAGGGTATACCCTTTATCGCAAGGATAGAGAGGGTAAAAAAGGGGAGGGGTATGCCTATATATCAAGAATAATGTACAAGTGAAATGTGAGAGATTACATCACTAAGGGAGCTAGGGAGGAGGTGGAATCCTTTTGGGTAGAGCTCCAAAGGGATGAAGCTAAGGGGACAATAATACTGGGAGTATGCTATAGGCCCCCTAACCTGAGGGAGGAAGTGGAGACAGATCTCCTATCACAATTTGGATTAGCAGCAAGGATGAGAAGTGTTATCATAATGGGGGATTTTAATTCTCCAGACATAGACTGGGCAGGGGGAACCGTGCATTCATCTAAGGCTCGCCAGTTCCTTAATGTCTTGCAGGACAATTTTATGGGTCAGATTGGTAGACGCACCAACTAGAAATAAAGCATTACTGCATCTATTGATTACCAACAATACAGACTTGATCACGGATGTGGAATTACGGGGCGATTTAGATAACAGCGATCACAGGTCAAGGGAATACAAAGACACTGAATTTCAAAAGAGCCAACTTCCCTAAACTACGAACCTTGCTAGAAGGCATAAATTGGGATAAAATCTTAGGAACAAAATACGGATGAGAGATGGGTTTGCTTTAGGAGCATATTAAATAAGGGCATTAGCCGATGCATCCCATTGAGTAATAAATATAAATGCGTGAACAAAAGTCCTGGATGGCTTGACTCCAATGTAAAAAATGCATATAAAAGCAAAGGAGAAGGCCTTCAAAAAATACAAGGTTGAGGGATCATCAGCATTCAGACTTTATAAAGAATGCAATAAGGATGGCTAAGATAGAACATGAAAGACACATAGCGGAGGAGAGCAAAAAAAAATCCCAAGAATTTCTTTAAGTATGTAAATGGTAAAAAAGGTAGGACAGACCATATTGGCCCCATGAAGAATGAGGAAGGACATCTGGTTACAAAGGATGGGGAGATGGCGAAGGTATTGCATTTATTCTTCTCCTCAGTCCTCATGAGGGAATCGGGGGGGGGGGGGGCTTCAGTAACCAAAACTGCAGTGTTAATCCTCATGACGCATCACAGGAAGCACTTCCATGGTTAACCAAGGACAGAATTAAAATTAGACTTGAGAAACTTAACTTTAATAAATCACTGGGACCAGATGGCTTGCACCCGAGGGTACTTGGGGAACTCAGTTAAGTGATTGCCAGACCGTTGTTCCTAATTTTTACAGACAGTCTACTGACTGGAATGGTACCAGCTGATTGGAGAAAAGCCAATGTAGCACCAATATTTAAAAAGGGCCCAAAATACATCCCTGGGAATTACAGACCAGTTAGCCTAAAATCAATAGTATGTAAACTTTTGGAGGGGATAAGGGACTATATACAAGATTTTTAGTAATGAGAATGGTATCATTAGCAGTAATTGGCATGGATTCATGATGAATCGTTCTTGCCAAACTAATCTACTAGCCTTCTATGAGGTGGTGAGTTGCCAGCTAGATAAAGGAAGGCCCGTAGACGTGGTGTATCTGGATTTTGCAAAAGCATTTGACACAGTTCCCCATAAATGTTTACTGTACAAAATAAGGTCCGTTGGCATGGACCATAGGGTGAGTACATGGATTGAAAACTGGCTACAAGGGCGAGTTCAGAGGGTGGTGATAAATAGGGAGTACTCGGAATGGTCAGGGGTGGGTAGTGGGGTCCCCCAGGGTTCTGTGCTGGGACCAATCCTATTTAATTTGTTAATAAACGACCTGGAGGATGGGGTAAACGGTTGAATCTCTGTATTTGCAGACAATGCCCTAAGCAGGGCAATAACTTCTCCGCAGGATGTGGAAACCTTGCAAAAAGATCTGAACAAATTCATGGGGTGGGCAACTACATAGCAAATGAGGTTCAATGTAGAAAAATGTAAAATAATGCATTTGGGTGGCAAATACATGGATGCAATCTATACACTGGGGGGAGAACCTCTGGGGGAATCTAGGATGGACAAAGTAGTAGATGATGGGCTCAGCAATGGCATGCATCCAAGCTGCTGCTAACAAAGCAAACAGAATAATGGCATTAAAAAGAGGATCAACTCCAGAGATAAAACGATAATTTTCCCGCTCTACAAGACTCTGGTCCAGTCTCACCTACAGTATGCTGTCCAGTTCTGGGCACCAGTCCTCAGGAAGGATGTACTGGATTTGGAGCGAGTACAAAGAAGGGCAACAAAGCTAATAAAGGGTCTGGAGGATATTGGTTATGAGGAAAGGTTGCGAGCACTGAATCCTCTCTGGAGAAGAGACGCTTGAGAGGGGATATGATTTCAATATACAAATACCGTACTGGTGACCCCACAATAGGAATAACATTTTTTCGCAGAAGAGAGTTTAACAAGACTCATGGCCACTCATTAAAATTAGAAGAAAAGAGGTTTAACATTAAACTACGTAGAGGGTTTTTTACTGTAAGCGGCAAGGATGTGGAATTCCCTTCCACAGGCTGTGGTCTCAGCAGGGGGCATCGATAGTTTCAAGAAACTATTAGATCAGCACCTGAATGACCACAACATACAGGGATGTACAATGTAATGCTGACATATAATCACACATAGGTTGGACTTGTGCCTTTTTTTTTTTTTTTCAACCTCACCTACTATGTAACTCCGTTTTTAGATGTCCTCTCTCCGTGCTCTGGAACTGAAAAGAATTCCAGGATGGGAGGTGACATCACTTCCTCTGACTGTGTTTACATTAGAGGCAGAGGAGGCATTTCATTGGTCAGAACTGATCAGCAGGTCCAGGCCAATGATAAACTGATCGGTTCTGCAACAAACCCGATCGCCACGGGCGCAATCGACGTACGGGTACATTAGTTTGCACACCCGTGCCATTCTGCCGACATATAGCGGCGTGAGCCGGTTGGGAACCGGCTAGAGGGACCCATATTTTTGATGTATCATGGCACTAGTTCAATATACAGTTGTGCCCATAAGTTTACATACCCTGGCAGAATTTATGATGTTCTTGGCCATTTTTCTGAGAATATGAATAACACAAACTTTTCTTTCACTCATAGTGTTTGGCTGAAGCCATTTATTATCAATCAACTGTGTTTACTGTGTTTTTTTTTTTTTTTTTTTTTAACATCATAATGACAACAGAAACTACCCAAATTACCCTTATTAAAAGGTGTGTGTGTGTATATAAAAGGTCAATGAGTTTCTGGACTCCTGACAGACCCTTGCATCTTTTATCCGGTGCTGCACTGATGTTTCTGGATTCTGAGTCATGGGTAAAGGAAAAGAATTGTCAAAGGATCTGTGGGAATAGGTAGTTAAACTGTATAAAACAGGAAAGGGATATAAAGATATCCAAGGACTTGAGAATGCCAAACTCTAATCAAGAAGTGGAAAATGAGGGGTTCTGTTGAAACCAATCCACCGTCAGGTAGACTAACAAAAATTTCAGCCACAACTGCCAAGAAAATTGTTCGGGGTGCAAAGAAAAACCCACACATAACTTCAGGTGAAATACAGGACTCTGAAAACAGGTAGTGTGGCTGTTTCAAGATGCACAATAAGCAGGCACTTGAAGAAAGATGGGCTGCATGGTCGAGTAGCCAGGAGAAAGGCATTACTATCCAAATGCCACAAAGTATCCCCCTTACAATGCGCCAAACGGCACAGACAAGCCTCAAACCTTTTGACACAAATTTGTTTGGAGTGATGAGACCAAAATTGAGCTTTTTGGCCACAATCATAAATGCTACATTTGGAGAGGAGTCAACAAGGCCTATGATGAAAGGTACACCTTTCCTACTGCGAAACACGGAGGTGGATCGCTGATGTTTTGGAGATGTGTGAGCTACAAAGGCACAGGAAATTTGGTCAGAAATGATGGCTAGATGAATGCAGTATGTTATCAAAAAATACTGGAGGAACATTTGCATTCATCAGCCAGGAAGCTGCGCATGGGACGTACTTGGACATTCCAACGTGGTAATGATCCAAAACACAAGGCTAAGTCGACCTGTCATTTTCTACAGCAGAATAAAGTGAAGGTTCTGGAGTGGCTATCTCGGTCTCCTGACCTCAATATCATTGAGCCACTCTGGGGAGATCTCAAACGTGCAGTTCATGCAAGACAGCCCAAGAATTTGCAGGAACTGGAGGCTTTTTGCCAATAGAAATGGGCAGCTTTACCATCTGAGAAGATAAAGAGCCTCATCCACAAATACCACAAAAGACTTCAAGCTGTTATTGATGTTAAAAGGGGCACTACACGGTATTAAAAACTGGGGTATGTAAACTTTTGATCAGTGTAATTTGGGTAGATGCTGTTTGATTATAATTTAAAAAGAGTAAACACCGTTAATAAATGGCTTCAGCGAAACACTAACCATGAGTGAAAGAAGTTTTTGTGTTCATATTCTCTGAAAAATGGCCAAGAAATCATAAATTCTGCCAGGGTATGTAAACTTATGAGCACAACTGTACGTACTAGTGCCATAATTTTATAATGGAGAGCTACGTAAGGAAGACCAAGTCCTCTGTCTAGTTTGGACCAACGAACGAAGGATGTTGTAAGATAACCTAGGATGTCTGTCCTGCCATATGAAGGTCAGGAAGGCCCTACGTAAGCGTCTAAAAAAAAAAAAAAAAAAAAGTCTGTATATGAGTCCCATTTTAAACACGGGGCCCAAAAATATTTTGCATTTCTCCACTGTTAATGGTTTCCATCCATAGGGATAGGCATAATTGTTGGCGATTAAAATGTTGGGCATAGAGGTTGCACTGGTCCACAATTTAAGTAATCCGTAAAACTAAATGGGGGGGGGGGGGGGATCTAATTTTCCATGTTGGCCTTAGCACCTGGCTGGGCAGTAAAAGGGGATGTTAGCTGCTTCTTAGTTAGGGGGAAGCCATAGAGGGTTTTGAAGTGCATATGGGCCCTAACCGTTTGGGGCTGACGTGACACCTCACTAGTACCTGGCTTTTCTTGCAGAGGTACTCCATTTCTGGTGGATGCCACTGCGCTACCAGTGGTTGCCACTGCGCTATCTGTGTTAGCGCGCTCCTCGCCAGAATGCCCTTGTTTGGGCACACTTTTCTCCTCTTTTTGTTAATGTCCCAATACTTTAACAATGGCTCGTAATCCTAATCCGACACAAAGCACTCTCGGTCATAATTTGGTATGCCTCCTCACTTCTAAAGTATTTTTTAGACATAGTGGTGACTGTGGGCTGTGAGGACACACTGCTGTGATCGGGCACTCGTACAGATGAGGCTGCCCTGATGAGTGCTGATGAGGCTGCAATGGTTAGACTGGGAAGGAAGGTAACATGCCTGGCCAAACCAACCCCTGGTGTTCCTCAAACATGACCAATAAGGAACAAAAAGAGGGTCCACATAGTATAAAACTGTGTAAACTTTTTTTATTTTGAGAAAAGGTTACTAAATCCTTTAAAATGGTAGTTCCCAGGATAAAAACGACTTGGCTCTTTTGGCTTGGCTAGTTCAGAAATACACTACAGTCTATGTTTCGTCATATGTGACATCAGGGTGACTGGGGGAGGGTCCAGATCTAGCGTTGACCAGAGTGGAACAAATTCGAGAGGGTAGTATTGGGGGCATTTAGTGGTAGTTTAACTGACTAAAGCACCTAAACCTGAGGTAAGTATAGTAACGAGTCCTATTTGCAACTTCGGAACACCCAATAAGGAGATGGTATGTGTCCGTGTAAAACTGTGTGGCTTGTTCATTAATGCCAGGAGTCTGGCGGACAAGGTGGGAGAACTAAAGCTGCTATTGTACAAGGAGAATTTAGATTTTGTGGGAATTTCAGAGACTTGGTTCAACAGCTCTCATGATTGGCTGGCAACCATCCAAGGGTATTCCCTATCTCGTAGAGATAGGGTAATAAAAAGGGGGGGGGTATGCCTATATATCAGAAATGATGTACAAATGAATGTGAGGATGACCTCACTAATGGAGCAGTGGAGGTGGTGGAATCCTTATGGGTAGAGCTACAAAGGGAGCAAACCAAGGGGCGAGTAAATGCAGCCTCACTATTGCAGCTTCACCAGTGCCCATTATTGCAGCTTCATCAAATACAGCCTATCGGTGTCCATAGAATGCATGAAAGTGAAAAACCTCCTTTACAACCACTTTTAACCCCCCCCCCCCCCAAACAGTTAATCTACAATGCTGCTTGTAATATGCAGCACAAAGGGGTTAATGTATTGCCATTGGTCACTGATGCTTTAGTGACCAGTGGCAATTAACACCATTGTGCTGCATTAGTGGCACCAGTGTCAGTGTTTATTAACCCTTTCATGCTGCATCATAAAGGGGTTAATTAGCACTGCCACTAATGCAGCACAAAGGGGTTACATTCACTCCCTCCATGCTGCATATTACAAATAGCACTGTAGATGAATTGACATCCCCACCCCACCCCCACCCCCATTAAAAAAAAAAAAAAGTTAAGCACTGCAGTTTGAGGACAGAGATAAGACAGCAATACAGTCAGAAATGTTATCAGCCTCTGCTCACTCGCTTGTCCGCTTGACAGTGGGAGCTCCGGGCAGGTAACAGCAGCAGCACTTCTTTTCCATCCAGCGCTCCCAGCCTCTGAATGACATCACAATGGGCTGAACCTAGGAAGCTCCTGTCGGAGCGGAGATCACTCTGCCTGACGGGGAAGTGTCTGTGTGAGTAACACTGGCCGGGTGCAGGAGCACACTTGCTCCGCAGGCAGCTCTGCAAATATAAAACTATGTAGCGGCGGCCGCAGGGTGACCACATTTCCAAACTGCCATTCAGGGACGCCCGCTTCCTAAAAAAAAAATGGGGGGGGGGGGGGGGGGGGGAATATGTAGTCTCGTGGTTGATGGGGAATTCGGCGGCAGGTGTCAGATATGGATATGGTGTCAGGATGATCAAATCACATTATTTATATTTCTACATTGTAATATGAAATAGTTCAACTCGCCATAATGCAGAATCAGAGAATCAGTGGGAGCCCTGAGCATGTCGTTTGCTACCATTACCAAATGCAGCGTGTCACTTGCCACCATTGCCTGCCGCCAGATGCAGCGTGTCACTTGCCACCATTGCCTCCCACCAGATGATCTGATCCAGCAGCACACAGAACATACACCAAATGACCAGTCCTGGCTGCTGCCACTCCCTCTCCATGCTGGCAGGTCGCGGGCGCAGAAGGATGTGGGTGGAGAGGAGACACTGGAGAGTCAAGATCACACCATTCCCTGATGCTTGCCGCTGAGTGCCAATGTGGGTGAAGACAACAGTGTAGCGTTAAGCGCGGACCTCTCTCCCGGCCTCATTGAGAGTGAGAGTCTGATGTTGCTGGTTGCTAGACGCCAGGTGGGGCCGGCCCTAGCAACCAGTTCTGGAAGTGTAGGGAAATGTACAGTAGTTGCTGGTTAATAGGGGTGGCTGTGTCCTCAATTTACTTGGCATCAGAGCAGCCCGCACAGCTGGTGTACCCCCTACCCCTGGTGCACGTACCCCCAGGGGTACGCGTACCACGGGTTGAGAAACCCTGTCTTTACAGAACAATTTTATGGGTCAGATGGTAATTACACCAACAAGGAACAATGCGTTACTAGACTTGCTGATTATTAAGAATACAGACCTAATCACAGATGTGGATTTACGGGCCAACTTAGGAAACAGCGACCGCAGTTCTATTAGTTTTAGTATAAATCAAATGGGAAACGTAAGGGGAATACAAAGACGCTGAATTTCAAAAGAGCCGACTTCCATAAACTACGCTCCTTGCTAGAAGATATTAAATGGGATAAAATCCTGGGAACAAAGAACACGGAGGAAAAATTAGTGCTTTAGGAAACTATTAAAAAAGGGTATTAGCCAGTGCATCCCTATGGGAAATGAAGTTGAAAGAGCTAACAAGTCCTGGGTGGCTTAACTCAATCGTAAAAAATGCATGTAAAAGCAAAGAAGTCCTTCAAAAAATACAAGGCTGAGGGATCATCGTCAACATTCCAACTTTTACAAAGAATGCAACAAGAAATGTAAGAGTGCAATCAGGGCGGCTAAGGTAGAACACGAAAGGCAAATAGCGGAGGAGAGTAAAAAAGAAAAAATCCCTAGAAATTCTTTAAGTATATAAATAGTAAAAGAGGGAGGTCAGATCATATTGGCTCCATTGAGAATGATGAAGGGAATCTGGTTACAAAAGACGTAGAGATGGCGAAAGGTATTGAATTTATTCTTCGCCTCTGTCTTCACAAGGGAAACTGGGGGAGGATTCAGTAACCAAGAATGCAATGTTTAGCCTCATGACACGTTACAGAAAGCAGCCTCATGGCTAACAGAGGATAGATTTAGGAATAGACTTGAAAAACGAACAAGTCACCGGGACCAGATGGCTTGCACCCAAGGGTCCTTAACCACAACCCTGAAAGATTTGGCTGCTCAATGACCAGGCCATTTTTTGCGATACGGCACTGCGTCGCTTTAAATGACAATTGCGCGGTCATGCAACGCTGTACCCAAACAAAACTGACTCCCCCCCCCACAAACACACACAAATAGTGCTTTCTTTTGGTGGTATTTGATCATCTCTGCAGGTTTTTGTTTTTTGCGCTATTAAAAAAAAACAAAACAAAAAAAAAAGTCAAATTTGAAAATAACACTATTTTGTACTTTTTGCTATAACAAATATAATAAATAAAAAAAAATCTTTCTTCTTTCTTCTTTTCGTTCCTAGCTATTAGGAACTCACGATCTGCATCTCCTCTCAGAACAGGGATTTGTGTGTTTACACACACGCACGTCCCTGTTCTGCCTCTCGTGCACACAATCGCTTGTGGCGGCGGTCATCGCGACCGGTCACGAGCATCGGCACCCCCGCAGTGCAGCGTGCGCCTGCTATCCCGCTTAAAGGAGCCGACGTACAGCTACGACGGCTCGCGGGATTGTGCCGACCTGCCGCAGTATGATGGCGGCTGGTCGGCAAGTGGTTAAGGAACTCTGTCTGGCAATTACTTGACTTTTGTTCCTTAATTTTAAGAACCGTCTACTGCTGGGATGGTACCAGAAGATTGGAGAAAAGCCAATGTAGCACCAATATTTAAAAAAAGACCAAGATATATCCCTGGGAATTACAGACCAGTTAGCCTAACGTCATTAGTTTGCAAGCTCTTGGAGGGGATAATCGGGGACTATATACAAGATTTTTGTAATAACGGTATCATTAGCAGTAATCGGCATAGATTCATGAAGAATCGATCTTTCTTTATCGTACATCATGGGACACAGAGCCCTAAGTAATTACTTAATGGGTTATGGGCCACCTTCAGGTGATGGACACTGGTATATCCAATACAGGAAGTTCCCTCCCCTATATAACCCCTCCTGCCAGGAGCACATCAGTTTTTTTTGCCAGTGTCTAAGGTGTTGGTTACGAGTGAAGATGTTCTCTGAGGAGCTCCAGGAGGGATCCATGCTGGATTTAAATAACCTCCCACACACCAGATCCATCCAAGCCACTCAGGCCACAGGATGGTACCCGGGCCTCGCATAGAACGAGGTTTTGCCTGTAAGCCTCTTTGAGGGCTGGACCCTAGGAACCAGGACTCTTTTGGTCATGCTACATTACCTAAAGTTGCTCCTGAGGGGTTGCTATACAGGTCCAAAGGAGTGGAACCCCTAATATAGGGACCCGGTCTTTGATAGTTTACTAACGCTGCCTGCCGTGATGGGTCAAGTTTGGATCTGTCTGTTTTCAGCAGTATACTGCAGAGAGGAAAAGGTAAGGGAAGAAGCTTAGGAACTGTAAAAACTCCACCTATGCCTTTTTTTTTTTTTTTCTTCAATATGAAAAACATTGCAATGCCTTTTAAAATCTCCACTAGAGGGAGTAAAGATGCACATAACTTGCTACGTTGCTTCTCAGCAGCTCTGTGTCCAGCTTCAACAACGTGTGTGTCCCAGTAGCCAGGAGGGGGTTCTTAATTGAATTAGGTGTTCCTCTCCCCCCAGTTGGGGAAACTAAGGGGCTGGGGGTACAGCATTTTTATTATATACTATGGCTCCGGCTGAAACAGTTATTTAGTCTCAACTGCTAAGTAAAATCCGCCCCCCCCCCCGAGGGGTGCGGGCGGCTTCTTTATTACCATGACATTTTAGTATTTTTTTTTTTTTTTACCTGCCTTTTAGATAAAGTCTTGTTGCGCCCCAT
This sequence comes from Lithobates clamitans, assembly GCA_037952925.1. Taxonomy (NCBI): domain Eukaryota; kingdom Metazoa; phylum Chordata; class Amphibia; order Anura; family Ranidae; genus Lithobates; species Lithobates clamitans. The sequence continues at coordinate 552,004 of JBBGZY010001347.1, forward strand.
GTAATGTGGAAACCTGCCAAGAACGCCAGATGGCGGGTGCAGTCTCCTCTCCTTTGGGTCTGCAGTACAGACCCGAAAGCTGTCTGTGCGTGCAGGCTAAGGTTAATTTTTTAAGAGGAGGACGGTTTACTGGAAGGGGCAGGGCCTAAGGCAGGCGGCAGTGTGCAGGACTCAGCGTCCACATGGAGCACACGCTGGGACGCCAATCAGGCTCACACCTGAAGTTCTTTATAAAGCAGACGCTCCTATGACAGAAGGTCTCTATCAGAGCAGCTGAAATGAAGAGTCTGTCACACAGGACACAGGAGCACTGGGGCACAAAAGGGGTGTATACAGGCATTTCCAGTACAGGAAATACATTGTTACTCAGCATCAAGCTGATTTTTATGGTGCCATTGTTATTTCTAGACTATTGCTCAGCAAGTAGTACATTTTACTAGAGTGCCTCTGCGTTTGTGCTTGGCACTATGGCTTCCAGTTACCACAGAGGTACCAAAAGTTCCACCCCCAAGCGCCCCCCCAATTCACCAAACGATGGAATGTACCAGCAGTTGACTCTGTGATTTCCAGTGTGAATAAAAGTCTAACTCATCCAGTAGACAATGCACAAATGCTTAAAATCCAACAGAGGGTTGCTACTCCTGTTAAATTCCTCTTTTTCCTTGGCAGGGGCCGTTACTCAGCCTGCAGTTTGCAGCAATAGGCATCTGTCAGTCCCTAAGGAACCAGTTTAGACAGGCCCTTAAAGAGGTCCCTGCATACAGGCCCGCTATTTGGCTGAACTACCAAGGGCGCTATGTTTTTGTCATAGACGCCATGAAAGACTATTCACCAGCCGTCCCGCCTTGCGCTTATGCTAGTACACATGCGTAGGACCCCGTGGTTAAAAGATTGGCCAGCCGAAGCACCTTGCAAAAGGCTTCTGACTAGTTTTCCCTTTTCATGGGGATTGACTATTTGGGGGGGATTTGGTCAAATACATCCAAATGATTTCTAGTGGGAAAGGTACTCTTTTGCCCAAAAGAAGGTATAAACGTCCTCTTATTTAAACTGACTCCTTCCCCTGCACCAGGGGCATCTGTGACGGCCTCCATCGTCAGACTCTAGAGGAAAGCCTCAGGGTCAGGCCCAGGCCCAGAAAACATTTTGGCCCCCTGTATACATGACTGAAAATGCGTTTTTCCTCCGCCCTGCAGGGCCTAGAAGGAAAATTAGCGACTTTAATCGCATCCGCTATCCAAAAGGATAGGAAGCGTGTTAGAAAATCAATGTTTCCCTATGGGAGCCGTCCTAACTGGTCCGACTTTGAAAATGCTCCCTGTACTACGTTGGTCCAACTTTGATCCTACTTCAGCCCATTGACTATCATTGAAATCGGATCGCCGTCTCACTTCCGGCGTAGGGGGTTCCCCTTAAAGTCCATACCAGACCCAAGGGCCTGGTATGCTCCTGGAGGGGGAACCCATGCCTGTTTTTTATTTAAAATTTGGCGTAGAGTTCACCCTCAAGATTAATGCCAAACACAGTGCCAAGTCGGATCCCCGTTCATTGAAAGTCGGACACATGGCTTCAAGTTGGAGGGCAAAGTCGGATCCAAAGTAGGATGGCTGTTGTGTCGCACCAGTGTCAACCTGGCCTGAGGCTGGCCATACATGGTCGAATTTCGATAACTTTTTCTTTTGCAAATCAGAAAATTTGTACGTTTTGTGATCCAATGGTGCCACCATTGATTTCGAAATTCAGCCAACTAAGCCTTCAATTTCACCTCATGTTGCTACAGAAAATAATTTTTGTGGCTGAGAATCTTCTTTTCTTTTTCAGGAATTTTTCTTTTTCGATTTACATTTCTTGCACGATTCTCCCATCATTGATTAGAAATTTGTTCATTTTTCAAAAAATTTCCAACATGTCCAGTTACTCAAATTCGATGGCCGCACAAAAATCTGCTGTTGCTGCAGCCCACTAATGGTGCAAAATACTGACGAAAATTCTTAGATAAGATTTTCGAAATTTTTTTTTTTCGAAATTCGACCCATGTATGACCTGCCTAACTTTCACACAGACCAAATAATTTACACTGATTTGGGTTATATTTACCAGAGACATGTAGCAGTATGAATTTTGTAAGAATAAAAAATACTAATTTGCTAAATTTTTATAACCGAAACGAAGAAAATTGCGCCTTTTTTTTTTTTTTTTTTTTTTTTTTTTTTCAGAATTTTTGGTCTTTTTTTCATGGCACAAAAAATAAAAATCCCAGAGGTGATCAAATACCACCAAAAGAACGCTCTTTGTGTGACAAAAGGGGCAAAAATTTCATATGGGTACAGCGCTGAAAATTTGGTCTGGTTAGGAAGGGGGTTTAAGTGCCCAGTGGGCAAGTGGTTAAACTGCGTAGAGGGTTCTTTACTATAAGAGCAATAAGGATGTAGAATTCTCTTCCACAGGCAGTGGTTTTAGCAGGGAGCATAGATTATTTAAAAAAAACAATTAGACCTCAGCGACCATGGTCCTCTTCATCAGGAGCTATCAATGTGGACTTTATGTGTGCCATCTAAATGGAATGACAAGTTTTCGTGATATATCAAGAAAATATAACAAAATTTTACACACTGTGTAATAGCATTTCCATGGGGATATGTGGGATATGTGAATTCCTATTCATGGACTCGTACATCTCCCAGGGGTCACACAAGCCCTTCTCTCTCCTTATCCTCCTCCTCCAATATAGTTTCACTTCAAGCTCTTCTGAGTAGTTTTCATATATTATATAATTTACCTTTTGCTTTAAAGTCATCGTAAGGGTTCGTGGGGTTTTTTTTTTCTTAAAAAGAACAAGCGTGTCATACTTGCCTCCACTGTGCAGCTTGTTTTGCACAGAGTGGCTCTGAACATCCTCTTCTGGGATCCCTTGGCGGCTCCTCCCCGCATCAGATAATCCCCTAGGCGAAGCGCTCTCCCAAGGGGTTACCTTGGGGGGGCGCTCCCAAGTCCAGCATTCGGCGTCCATAGCCGCCGAAAGTTTGACTCGGCCCTGACCTCATTGGATTTGATTGACAGCAGCGGGAGCCAATGGCTGCGCTGCTCTCAATCTATCCAATCAAGAGCCGAGAACCCTGGACAGAGACAGCGGGTCCCCGCCGGTCACGTTCCAGGGCTCAGGTAAGTGAAAGAGGGGGGCTGGGGGCCGGTCACTGCCTGGTGTTTTTTCACCTTAATGCATAAGATGCATTAAGTTGAAAAAACACACAGGTTTACAACCCCTTTTTAATATCACCATTCCATTTAGATCAAAAGAATGTGTGAGTTTATTGGCTTTATCCTAGGATAAAGAGAATTTATCACAAACTGTTATTTCCCTTAATGTCTTTCAGGACAGCACTTGAGAGAGTGACTCCTCCCCTTGCAAACTGGAAACCCCTCTTCCACCAAACTTTAAAAGGAGGCTCCTTTCCACACATTGTCAGTTTTTGTGTTTCCTCCTGAGGGAACACTTCGTGGGAAAGTCAGGGCTCTCAGGTTTCCTGTGTTTTCACCAAATGTTTGTTTTTTACTTGCCTCATGAGAGCTGTTCCTCCCATTCACGGCTATTGTTAGGTGCTGCTGGCTGGGCTCCCTCTCCCTCTTCATATGGGCTCAGGGTGAGTCAGACTGTCATGGGCATCACTCCTAGGCGATGCAACGCAGGTGGTTGCCGTTTAGTTTTTTTTTTTTTCTTCGGTCTGCCGCCTTTTGCTTATTTTCACCACTGCCATCTTGGGGATGGCAGCGGGGCTCCATTTGTCGGAAGTGAGGCATCCGGGAAGGGGGCGGCGCCCACGGAGCAGGCGTACAGTGTCATTTCCGCTGGGAATCGCAGAGGGAAAGGGGAGGAATGGGGCTGGTGCTTATTTGGCGGTTCCGGTCCAGCGCACTGGCGCTATTGGAGTCCGGAACCGGCGTTTTTAGCCACATAACACACACAGAAAGCGCTCCTCGATGGAATCGATGACGGCAGCGAGTGGGACAGGCACAGGCACCAGCAAGGCCCAGATAAGGGGCAGTTGTATACTGTTCTTCTTGTACTGTGGGGTCTCCCCTCCCCCCCCCTCCCCCCTCCCCCTGGTGGCAGGGGCCTGTCTGGGCACATGAGGCAGCTTTAGTTCTTACTGTGCACCTGTGGTGAGCATCCTTGAAAAAAGGACAGGTTGTCTCACTGGGATGGTTTCTTCTTTTTGTCTCATGGCAGGCCAAGAGCTCTGATCCAGTGGCAAAAAGGAAATGCCCTTCATGTAAATCTAGATTACCTGAAGGATGGAAGAAGACTTTGTCAAGCCTGTATGCTTGTAGTGACTAGATTGCATCTGTTAAAAAAAAACTTGATGCGACTATTCAATCATTTCGCTCTTCTCTAGCAAACCCATCCCTGAGTCAGCCAACTACCTCACAGTCCTCTCAAGGCTCACTTATAATCCCGACGGTGGAGACCGAGGCATCTCCTACCCCTGAGGGACATTCCCCCTCTCAATCTGGAGAGGAATCTGATGAGGGGGAGGAAGGAGAAAATTTACCTTCAAAATTTTGGTTGTCTTTAGAACAGGTAGATGGCCTGTTAAAAGCAATCTATACCACACTGGGTCTGGAAGAGGAAAGAAAAGGGTTATCTGTGCGTGACAAAATGTATGCAGGGCTCAGCGAACACAAAAATCGCAATTTCCCAGTACACTCAGTTATTTCTGAGACTATTAAGAGTGGACAGAGCCAGAGAGAGAGCCTTTTTTTCCCAAAGCCTTAAAAAGACGTTTCCCTTTTTGATGAAGATCCAGCGGTGGTTTGGAACAAAAGCCCCAAACTAGATGCCGCGTTTTCCCAAGTCTCGAGGACATGGGGGGTGTTAAGAGATCCCATGGACAAAAGGATGGATCAGCTACTTAAAAGGGCTTGGCAATCCATCATGGGAAATCTTAAACCTGCTATGGCGACTACTGTGGTATCCAGGAATATGGAGTTCTGGTTAGATCAGGCCCATATTTCAGAAGACTCACCAAAACAAGACATTTTGGATTCATTCTCGACTCTGTCAACCGCTGTTGCCTTTATTTCTGATGCCTCAGCGGAATCAATTAAAATGACATCTAGATCTGCAGCCTTCGCTAACTCGGCCAGAAGGACTAAGTGGTTGAAAACTTGGCCGGGGGACGCGGCATCCAAAAACAAGCTGTGTGGGATACCGTTCCTGGGAGACTTGCTTTTTGGTCCTGACTTAGATGCGGTTTTACATAGAACAGCTGATAAAAAGAAGTCTTTCCCTATCAAAAAGAAAAAAACAGCCAGTTGAACGTTTTTTTAGTTCCCAAAGGGCTCAAGAACAAACCAAACCCCAGGAGAAAAGGAAAAATTGGGCATCGCAAAAGGGAAAAGGAAATGTCCTTTTCTATCCTCCTGCAGCCTCCGGTAAAACGCAATGACTTGTGCGTACCAGTGGGGGGAAGGCTTCAAAGTCCCGTCCCGTCCCCCCCCCCCCCCCCCCCTTTGGGCCAGCATGACAAAGTCAATATGTTTTAGACATGCTGACCCAAGGTTACAGGATAGTTTTTGGATCGCCCGCCAGTAAGATTCTTTGTAACAAACTTACCAAGGGATCTAACAAAGGCCCTGGCCATGAAGAACCTTTTAAAGGATCTGAGGCACCAGAGTCGTGATACCAGTATCCCCAGAAGAACAGGGTCAGAGCTTCTATTCACATATTTCTGATAAAACCATCCGGAAACTTCCATCTTATCCTCGACCTAAAACCCCTGAACAAGTTGGTCCTATACAAAAAGGTTTGTATGGACTAAATTTTCACAGTCAGGAACATTCTGACAAAAGAATGTTTTATGGCATCAATCGATCTGAGGGATGCTTGCCTTCATGTTCCTGTAGCACCTCAGTCCCAGAGATTCCCGAGGTTTGCGGTGAATATGGGCAAAGAGATTATACATCTTCAGTTCAGGGCCCTTCCCTTCGGCCTGTCGTCAGCTCCTCGTATATTTCTGTAAGTAATGGCGGAAGCTCTCGCCCCTCTTCGACTCCAGGGGATTGCGGTAATCCCATATCTGGACGACCTCCTCCCTTTTTTTTTTTTTTTTTTGCCCCATCCAGGGAAAAGTTGCAGGGGGAGCTGAACAGAGACGGCAGTCATTTGGAGTCACTAGGGTGGATAGTGAATGTTCAAAAATCTAATTTAATTCCAGCTCAGCAAGTACTTTTTTCTGGGTTACTTGATAAATTCGGTGGAGCAAAAGATTTTTCTCCCAGAAGAGAAAAAGATCAAGGTTCAAAGGGTAATAACGACACTACAAACAAATCAACTGATTTCAGTCCGAAAGGTTATGTCGGCTCTGGGGACATTAACCTCTTCTATGCCAGCCATCCAATGGGCAAGGCTGCATTTCAGGGCTCTCTAGAGGTTCCTTCTAAGAACATGGAACCGTAGGACAGAGTTTAGATACGAAAATAAAGATCCCCACCAGAGTCAAATGTTCACTTTGGTGGTGGAAAAGTCCATGTGGTACTACAAAGGGGTCTTCTTTGGTCTTTTCCAACAGAACAAGTGGTCACAACAGACGCCAGTTTGTGGGGATGGGGGGCCCACATGGGTCAGGCCTTAGCACAGGGAACATGGTCCCAGGTCGAGGCCCAAAAATCCTCAAATTGGAGAGAGCTAAAAGCGGTTGCCCTAGCATTAGCTTTCTTTTCTCAAAACCTCATAGGTTGCCATGTCCAGATTGTGTTGGACAATGCCACTACCATAGCCTACCTGAACAAACAGGGAAGCACAAGAAGCAGAGCTCTTCACTTACTGTCAGTAGAGATTCTGGAGTGGGCGGAAAACCACTTACTATCTCCTATCCGCAGTCCATCTCAAAGGCACGTTAAACCAGGGCTCGACAAAACCCGGGCGCCAGGTCGCATTTGCGACTAGAATTAGCGACCTGGCGCCTGGGGCATCCTGTGTCCGTTCGACACTCACCCCCCCTCCCGCCGCGATCGCGCTGGGCCGCGCCGGTAATTGAGGCCCCGGCTTTGCGGCCTACTGCAGTCCTATGGTTCCTGGTTCCTTCTGCAATCGGGCGCCCTCTGGTGGTGGCCGTTGGTATGACAAGACATCCACCAATGCTAATGGAGCTTTCCCTACCTGTTTTCACTGCCTGCTCATCTCCTTCCCTTTACTTAGAACCCCCAAACATTATATATATTTTTTATTCTAACACCCTAGAGAATAAAATGGCGGTAATTGCAATACTTTCTGTCACACCGTATTTGCGCAGCGGACTTACAAGCGCACTTTTTTGGGAAAAAATACTTTTTTTAATTAAAAAATAAGAAAACAGTAAAGTTAGCCCAATTTTTTTTATATTGTGAAAGATAATGTTACGCCGAGTAAATTGATTCCCAACATGTCACGCTTCAAAATTTCATCCGCTCGTGGAATGGCGACAAACTTTTACCCTTTAAAATCTCCATAGGCGTTGTTTAAAAAATTCTACAGGTTACATGTTTTCAGTTACAGAGGAGGTCCAGGACTAGGATTATTGCTCTCGCTCTAACGATCGTGGCGATAGGGGGGGCCCTCTCCTGCCGCCGATAAAAGTGATCTCGCTGCTAATCTGCTGCAGAGACCACTTTTATCTGAAAGAGAACCGCCGGCTCTTGAAGAAGATACCGGGTTATGGTAGCTAGCTGCTACCATAACTACGGTATTTCTCTTCAAAGACAGGACGTATATATTTGTCCTGCGGGAAGGAAGTGGTTAATTAAAATGAATTTATTATTTGTCACCTCCCTGCTTGGCCCCTTTCACTCGGGCTGTCTAATCAGGTTCGCCTGTCAGTTTTTCAGGCGGACCTGATTGGATCCTTAGCGAGAATATGGTGGTCTTGTGTCCCTGCATGGCAGGAAATAAAAGCAGTCACATTAGTTCTAGTCGTCTCTGTGTAAATTTAAGATTGGTTAATTTTTATATTGAAAATAAAGCTTTGTCGGTCGTTTAAAAAAAAAAAAAAACCTGGCTCCTAACTTTTTTTAGCTGGCTCCTAGATTCCAAGCAAATTTGTCAAGCCCTGCGTTAAACGAAGTAGCGGATTATCTGAGCCGACAGAAAGTTCAGGAAGCGGAGTGGAGTCTGAACAGGGAGGTGTTTGCATTGATCACCAGTACTTGGGGCCTTCCGCACGTAGACCTGTTTGCTTCAAGACAAAACACGCAGCTCCCGCAATTTTTCTCCCTTCAGAGAGACAACTGCTCTCAGGGGATAGATAGTCTGGCGCATCCGTGGGATTTTCACCTAGGATATGCTTTTTTCCCCCATTCCGGTTAATCCCACTAGTGTTGAGGAAAATACTAAAATAGAGAGTATCAATCTTGATTACTTCATATTGGCCAAAGAGGGCTTGGTTTTCCACGCCTCTTCAGTTGGCAATCAAACCATGTTGGCATCTTCCACTCAGTCGGGATTTGTTGATTCAGGGGCCAGTGCATCATCCAGATGTAGGCAGGCTAAAGCTCACTGCCTGGTATCGGAGGAGCAATTGATGAGAAGCAGAGGTTTTTCAGAACAATTTACTACGTTGCTTTCCAGTAGGAAAAAGGTAATCGGGGATATTTACGCCAAAGTATGGAAAGTCTATGGTTCTTTCTGTCGTTCAGAACATATTTATGTTAAAGACCTAGTTTCAGTGCTGGAGTTTTTGCAAAAAGGTGCAGACAAGGATCTTGCGGTCAGCACTCTTAAAGTGCAGGTGGCCGCTTTGGGAGTTTATCTGGAGAGATCCTTCTCTTCAGAAACTCTGATCATGAGATTTTTCAAAGCACTTTCCAGGTCAAGACCGGTCCCGGTGAGGCATTTCCCAAATTGGGATCTCTCGGTGGTTCTGCAAGCTCTGGCAATAGAACCATTTGAGCCTTTACAGGCCATATCCCTAAAGAATTTAACTTTTGAAAACTATTTTTCTGGTTGCAATTACTTCAGCAAGAAGGATTCGTGAACTGCACGCCCTATCAGTAAAAGAGCCTTTTTTGTCACTTTTTCCAGATAGGGTTGTCCTTAAAGTAGATCCGGGGTTTTTGCCAAAAGTGGCAAGTTTTAGTAACGGGTCTCAGGAGATTGTTCTCCCAACCTTTTGTGCTAACCCTTTGGGTAAAAAGGAAGAGCAGTTTCACAACTTGGATGTAAGACGTATCCTATTACATTATTTGGGAGTAACAGGAGGGTTTAGAGCTTCAGATTCATTATTTGTTCTTTTTTCTGGAAACAAAAAAGGCCACCAAGCATCAAAAGGATCATTGGCTAGATGGCTTAGGACAGCTATTTCTGTAGCCTATTCTCAAATGGGTTTATCTCCCCCGCTGGGAATTAGGGCTCATTCAACGAGGGCCCAGGCCACTACATGGGCAGAAAGAGCTGGTGCCACCCCAGATCAGAATTGTAAGGTGGCTACGTGGTCAGGTTACTTAACGTTTGTCTGTCATTACAGACTGGATCTCCTGTCAGCAGGGGACCAGGCTTTTAGCAGAAAGGTTCTGCAGGCTGTGGTCCCTCCCTAGGGGGGGTAAGTCTCTCTCTATTATCCTCTCAAGTGCTGTCCTGAAAGGGAAAATTTAAGTTAGAATTACCGGTAACTTGTTTTCCAAGAGTCTTTTAGGACAGCAGCATCCCGCCCTAGTGTGTGTGTGTGTGTTCTATCTGATAGATATAGCTATTTATCTCACACACACGACGGAAAGTATTCAGACCCCGTTAAATTTTTCACTCTGTTATATTGCAGTCATTTTAGTTCATTTTTTTTTTTTTCCCTCAATGTACACACAGCACCCCATATTGACAGAAAAACACAATTGTTGACATTTTTGCAGATTTATTAAAAAAGAAAAACTGAAATATCACATGGTCCGAAGTATTCAGACCCTTTGCTGTGACACTCCATATATTTAACTCAGGTGCTGTCCATTTCGTCTGATCATCCTTGAGGTGGTTCTACACCTTCATTTGAGTCCAGCTGTGTTTGATTATACGGATTGGACTTGATTAGGAAAGCCACACACCTGTCTATATAAGACCTTAGAGCTCACAGTGCATGTCAGAGCAAATGAGAATCATGAGGTCAAAGGAACTGCCTGAAGAGCTCAGAGACAGAATTGTGGCACGGCACAGATCTGGCCAAGGTTACAAAAAAATTCTGCTGCACTTAAGGTTCCTAAGAGCACAGTTTCCTCCATAAATCCTTAAATGGAAGACGTTTGGGATGACCAGAACCCTTCCTAGGGCTGGCCGTCCGGCCAAACTGAGCTATCGAGGGAGAAAAGCCTTGGTGAGAGAGGTAAAGAAGACCCCAAAGATCACTGGCTGAGCTCCAGCGATGCAGTCAGGAGATGGGAGAAAGTTGTAGAAAGTCAACCATCACTGCAGCAATCCACCAGTCGGGGCTTTATGGCAGAGTGGCCCGACGGAAGCCTCTCCTTAGTGCAACACACATGAAAGCCCACATGGAGTTTGCTAAAAAAACGCCTGAAGGACTCCAAGATGGTGAGAAATAAGATTCTCTGGTCTGATCAGACCAAGATAGAACTTTTTGGCCTTAATTCTAAGCGGTATGTGTGGAGAAAACCAGGCACTGCTCATCACCTGTCCAATACAGTCCCAACAGTGAAGCATAGTCGTGACGGCATCATGCTGTGGGGGTGTTTATCAGCTGCAGGGACAGGACGACTGGTTGCAATCGAGGGAAAGATGAATGTGGCCATGTGCAGGGATATCCTGGACGGAAACCGTCTCCAGAGTGCTCAGGACCTCAGACTGGGCCGAAGGTTTACCTTCCAACAAGACAATGACCCTAAGCACACGGCTAAAATAAGGAAGGAGTGGCTTCACAACAACTCTGACTGTTCTTGAATGGTCCAGCCAGAGCCCTGACTTAAACCCAATTAAGCATCTCTGGAGAGACCTAAAAATGGCTGTCCACCAACGTTTACCATCCAACCTGACAGAACTGGATAGGATCTGCAAGGAGGAATATCGGAGGATCCCCAAATCCAGGTGTGAAAAAACTTGTTGCATCTTTCCCAAAAAGTCTGATGGCTGTATTAGATCAAAAGGGTGCTTCTACTAAATACTGAGCAAAGGGTCTGAATACTTAGGACCATGTGATATTTCAGAGTGAAAATATCCCCACTGTGTATATGTATGTATATACATATTGTGTGTGTGTGTGTGTGTGTGTGTCTCGAAATTGTCTGATGTGTCCGCCATAATGTCGCAGTCACGATAAAAATCGCTGATCGCCGCCATTACTAGTAAAAAAAAAAAAAAAAAAATCAATTAAAATGTCATAAAACGATCTCCTATTTTGTAGACGCTATAACTTTTGCGCAAACCAATATACGCTTATTGCGTCCCCCCCTTCCCCCAAAACTATGTAGAAGAATACGTATCGGCCTAAACTGAGGAAAATATTTTTTTGTATATTTTTGGGGGATATTTATTATAGTAAAAAATGCTTTTCCTTTTTTTTTTTTCAAAATTGTTTCTTTTTTTTGTTTTATAGCGCAAAAAATAAAAACCGCAGAGGTGATCAAATGCCACCAAAAGAAAGCTCTATTTGTGGGGAAAAAAGGACATTGATTTTGTTTGGGAGCCACGTTGCATGACCGCATGATTGTCAGTTAAAGCGACGCAGTGCCGAATCGCAAATAGTGCTCTGGTCTTTGGCCAGCCAAATGCTGAAGCCCTTAAATATATATTGTAATACCTGTAGTTTTGTTCTGCCAGGCATGCTCATTCAGCCTGTTTGCAGGCTATCAAGAAGGGAGACAAGGGCCCTGAGACTGCCCAGGTGATGTATCTGGCCATGATTACCCACAGATGCATCCCAGCTGGGGCCAGGCGGCCGGAAACGGGATACCCGGCCGTCTACCCTGAACCAAGATAGCCACAAGGGCTTCAGGTATACTGGAATCGCCATGTTGAAAAAGGGCAGATGCCCTGAATCAAAGCCCAAAATTACACACCAAATCCTGAGGGAAAGTCCCGCCATTACATTGTGTGATTGAGTCTAATATGGAAATAAATGTCTGTCGACCTCCACGCCATTATATAGTGTCCAGGGCAAGGAGAGCGCGGCTGTCTCCATTAAACAAATTCCATGTGTTATCAGAATTGCTACCGTTCCCATTTATTTAGCGCAGCAATTGTTATTATGTATGTCTTTGCACAATTCGTTCCATTGTGATTTATTGCACGCACCTTTTTTTCACTTAGGTTATTATCACTTGTGCAGATAGATAGATATATATATATATATATCTATCTATCTATCTATCTATCTATCTATCTATCTATCTATCTATCTATCTCTATTATTATTAAATATTTTCCATTTTTTTGCAACTTCCTCATTTTAAGCCATGTCTCTGCACTTCCTGATTGCCAAATTATTGTGCCCTCTCCAGCCAATATCTCGATTTTGTCTCTCCTGCTGCCGTCCGTATCTTCGCTACCATTCGTTACAACATTTTTGGCTTTTTCCTCGACTACGCTTCTGCTTGATCCCTATCTGCTCCTAGACCCCGGCATGCTTACTTCCTGGTGGGGCAGTCCTGAGGACTGCAACCTCCTACCAACACGCAGCAAAGCCCATCTCCTCCATCAGAAGCTCTGGTGAACACCAGTTAGTGCTTTGAACCCGGGTCATCGGCCATAGCGATTACGTTGCAAAAGGCCACTGTGATTTGGCCCTTTACCCCGATCTGTGATGCGCTGTGTCCAAGGCACGCAGTGATCACAGATCATTCCCGATGCAAGCACCAGGGGGCACGCGGGAAGCGTGTTCTTGGGAGGACGTCAATAGACGCTCTCCTGAAAATGTGTGACCGTGCTGTAGCTGTCATTCAGCTATAGCCTGGTCGACAAGAAGTTGAAGTGATATTAAAGGCTTTATTTTTTGAATAGCAAACCTGTCATACTCATCTGCTCTGTATAGTGCCCTCACGGACGATCTTGGCCCCTCCCTCCTCCCGAGTGCCCCTATAGCAAAAAAAAAATATTAAGATCAAGCTGTGCCAGGGTTAGTGTTAAGGTCAGCATATTTTGGGTAGAATAAAGAAAAAAATGTGATTAGTCAGTGTGTTTTAGGCAGGATAACAAAAATGCAAAATGTGTACCATGATTAACATATACATATTTGGTATCGCTGCAATCGTCGGGAGCAGGAAAATTTATTTTGGGTAGCTCTTTGGTGGAAAATTATGATAATAGCAAGAAATATACAGCTACATTAAAAAAAAAAAAAGTTTTCCTTTTGATAATGACAAAAAAAAAATCGAGATCTTTTGCCATTCAAAATCCACCTGGATTCACAAAGTAGTTCTGATGCTATGTACAGTTTTATTAACATGTCAAATTTACTAAATTGTGCTTAGGCATTTTTACCCTTTTTATTTTATTTTACTTTATTTTTTTATTTCAAATATTAGTTTTACCCTTAGGCATGAAGGATTTTAACCACTTAAGCCCCGGACCATTATGTTGCCTAAGGGCGGAGGTCTTTTTCCAATTTGGCACTGCGTTGCTTTAACTACTAATTGCGCGGTCATGCAATGCTGTACCCAAACGAAATTTGCGTCCTTTTCTTCCCACAAATAGAGCTTTCTTTTGATGGTATTTGATCACCTCTGCGGTTTTTATTTTTTGCGCTATAAACGGAAAAAGACCGAATATTTTGAAAAAAAATTATATTTTCTACTTTTTGCTCTAAAAAAAAAATCCAATAAACTCAATTTTAGTCATACATTTAGGCCAAAATGTATTCGGCCACATGTCTTTGGTAAAAAAAAGTCAATAAGCGTATATTTATTGGTTTGCACAAAAGTTATAGCGTCTACAAACTAGGGTACATTTTCTGGAATTTACACAGCTTTTCGTTTGACTGCCTATGTCATTTCTTGAGGTGCTAAAATGGCAGGGCAGTACAAAACCCCCCCAAATGACCCCATTTTGGAAAGTAGACACCCCAAGGAAATTGCTGAGAGGCATGTTGAACCCTTTGAATATTTATTTTTTTTTTGTCCCAAGTGATTGAATAATGACAAAAAAAAATATTTACAAAAAGTTGGCACTAAATGATATATTGCTCACACAGGCCATGGGCCTATGTGGAATTGCACCCCAAAATACATTCAGCTGCTTCTCCTGAGTATGGGGATACCACGTGTGGGACTTTTTGGGAGCCTAGCCGCGTACGGTGCCCAGAAAACCAATCGCCGCCTTCAGGATTTCTAAGGGTGTAAATTTTTGATTTCACTCTTCACTGCCTATCACAGTTTCGGAGGCCATGGAATGCCCAGGTGGCACAAACCCCCCCCCAAACGACCCCATTTTGGAAAGTAGACACTCCAAGCTATTTGCTGAGAGGCATGGTGAGTATTTTGCAGCTCTCATTTGTTTTTGAAAATGAAGAAAGACCAAACTTTTTTTTTTTTCTTTTTTCAATTTTCAAAACTTTGTGACAAAAAGTGAGGTCTGCAAAATACTCACTATACCTCTCAGCAAATAGCTTGGGGTGTCTACTTTCCAAAATAGGGTCATTTGGGGGGGTTTTGTGCCACCTGGGCATTCCATGGCCTCCGAAACTGTGATGGGCAGTGAAGAGTGAAATCAAAAATTCACGCCTTTAGAAAGCCTGACGGCGGTGCTTGGTTTTCTTCGGGGTCCCGTACGCAGCTAGGCTCCCAAAAAGTCTCACATGTGGTATCCCCGTACTCAGGAGAAGCAGAATGTATTTTGGGGTGTAATTTCACATATTCACATGGCATGTTTGAGCAATATATCATTTAGTGACAACTTTGTGCAAAAAAAAAAAAAATTTGTCTCTTTCCCGCAACTTGTGTCGCAATATAAAATATTCCATGGACTTGACATGCCTCTCAGCAAATAGCTTGGGGTGTCTACTTTCTAAAATGGGGTCATTTGGGGGGGGTTTGAACTGTCCTGGCATTTTATGCACAACATTTAGAAGCTTATGTCACACATCACCCACTCTTCTAACCACTTGAAGACAAAAGCCCTTTCTGACACTTTTTGTTTACATGAAAAAGTAATTTTTTTTGCAAGAAAATTACTTTGAACCCCCAAACATTATATATATTTTTTTAAAGCAAATGCCCTACAGATTAAAATGGTGGGTGTTTCATTTTTTTTTTTTCACACAGTATTTGCGCAGCGATTTTTCAAATGCATTTTTTGGGGAAAAACACACTTTTTAAAAATTTTAATGCACTAAAATACACTATATTGCCCAAATGTTTGATGAAATAAAAAAGATGATCTTAGGCCGAGTACATGGATACCAAACATGACATGCTTTACAATTGCGCACAAACGTGCAGTGGCAACAAAATAAATACATTTTTAAAAGCCTTTTACAGGTTACCACTTTAGATTTACAGAGGAGGTCTACTGCAAAAATTACTGCCCTCGATCTGACCTTCGCGGTGATACCTCACATGCATGGTGCAATTGCTGTTTACGTTTGACGACAGACCGCCGCTTGCGTTCTCCTTAGCGCGAGAGCAGGGGGCGACAGGGGTGCTTTTTTTTAATCTTATTTTTAAACTGTTCCTTTCATTTTTTTTTTTTTTTTTTTATCATTTTTATTGTTATCTCGGGGAATGTAAATATCCCCTATGATAGCAATAGGTAGTGACAGGTACTCTTTTTTGAAAAAATTGGGGTCTATTAGACCCTAGATCTCTCCTCTGCCCTCAAAGCATCTGACCACACCAAGATCGGTGTGATTAAAATGCTTCCCCAATTTCCCAATGGAAAGTTCGGCGAAATCTAAGTCATAAAATGCTCGTAACTTCCGGTTTCTTAGGCCATAGAGATGTTTGGAGCCACTCTGGTCTCTGATCAGCTCTATGGTCAGCTGGCTGAATCACCGGCTGCATTCTCAGGTTCTCTGTTGAGACAGGAGAGCCAGAGAAAAACACGGAAGACGGTGGGGGGGGGGATTCCCTCCCACGGCTTGTAAAAGCAGTCTAGAGGCCAATTACCCGCTAAGATTGCTTTTACATGAAAGCCGACCGCTGGCTGAAAAGAATGATACCAAGATGATACCTAAACCTGCAGGCATCATTCTGGTATAACCACTCAAAGTCGTGAATGGCGTACCTGAAGACAAAAAAATGGTTAACAATAAAGCACGGTAAATTATAAAAAATTGCATACCTGAAAAACAAACATGATAAAACATAATAACAATAAAACATTGCAGAATAGAATACAGTAAAAAAGAGCAGAACAATAGAGAGAATAGAGAGAGAGAGAACAATAAAACGACAACTATTTTTTTTTTTTTATTATATATATATATTTTTTTTTTACACTCTTTTTTTTTTTTTGTAACTAACATTTATAACTGTAACCGGTTCCAGGTTCGGGTCTCTCAAAATGCGATGGCATCTTGGGAGTCCCTGTGAAAGTGTGTCCTAGTCTGTGCAATGCTGTACCCTACGCTAACACTCAACTAGTGAATGGTAGCGTTCAAAACATTCACCAATGCAAAGACCAGGATTTTCAGGACAGGAGGGACAATAATAGCGAGTGTCACGCCTATATCCGTGCTTGCTGCAAACACAACATCTTTTTTGGGGGGGTTCGCTGGGTAAGGGTACTCGGGAGGACATAAAGAAAATGCCTCTCATGCAGCCGACTGCATTTGGTTGGGGATGTGAATGGGGGAAGTACGGGCACTGCAGAAGTGGTGGGTTCCCAATTAGGATTGGCGAATGCAGCAGGAAGGGCACTATGGGCACGACGGGCGTATGTTTGTCTTTTTGGTGGCAGTGGGACACTACTTGTGCTTGCCACCTCACCAGCTTGAACTGCAGTTATGGGACTTGCCACGTCACCAAGTGTTACTGCAGTGTGGGTTTGACTACGGCCGGGGTGTACTAGGCCACTGGTGCTTGCCAGTTCAATAAAAAGCTACCAAAAAAACTGTTAGTGATCGCAGGGATCAGGCCTGACTCTGCGAACGCTGCAGTTATGCGTTTAGTGTTTTGTAAGTGACAGTGATCGATCGATACTGCACTTGGGTGGGCTGGGCTGGGCCGGGCGGAGGGGCAAAACGCAGGTGCTAGCAGGTATCTGGGCTGATCCCACTAACACTGTTTTTGGGAACCCTAAACTGCTGGGGACGCTAGTATAGATCTGATCGGATCAGATACTATACCACTAAGGGAGGCGTTTGCTGCGTGCGTGGATGTTAGCGGTACTGGCGCTAATCTGACGCTGCCTGGGGTGACGCATATCACCGTCGGGCGATCAGGGGGCTAAACCTTTATTCGGTAGTAAACGGCGGGTGCCCTGACACTATAAAAAATAAATGAACTAACCAGCGTCACCCGTAACAGTTATACGGTGATCAGTGGTGAAAGGGTTAACTAGGGGGCAATCAAGGGGTTAAAACCTTTATTAGGTAGTATATGGGGGTCCCTGACGCTATAAAATGCTGACGGCGAACCTAAATATTTACCTCCCTAACTAGCGTCACCAGTGACACTAATACAGCGATCAGAAAAATTATCGCTTAGTGACACTGGTGACGGGGGGTGATCAAGGGGTTAAAACTTTATTAGGGGGGGTTAGGGGGGTACCCTAGACCTAAAGGGGTCTAACCCCAACTGTCCTAACACTGTAACTGTCACAAACTGACACCATGCAGTAATCAGAAAAGAAAAAAAAAAACTGCTTGGTGTCAGTTTGATGGGGGGGGGGGGGGGAAATCGGGGTGTTTTGCGTGCCTGGCATGTTCTACTGTGTGTGTAGTGTTTGTGCACTCACATTTCAGTCTTCTCTCCTCTGCGCCGGAACGGAAAATACCGAGCCGAGGAGAGATGACATCATTTCCTTTGCTGCTGTTTAGCATACAGCAGCAAAGGAATGTTCCCATTGGGCGGCGATCGCGAGGGGGGGGGGGCACGAACGGATGGCCTCCCCCTCACCTCCGATCGCCGGGGGACAAAAGAGGACCGCCTCGGGCACCGGGGGGGGGGTCCGACCCCCCCCACCCGCGGGAGGCAAATCACGTGTATGTACATGATTTTGCCTGCCCGTGCCGCCTTGCCGACGTACATCGGTGTGAGGCGTTCCTTAAGTGGTTAAGGAGCATAATTACAATTACATATAGATTGCACATCTAGTTTCCTGAGTGCCTCTGACATTCTTGAAGGCCCTGGAGCAACAGGATAATGGAAACACCCACAAAATTACCACATTTTGAAAAGCAAACACCTCAACGTATTTTCTATGAGGCATAATGAGTCTTTTGAATGCGTAATTTTTTTGCCACAAGGTTTTGGAAGTTTGTGGAAAGAAAATGAAAACATACATTTTTTTTTTATTTTTTTTTATTTTTATTTTTTACAAAGTTGTCAATTTTATAAGATATTTCTAACACAGCATGGGCATGCCAAGAATTACACCCCAAAACATTTTACTCCTCAAAGTGCATGTAAACCCAATTCATGAAATTTGAGCTTGGCACATATATCTGCAGTGTCTTCTTATCTCTCTTCAAAGCACTAAGCCCCGTAGCTGTCTCTTGCTCCGTAGCTCTGTTATCGGCCTGATCACTTCTCACACGTTCTCCAAGACGGGAGATAGTAGTGTGTGTTGGGGAAGATTGCTATAAATAGATTAGCACACAGTCTGCTTGTCTCATAGCAGAGCTGTGAAAGCTTTTTCAATGTGGAGTTGGTGTGTGTGCCTTTCCTCCAATCAGCTGCTCCCAGTGTAATCCAAGCCTTCTCTAACAGCGCAGAATGAGGAAGTGAAAATTCTTACCTGATGTAAGAACTCTAAAGAACATAGCAAGGTGAACACAGAAGATATACATGTAAAATGTTTATGTAGGAGGATTTGTTTCATCTCTGTGTATCATCTGAGGCTGTTCACTTCAAAGGTTATATGTGAGGGTTTACATCCACTTTAAGTATGGCAATACACCACTTATGTCAATGCTGCCTTACAGGCTGGCAGGCTGTTTGAGTCATGGGACAAAACCGGCAGATTGCTTGCAAACCCTGCAGCGGACTCCCCCCTACATCTTGACGGTAGTTTCCGAACTGCTTTCGGACACAGGAGAATCTATAACCAACACCAACAACATATTACATGAGTTCCAAAGTTTTTTTTCAATCCTTATATCACCAGGGCCCCCCAGATCTCTCATCCCTGCTGGACGCTCTGCACACTCTTTCCTTGTCGACCCTGTCTGATGAGGAGGCTGCCTCACTAGATGCAGAAATTTCTATCCACAAAATAATTAAAGCAGTTCACTTTTCTCCCCCTAATAAATCTCCCGGACCTGATGGGTTACCAGGAGATTGGTATAAATTATAAATTCAACACTTGGCTCCCAGACTGTGCAAGGTCTTCTCAGAAAGCTATGAGTCCCAGTCCCTACCCCATCATGTATCAGGCACATATCATACTCGTAACCAAGTCAGGGAAAGACCCCAAGTACTGTGCCTCTTACAGACCGATTTTCCCTTTTTTAAATTACGATCTTAAACTCCTGACTAAAGTGCTAGCAACAAGACTGACCAAAATCTTACCATCTTTCGTTTTGATCAAACTGGCTTTATCCCCGGGAAATCAACTGACATTAAGCTACGCAGAGTTCTGACTCACTTGCAGCTCCCCCCTGACGATTTAGCCTCTAGAGTTCTGGTTATGCTCCACATAGAGAAAGCTTTTGATTCGATAGATTGGGCATACATGTCGGCCATGTTGAAAGTCCATGGGTTTTGGTCCATGTTTTCGTAACTGCAAAGCCCCTTTAGCACAAATTAAACTGGGTGGTGAGTTATCAGAGGAGTTTCCCATTGGCAGAGGGACCAGACAGGGGTGCCCATTGTCCCCGGCGCTGTTCGCGCTTGTCATGGAACCCATAGCGCAAGCCATACGTAACTCTCCCCTCATTGAAGGCATTCAAGTAGGTACCATCACAGAAAAAGTAGCACTTTATGCGGATGACATGGTCCTCCTTATAAAAGACCCTGGACCCTCCCTTAAAGAGACACTGACGTTACTCTCCTTTTATTCCCCCCTGACAGGATTAAAGGTCAACTGGGACAAATCTCTGATCCTGCCCATAGATAGGGAGGCTGAGGCCAGGGCCGACCTTGATTTGCCCCTTAAGTGGACTGCTTCTGCCAAATATTTGGGGGTAGTGATTTCCCCAAAAGCATAACCTAAATTTACTACCGCTATTGAATCTAACGAAGCAACGTTCATAAGCGCGGTCCCACCTCCCCCTCTCACCAGTGGGAACGATTAATCCCTTTAAAATGAAGTTACTACCCTCTATACTGTATATCCTCTGCCATGCCCCGGTGTGGATCCCTAGGAAATACTTTAGGCAATTTGAGTCTGCAATGACCTCCATTTTTTGGGGGGGGCACTCACAAGGCATAGGTTTCAGCTGATGGTCTAGGAAAGGCCGTGGACCGAGGGTGGATTATCGTGTCTGAATTTATTTACATATTACCTTGCAGCTCTGCTCACTCACTCCCTCTCACCCAATCTATGACTGCCGTCATTAAAGCATGGCAACTCCAACATCCGGGGCCCTCATCTACTTACTCGCGACATACGCCTCTATGGCATAACCCCTCCCTAAAGCAATTCTTGATTCCTGACCCCACTGTGTGGGCTTCTAAAGGGATAAAATATCTTTGTCAAATCTTTGAGGGGGAGGGTCTGCTCCAGACTTTCGACTCCCTCAAGGTGAAATACGCCCTCCCCAATTCATTTCTGTTTAGGTTCCTTCAGTTGAGGCATGCATTTCAGACGCAATTTGGCAATCTGCCCATAACCTTAACCTTGTCCAAAACTGAAGCTATGCTACGGGGGGGATAGCCTGGGCAAACCACTCTCTTCAATATATAAGTCTCTTCAACCCTTTTTTCACATTGGCCTCGACAAACTATTGTCGCGCTGGCAGGAGGAAGTCCCTGAGTTAGATTCCGAAGATTGGGAGGATGTTTGGGACTACCCTATGCAAAGCTTCGTATCGGCCAGAGACAGATTAACCCAATTTAAGATTCTTCATAGAGTATATTTCACGCCTCAACGGTTACATAAGATCTATCCCTCACACTCCTCACAATGTTGGCACTGTACAGCACACCCTGCCACGTTCCTGCATGTGTTTTGGGAGTGTCCGGGCATTTGATTATTCTGGACAGCAATTGCCTGATGTATTTGCACAGTCACCACAATTGCAATACCTCTATCAATTGATGTTTGCATCTTAGGTCTCGTTCACCTACTGGCTACCTCCTAGATCTATGAGAACTTTGATAAGACTCTTATTGTTTTACGCACGTAAGTCTATACTCCTTAGATGGAAATCTACCCAGCCCCCCACATTAGATTATTGGAAGAATATAGTCAATAAAGTGGTTCCATTGTATAAATTTTACATATGAATCTAGGGGATGTCCAATAAAATTCTCCAAAGTATGGGATATTTGGACAGAGTCCAGAGATACTGTTGGATCCTCAGCAACCCCTTCATAGGATACTCTGTTTTGCTTCTGTTTACTGCTTAGATGTGGATCTGTATACAAAGAATGTACCACCCGACCCTTTTACTTTGCACACTCCAGATACCTTGCTTCCAGTTCCCCTAAGCCTTGGTTACCAACCACCTTGCCTTTTGTTGTTTTGTCTTTTAATGTATGTTTTCACTTAAGTCTGGGTATGCCCAATAGGCTTTGTTTTGTATTCCAAATTTTATTCTTACAATAAAAAGAATTAAAAAAAAGACCATGTGTAATACTTTTTCAATGTCTGGACTGAATATGTACCCAATATTGCAACCTGTGTAGCTTCGCCTACAGCAGTTCTTGTTCCTAAAAGCCAAGTAAGCCTAACCAACTGAAACATAGCTGCCCCCATAAGAAAATGCTTTGTTTACTGGTAAACAAGATTACCTGTGGTTTTAGTCATGCAGCTGTCTGCAGAAGATGAATGGGACTGGTGTCTTGCAGGATTGTAGGAAGCGGGACTTGTAGATGGGTCAATACTGGTGCCAGGCAGAGAGGTGGTCCGCAACAGCTAAGGAATCATCCAGGCAGCTGGCAGAGACCTGGTGAGCACAGCCAAAGTATTGATCCCTGCAGCAGGCAGCAACATGGTCCATAAACGGTCCATAAACAGTCTAGGGTCAGTACAGGTAACAGAGGTATTGAATTCAATTAACACGCCAGGGTCAGACAGCAGCAGGCAGAAACATCAGGACCTCAGTCAGGTAAGACCTGGGCACGGGTTGAGGCTTCTTCCCATCCAAAGCTCTTTGAACCCGAGGAAAACCAAAAACTGTTCTTCTCCACTCAGAACCCTGCTCTGATGCCCCTCATATACGTGAGACCCCTGTGTTATCTTGAATCCCACTACTACAGTGGCAGGGCAAGCGATCATTTCAGGCAGTAGGCAAAATACATGGTTAATTAACAGGCCAAGGTCAGTTCAGGTGGAAGAAACATGGTTGATAAATAGGCCAGGGTCAGTCGAGGCAGAAAAGAATCGGCACAGAGGACAATAGAAAAGGCAAAATGGCAGGCTGTCAGAAATGTTAACCAAACCTTCAAAATATCTTGGTGAAGTGTGGTAATGTCTGAAGTAGTCCCCGATGCATAGGCCAGGCTGGGAGGGACATTTGGGACCATGAAAACTGGTGTCTCGCCTAAATCCCTCTCTGCCACATACCAGACTTTTTTTTTTTTTTTTTTTTTTTTTTTTGTATGTTCGGCCAGTTTCTGTGGGTGGAATATTCCCTGGGAAATGTTTGGACTGGACCATGTCTTCCATGGATATCCACTGAAGTGTAATTGTAGATGGAAGACAGGACATATACATCTCGCTTATTCCTCCACTTTAGGGCCAAAATTTTTTTGTTCCTCAAGCTTACTGATTCCCCGCTTTGTGGCCTTGTGGTCACCTGCCTTTGTGGGAAGCCTTTCCGATTGGTTCAAGCTGTACCGCAGGCTAAAGTTTTCTAGAAGTATAAGTAGTGGAAAAGAGGCAGGCTTGTGTAAAAGTTGTCTAGGTAAAGGTGGTACCCCTTGTTGAATAGTGGAAATACAGGGTCCCGCACAATTGTTACACTTGTACTGCTATAGGTTGGGCAGCCAGTGGGCTGGAGCTGGCTATCTTTGCCATCATACACTCAGAAGGCATATGATTACCCTGTGGCCCTTTCACAGAGTTTGTATAGCTTCACTCCATATCTGGTGCTTTTACTGGGGATGTACTGTTTGACTGCCAGCCTGACGATTAAAATGGACTCCCCAACACAGATATGTTTGTCAGGGAAAAGAAATTAATAAGTGGGCAAGCTTTGTAAAGCTTATCATATCCAGGCTAATTTCAGGTAGGGCAAAGTGTATTTAAAAGAAAGGAACAGCGGGTTTACCAGCCTAGTGCATTACCTTTTGAAAAAAATCTATTGTTAAAAGTATATAAAATTATACTCCCAAACAAATGCAATAGGGGAAGAGGGGACACCCCTCGAAACGTGTCGGCTCTTTTGGACTTTTCATTTTACAATTGGCACTTGTTAGCAGACCACGGTGGGTGGAACACTAGGTATACTAGGATTGTGCGCCCTTGGTTCCTTTCTTTATAGAGTTCCACTTGGGTTTCCCTGACCTGTTGTGAGTGGCAGCACAGCCAATGTGGAGGTTGAACCGATGGAAATACATAATCACATCCAGCAGCACCTTTTTCTCAAGCGCAGGAGATTTGGTTCACCCTCATCACAAACTTGTGAGACAAACCAAGGAAAGGCATTCATCAGGAGGTACCGGTCCCACACCCACAGAGTGACCAGGCATCCACCAGTGGATTACTGTGCCTGAGGCAAAACTGCCTAATCTGTAGTTTGACCAAGCGGGACCAGGGACACGGATGGGAGTCTTTGCACTGAATACTGGCATACTGTTATTACATATATAGTACCTGTCAGATGGCCCTGCCACACTGCACTTTGGCATCCGACTCTCTATTCTGCTATGAGGTCACCATTCAGCAGCTCCAATGTCATCACTATATAACTGTTGTCTGACATTATATGTCTATTCTACTTGGACTTGGAGGGGAGCATATGTCTCTCATCTATCTGGCTGCTCAGTTTACTACATAACTACTCTGCATGCAGCTGCCGATCCATCCATTTATCCACTTCGGTTTGCAACTACAGTGCACTTATGGCTTTATACCCATATAGTTTACATCAGCTGATATTTACAGTGACCACTGATATTCACAGCTTTCATAACTACTGAGCATCTATTCTATCAAGCAGTACTCAGCAGCTTTGACTACATGATATATTAGATGTGGGCTATCGCGGCCAATGCTACTCATCAGGTTCAGCATACTGTGATGGACGATCTGGGTTCAATTGGGCTAGTTATGTGCACTCCATTCACCCATTGAGGTCCTAAGATGGAGTGCCATCTAGACCACGGCTCCTATAGGTAACCTACTTGATCCCCCCCCCGGCGTGCAGAGGCCTTTATGGCAGGGGAATTGGGGGTTCTTTAGGGGCAGCACATGTCCCAGCTTCTGCTGGGAGGACCGTGGAATAGGTCACAGGGAGGGAGTTTGAGGCCATTTATGTATGTGGGAGGGCCTTGGGTTGTTGGGGACTGTTTGTCATCGTGGGAGGGAAGGAGGGACTCGGGACTTGTGATGCTGTGTATATGTGTTTTTGGTTTATACAACAATACATTTATGTGGTGGTAGCTATTGGGTATCTACATGTTGTGCTTTTTTTGTTTTTTGTTTTTTTATATATTTTGTCTCTTGGTTTTTTGTGATTACACCCACCCTATATTTTAAGGCAGCACCACCTTTATCAATACTATTGCGGAGTTTCCCAGACCAAAAACTGTTTGGAGTGAAAGGGTAGACTGTCAACGCCTTTCATAGGTGAACCCCACTTTATCAGGAGAGAGGGTAACCTACAAACTACATAAACAGTATCCATAGAAAAAACCTACACACTCTCACATTTTTGTAAATATTTTAATATATCTTTTCATGTGACAACACTAAAGAAATTACACTTTGCTACAATGTAAAGTAGTGAGTGTACAGCTTGAATAACAGTGTAAATTTGCTGTTCCCTAAAATAACTCGACACACAGCCATTAATGTCTAAACCGCTGGCAACAAAAGGTGAGTACACCCCTAAGTGAAAATATCCAAATTGGGCCCCATTGGCCATTTTCCCTCCCTCGTGTCATGTGACTAGTTGGTGTTACAAGGTCTCAGGTGTGAATGGGGAGCAGGTGTGTTAAATTTGGTGTTATTGCTCTCACTCACTCATACTGGTGACTGGAGTGTTCAATATGGCACCTCCATTGCAAAGAACCATCTGAGGATCTGAAAAAAAGAATCATTGCTCTACATAAAGATGGCCTAGGATATAAGAAGATTGCCAGGACCCTGAAACTGTGCTGCAGCACGGTGGCGAAGACAATACAGCGGTTTAACAGGACAGGTTCCACTCAGAACAGGCCTCGCCATGGTCGACCAAAGAAGTTGAGTGCACATGCTTAGCGTCATATCCAGAGGTTGTCTTTGGGAAAAAGATGTATGATTGCTGCGGAGGTTGAAGGGGTGGGGGGTCAGCCAGTCAGTGCTCAGACCATAAGCCGCACACTGTATCAGATTGGTCTGCATGGCTATCGTCCCAGAAGGAAGCCTCTTCTAAAGATGTTGCACAAGAGAGCCCGCAAACAGATTGCTGAAGACAAGTAGACTAAAGATATGGATTATTGGAGCCATGACCTGTGGTCTGATGAGACCAAGATGAACCTTATTTGGTTCAGAAGGTGTCCAATCGTGTGTGGCGGCAACCAGGTGAGGAGTACAAAGACAAGTGTGTCTTGCCTACAGTCACGCATGGTGGTGGGAGTGTCATGGTCTGAGGCTGCCGGCACTGGGGAGCTACATTTGATTGAGGGAACCATGAATGCCAACATATAATGTGACGTCCTGAAGCAGAGATCCTCTCCCTTCGAAGACCGTGTCGCAGGGCAGTATTCCAACATAAAGACCTCAAACACCTCTCCAAGATGACCACTGCCTTGCTAAAGAAGCTGAGGGTAATGGTGATGGACTGGCCAAGCATGTCTCCAGACCTAATCCCTATTGAGCATCTATACATATCCTAAATCAAAATACTCTTGTAATAAACGTACACATATGGTAATATTTGCTCACCGACACTGCATCCAAAGAGAGGACCAGGGAACGCTAGAAAGCTTCCCCTATTGGTAGGCTTGGAGGTACACTGGCATGGTATAATGAGGCCCTTAATGCAACCTTTTGGCAGGCTCTAGCGGATCATATTAAGTAGGGGTGCAACGGATCGAAAAACTCACGGATCGGATCGATCCTCGGATCAGAGTCACAGATCGGATCATTTTCGGATCAGCAAAAAAAAAAGACAAATCTTGTTACACCCACCGGAGTTTTAGATTTTAAAAGCCATTTTCCACACACAACGGAGCTTATATGCATAAATACAGTATTTGTAGATCGGACGGACTGTTTAGATGTTAAATTAATTGTTGTCCAGAAAGCCCCATAACAACCCATCTCTGTAGCTATGTCGGCTTCTGAAGAACTTATGCAATTAGGCCAGACACGCCTCCCTTCACGAGTGGTCGCGTCGCCTGAGACTCTGCCTATGTCTTTACTGCGGGGCTGATGGTCATATAATAAAGTCCTGTCTGTCCGGAAAACTCTCGGTTCTCGGTCACTCAGAGGGAGGTGATCTAGACTAGAACCCGAATTCAAAATCGGACTTTATGGGCCAGGAAACAGTTGTACAGCGCCAGGCTGTCTCCCAGGGGCACACTTCCTTAATATATGCTTCATGCACAGAATGTCTTGTCAGGTTTTGCCAGCCTCGAGCAACACTTAATCCTATTAAAGGTCCCCTTTTTTCGTGATATACACTGCATCTTTGCTCTGCTGGCCCCTAATATCTTTGGAGTTAAGCCTTTACTTGCCCCTGCTAATCACAATGCAAATTCAGTAATTATTTAGAATTATGAATACCCATCGCCTACCCTAGGCTGTGGAGATATATACATCCGTATACTCCAACTCGAGAGAGATTCTTTCTTTTATCTGTTGCATCTTTGAACCTTGGTCGTGTCCTGAAGAAGCCTAGCGGCAAAACGCGTAGACGCACAAGGGCTCACTGTACAAATTGCAAAATGCATATGTATGATGGTTTTTACCCTTACAATAATTTTGTGTATTTTTTGTAATTTTTCAATAAATATGATTTATTTGTAATATTCCTTTTCTCCATTGTTTCCTGGCCCATAAAGTCCATTTGGTAGTACCGTCAGTATTACCCCTTTTTTTTTTCTTCCCCTATATTACGGACGTGGCTTTGGAGTGCCTTCATTTATCTATTTAGAACCTGAATTCCTCCACTTTCCAGATTTTACCATACCTGTCTCCATTCATTGGGCCCTGAACTCGTATATAGTTTTTGCATATGTGGACACTGGGGCAGCCGGGAACTTCATTGAGCAGTCCTTGGCAACTGAATTGGGCATTCTTCTTGTTCCCTTAGCAATGCCTCTATCAGTATCTGCAGTCAATGGCTCTACCTTGGCCTTAGGACCCCTACGGTTCCGAATGATGTCCATAACCATGCATGTCGGTGTTCTTCATCATGAGGAAATCTCCTTCCTGATCCTTCCTAAGTTTTTTCTAGTCCCGTCGTTATTGGACTTCCATGGTTGCAGAAACACTCCCTCTTATCTGGATTTGAGATCTGGCCAAGTGTTATCATGGGGGTTGCAGTGCCGTCAGACTTTTCTCCCTAAGGTGCATCCACCTCTCTGTGTACCTGTGCCCGAGGTCACTACCTCTCCAATGCTCCCTTGGCATTATCAGGCCTTCCAAGACAATTTTTGTAAAAAAAGCTGCTGACCGTTTTCTTCTGCATTGTCCCTATGAAAGTGCTATTGATATCCAACCTAGGACTACACCGCTCCAAGGTCGAGTCTACCCTCTCTCCATCCCTGAGACAAGTCTGAGTAGGTCCAGGAAAATCTGCAAATCCAATTCTGCTGGGGCTGGCTGCTTCTTTGTGGAGAAAAAGGATTGTGCACTCTGGCCCTACAGTGATTTATAGAGGTCTCCATGCCATCACTATTAAGAATCTCTACTTGCTACCCTTGATTTTTTTTAACTTTTTGATGGGCTATGATATGCTTGAATCGAAAAGTTAGACCTCCATGGAGCATATAATCCAATTGGGATTCAAGGGGGTGATGAATGGAAAACCACTTTTAACACCAGAGATGGGCATTATGAATATCTTGTAATGCCCTTTTGGCTTGTGTAATGCCCCAGCCATCTTGCAGAACTTTATTAATGATGTTTTTTCTGATCTTTTGTACATTTGTGTCATTGTGTATCTGGATGACATACTCATTAGCAAATATGTACAATACTTCTACGTCTTCGGGACCACCAACTCCTATGCAAAGTTAGAGAAGTGCCTCCTCGAGCAAACCCAGGTTCCTTTCCTAGGTTACATAGTCACAAACAAAGGGTTGCTTATGGATCCAGCCAAACTTCAGGCCATCTCCAACTGGTCTCAGACTTCTGGTCTAAAAGCTGCACAGCGGTTCTTTGGGTTCACCAACTTCTATTGCTAGTTCATCTCTGATTATTTATCACTTCTTTGACCCGAAAAAGCGCTAATGCCAGAACCTGGCCTCCTGAGGCTTTCCACAAGCTCAAAACAGCCTTCCTGGCCTTCTTCAGCATTTCTTCTTAGAGGTAGATGCTTCATCCTTGGGGTTGGGGCTGTTCTTCTCAATGCATGACGAGCTCCGTCCTTGTGCCTTCTTCTCTAAGAAGCTTTTGGATGCAGAAAGAGAAATTGCACCGTCCTCGAACAGGAACTTCTCACTATCAAGCTGGCATTGCAAGAATGGCAATATTTACTGGAGGGATCTCCACATTGTATCCAGAATTACTACCTATCATGAAGACCTCCAGTAGCTGTAGTCTGCCCAACGTTTGAATCTCGGACAAGCGTGTTGGGCTCTCTCCTTTTGCCAGGTTTAATTTTGACATCACCTTCCGCCCTGGTTCTAAAAAATGCTCGCGCTGACGCCTTGTCGAGATCATTTGACATTGCTGATTGTCATGTTGAACACCTATTATTCCTGCCAGTCGTATCCTGGCCTCCACCCATCTTCAGTCATCATGTATTCTGCCTGGAAAGACCTATGTGGTGCCCTCCCTTCACTCCTTGCTTCTAAAATGGGCACATGACTCTAAACTCTCAGGCCATACTGGTGTGCAACGTACCTGTGCCTTCCTGCAGCGTTACTACTGGTGGCCCTCACTTCAGAAGGATGTTGAATATGTCCAGGCTTGCTCCATTTGTGTGCAGTCTAAGTCCTCCATGTCTGCTGCAGCAGGTCTCCTTTTACCTCTACCTGTTCCAGATGTACCTTAGCGTTGCATCTCCGTGGACTTTCTCTGAACTACCCCCCTCAGCAGTCTACCATTATCAGGGTGGTTGTGGATAGGTTTTCTAAAATGTGTCATTTAACGTCACTTCCTGGACTACCCTTCTGCTGTCACTTTTGGCTTCCATCTTCATTAAGGAAATATTTTGTCTTCATGGTATCCCCTCGCACATCGCCTCTGATAGAGGAGTTAAATTTATAGAACGTTTCTGGAGGGCTCTGGCCACATCCTTTGGAATCAAGTTGGACTTCTCAGCCTTTCATCGGCAGTCAAATGAACGAACGGAAAGGGTCAACCAGAATGTGGAAAGGTATCCGTCAGTTTCCTGCTTGTGTATTACCTCTTTGCTGCAGTGCCTCTCTACCCTGATTCATTTCACATGTGTGGTATGGGTGTCGCCTGCTATCCTGTGGGCTTTTATTTCTTTCCCTTCCATCACTTCCTGGCCCGCCTCCTAGTTTGCCTATACAAGACCTGCTCAATGTAACCCACAGTGCCTGAGCAACTTCAGTTGCCTGAGCTCCCATTCGCTTGTCTCATGTATCCTGTGCCTGACTATCCATGTACCGACTGTTCACTGTATCCTGTGTGGAAAGGGTCAGTGCACAATGTGGTGCAGTATTAAGTTCTGGGTGCTGGCTGAACTGGCCTTTGCTGTGGTGTTTTTAGTGTTTGTCAGTAGCTTAAGCGGTTGTTTGTTTCTATTTATATTATGTCTCTGTCTTGGGCTAAAAAGGAATGAAAAGGAATCTAGTAGCAAGAGGAGGTGTCCTTCATGGAAGAGCAAGTTGTCTGATTCTTAGAAAAAGCCCTTATGCAAGGAATGTGTTTCTGCTTTAGTGAGAGATGAAGCTGCTGCAACACCTAGTGACTTTGAGGCTGAGTGGAGTGTGACTTTATAGTCTTTT
The DNA here is from genome assembly GCA_037952925.1 of Lithobates clamitans. NCBI lineage: Eukaryota > Metazoa > Chordata > Amphibia > Anura > Ranidae > Lithobates > Lithobates clamitans. Next base: position 582,526 of record JBBGZY010001347.1, read on the forward strand.
AGAAAATTGTTTGGGTCTTCCTCCCAGAGTGCTTCTGAGCCCACGACCACACCACAGTCATTAGCTGCCTTGAATGCAGGTTCAGGGATTCCCTCTGCACAGGTTGCTGCCTCTCCACCACGATCTGAATGGGATTCAGAAGAGGATGGGGAAGAGGTTGAAGATGCCTCAGCATCAAAATATAAATTTTTCACTGGAAGAAGTACACAGTCTTCTCAAAGCGATTCCCGTCACCTTAGGCATTGAGGAGGAAAATTTATCTCTTGCTTCATAAAATGTACCTGGGGCTTAGTGAGCCAAAAGGTAGATTGTTTTCCTGTCCATTCAGTTCACTCTGAGATGGTAAAGAAGGAATAGCGGGATTAAGAAAGAGAAATCCTTCCTTCCCTTCCCCTCCCTCCCCTTTTTTTTTCCCCTTCAAGAACTCACAAGAGACCGTTCCCATTTTAGGAGGATTCCTCATCAGTTTGGCATAAAGTGCCTAAGTTGGCTGCCGCCTTCTCCCAAGTCTCAAAAACCACAGACTTCGCTTTTGAGGACACGGGAAGCCTAAACAGAGCAATGGATAAAAGGATGGATTTGTTGCTGAAAAGAACATGGCAATTCACAATGGAGAATTTGAAGCTGGATTTGGCGGTTACATGCATTGCAAGAAATCTAGAACACTGGTTAAGCCAACTTAAAGTGCATATTAGCGCAGGGACTTCAAAAGAAGAGAAAATATATTCTATATATTTTTTTTTTTTTCCCTACAGTCTCAAGAGCAGTTGGATATATAACGGACGCATCCGCTGAATCCATACGTATGACCGCAGGCTCAGCAGCCTTGTCTAATTCGGCAAGATAGGCTTTATAGCTTAAGACTTGGCCGGGGGACACAGACTCCAAAGTTAAACTATGCATCCCGTTTTCAGGAGATTTTCTGGCCAGACTTGGAATCCATCTTGGACCATCCAGGAGACAGGAAAAAGTATTTTCCTGTTAAAAAGAAGAAACCAATGGCAAAACTTTTTTTTTTTTTTTTTTTTGTCCCCAGAGGTATTTGCACTAAGGTGACAAGTCTCAGGGGAAAAGGAAAGTCTCAATGACTTGCCCTTTTCAGTGGGAGGAAGGCTACAGGCTTTCCTTCCACAGTGGGAGAAAATAACGACACGCCTGTACATCCGGAATCTTGTCAGCAGGGGGTCCAAAATAGAACTTGCAGAGGCTCTACCAGGAAGGTATTTTGTGACGGATATTCCAAAAAATCCAGTAAAATCTCTTGCCATGAAGAACCTGGTTTGGGATCTGATGGTTCAGAGTGGTTATACAGGTCTCTGCAGGAGAAGAGCGAAGGGGGTTTTATTCCCATATATTTATGGTGGGAAAACTGTCAAAGTTTCTGCTTAATCCTCAACCTGAAGCCCTTAACCACTTGCTTACTGGGCACTTAAACCCCCCACCTATCCAGACCAATTTTCAGCTTTCAGCGCTGACTCACTTTGAATGACAATTGCACGGTCATACAACACTGTACCCAAATGAAATTTTTATCATTTTTTCCCCACAAATAGAGCTTTCTTTTGGTATTTAATCGTCTCTGCGGTTTTTATTTTTTTGTTAAATGTAAAAAAACTTTTAAATTTTTTATAACAAAACTTAAAAAAAAAAAAAAAAAAAAAAATTTATAACAGGTAATTTTTCTCCTTCATTGATGTACGCTGATGAGGTGGCACTGATGGGCACTGAGTGGCAGTGATGGGCACTGATGGGTGTCAATGGGCACTATCAGTTACACTGATGGGCAGCACTGCTAGGTGGCACTGATTGGCACTACTGGTGGGCACTGATAGGTGGCAATTGTGGGCACTGATAGGTGGCACTGTGGGCGTTGTTAGGCGGCACTGTGAGCACTGTTATTTGGGCACAGATGAGGCAGATGTGCCTCTTCCACTTCGGGACCGATGTCCCTCGCATTCGAGCCGGTGATCGGCTCCTTTTTCTACTCACGCTGTCAGCGTGAGTAGAAAAAAAGCCGATTACCGATCTTTTGTTTACATCATGTAATCAGCTGTCATTGGCTGACAGCTGATCACATGGTAAGGGGCCGGGACCGGCCCCTTACTTGGATCGGTGATCACCCGAGTCTCAGTGACTCGGTGATCACAGCGCGCTCAGCACGCGCAGGGCACGTGCACAAGGGAGGCAATCATATGACAGCCTTCCGGGAATTCAGGTCCACGCTGTGGCCGTCATTCGGTCATAGCGCGGATGTCAAGTGGTTAAACAATGTGATACTGTACAAAAAGTTTCAGATGGACTCGATCTTTTCGGTCAGTATTTTGCCGTTTCTCGGAGAGCTTGGGCTGGATTATAGATGTGCAAAAATCCAATCTGACCCTGTCCAATCAAGTCCTATTTTTGGGGTTTCGCATTTGTTTGGCTGAACAAAAGATTTTCTTGCCAGAAGAGAAAATGCAAAAGATTTGGACGGCTCTGACTTTGCTGCAGAGCAATCAGCTGGTATCAATCAGGTTCCTGATGTCAGCTACACGAAAAAGGCCTAGGCTAGGCCTAGCTCTGAGGAACGGGGTGCGCCCCTGAAACGCGTTAGCTGTACCCTGTGTTTTGTGCATGTCCATGCACTGTGTTTTATGGCCTTTTGTCAGTTGCATTTTGTGAGTACCCACTTTTATATAAAAAATTCTTATTACATTATCTTTGGTAATGCACTAGGTGTGCGCACCTTCGCATTCTGTTTTTCTTGTAGTTCCTTTATGATTACCCCATGTGAGGAAGGCAGCATCCACCCAGTTTTTTGGATACCATATATACCTTTCACATCACCATTTTATCTGACATCTGTTACTCCACACCTTGGAAGACCTATTAGCGCTGTAAGTGACTGTTTCTTGTATCTCTCCTGATGTCAGCTCTCTGCTAACAGCCTCTATCTCAGCGGTCCAGTGGGCAATAATACATTTCAGTTCCATGCAACAATTCATTCTGAGTGTGGAATGGGGACTTGACCTCACTGGATATAAAGGCGACAGTGCCTAGCTCCTGGGGTTATGGGGGTCACTTGGGGAGCCATCTGACTCAGGCAGGGACAGTGGTCAAAGCTACAGGGACAGTGGTCAAAGGTACAAGTGGCACATTCCTCAAACTGGAGAGAACTAAAAGCGATCGCTCTAGCGCTTATAGCCTTCTCTCAGAAGCTCCTGGGGCATCCTGTTCAAGTCTGATAGACAACGCCATAGCTGTAGACAGGCAAGGCCGTACAAGAAAGTCTTCAAAATCGAGCCCAGGAAATTCTGGGCTGGCCAGAAGTCAATTTACATCCTTGTCAGCAGTCCATCTCAAGAGTTCGCTGAACCTGGTAGCCGCTTTCCTAGGCACCAAGTGAGAGAGGGCGAATGGAGCTTAAATCAAGACGTCTTTCGCAACTAAGTCCAGGGCTGGGGTCAGTCGCAAGTAAACCTGTTTGCGAACCTGCAGAATGCCAGAACCTGACGTGTGTGTGTGTGTGTGTGTGTGTGTGTGTGTGGGGGGGGGTTAGGTTTTTTTTTTTTTTTTTTCCCCTGAACAGGTAAGACGGAGCTGCAGGGATAGATGCTCTCGCTCAAAAATGGGACTTCCAGCTGTTTCATGCCTTTCCCTCCTGGCCAAGAATGGCAATTGAATCAGCTTATTTACTTTCTAATCTCATTCCACCATTGGGTGTTCATGCTCGTTCTACAAGAGCTCTAGCAGCCACATGGGCAGAGAAGGCCGGTGCCACCCCGGCACAAATTTGTAAACCAATGATGTGGTCAAGCATGTCCACTTTCGTACACCATTACAGACTGAATTTATTATCAGCTGGGGAGCAGGCCTTCGGCAGGAAGGTTTTGCAAGCTGTGGTGCCACCCTGAGGGGGGTAAGTTCTCATGTATCCTCCGTGTGCTGTCCTGAAAGCCGTATTGAGAAAATTCAAGTTGGGCTTACCGTTAACTTGTTTTTCTAGTAGTCTTTCAGGACAGCATTAATTGCCCTCCCTGATATTGTTCATGCTGTTGTGCTTATGTTTTTCAGGTGGGCCGGAGGTACTCTATGATAACTGAGGACTGTGGAGAAAGGCCTCCAATTTCTTCTTCTTTTTTTTTTTTTTTAAATCAAATTGGACCAATTTTAATGCACATAAAAATGCGTCATCTTACAAATTGTTTTGCAATCCAAACTGTACAAGAGCTTGTAAAACAAAAATAGAAAACAAAAAAACGGCAAATGTAAAAAGAGTGCTTAAAACTAAAACGGGAGGTTGTGGTGCCAGTGGATGGAGGTTAGTTTTCTTATTGCATTGTCAATGTCAGACATCTGTTCCTTCAGCTGGCTCCACTGCTCCGGATTTAATGAGATACCTTTTCTTCCAGGCTTCAATTCTCCTTGCTGATCCATGAAATATTCTCTGATGTCAATGAGAACTTTTCCTTTGAAGTCCCGAACGCTGACATATCTCATTTTACCAATCTGAAACATGTTGTCTTCTGGATCATTGCTGCTTTGTTTGGCAGATGCCTTAGAACTTTCTCCTCCTGTCTTCTGTTTCTTTGTTGGCTTCTCCTTCTCTGGTGGAGGAGCTTTCTTTTTTCTCTTTGCCTTCTGGTCAACCTCACTGTCTGATTCGCTTCCAGATGAGCTTGAAGACACCAACTCCTTTGATTTAGGCATGCTGCTCGTTCACACACGCTGCTCACACTCTGCTACCCAAGGCCTCCAATTTCAAGTCTATAGTGGGTGTGTGTTTCCTGTGTGAGGAGGAGGAAGAGGAGCTATGTTCTCTCATGTGCTGTCCTGAAAAACTGCTAGAAAACAAGTTACGGTAAGGTAAGCCTGATTTTCTAATACATATGAGGATGTGCTGTTGCCTTGTTACCAGCCCAATTAACCCAGATATACCTGTATGTGCTTAAATCAAAATTGCACAATGTTCCTCTAAGGTCTAATTATTCAAGGACAGTCAAACCGCCCAAAACCTCTGGATGTTACTTGGAAAACAAGACTCCAAAGACAACCAAGTTCCCTGTTAATCATGGATATCCAGGTCGGTTCCCCAGACTGTCATCCAGCGCTGGATCCCTGAGTGATAGGCGAATCACCTGTCCAAAGACTGAATCAACCTGTCCCTCAAAGAGAGCATGCCAGTTTTTTTTTTTTCCACAGTGGCCTGTAGAATGTACATTGGAACACAGCACAGCAATGGCACATCAGAGAGGAGAGGTCACACAACTTCTTGACATTAACAGATAAACTGCAAAAAATTTGAAAACCTTTTGCAAATGTGCTGTCATAGCACCACAAATCCACTCATTGCTTGAATGGCAGGCAGGCAAATCTCCGGTCGAGGAGAGCACTTTTGAAGAGGATGGCCCTGGTTGCATTGATGTATTTGGAACAATTTTAAAATTTTTTTTTTTTTTTTTGCCCCAAAAGATAGAATCGGCATCCTGTCTTATTGCAGCCTTTATTATTATCCAAGGTTAGTGACTGCACTACAGGAGAGGCTAAACTGCGTGGACAACCATGGTGGAAGGTAAGGGTTTCTTCTCTTCACACTGTTTGAGAGTTTCATGAAGGAATGGACTGTTGTGAAGGCATCAACACTTTATATATACCGTATTTATCAGCGTATAACACGCACAGGCCTATAACACGCACATTCATTTTAAGAAGGAAGTTTCAGGAAAAAAACTTTAATATTAAATAAGAAACTTTGGGTCAGTGCCCATCTGCAGCCTCACAAGTGCCATCAATGCAGCGTCATCAGTCCACATCAATGCAGCAGCCTCGCCATTGCCATCAATGCTGCAACCTCGCCATTGCCATCAATGCTGCAACCTCGCCATTGCCATCAATGCTGCAACCTCACCATTGCCATCAATGCAGCAGCCTCACCATTGCCATCAATGCAGCAGCCTCACCATTGCCATCAATGCAGCAGCCTCACCATTGCCATCAATGCAGCAGCCTCACCATTGCCATTAATGCAGCAGCCTCACCATTGCCATCAATGCAGCAGCCTCACCATTGCCATCACTGCAGCCTGATTGATGCCCTTCTGCAGTTTAGAGGGGACAGGAAGCGGGGCGGAACGAGCGCCGACAGATTACATACAGTGAGAATCTTCTATGATAGACAGAACGGGTGTCCAATGGTGGCACAGGAGAGGGGACTTCCTATTACAGAGGCCGCCAAGTAAACAGGAGATTCTCACTGTATGTAATCTGATGGCGCTCATCCCACCCCCCTCCCTGTCCCCTCTGAGGCAGCTGAAATTGAAGTATTGGCGTATAACACGCACATGCTATTTGCACCCAATTTTCATGGTGAAAAAGTGAGTGTTATGCGCCAATAAATACAGTGTGTGTGTGTGTGTGTGTATATATATATGTATATATGTGTGTGTGTGTGTGTGTGTGTGTGTGTGTGTGTGTGTGTATATATACTGCCATATTAGAGCAGAAGTTATTGCAATGCATATTTGAAAACCATACACTAAAGTTTAATTTAGGGCACCTTTGGCGGGGTTTGGAAAACTGCACAAATCGCTTCCACCAGAAAGCTTATCACTGGCTGAACAAATTTAAAAAGTCTCAGTTGCTCTAGTAGCCGGAAGTGGTTTTAAAATCCCTTTCTACCTGTTGCCATTTATTAACCGTGCTGGTAGACTAGTGGTTAGGGTGCAGTAGCACTCTGTAGGCAGATTTGAGTAACCCAAAAAATGCAGACATTTAACTTCTTTTTTTTTTTAATTGTAGATTATTGATCCACCAGATGAATTGCGAAGGAAGGTTCAGGAGCTCGCCAAAATGATACAAAGGGCCTCCTATGTGGTATTTCATACTGGAGCAGGAATCAGTACTTCTTGTGGGATCCCTGATTTTAGGTTTGTGCTTTTTTTTTTTTTTTTTTTTTTTTTTTTGTAGTTATTTTTAAATTGGGGCATTTCTCGTGATCATTTACTCAAAGGTTTATAATTTTGTTAGGTTTAATATAGAGACTTTACAGCAGAGCATGTCTTTTTAGTATTGTAGGATATGTAGTCAAATGTGTTCTCTTAAAGCAGAACTAAACCTATTGATTTATGTGAAGAACTGTCACAGTTGCTTGTTCTCTCAACCAAACTGTCAAGCTATCAAATGGTTGGTATCATAACTGATCAAATGTGCAGCACCATGGCAGCTGCAGATCAGAGGCTAAGATGGCAGCTTCCTTGGCTGTAAAGGATAGGAGGGTTAAGTTCCATTTTAAAGTAGAATGAAGATATGTTGGTAGAGTCCTGGATTAGAATTTTGATAGATATGTAGACCCGTAACACGTTTTATGAATAGAATAGCCCACACCCTCCTACACCCACAGCTGCCGTATTTACTATCGCCTTTATTTCTGTAGTGCTTTAAAAAAAAATTGGTATAAAGCGCTACGGATTATAAAATAATGTAACAACTAAGGCTAGGTTGACATCTGTGCGGTACGGTTTTTATGTGCTTTTTTACACTCGCTTTTGTTAATCCCTGTGTGCAAACACCATTTTATGAAGTGAGCAGTGCAACGTGCTACTAATTGTATCAATCCATTCCAGTGTTTATAGAACATACAAAATGTATCAGTCCTTCTTGGTTTATGTAAAGCAATCACAAAAAGTCAATGAATATCCATGCTCTGCAGCAAACTCCACAGTGTGCAGGAATCAGTCTTCATGTTCAGCCTTAATGCCAAATTTTAAATTGTGAAATGAGGAATTGGGAGTCTGGTCCCCAACCAGGCTACCACAAAGGACATGAGGGCAATTTGGACTATCGCGGTACAGTAAGCCAATAAGATGTAGATGTGTAACAGAAACTATTGTTACATCTTTTATAATTGTTTATTTATACAAAGATAATAGTCAATTACAAATAAAAACATGACGACAATTCATATATGTCACCGAAACAGTAAACCCCGAGATGAGGGAGATCACAGTGGGACAACTCATCACAGAAACAACTCGACTAGTTTTGCGGACAGTGGCCGCTTCATCAGGAGTGTATCTGTGAATTAACTGATCACGGATGTGGAAATACGGGGCAATTTAGGTAACAGCGATCACAGGTCAATTAGTTTCAGTATAAATCACACAAATAGGAAACATGAAGGGAACACAAAGACACTGAATTTCAAAAGCGCCAACTTCCCTAAACTACAAACCTTGCTAATAGGCATAAATTGGGATAAAATATTAGGAACAAAGAATACGGAGGAGAGATGGGTTTGCTTTAAGAGCATATTAAATAAGGGCATTAGCCAATGTATCCCATTGGGTAATTTAAAAGAGCAAACAAAAATCCTGGATGGCTTAACTCCAATGTAAAAATGCATATAAAAGCAAAGGAGAAGGCCTTCAAAAAATACAAGGTTGAGGGATCATCCTCAGCATTCAGACTTTATAAAGAATGCAACAAGAAATGTAAGGGTGCAATTAGGCTAAGATAGAACATGAAAGACACATAGCGGAGGAGAGCAAAAAAAATCCCAAGAAATTCTTTAAGTATGTAAACAGTAAAAAAGGAGGACAGACCATATTGGCCCCATAAAGAATGAGGAAGGACATCTGGTTACAAAGGATGGGGAGATGGCGAAGGTATTGAATTTATACTTCTCCTCAGTCTTCACGAGTGAATTGGGGGGCTTCAGTAACCAAAACTGCAGTGTTTATCCTCAGGACACAACACAGGAAGCACCTCCATGGTTAACAGAGGACAATTAAAATTTAGAGAAACTTAACATTAATAAATCACCGGGACCAGATGGCTTGCATCCGAGGGTACTTGGGGAACTCAGTCCAAGTGATTGCCAGACCGTTGTTCCTAATTTTTACAGACAGTCTATTGACTGGAATGGTACCAACTGATTGGAGAAAAGCCAATGTAGCACCAATATTTAAAAAGGGCCCAAAATACATCCCTGGGAATTACAGACCAGTTAGCCTAACATCAATAGTATGTAAACTCTTGGAGGGGATGATAAGGGTCTATATACAAGATTTTAGTAATAAGAATGATATCCTTAGCAGTAATCGGCATGGATTCATGAAGAATCGTTCTTGCCAAACCAATCTATTAACCTTCTATGAGGAGGTGAGTTGCCATCTAGATAAAGGAAGGCCCGTAGACGTGGTGTATCTGGATTTTGCAAAAGCATTTGACACAGTTCCCCATAAACGTTTACTGTACAAAATAAGGTCCATTGGGATGGACCATAGGGTGAGTACATGGATTGAAAACTGGCTACAAGGGCGAGTTCAGAGGGTGGTGATAAATGGGGAGTACTCAGAATGGTCAGGGGTGGGTAGTGGGGTTCCCCAGGGTTCTGTGCTGGGACCAATCCTATTTAATTTGTTTATAAACGACCTGGAGGATGGGATAAACAGTTCAATCTCTGTATTTGCAGACAATACTAAGCTAAGCAGGGCGATAACTTCTCCGCAGGATGTGGAAACCTTGCAAAAAGACCTGAACAAATTAATGGGGTGGGCGACTACATGGCAATTGAGGTTCAATGTAGAAAAATGTAAAATAATGCATTTGGGTGACAAAAATATGAATGCAATCTATACACTGGGGGGAGAACCTCTGGGGGAATCTAGGATGGAAAAGGACCTGGGGGTCCTAGTAGATGATAGGCTCAGCAATGGCATGCAATGCCAAGCTGCTGCTAATAAAGCAAACAGAATATTGGCATGCATTAAAAGGGGGATCAACGCCAGAGATAAAACCATAATTCTCCCGCTCTACAAGGCTCTGGTCCGGCCGCACCTGGAGTATGCTGTCCAGTTCTGGGCACCAGTCCTCAGGAAGGATGTACTGGAAATGGAGCGAGTACAAAGAAGGGCAACAAAGCTAATAAAGGGTCTGGAGGATCTTGGTTATGAGGAAAGGTTGCAAGCACTGAACGTATTCTCTCTGGAGAAGAGACGCTTGAGAGGGGATATGATTTCAATTTACAAATACTGTACTGGTGACCCCACAATAGGGATAAAACTTTTTAGCAGAAGAGAGTTTAATAAGACTTGTGGCCACTCATTACAATTAGAAGAAAAGAGGTTTAACCTTAAACTACGTAGAGGGTTCTTTACTGTAAGAGCGGCAAGGATGTGGAATTCCCTTCCACAGGCGGTGGTCTCAGCGGGGAGCATTGATAGCTTCAAGAAACTATTAGATAATCACCTGAATGACCGCAACATACAGGGATATATAATGTAATACTGACACAATCACACACATAGGTTGGACTTGATGGACTTGTGTCTTTTTTCAACCTCGCCCACTATGTAACTTTAACTATGTAACAGGTGATCAAAGAACAGTATAACTGCCCTAAGGCATGAACAATAAAAGAGCTTTTAATATGACACAACATTTAAACAAAGTATTTATTGCATGAGGGGGGAGGAAGAGCAAAACTGCTTACCTGAGTCCCGACAGGCCCTGATCGCAAGGCAAAACCACCAAAAGGGGCGTCTCCCACGGCGACTCGGGGGGGCTACAAAGCATGATGGACTGGAATCTGGATGAATAAAGACACAGGGTAGATGTGCTGTGGGCCTAGAGAGCCACACGATGGTGGGCCAGTGAAAAAATATTAGGTATATAAATGGTCCGGTGGAGCAGGGTAAAAATCATCAAATATTGAAAAAAATGGTGAAAGGAGTCGAATCGGAAGTGAAAATTGTGAAAAAAATTGTTCAATTAAAGTACAAACGGTGGGTGGGTTTAATACGTGAGGGGATGAAAAAAAAAGGGGAAGGATGTGGGGAAATGGGAGTGAAGGGAGAGTGAGATCAAGTGATATTATTAAGTGAAATAAGTGAAGGACACAATATAGAACTGGTAATTTAGATGTGAAAGATTTTTGAAGGTCCCGGGAGAAGTGGTCCGGCTGAAAAGGAAAGTATCAGCCTACAGCCATAATGTGTGATACTCCAGCTAGGTGGCATGGGGTGGAGGCATAGAAAAGTCAATCCACCCATGCCAGAGTCGCCTATAAAGGGAGAAAAGGAAAGGTACCAAAAATTAGAAAGGCCAAAGGCCAGTAACCTGAGAGGACAGGTGCTGCAGCAAGGCTATAGTAAAATCGTTAATTACCCAGGTGACTTACTGAGTACTGGCTGGAGTATACCATCCCTGGCGCCAGGGGTCCAGAGCTTGGAAAAACAGGACCCCTTGCGCCCGGGATGGTATACTCCAGCCATCTACATCTTATTGTCTTACTGTCCAAATTGCCTCCATGTCCTTTTGTGGTAGCTGGTTGGGGACCAGATTCCCAATTCCTCATTTCTAGAATCCTGGATGATGGTACAAGTTTATTTATTTTTATCCTTAGTAACCCATTACAGAGACCGCCCTTATTCTCTCAAAATTTAAATCGTGTTGTGATTGAATAAATCCAGATGGATGAGCACTCACCAGATTGAAAGACCTCCTACTTTTTATAAATCGTTCAGCTACACTTTTTTTTTTCTTCTATGCTCCATTGCCGATGTTACCATTCCCCATTGATCCCCATTAAGCAGGTATGGATTAGGGAGGGCAGAAGATCTCATTGTGTAAAACCATTTTTATATAAAATCAGTGTATAAAAACACTGATGTACTCACATGTTCCAGTGTCTGATCCCATCACTAAGGTGTGACAGCGTATACTTGTGTTGTGGGCTGGCTCAACTAGCTCTCCCTGTCTGGTAGTGTGTGCAGGAATGGCATCAGAGTGCCTAAGCCCACACACCATTTTATTTGTCATTAGGATGTTAGTCAGGAGTGCTCCTGATGACGTCCTAACGAGGAAGCACGTGTCCACATCCTTTTTTCGGGTGTCAGATTGCACTTGGCTCTCTGCTCTGTGGGTTGTGTGACATCAGTAACCTGCCTCCTGAAAACTGACAAATATGACCTGATATTTAGAGGTCTCTGGAGGGGAGAGGGCTGCAGCCAAAGAGGTACAGCTAATGTGGGAGGATTTGCTTTTATCGTTTATCACCTGGATATAATCAGTCATTCCAATGGTTTTGGATAAAGATTTTTGAAAAATGAATGATCACTACAACTTTTTTTTTTTTTTTTTTTCCTTTGCAAGCAAATTTTCAGACAAAGCTGTGTACAGTGGCGGCCATCTCAGTGCTAAGAGTCAACTATATTGACATATTGAAATAGTAATATTACTATAGGCAAGACAAGAGATGTCCTCTACCCAGTGTATCCTAACCACTTGACAACTGGGCACTTAAACCCCCTTCCTAACCAGACCAATTTTCAGCTTTTGGTGCTCTCACATTTTGAATGACAATTATTCAGTCATGCAACACTGAATCTATATGAAATTTTTGTCCTTTTTTTCACACAAATAGAGCTTTCTTTTGGTGGTATTTAATCACCGCTGGGTTCTTTATTTTTTGCGCCGTAAAAGAAAAAAGACCGAAAAATCTGTAAAAAAAAAATAAATTTTTCTTCATTTCTGTTATAATATTTTGCAAATTATTAATTTTTCTTCATATATTTTGGCCAAAATTTATACCGCTACATATCTTTGGTAAAAATAACCCAAATCGGTGGATATTATTTGGTCTTTTTGAAAATTATAGAGTCCAAAAGCTATGGTGCGAATATCTGAAAATTGATCACACCTGAAGTACTGACGGCCTATCTAATTTCTTGAGACCCTAACATGCCAGAAAAGTACAAATACCCCCCAAATGACGCCTTTTTGGAAAGAAGACATTCCAAGGTATTTAGAAAGATGCATGGTGAGTTTTTTAGAAGTTGTCATTTTTTTCCCACAATTCTTTGCAAAATCAAGGTTGAAAGAGGACCTGATTGATGGAGAGTGTGATGAGTCTGAAGCATTATGGGTGGAACTGCATTTAGATGTGCGTAGTTCAAAGTTAATCATTGGAGTTTGTTATAGACCACCCAATGTTAACGAGGAGGTGGAGACTCAGCTCCTTGCACAGATGGAAAGGGCTGCAAGGGCTGGGACAGTGATAATAATGGGGGATTTTAACTACCCAGAAATTGACTGGAGTAATGGCACTGCTGGGACGGTTAAAGGGCAAAAATTTATAAACCTAGTACAGGACAATTTTATGAGGCCCCAACTAGGAATGAAGCTCTGTTGGACCTAGTAATCTCAAACCATGCAGAGCTTATTACTAATGTTCAGATAAAGGAACACCTGGGTAGCAGTGATCATAACATGATTTCATTTGATGTTAGCTGTAAATAAGAAATACATACGGGAAAGATAAAAACACTTAACTTCAAGAGAGCAAATTTTCCAAGGATGAGAGCTGCTCTCCAGGACTTAGACTGGGAGGGAATATTGGCATCGATAAACACAGAACAGAAATGGGAATTCTTCAAAAAGACTGTTTGGGACCTCACTGCAAAGTATATTCCCATGGGCAATAGGTTTAAAAGGCTAAAAATAAAACCTATGTGGCTCACGGTCAAAGTTAGAAAAGCTATAAACAATAAGAAAAGAGCTTTTAAAAAATATAAAAATGAAGGAACACTAGTGCAGGGTGCAAAAATTCAAAATGAACGACAGATCGCAAAGAATAGTAGGACAAACCCCAAAAAATTCTTCAAATATATTAATAGTAAAAAGGTCAGGTCTGAGCATGTAGGCCCTTTACAAAATAATATAGAGTGGGTGACTGGGGACAAGGAGAAGGCTAATTTATTAAATACTTTCTTCAGCTCTGTGTATACAAAAGAGCATGGGGGAGCTCATGTCCATAATGGGGGTGGTATTGACACAGCCCCCAATGATCCACAATGGCTCAAAAGCGATATGGTCCAGAAATATTTAGACAGAATAAAGGTGGATAAAGCACCTGGACCTGATGGCATCCACCCACGGATCCTAAAAGAATTGAGCTCTGTAATTTCAAAAAGCCATTGTATCTAATTTTTAGGGACTCATTAATGACGGGAATAGTACCACTGGATTGGCGCAGGGCAAACGCGGTGCCTATATTTAAAAAGGGATCAAAGTCTTTACCAAGTAACTATAGACCTGTTAGTTTAACTTCTATAGTCGGGAAGATACTGGAGCATTTAATAAAAGACCACATAGATGAGTTCTTGCTAGAAAAAAACATTTTAAGCAACAGACAGCATGGGTTCATGAAAGACAGAAGTTGTCAGACAAACCTGATTTTCTTTTTATGAAGAGGTAAGTAAAACCTTGGACAGAGGGGTGGCTGTGGACGTGGTATACTTGGATTTTGCAAAAGCGTTCGATACAGTTCTGCACACACGGCTCATGTGTAAGTTAAAGTCTACAGGCTTGGAAATATCAGTTTGTAAATGGATAGAAAACTGGCTAAAAGACAGAATTCAGAGAGTAGTGGTTAATGATTCTTACTCTGAATGGTCTAAGGTTATCAGTGGTGTACCCCAAGGTTCAGTGCTGGGACCCTTACTCTTTAATATCTTTATAAATGATATTGGGTCTAGGATCAAAAGTAACATTTCTGTCTTTGCAGATGACACCAAGCTATGCAGTGGAATAACGTCCTTACAGGATGTCTCCAATTTACAAGCTGACCTCAATGCTCTGTCTAATTGGGCGCCTATGTGGCAGATGAGGTTTAATATTAAGAAATGTAAAGTTATGCACTTGGGGGGTAAGAATATGCATGCATCATACATGCCAAGGGGAGTACAACTGGGGGAATCCATGGTGGAGAAGGATCTGGGAGTTTTGGTAGATCATAAGCTCAATGATAGCATGCAATGCCAAGCTGCAGTTTCCAAAGCGAGCAAAGTCCTTTCTTGTATTAAGAGAGGTATGGACTCCAGAGAGAGAGATATCATTTTGCCCCTGTTCAAATCATTAGTAAGACCTCATCTGGAATATGCAGTTCAGTTTTGGGCACCAGTTCTTAAAAAGGATATCGGGGAACTGGAGAAAGTGCAGAGAAGGGCAACCAAACTGATAAGAGGCATGGAGGAGCTCAGCTATGACTAGAGATTAGAGGAACTGAATTTGTTCACTCTTAAGAAGAGGAGAATAAGGGGGGATATGATCAACATGTTCAAATATATAAGGGGTCCATATAGAGAACTTGGTGTTGAGTTATTCACTTTACGGTCAACACAGAGGACAAGGGGGCACTCTTTACGACTGGAGGAAAAAAGATTTAGTCTCCAAATACGGAAAGGTTTCTTCACAGTAAGAGCTGTGAAAATGTGGAATAGACTCCCTCCAGAGGTGGTTCTGGCCAGCTCAGTAGATTGCTTTAAGAAAGGCCTGGATACTTTCCTTAATGTACATAATATAACTGGGTACTGACATTTATAGGTAAAGTTGATCCAGGGAAAATCCGATTGCCTCTTGGGGGATCAGGAAGGAATTTTTTCCCCTGCTGTAGCAAATTGGAGCATGCTCTGCTGGGGTTTTTTGCCTTCCTCTGGATCAACTGTGGGTATAGTATTGGGTATATTGGATTGTACAATATTTTTTTTTTTTTTTTTTTTTTTATGGTTGAACTGGATGGACTTGTGTCTTTTTTCAACCTGACTAACTATGTAACTATTGTAAGGTTGTTTTTTTGTTTTTTGTTTTTTTGTTTTCTCCACAAAATTGTCATATTAGCAGGTTATTCCTCACACACCGCATATGCATACCACAAATTACACCCCAAAACACATTCTGCTATTACTCCCGAGTACAGCGATACCACGTGTGAGACTTTTACACAGCGTGGCCACATATACAGAGGCCCAACATGCAGGGGAGCACCTTCAGGCGTTCTGGAGCACCCAGGCCAATTCTGACATTTCTCTCCTACATGTAAAAATCATCATTTATTAGCTAGAAAATTACATAGAACCCCAAAACATTATATATGTTTTTTTAGCAAAGACCCTAGAGAATACAATGGCGGTCGTTGCAACATTTTATCTCGCACGGTATTTGCACAGCAATTTTTTTAACGCGTTTTAAAAAAAAAAAAAGTTTTTGTGCTTTACAAAAACCAAAACAGTAAAGTTAGCCCAATGTTTTTGCATAATGTGAAAGATGAAGTTACGCCGAGTAAATAGATACCCAACATGTCACCTTTCAAAATTGCACGCGCTTGTGGAATGGCGCCAAACTTTGCTACTCAAAAATCCCCATAGGCGATGCTTTAAAATTTTTTACTGGTTACATGTTTTGAGTTACAGAGAAGGTCTAGGGCCAAAATTATTGCTCTCGCTCTACCGATTGCAGCGATACCTCACATGTGTGGTTTGAACACCGTTTTCATATGTGGGCGGGACTTACGTATGCGTTCGCTTCTGCATGCGAGCACACAGGGACAGGGGCGCTTTAAAAAATTTTTTTTTTTTTTTTTAATTGTTCATTTTACTTTATTTTAGTTTGATGCTTTTTTCCAAAAAAAAAATTTTTTACCACTTTTATTGCTATTACAAGGAATGTAAACATCCTTGTAATAGGAATATGGCATGACAGGTCCTCTTTACAGTGAGATATGGGGTCAATAAGACCCCACACCTCACCTCTAGGCTGGGAAGCCTGAAATAAAAAACAAAAAAACAAAATAACGATCCTGGCTTCGATCGTAGCGGTGAGTCGGTAGAAGCGCGGGAGGGGGGGACATCCCCTCTCGCCTCCCGTAAGAAGGATCAAGCAGTGGAACAGCCGCTATGAACATTCTTATGGTGTAGGGAATCGCCGGCTGAAAAAGCTGATATCTGAATGATGCCTGTAGTATGACGGCCGGCGGGCAGGAAGTGGTTAAAACGCATTTTTTTTTTTTTAACACAAAGTTGTCCATTTATACAATATTTCTACCACATAACATGTACATACCAAAAATGACACCCCAAAATAGATTCTCCTACTCCTGAGTACGGCAATACCACACTTCCACAGCCTGGCCACATACAGAGGCCGAGTACAGCCGAGCATGGCGGGGCTTTGCAGAGTAATGTGGGGCTTTGCAGAGTAGTAGGGATGGCTGAGCATGGATGGATGGATGGCTGGCTGGATGTCTCTGTGCAGCGCTGTGGGCACTACACATTCAGCCCACAGTGCTGCAGCCATCCATCCCCCTCTCCGCTCACAGTGTACCGATCGGTACACAGGAGGGGAGGAGAGGAACCGGCGTCATCAGATGAAGCCGGTCTGTTTACATGTGATCGCGCCGTCATTTGACGGCGAGATCACATGGTAAACGGCCGCGATTGGCGGCCATTTACCGGGATCTGTGGTCCTCCCAGAGTTAAGCACCCGCCCTGCAGCCGTCATTCGGCTATGGGCCGGTTGTTAAGTGGTTAAAGCAGAACTAAACCCTACCATCCTTTACAGCCTAGGAAGCTTCCATCTTAGCCTCTGTTTGATCTGCGGTTGCCATTGTGCTGTAAATGTGATAAGCTGACGCCATCCGTTTTGGTAATTTGACAGTTTGCTTAAATGCACAAGCAACTGTGACAGTTGTTGTTCACACCATGTCTTAAATGTAACTATTTTGGGAAACCCTTAAATTGATAGGTTTATTTTCTCTTTATTGTCATTTCAAATGGTGTCAGTGATTGCAAGGAAGGCTAATACCCACCCTAGCTGAGCTTCCTACAGCACACACATTGCTAAGATACAAGGGCACCTTTAAGTGTGGCAAAAAATGTCAGTGCTGTGCCCATGGTAATGTCACTAAATGTATGTTACACCTCTTTAGGACAAATATAGCAAATTGGCAATATATTGTATAAACTGTAAACTGCAAATTTGTTTCTTTTTACTCGTCCTACCGATATACTGAATTCCACAAGCGTTACATCAATAAGGTTTAAAGGTGAATTCCAGGACAAACTATTTTTTTTTATAAATTACATTTGGCCAGCACGGTTACTTCTGATTGCTATGTATGATCTGGAGGGCTGCTGGGGATGTCAGACTGTCAGTAGAATTCCATGCTACATACATACATACATACATACATACATACATACATACTTTTCAATGCATACAAGATGTTCTGTGATTAGACAAGGTGTGAAGGAAGGGCAAATGAACATTCTACTCTACCCTCCTCCCAGGTCACGTCATATAACACATTTCTATTGCAGCCCCATTTATACGACAAACTGCCTTTCCAATAGTCAGTTGACACCACAGTGTTGCCATGATGTGTTCTGAAAAGTTCCTGCATTCAGTGTTGGTTTATTTTGTTTTTTTTTTTTTCTCAACACCATGAATCGCAGCGTGAACTGCATTACTGCAGTGAATAGACTTGCAATATATACAAAAAAAATTAAAAATGAACAGCATGGTTCGCTGGTGTGAAGAAGCCCTGGTTTGTTACTTTGTTTTAGGTATTTACATTTGAGTAAGGTAAAAAATTATGTTTAGTTGATGTTTAATCCCTTTACACTCAGCCCCTATGTCCCTTTTTAAGAGGGTCTTTATGCTTGAGGGGCAGGAAATACTACACAATCACGTGACCACTCTGGTTGTCACAATGGTCAAATAATCGGGAGCCAATCCGACTGGCTCCTGATCATATACTATTTTTTTTTTTTTTTTTATGAATCAAATCCTTTTTATTATTTTATTTGAAAACAACATTGACACAATACAGACCAAACCACTAAAATAGAAATCACACCAAACCAAAACCCAACCCCCCCCTTCAAATAACCCCCCCTCCCCTTCAAATAACCTCCCCTTCAAATAACCTCCCCTTCAAATAACCTCCCCTTCAAATAACGCCCCCTTCAAATAACCCCCTTCAACAAACCCCACCATCCTACCACCCCCCGCTCACTTGGAGTGTATATGACGGGCAGCACAGTGGTGTAGTGGGTAGCACTCTCGCCTAGCAGTAAAAAAGGGTCGCTGGTTCAAATCCCAACCACGACACTTCCTGCCTGGAGATTGCATGTTCTCCCTGTGCCTGTGTGGGTTTCCTCCGGGTACTCCGGTTTTCTCCCACACTCCAAAGACATGCTGGTAGGTTAATTGGCTTCTGTTCAAAATTGGCCCTAGTATATGAATGTGAGTTGGGGACCTTGGATTGTGGGCTCCTTGAGGGTAGGGACTGATGTGGGTGTACGATGTATGTGTGGAGTGCTGCGTAAATTGGTGGCACTATATGGGTACCTTTTTAAATAGGGATGATTGTAGACATGCACCCACACTCACTCAGGTTAAACTGGATGGACTGGTGTCTTTATTCAAACTTACTATGTAACATAAAAAAAAAAGGAACAACAATATCCAGTATTACAAAGTACACAGTACCCATTGGTTGACATGATACCCAAGTCATAGATTGAAGCCTTTTAGACCAGATAACATCTAACTTATTTAGGGAGTTCCTTAGGGAATATGTATGCTTTTCAGAGAGAATAATCCTATTGAGATCTACAGTCCAATCAGACAGTCGGTGGGTGTGGAGAGGTCAATTTAAGAGCAATCTGTCTACGGGCAACAAAAAGTGTGCGCCTTGTAGTGTTACCAGTAGGGGAGGTGTAGATGGATGTATCACAGTAACCCAATATACATAACATATAAGCAGTTCAACCAGAATGTTAATGTTCAATACCCAAGTACCACTCACCTCCACCCAGTATCTTTTGAAGTTTTGGACATCACCACAAAAGATGTATTAATGTACCTGTGTTGCCTCATCTAGCACAGACTGGCTCAGATTTCATTCCAATTGCACAGAGAAACTGCAGAGTTCTGTAGACCCTATGGAGAATAAAAATCTGGGTCAGTCTGTGTGATGGAGAAAGAGACAACTTGGACAGGGACCGGAGGACTTCATCCCAAATCTCCTCAGAGATGGGACCAATATCTTTTTCCTAGCCAGCCCGAGAGCAGATTATTATTATTAAAAATCACAAACTGAACCGTGATTTTTAATATCTCCATTGTACTTACCTTGAGTAAGGATTTTCAGCAGCTGCTGCTTATTACAGATCTGGTTATCATAGTGCGGTAATTAGATGCGATTCACCATTTTACTTATGTTATTTATTAATGATCTAATTCATCATTTTCTATCCAATTATTTATCTATTTACTTGCACCCATGAGCGCTTAGTGGTTGTAGTGAGTGACGCTTTGAGGGATATCACTACTATTTCCATTCATTTAGATTATTATTATTATTATTATTATTATTATTATACAGGATTTATATAGCGCTGACAGTTTACGCAGCGCTTTACAACATTAGGGCAGACAGCACAAGTACAATACAATTCAATACAGGAGGAATCAGAGGGCCCTGCTCGTTAGAGCTTACAATCTAGGAGGGAGGGTCAAGTTATACAAAAGGGTAATAGCTGTGGGGGATGAGCTAATACAGAAAATAGTGCAGTTGTTAGATGGAGGCAGGATAGGCTTCTCTGAAGAGGAAAGTTTTCAGGGATCGCCTAAAGGTTAATAAATTTGGAGACAGTCTGACGGATTGGGGTAGAGAATTCCAGAGGATGGGCGAGGCTCGGGAGAAGTCCTGGAGGCGGATATGGGAGGAGGTGATGAGCGAGCTAGAGAGCAGGAGGTCTTGGGAGGAACGGAGATGGCGATTAGGTTGGTATTTTTGAGACTAGGTTAGTGATGTAGCTGGGGGCAGAGTTGTGGATGGCTTTGTAACTTATTGTTAGTATTTTGAATTTAACTCGTTGGGTGAGTGGTAGCCAATGGAGGGATTGGCAGAGAGGGGTAGCAGACACTGAGCGGTTTGTAAGGTGGATGAGTCTGGCAGCAGCATTCATGATGGACTGAAGGGGATAGTCTATTTAACCACTTGACGACCGCCTCACGCCGATATACGTCGGCAAGGTGGCAGGGACAGGCAGAATCATGTACATATACGTGATCTGCCTTTCGCGGGTGGGGGGTCCGAACGGACCCCCCCGGTGCCCGAGGCGGTCGCCATTTCTTCCCGGGCGATGAGAGGTGAGGGGGAGGCCATCCATTCGTGGCCACCCCCTCCTGATCTCTCCCGGCGAATGAAAATGCTTCCTTTCCCTCTGTAATGTAAACAGAGGGAGAGGAAGTGATGTCATCCCTCCTCGAGCCGGTCTTTTCGATTCGGTGCTGAGGAGAGAAGACATCAAGTAAGTCTGCACAACACTACACTAACAGTAAAACACACCAGGCACACTTGTCACCCCCCTGTACCCCCTGTCACACTGACACCAATAGCAGTTTTTTTTTTTTTTTTGCATTGGTGTCAGTTTGTGACAGTTATAAGTGTTAGGGCAGTTAGGTTAGCCCCCTTTAGGTCTAGGGTACCCCCCTTTAGGTCCAGGGTACCCCCCTAATAAAGGTTAACCCCGTGATCGCCCCCCGTCTCCAGTGTCGCTAAGCGATCGTTTTTCTGATCGCTGTATTAGTGACACAGGTGACGCTAGTTAGGGAGGTAAGTATATAGGTTCGCTGTCAGTGTTTTATAGTGACAGGGACCCCCATATACTACCTACTAAAGGTTTTAACCCCCTGATTGCCCCCTAGTTAACCCTGTCACCAGCGATCACCGTATAAGTGTTATGGGTTGCGCTGGTTAGTTAGTTTTGTTTTTCTATAGTTTTAGGGCACCCGCCGTTTATTACCTTATAAAGGTTTAACCCCCTAATTGCCCGGCGGTGATATAAGTTAAGTTTTTAGGGTCAGATAAGGTCTGCGTCTCCCCAGACAGCGTCAGGTTAGCGCCATTACCGCTAACGCCCGCGCACGCAGCATACACCTCCCTTAGTGCTATAGTATCTGAGCGGATCGATATCTGATCCGATCAGATCTATACTAGCGTCCCCAGCAGTTAAGGGTTCCCATAAACACAGTGTTAGCGGGATCAGCCCAGATACCTGCTAGCACCTGCGTTTTGCCCCTCGGCCTAGCCATGCCCAGCCCACCCAAGTGCAGTATCGATCGATCGATCGATCACTGACACTTACAAAACACTAAGCACTCATAACTGCAGCGTTCGCAGAGTCAGGCCTGATCCCTGCGATCGCTAACAGTTTTTTTTGGTAGCGTTTTGATACAGTCGCTGACAGTCAGGAGCTTTTTTGCCTGTGAGTCTCATTAGTGTACCCCTAAATTTAGAGCCCAAAATGGCAAATCGAAGGTACACTAGTGAAGAGGCCTACACGTTTCTGAGCATGACAGATAGTGAAGAGGGAGTCACTCATCTGCCAGATTCAGGCTCAGAATACGATCCTGTAGAGGACAGCGGCTCCATGACAGATAGCTCTGACGATGGAGTTGTGGTCCCTGCCAAGGTCAGGCGTACCAGACCCCAATCTTCTTCTTCTGTCCTTGAAGTGCAAGAACCGCAGGGCTCTCGTACGGAGCAGAGAAGTACTAGTGCCGCTATTCCTTCTGGTAAACTGGCAAGCACCAGCGGCCTAGTACACCCTGGTCTTACATCCAGCACTGCAGTATCACGTGGTGACGTGGCGAGTCCCATAAGTGCAGTTCAAGCTGGCGAGGTGGCAAGCACAAGTAGTGTCCCGCTGCCACCAAGAAGACAAAGACAGGCCCGTCGTGCCCATAGTGCCCTTCCTGCTGCATTCACCAATCCGAATTGGGAACCCACCACTTCTGCAGCACCCGTACTTCCCCCATGCACTGGCCAACCCGGAATTCAGGTGGAAACAGTTGATTTTACGCCACTGGATTTTATTCGCTGTTTTTCACCGAAGATCTCTATAGATCTATTGTGGACCAAAGCAATTTATATGCTGGTCAACACATTGCCGCTAATCCCCAGTCCTCCCTTGCCAGAGATTGGAGACCAATTACGGTCTCCGAATTTAAGCTGTTTCTGGGCCTTTCCCTCAACATGGGCTTGAATAAAAAGAGTAAGTTGCGGTCATATTGGTCCACTGACCCAATTTACCATGCGCCCGTGTTCTCTGCCTCCATGGCCAGG
This sequence comes from Lithobates clamitans, assembly GCA_037952925.1. Taxonomy (NCBI): domain Eukaryota; kingdom Metazoa; phylum Chordata; class Amphibia; order Anura; family Ranidae; genus Lithobates; species Lithobates clamitans. Next base: position 605,479 of record JBBGZY010001347.1, read on the forward strand.
GCACCGATACGAGCAGATTTTGCGGTTTATGCAGTTCACTGACAATGAACTCTGTCGTCCTCGTGAAGACCCTGAATCCGATCGGCTCTACAAAATTCGGCCCCTCGTAAACCACTTCAACCAACGTTTTGCAGACTTGTTTACTCCCCATCAAGTTGTCTGCGTTGATGAGTCCCTGATTAAATTTTCTGGCCGCTTGTCATTCAAACAGTACCTTCCCAGCAAGCGTGCCAGATACGGGGTCAAGATGTATAAGCTCTGTGACAGGGCCACAGGCTATACATGTAGTTTTATGGTTTACGAGGGCAAAGATAGTCACGTAGAGCTGACAAACTGCCCTGACTACATAGGAAGCGCTGGCAAGATAGTGTGGGACTTTGTGTCACCCTTATTCGGAAAGAGGTACCACTTGTATGTGGACAATTATTACACAAGCGTGCCACATTTTAGTCACTTGTTTGATCAGCAGATTGGAGCATGTGGCACCGTGCGACCTAATCGCCGGGGCTTTCCCCAGCGGCTTGTAGATTCCCGTCTTAGGCTGGGGGAGAGAGCCTGCTTGAAGTGTAATAACTTGCTCGCTATGAAGTGGAGGGATAAGAAGAAGAATGTTTTCGTTCTCACCTCCCTTCATGCAGACACGACCACCCAAATTACTACGGCGACTGGTGTTGTGAGAAACCCCTCTGTGTCCACGAATATAACCAAAATATGGGAGGGGTGGACCTCAACGACCAGTTGGCGCCGTACCTAGTTGCCCGTAAGGCCAGACGCTGGTACAAAAAAGTGTCTGTTTATTTATTTCAATTGGCTTTGCTGAATGCTTATGTGCTATACAGAGCTTCAGGACGGACTGGATCCTTCCTTATATTCCAGGAAAAGATAGTCAGAGCCCTTCTATATCCAGACGGTGCTCCACCTCACCATCCCCAACCAAATGCAGTAAGCCGGCTGCATGAGAGGCATTTTCCTTATGCCCTCCCGAGTACCCCTACCCAAAAAACCCCCCAAAAAAGATGTGTCTGCAGCAAGCGCAGATTTAGGCGTGACACCCGGTGTTATTGTCCCTCCTGTCCTGGCAATCCTGGTCTTTGCATGGGTGAATGTTTTGAACGCTACCATACACTAGTTGAGTATTAGCGTAGGGTACAGCACTGCACAGACTAGGACACACTTTCACAGGGTCTCCCAAGATGCCATTGCATTTTGAGAGCCCCAAACCTGGTACCAGTTACAAAAGTTAAGTTACTAAAAAAAAAGTGTAAAAAAAATATAAACTAAAAAAAACAAAAATAGTTGTTTTTGTTTTCTCTCTCTCTCTCTCTATTCTGCTCTTTTTTTACTGTATTCTATTCTGCAATGTTTTATTGTTATGTTTTACCATGTTTGCTTTTCAGATATGCAATTTTTTTATACTTTACTGTGTTTTGTTGATAACCATTTTATTGTTTTCAGGTACGCCATTCAGCTGCAGAGCGGATTTATTTATCTTGACAGCAACAGCGTTTGCTCCCACGATACATAAAGCCCTGACTCCAGCGCTGTCGGAGGTGATTTCACTACCACAGTTACATACTTCAGCATATATGCCGAAGCGTGGGGGCAGCAGTGGGTGGAGGAGCGATTTGCTCCTGCCTTTTGCGGGAGGATGCCCCCATGCTTCAGCATATATAAATGGTGCATGTATGCCCATCATTAGAAGTGGGTGGATGAAGAGAGGTATTCTAATGGTGGGCATACCCACCGATCAATATCTTTTTTTTTTTTTTTTTTTTTTTTTTTCGTTCATCCCACAGGCTGCATGAAAAAAAAGTTTACAATATATGCCCAACAAGGACCAGCAACGTACTGGTATGTTGCTGGACTTTGAGTGGTTATACCAGAATGATGCCTGCAGGTTTAGGTATCATCTTGGTATCATTCTTTTCAGCCAGCGGTCGACTTTCATGTAAAAGCAATCCTAGCGGCGAATTGGCCTCTAGACTGCTTTTACAAGCAGTGGGAGGGAATGCCCCACCCCCACCACCACCGTCTTCCATGTTTTTCTCTGGCTCTCCTGTCCCAACAGGGAACCTGAAAATGCAGCCGGTGATTCAGCCAGCTGATCAGAGACCAGAATGGCTCCAAACATCTCTATGACCTAAGAAACCGGAAGCTACGAGCATTTCATGACTTAAATTTCACTGGATGTAAACAGCGCCATTGGGAAATTGGGAAAGCATTTTATCACACCGATCTTGGTGTGGTCAGATGCTTTGAGGGCAGAGGAGAGATCTAGGGTCTAATAGACCCCAATTTTAAAAAAAAAGAGTACCTGTCACTACCTATTGCTATCATAGAGGATATTTACATTCCCTGAGATAACAATAAAAATGATTAAAAAACATATAAAAATGAAAGGAACAGTTTAAAAATAAGATAAAAAATCAAAAAAATAATTAAAAAAAAAGCACCCCTGTCCCCCCCTGCTCTCACGCAAAGGCGAACGCAAGCGTCGGTCTGGCGTCAAATGTAAACAGCAATTGCACCATGCATGTGAGGTATCACCGCAAAGGTCAGATCGAGGGCAGTAATTTTAGCAGTAGATCTCCTCTGTAAATCTAAAGTGGTAACCTGTAAAGGCTTTTAAAGGCTTTTTAAAATGTATTTAGTTTGTTGCCACTGCACGTTTGTGCGCAATTTTAAAGCATGTCATGTTTGGTATCCATGTACTCGGCCTAAGATGATCTTTTTTTATTTCATCAAACATTTGGGCAATATAGTGTGTTTTAGTGCATTAAAATTTAAAAAAGTGTGTTTTTTCCCCAAAAAATGCGTTTGAATAATCGCTGCGCAATTACTGTGTGAAAAAAAAAATGAAACGCCCACCATTTTAATCTGTAGGGCATTTGCTTTAAAAAAATATATAATGTTTGGGGGTTCAAAGTAATTTTCTTGCAAAAAAAAATAATTTTTTCATGTAAACAAAAACTGTCAGAAAGGGCTTTGTCTTCAAGTGGTCAGAAGAGTGGGTGATGTGTGACATAAGCTTCTAAATGTTGTGCATAAAATGCCAGGACAGTTCAAAACCCCCCCAAATGACCCCATTTTGGAAAGTAGACACCCCAAGCTATTTGGTGAGAGGCATGTCGAGTCCATGGAATATTTTATATTGTGACACAAGTTGCGGGAAAAAGACAAATTTTTTTTTTTGCACAAAGTTGTCACTAAATGATATATTGCTCAAACATGCCATGGGGATATGTGAAATTACACCCCAAAATAAATTCTGTTGCTTCTCCTGAGTACGGGGATACCACATGTGTGAGACTTTTTGGGAGCCTAGCCGCGTACGGGACCCCGAAAACCAAGCACCGCCTTCAGGCTTTCTAAGGGCGTACATTTTTGATTTCACTCTTCACTGCCTATCAGTTTCGGAGGCCATGGAATGCCCAGATGGCACAACCCCCCCCCCCCCCAAATGACCCCATTTTGGAAAATAGACACCCCAAGCTATTTGCTGAGAGGTGTAGTGAGTATTTTGCAGACCTCACTTTTTGTCACAAACTTTTGAAAATTGAAAAAAGAAAAAAAAAATACATTTTTCTCGTCTTTCTTCATTTTCAAAAACAAATGAGAGCTGCAAAATACTCCCCATGACTCTCAGCAAATAGCTTGGGGTGTCTACTTTCCCCAAATCATTTTGGGGGGTTTTGTGCTGTCTTGGCATTTTATAGCCTTCGAAACTGTGATAGGTAGTGAGGAGTGAAATCAAAAATTTACGCCCTTAGAAATCCTGAAGGCGGTGATTGGATTTCGGGGCCCCGTATGAAGCTAGGCTCCCAAAAAGTCCCACACGTGTGGTATCCCCGTACTCAGGAGAAACAGCAGAATGTATTTTGGGGTGTAATTCCACATATGCCCATGGCATGTTTGAGCAATATATCATTTACTGACAACTTTGTGCAAAAAAAAAAAAAATTTGTCACTTTCCCGCAACTTGTGTCAAAAAATAAAATATTCCATGGACTCAACATGTCTTTCAGCAAATAGCTTGGGGTGTCTACTTTCCAAAATGGGGTCATTTGGGGGGGTGGGGTTGTGCCATCTTGGCATTTCATGACCTTCAAAACTGTGATAGGTAGTGAGGAGTGAAATCAAAAATGTATGCCCTTAGAAATCCTGAAGGCGGTGCTTGGTTTTCGGGGCCCTGTACGCGGCTAGGCTCCCAAAAAGTCCTAAACATGTGGTATCCCCGTACTCAGGAGAAACAGCAGAATGTATTTTGGGGTGTAATTCCACATATGCCCATGGCATGTTTGAGCAATATATCATTTAGGGACAACTTTTTGTAAATATTTTTTTTTTTTTGTCATTATTCAATCACTTGGGACAAAAAAATAAATATTCAGTGGTTTCAACATGCCTCTCAGCAATTTCCTTGGGGTGTCTACTTTCCAAAATGGGGTCATTTGGGGGTGTTTTGTACTGCCCTGCCATTTTAGCATCTCAAGAAATTACATAGGCAGTCATAAACTAAAAGCTATGTAAATTCCAGAAAATTTACCCTAGTTTGTAGACGCTATAACTTTTGCGCAAACCAATAAATATACGCTTATTGACATTTTTTTTACCAAAGACATGTGGCCGAATACATTTTGGCCTAAATGTATGACTAAAATTGAGTTTATTGGATTTTTTTTTTATAACAAAAAGTAGAAAATATCTTTTTTTTTTTTTTTTTTTTTTTCAAAATTTTCGGTCTTTTTCCGTTTTTTATAGCGCAAAAAATAAAAACGGCAGAGGTGATCAAATACCATCAAAAGAAAGCTCTATTTGTGGGAAGAAAAGGACGCAAATTTCGTTTGGGTACAGCATTGCATGACCGCGCAATTAGCAGTTAAAGCGACGCAGTGCCAAATTGGAAAAAGACCTCTGGTCCTTAGGCAGCATAATGGTCCGGGGCTAAAGTGGTTAAAGGTAAGCCAATGAGGAGGGAGTTGCAGTAGTCGAGAGATAACCAGGGAGTGAATCAGGAGCTTTGTAGTTTCATTGGTTAGAAAGGGACGTAGTTTAGAGATGTTGCAGAGGTTGAGGCGGCAAGCTTTGGAAAGTGATTGGATGTGGGGCCGAAAGGAAAGTTCAGAGTCCAGGATAACACATAGCACCCTGACATATGAGGATGGGTGGATGGTTTTGCCATTGCTCTTGACAGAGAAGTCAGGGGAAGAGGTACGTGGGGGAGGAAATATTATAAGCTCGGTTTTGGACAAGTTGAGTTTGAGGAAGTGGTGTGACATCCATACAGATATGTCGGTTAGTAAGTTAGTGATGCGTGAGGAGACTGATGGAGTGGAGCAGATAGGGAAGTTCAATAGGAACCCATATAACAGTACCCTATAAGTAACCGAGGTAAGACCCTTTGTTGACCCTGCCTGTACCATTTTATCCAGGACAGGGATAGAGGGGAAAAATATCTTGGGAGAAGAAAACTGGGCTTGTAGAGCATGCCTTAATTGAAGGTATTGGTAAAACAAATTGGATTCTACAGAGAACTCTCCCCTCAGATATTCAAAAGATTTAAGTAAACCATTCTGATATAGCTGAGTTAAAGTAGTTATTCCTATTTTTCCCCTAAGAGACGAAATTTGAGAAAGTCTATCATTTTTCCATATGGGAGTTGTAGCCAATGGGATATGAGACACCCAGCAATTTTTTAACTGTATCCCATACTGTACAAATTCACATACAAGTAGGCATATCAGCAAGCAAGACACTCCCTCTTGCACCATCAAGGACAAAGAGTGGAAACTGACCCTTAAATGCAAAAGAAAAAAAATGCTGTAATTGGGAGGCGCGAAAATATAGCCTTGGATTAGGAACTGCCAGCCCGCCGGCATTTGTGGGATGCAGTTTGATACGAGGGGTTTTGTTCCGCCATATTAATCGCCTAAATATAGTGTTTATTTTAATAAAGATCTGGATAGGTATCCAAATCTGGGCATTATGTAAAAAATGGAGAAGCTGAGGCATCCACATCACAGTGGTGTAGTGGGTAGCCCTTTCGCCTAGCAGTAAAAAGGGTCGCTGGTTCGTATCCCAACAACGACACTACCTGCCTGGAGTTTGCATGTTCTTGCGGTTTCCTCCCACACTCCAAAGACATGCTGGTAGGTTAATTGGCTTCTGTCCAAAATTGGCCCTAGTATATGAATGTGAGTTGGGGACCTTGGATTGTGGGCTCCTTGAGGGTAGGGACCGATGTGAGTGTGCGATGTATGTGTGGAGCGCTTCGTAAATTGACGGCACTATATAGGTACCTTTTTAAATAAATAGGGTTAATTGTAGACACGCACCCACACTCACTCAGGTTGAACAGGATGGACTGGTGTCTTTATTCAACCTTACTAACCATGATGCGACCTATTAGCGATAAAGGGAGCTTAGTCCAGGTTTTACTCTGATTTTGAAATCTAATAAGTAATGGAAATATATTATCCACAATATATGACTGTGGGGAGTCCGACATAGTTATACCCAAGTATTTTATGTATGATACAACCTTAAAATGAGAAAGTATAGGTGGTAGTGGATCTGCAAGGGGGTCTAATGGCATCATCATGGATTTCTCCCAGTTTATGCCTAAACCGGAAAACCTTCCAAACTTCTTAACGTATTCCATTGGCAGGGATGAACAGAGATTAGACATGAAAAAGAGAAGAATGGCCCACAGCTATGGCCATTCAACACAATTGAAGGCCTTGATTGCGTCTAATGCTAAAAAAGCACGGTTTAAATATGCCCGGGGCCGGAAACTGCATATTTAAATATGCACTTCTGATATTAAGTGCGTTTGATTTGTTGGACGCAAATCCTACCTGATCTGGATGAATAATACTGTTAATAACCTTATTTAACCGGTTCCCGACCGGCTCCTGTACTTGTACATCGGCAGAATGGCACGGCTGCGCAAAGTAACGTACCCGTACGTTACTTTGAATTTGCCGCCCTGTGCGCGCGTCTGCCGCGATCTTCGTGAGTCGGGTCCCGCGGACATGATTGCCGCGGGCATACCCGCTATCGCCTCACGGAGAGGATGAACGGGGAGATGCCGTTGTAAACGGCATCTCCTCGTTCTGCCTAGTGACAAGTGTCACTCGATCTCTGCTCCCTGTCATCGGAGCAGAGATCAGTGATGTCACACACCAGCCCATCCCCCTGACAGTTAGAAATCACTCCCCTAGGACATACTTAACCCCTCCCCGCCCCCTAGTGGTTAACCCCTTCACTGCCAGTGTCATTTTTACAGGAATCAATGCATTTTTATAGCACTGATTGCTGTATAAATGACAATGGTCCCAAAAATGTGTAAAAAATGTCCGACCTGTCCGCCATAACTCCGCAGTCACAATAAAAATCGCTGATCGCCGCCATTACTAGTAAAAAAAAAAATTAATAAAAATGCCATAAAACTATCCCCTATTTTGTAAACGCTATAACTTTTGCGCAAACAAATCAATAAACGCTTATTGCAATTTTTTTTTTTTTTACCAAAAATATGTAGAAGAATATGTATTGGCCTAAACTGAGGAAAAAAAATGTTTTTTTTATATATTTTTTGGGGATAATTTTATATAGCAAAATGTAAAAAATAATGCATTTTTTTTCAAAATTGTCGCTCTTATTTTGTTTATGGCGCAAAAAAAAATCGCAGAGATGATCAAATACCACCAAAAGAAAGCTCTATTTGTGGGAAAAAAAGGACGTCAATTTTGTTTCGGAGCCACGTCGCACGACCGCGCAATTGTCAAAGCGACGCAGTGCCGAATCGCAAAAAACACTCTGGTCAGGAAGGGGGTAAATCCTTCCAGGGCTGAAGTGGTTAATTTAGTTGCAAGTGTCTTCGCAAGAATTTTAACATCTGTAGATAATAGTGAAATTGGCCTATAAGATTCAGGGTGTAGCAAATTTTTATCCTTTTTGGGTATAACTACTATTACGGATTTTCCCAGAGTCTGGGAGCCGACCCATATGAAAAGCCTCATTTAGTGTGCTAAGAAGAGCGGGAAGCAATTCTTTATTATTTTTTATAGGTCTCGATGGGGAGACCATCGACCCCTGGGGCCTTGGCATTGCCACCGCGTTTTCCACTTCCATTAAAGTAGGTGGAGCATTGAAAATTTCTCTCTCTTCTATTGAAATAGCCAGGAGATCAATACTGGCCAAGTAACTAGATAGCTCTGCAAGGGTGAAATCCGCCCTGGAAGTATATAAATCTTGATAATAAGACTTAAAGATAGATATACCGTATTTATCGGCATATAACACGCACTTTTTTCCCCTGAAAATCGTGGCTGCGTGTTATAGGCTGATCCCCCCCCCCCAATTTTGTGTGATCGGAGCGATTGCCACGATCGCCGCCGACTTACACAGCTGTGTGTAAATTCAAATACGGCGCCGAGACTGCAGGGACACGGCGGAGCCGAGATACACATACGCAGAGTCCCTGCAGTCTCGGCGCCATATTTGAATTTACACACGGCTGTGTATGTCAACAGGTATCCCGGCGATCCCACAAAGCTGCACTGGGGCAAGGCTGCACTGACAAGGCTGCAATGGACACTGGGGCAAGGCTGCACTGACAATTCTGCACTGGGGCAAGGCTGCACTGACAATTCTGCACTGGGGCAAGGCTGCACTGACAATTCTGCACTGGGGCAAGGCTGCACTGACAATTCTGCACTGGGGCAAGGCTGCACTGACAATTCTGCACTGGGGCAAGGCTGCACTGGGGCAAGGCTGCACTGACAATTCTGCACTGGGGCAAGGCTGCACTGACAATTCTGCACTGGGGCAAGGCTGCACTGACAATTCTGCACTGGGGCAAGGCTGCACTGGGACAATTCTGCACTGGGGCAAGGCTGCACTGACAATTCTGCACTGGGGCAAGGCTGCACTGGGGCAAGGCTGCACTGACAATTCTGCACTGGGGCAAGGCTGCACTGACAATTCTGCACTGGGGCAAGGCTGCACTGACAATTCTGCACTGGGGCAAGGCTGCACTGACAATTCTGCACTGGGGCAAGGCTGCACTGACAATTCTGCACTGGGGCAAGGCTGCACTGACAATTCTGCACTGGGGCAAGGCTGCACTGACAATTCTGCACTGGGGCAAGGCTGCACTGACAATTCTGCACTGGGGCAAGGCTGCACTGACAATTCTGCACTGGGGCAAGGCTGCACTGACAATTCTGCACTGGGGCAAGGCTGCACTGACAATTCTGCACTGGGGCAAGGCTGCACTGGCAAGGCTGCACTGACAATTCTGCACTGGGGCAAGGCTGCACTGACAATTCTGCACTGGGGCAAGGCTGCACTGACAATTCTGCACTGGGGCAAGGCTGCACTGACAATTCTGCACTGGGGCAAGGCTGCACTGACAATTCTGCACTGGGGCAAGGCTGCACTGACAATTCTGCACTGGGGCAAGGCTGCACTGGCAAGGCTGCACTGACAATTCTGCACTGGGGCAAGGCTGCACTGACACTGAAAAGGCTGCAGATGGACACCGATAACGCTGCATTGATGGGCATTTTAATGTAAGTTTTTCTTCCTTAAACTTTACTCCTAAAAGTTTTTTTTCCTTAAAATTCCCTCCTAAACTTGGGGTGCGTGTTATACGCCGATAAATACAGTAATTGAACTAGTCTGGTTACAAACCGAAACCTGTTTAGGGTTAGATTGGGACCTTACTATCTGAGCCCAGCTAAGTCTCTTGAAAAAAGAGTTTATTCTTGGCCCTAGATTCCAATAGTTCGTTCAACCTATTTTGAGATGAAAGCCATTCCTGTTGAATATCCGGAGAGGGATTTTGAATGTATATGGCTTCCACCACGGAGGTGTCAGCCTTCTCCAGCTCGAGCTCTCTACAGGAAGCACTTTTGATAATACTTATTTTCTGGATTAACAATCCCCGAAGATAGGCCTTTAAAGTATCCCATACAACTTGTATGGAAGCAGAGCTTAAGTTGAGGGACCAAAAATCCAGGGTACGGGTAGGAATGACATCTTACTTGGGGAATAATTCCAACCAAAAGGGATTCAGCCGCCAAGACATATTGGACGCCTGACACCCTGATGTTAAAGTAACTAACAAAGGAGAATGGTCTGAGATACCTTGAGGTTCGATATTCACATCCAGCACATATGGTATAAAATTAGCCGAGCACAGAGCCAAATCTATTCTTGATAGTGTGTTATGTGTTTTAGAATAGCATGTATAGGCATTTTCTTCAGGGTGTATCTTCCTCCACATATCATACAGTCTCACTTCCCGACATAGTCGTCCAAAGGGGGAGAGACGCCCATTGGTCATTGACCTTGGAGCTGGGCATCTGTCCGACCTCATATCAACAACGCTATTGAAATCTCCAAGTACCAATAATGGTATCGGAGGAGAGACCCCTGCAAAGGTAATAAGCTGACAAATTATTTCTGAATTATATGGGGGGAGGTGTGTATATGTGTATGTATGTATACAGTGGGGACGGAAAGTTTTTCAGACCCCTTCAAATTTTTCACTGTTTGTTATATTGCAGCCATTTTCTTTATTTACAAATCTGCAAAAATGTCAACAATTCTGTGTTTTTCTGTCAATATGGGGTGCTGTGTGTACATTAATGAGGAAAAAAATTAACTTAAATGATTTTAGCAAATAACTGCAATATAACCAAGGGTGAAAAATTTAAGGGGGTCTGAATACTTTCCGTCCCCACTGTGTATTTGATATATATACAGCTTGCATTGTAAAAAAAAATACATAGTCCTACTGCAGGAGAATACAACACCAGCATAGACCAGGATTGTAACCCCCTTTGAGTTAGAGGTATATAACGTGTGGTAAGCCTCTCTAACGGATCGGCACTTCAGGAACTTGGTCTTGTTGGATGTGGCATGTGTCTCCTGCAGACAGACGAGGGCGGTACGAAAAGAAGCAATATAGTCAAATATAGATTGTCTTTTTTAAAGCATTATTCATACCCCTAACATTCAAATAAAGTATTCTAATTGGTTTACCATAGGTACAATGGCATAAGAACACCACTAGTCAACCAACCTGTACTGTACACAAAAATATGATATATATAAATACAGAACATAAAAATACTCCACCCCAAAAAAAAACAAACAAAAAAAAAAAAAAACGGTTCCTCACAAGAAAAAACTGATGTAGGATAAAAAAAACATTCAGTGGCTATTGCTGATTAGGCCTCCGACAGCCTGGCTCATTAACCACTTAAAGCGGAGTTCCACACAAAAATAGAACTTCCGCTTTTCGGAACCCTCCCCCCCTCCGGTGTCACATTTGGCACCTTTCAGGGGGGAGGGGGGTGCAGATACCTGTCTAAGACAGGTATTTGCACCTACTTCTGGCATAGACTTCCATGGAGTCCTATGCCTCTTCTTGTCCCTCCGTGCTGTCTCCTGGGAAACACACAGCTCCCAGGAGATAGCGGGGACCATCCAGATCGCGCAGCGCGACTCGTGCATGCGCAGTAGGGAACCGGGAAGTGAAGCCGCAACGCTTCACTTCCTGATTCCCTCACCTAGGATAGCGGCGGCAGCTGCCGAGAACCGAGCGGGTTCTCGGCGTCGCCTGCTGACATTGCTGGATCCTGGGACAGGTAAGTGGCCATGTATTAAAAGTCAGAAGCTGCAGTATTTGTAGCTGCTGGCTTTTAATATATATTTTTTTTGGTTGATGTAGGTGGACTCCCTCTTTAAGCTCCGGACCATTCGGCTGCCCAAAGACCAGAGCACTTTTTGCGATTTGGCACTGCGTTGCTTTAAATGACAATTGCGCGGTCGTGCGACATGGCTCTCAAACAAAATTGATGTCCTTCCCCACAAATAGAGATTTCTTTTGGTGGTATTTGATCACCTCCTGTGGTTTTTATTTTTTGCGCTATAAACAAAAAAAAAAGCGACAATTTTGAAAAAAATGCATTATTTTTTACTTTTTGTTGTAATAAATATCCCCCCAAAAATATATAAAAAAACTTTTTTTTCCCTCAGTTTAGGCCGATATGTATTCTTCTACATATTTTTGGTAAAAAAAATTAGCAATAAGCGTTTGATTGGTTTGCGCAAAAGTTATAGCGTCTACAAAATAGGGGATAGTTTTAATTTTATGGCATTTTTAGTAATAATTTTATTTTTACTAGTATTGGCGGCGATCAGCGATTTTTTTTTTTTTTTTTTTTTTTTTTTTTTTTTATAATCGTGGCTGCGACATTATGGCGGACAGTTTAGACACTTTTTTTGGCACGATTTTTGGGGCCATTCACATTTATACAGCAATCAGTGCAATTAAAAATGCATTGATTACTGTGTAAATGTGACTGGCGGTGAAGGGGTTAACCACTAGGGGGCAGTGAAGGGGTTGAGTGATTCTAACTGTGGGGGGCGTGGCTATGTGTGACACGACACTGATCACCACTCCCGATTACAGGGAGCGGTGATCAGTGTCCTGTCACTAGGCAGAACAGGGAAATGCTTGTTTACACAAGCATTTCCCCACTCTTCCTCTCCGTGAGACCGTCGCGGCGGGCGCGCTCGCAACCGCAAACCGCTTCTTAAAGGGCAACCTGTACGTGCCCTTCTGCTGACGTATTTCGGCGTGAGCCGGTCGGCAAGCAGTTAAAGCGGAGTTCCGCTTAAAAAAAAAAAAAAAAACAAATACTGCCGTGCTGACTTTTTTAATAATCGAACACTTACCTGTCCCAGGGTCCAGCGATGTGGTGGAACGAAGCCCCACTTGTTTCTCCCTTCTCTCTGCGGCGCCGGCATAGTCACTGTGGGCGCCCAGCTGTGGCTTCACAGCTGGGCACGCACTGCACATGCACGCAGTGCCGTGACTGGCCGGGCAATCATCCGGGACCTGTGACGTGTCCCAGATGATTGCCGAGAGGGAGGGGGGAGAGGTGATCTCCCTTTCGGTGCCGAGGTGCGTGGGGAGGAAGTGGGTGCTGGAACCCTCAAAAAAGAGATAGAATTGAATATTTAAGCCCTTGGAGTAACAAACGTTTCTTCACTTCTTGAAAATTTGCCCTCCGTTTCTGAACCTCTGGTAAAAAGTCAGGAAAAAACAAAAAATTTTGGCTCCATTATATTTAATATAGTTTAGGACCCATGCCTGCCTCAGAATATTTTCTTTATCTCTATAATTTAGAAGACGTATTAAAAAAGGTCAAGGTGTTTCTCCGGTTTTCCGAAAATGGGTAGGGACCCGGTGGGCAAGTTTTTTTTACAAGTAGTGAAGAGAAATGTTCCTTGCCGAAAATTTCAATGAGCCATCGTTCAGCAAAGCTAACTGGGTCATTACCCTCAACGATTCTCAATGTCTTCAATGTTAGAGATAGTAGTATTTAACGTGCGGGTAGCTGCCTTCATCTCTGTTACCATGGGAGGAAAAGTATCCTCTATGCCACTAACCCTGTTTTTTAGTATCTTAGTGTGTTCTTGTACTTTTTGGAGGTCCCCACGTATAAAGACAACTTATTCCCGTATGGCCTGAACCTGGCCTGTGAGCACAGAGAGGGAGTAAGAGAAGAGTTGAATTAAAGAATAAACATCCCTTAATGTGCTTTCAAAGGCCTTTCCAACTGTACTCTCCCCTTCAGTTGATTTCTGACTAGAATCTGTTTGAGCAGTTTGAAGCCGCACAGGTCACTCTCCATCACGCAGTCTGTGTGAGGAAGGAGAGCCGTCAATAAGAGATGACCCCAAAACTTAATGAGGGACTTGTCTACGCAGACAGCTTGTTGGGGCGTATACAAGGTTGCATATTTGGTTTAAGTGATTTACGAGGGGCCAGATTTTGTGGAGCTTATCGTATCCAGGGTCACCCTAAGGACGACAAAGTTCATTGTCATTTAAGTGCATAAACCGCATGATATGCTCATATCTACCCCTGGTCATAGCAGCACAGACCACAGGCACATGATGAATTGGGTCTGTGGACCAATATGACCGCAATTACTTTTTAGTGATGCCCATGTTGAGGGTTAGGCCTGGAAAAATCTTAATTTCGGAAACCGTGATCCATTTCCATGCAAACTGTCTGTCAAGGTTTGCGGCGATAAATTGATTGGCATATACATTGCTTTGGTCCACAATAGATCTGTACAGATTTTCCGTGAAAAACTGCTCAAATAACTAAGAGGAGCTAAATCTGCTATTTCCACCTGAATTTCAGGTTGGCCAGTTGGGGGGAGGGGGGGAGAGTATAGGCACTGCAGAATGGCACTGGCACTCTGCTGCATACGAGAATCATCATGCGATTGTAGCACCTCAGCAACCGTGAAATGAGGCCTGGTATGCCTGACCTTAGCAGGGACCTCTACTCTGTCGTCAGAGCTATTGCTCTCTACAGGTTCGTATACTAAGCCTGATTCTGACAGTGAGGACTCCCCATCGCTCTCACCTGTCATGCTCAGTATCCTGTAGGCCTCTTCACTAGTGTACCTTTCGTTTGACGTTTTGGCCACTAAATTTTTAGGTACCTAGTGCAACTCACAGGTAAAAAAGGCACCTGGCTGTCAAATACTGTTTGAACCGCGACAAATAAGACTTACCTGCTAGTGCTAGCAGAGATCAGGCCTGATTCTTCTAATGCTGCGATTTTGTGACAGTGATCTACTGACTCTGCACTTGGGTGGAGGGGCTAAACACAGGTGCTGGCAGGTGTCGAGGCTGATCCTACTAACACTGCCCTTTTGAGAACACTATACTTTTGCACATTAGTATAGTTCTAATCTGATCAAAGATATAGTTTCGTTCAGACTATACTAGTAATGAAGGTGTATAGTGTGTGTGTTGGGGTTACTGGCAATCAAAGGGTTAAATATGATAATGAATATGTGGCGGGCATTCTGACGCTATCTGGTGTCACCCGTGACACTAATACAGTGATCAGAAAAAAAGATCTGTACACTGTACCTAATGGATTTACTCGGGGGCGGTCAAGGGGTTAAATGTGCCTAACTATGTAATCTGGTGTCTAGTGCTTGTACTTTACAGTAGATGTTATCTCCTCTCACGCTGGAACCGAAAAGGGCTCCAGGAGAGATGACATAATTTCCTGTGTCTGTGTACTGTAAACACAGACACAGGAGGTTCTGTGGTTTGTCAGAACCGATCAGCAGGTCCAGGCCATAAATCATTGGCCTGGACCTGAATATTGATTGGTTCTGAACTAAATCACAGCGCGGCGCGCGCACCCCCCTGCCCGTGAGCGTGGATCACGTACAGGCACGTGATTCTGTGCAGAGCAGCAGCCGCCGCCCAGCAGTTAGTATACGTGGGGCAGCTGGGAACTGGTTAAAAGCCCTTACATGTCATCAGTTTAGAGTTAACCATGGTTAACCACTTGACCTCCAGAAGATTTACCCCCCCTTCATGACCAGGCCATTTTTTACGATCCGGCACTGCGTTACTTTATTTGACAATTGCGCAGTCATGCAATGCCTTGAAATTTTCCACTTTTTATGTTACAACCAAAAACATGTGTTTTATTGGGATTTTATGCCATAGACCAACACAAAGTGGCACATAATTGTGAAGTGGAAGGAAAATGATAAATGGTTTTACAAATTTAAAAAAAAAAAATCTGAAAAGTGTGGCGCGCATTTGTATTCAGCCCCTGAGTCAATACTTTGCAGGGAAAAGTAGTTCTACAATTACAGCTGCAAGTCTTTTTGGTGATGTCTCTATGGAGTGAAATGTTTGCCCGTTCTTTGCAAAATAGCTCAAGCTCTGTCAGATTGGATGGAGAACGTCTGTGAACAGCAATTTTCAAGTCTTGCCACAGATTCTCAATTGGATTTAGGTCTGGATTTGGACTGGGCCATTCTAACACATACATATGCTTTGATCTAAAACATTCCATTGTAACTCTGGCTGTATGTTTAGGGTTGTTGTCCTGCTGGAAGGTGCCCCTATGCCCCAGTCAAGTCTTTTGGTCTCATCTGACCAGAGCACCTTGTTCCACCTGTTTGCTGTGTCTGCCACATGGCTTCTCGCATGGGACTTCTTTTGGCTTTCTTTCAACAATGGCTTTCTTCTTGCCACTCTTCTATAAAGGCCAGATTTGTAAAGTGCAATAGTTGTCCTGTGAACAGATTCTCCCACCTGAGCTGTGGGTCTCTGCAGCTCCTCCAGGGTTACCATGGGCCTCCTGGCTGCTTCTGTGATTAATGCTCTCCTTGCCTGGCCTGTCAGTTTAGTTTTTTTTTTTTTTTTTTTTTTTTAGGTGGATAGCCATGTCTTGGTAGGTTTGCAGTTGTGTCATACTCTTTCCATTTTTGGATGGCTTGAACAGTGCACCATGAGATGTTCAAAGCTTGAGATCTATCTATCTATCTATCTATCTATCTATCTATCTATCTATCTATCAAATTTAGGCCAATTTATATTCTTCTACATATTTTTGGTAAAAAAATCCCAATAGACGTATATTGATTCTAATTAATAGTCCTGTGAGCTTCCAGGTGGTTGACCAAATTGGGTCTCCAAAGTAGTGTATCTTACAAATGATCAGCTGCTAACATTGCGCATGTCTCATATACCATGCAAGATAATCAAATCAAGTTATAAAACGCTGCGCTATCAAAATGATAAATATGTAATTAATAAAGTGGTATTGTGCTCTCTCGTGACATGTATAAAATGTCCAAAATACTATACATTAATGTGCAATAAATGAATTAATAAGAGTGCTTCAATAAGCCTGTGAAAAATATATATAAATATTTGTGTAATATTCAAACAAATAATAAATAAATATTTCAAGAAAAAAATCATCCATGCGATTCAGTGTTGCATCCATGCAATGCAGTGCTGTATCTCTGTAATTCAGTGATAGTGCAATGTTCAAACAATATTAGATAAAAAATTCCAAAGAAATATCATCCATGTAATTCAGTATTGCATCTGTGCGATTCGGTGCTGTGTAGCTTAGTGCTATGATCAAATTAACAGTCCATAAACATTCCAAAATCCATCCATGTGTTTCAGTGAACACAAACTAAAGTGCTGTGTGCTCATATAAGTGCTCCCCCCCAGGTGATAGCCCCTCACCTTAGGGCATGTGACCTTGCAATTAAGCTTGGTCAAATTGCGTCTTAGAACCTCTATGGGTTCGGTATTGTATGCTGGATCCTGGATAGGTTACACTTGTGCCTCTGTTCCTCACAGCAGTCCAGTTTATACCTTGGTATATCAATATAAAGAGAACTTCATGGTGCAGTATGTATTACCTTTATTTAAAATCACAAAAAAACCCCACAGTGGGTACTCGCAATGTCAAGGCGCTTACAGTGCGCCACTCTAAAACAGCGGTAATGGTCGGGTGATGGCAGCCGGTAATGGGGTGGCGTACTAATCGTTCCTAACTGATTGTGTGTGTGTAGCGTTCCGTCCTGTCCCCTTCCCCGTATATTGATTGGTATATATATGTATGTGTATATATATATGTGTGTGTGTGTATACATATGTGTATATGTATATATATATATATGTGTGTATATATATATATATATATATATATATATATATATACTCTCTCTATTAAAATATGTGTGTGTACCCTGTTTCCCCCGAAAATAAGACCTAGCGTGATTGTCGGTGATGCAATATAAGCCCTACCCTGTTTCCCCGAAAATAAGCTTTACCCTGAAAGTAAGACCTACAAGGACTTTAACTAGGGCTTATTTGGGGGGTAGGGCTTATATTGCAGCCATTACCGACAATCACGCTAGGTTTTATTTTCGGGGAAACAGGGTATATACAGTGGGGCAAAAAGTATTTAGTCAGCCACCAATTGTGCAAGTTTTACCACTTAAAAAGATGAGAGAGGCCTGTAATTGTCATCATAGGTATACCTCAACTATGAGAGACAAAATGTGGAAACAAATCCAGACAATCACATTGTGTGATTTTTGAAAGAATTTATTTGCAAATTATGGTGGAAATAAGTATTTAGTCACCTACAAACAAGCATAATTTCAGGCTCTCACAGACCTGTATCTTCTTCTTTAACCACTTCAGCCCCGGAAGGATTTACCCCCTTCCTGACCAGAGAACTTTTTACAATTTGGCACTGCGTCGCTTTAACTGCTAATTGCGCGACCATGCAATGCTGTACCCAAACAAAATTTGTGTCCTTTTCTTCCCACAAATAGAGCTTTCTTTTGATAGTATTTGATCACCTCTGCCGTTTTTTTTATTTTTTGCGCTATAAACGGAAAAAGACCGAAAATTTTGAAAAAAAATATTTTCTACTCTTTGTTATAAAAAAAATCCAATAAACTCAATTTTAGTCATACATTCAGGCCAAAATGTATTCGGCCACATGTCTTTGGTAAAAAAAATGTCAATAAGTGTATATTTATTGGTTTGCACAAAAGTTATAGCGCCTACAAACTAGGGTACATTTTCTGGAATTTACACAGCCTTTAATTTATGACTGCCTATGTCATTTCTTGAGGTGCTAAAATGGCAGGGCAGTACAACCCCCCCCCCCCAAATGACCCCATTTTGGAAAGTAGACACCCCAAGGTAATTGCTGAGAGGCATGTTGAGCCCATTAAATATTATTTTTTTTTGCCCCAAGTGATTGAATAATGACAAAATAAAAATTACAAAAAGTTGTCACTAAATGATATATTGCTTACACAGGCCATAGGCATATGTGGAATTGCACCCCAAAATACATTCAGCTGCTTCTCCTGAGTACGGGGATACCACATGTGTAGAACTTTTTGGGAGCCTATCACACTACTACTGCCTATCACAGTTTTGAAGGCCATAAAATGCCCAGATGGCACAACCCCCCCCAAATGACCCCATTTTGGAAAGTAGACACCCCAAGCTTTTTGCTGAGAGGCATGTTGAGTCCATGGAATATTTTATATTTTGACACAAGTTGCGGGAAAGTGACAATTTTTTTTTTTTTTTTTGCACAAAGTTGTCACTAAATGATATATTGCTCACACAGGCCATGGGCATATGTGGAATTGCACCCCAAAATACATTTAGCTGCTTCTCCTGAGTATGGGGATACGACATGTGTGGGACTTTTTGGGAGCCTAGCCGCGTACGGGGCTCCGAAAACCAATCACCGCCTTCAGGATTTCTAAGGGCGTAAATTTTGGATTTCACTCTTCACTGCCTATCACAGTTTCGGAGGCCATGGAATGGCCAGGTGGCACAACCCCCCCCAAATGACCCCATTTTAGAAAGTAGACACCCAAGCTATTTGAGAGGCATGGTGAGTATTTTGCAGCTCTCATTTGTTTTTGAAAATGAAGAAAGACAAATTTTTTTTTTTTTTTAAATTTTCAAAACTTTGTGACAAAAAATGAGGTCTGCAAAATACTCACCATACCTCTCAGCAGATAGCTTGGGGTGTCTACTTTGGGGGGGGGGGGGGGGGTGGGGTTGTGCCACCTGGGCATTCCATGGCCTCCGAAACTGTGATAGGCAGTGAAGAGTGAAATCAAAAATGTACGCCCTTAGAAAGCCTGAAGGCGGTGCTTGGTTTTCGGGGTCCTGTACACGGCTAGGCTCCCAAAAAGTCTCTCACATGTGGTATCCCCGTACTCAGGAGAAACAACAGAATGTCTTTTGGGGTGTAATTTCACATATTCCCATGGCATGTTTGAGCAATATATCATTTAGTGACAACTTTGTGCAAAAAAGAAAAAAAAATTGTCTTTTTCCCGCAACTTGTCACAATATAAAATATTCCATGGACTCGACATGCCTCTCAGCAAATAGCTTGGGGTGTCTACTTTCCAAAATGGGGTCATTTGGGGGGGGGGTTTGAACTGTCCTGGCATTTTATGCACAACATTTAGAAGCTTATGTCACACATCACCCACTCTTCTAACCACTTGAAGACAAAGCCCTTTCTGACACTTTTTGTTTACATGAAAAAATTATTGTTTTTGCAAGAAAATTACTTTGAACCCCCAAACATTATATATATATATATATATATATATATATATATATATATATAAATATATAATATATATATATTTTTTTTAAAGCAAATGCCCTACAGATTAAAATGGTGGGTGTTTCATTTTTTTTTCCACATAGTATTTGCGCAGCGATTTTTCAAACTCATTTTTTGGGGAAAAAACACACTTTTTAATGCACTAAAACACACTATATTGCCCAAATGTTTGATGAAATAAAAAAGATGATCTTAGGCCGAGTACATGGATACCAAACATGACATGCTTTAAAATTGCGCACAAACGTGCAGTGGCGACAAACTAAATACATTTTTAAAAGCCTTTATAGGTTACCACTTTAGATTTACAGAGGAGGTCTACTGATAAAATTACTACCCTTGATCTGACCTTCGCAGTGATACCTCACATGCATGGTGCAATTGCTGTTTACATTTGACGCCAGACCGACGCTTGCGTTCGCCTTTGCGCGAGAGCAGGGGGGGGGAGCAGGGGTGCTTTTATTATTTTTTTTGCTTTTTTTATCTTATTTTTAAACTGTTCCTTTCATTTTTTTTTTTTTTATAATTTTTATTGTTATCTCAGGGAATGTAAATATCCCCTATGATAGGAATAGGTAGTGACAGGTACTCCTTTTTTTTTTTTTTTTTTTTTTTTTTTTTTAAATGGGGTCTATTAAAACCTAGATCTCTCCTCTGCCCTCAAAGCATCTGACCACACCAAGATCGGTGTGATAAAATGCTTTCCCAATTTCCCAATGGCGCTGGTTACGTCCGGCGAAATGTAAGTCATGAAATGCTTGTAAGCTTCCGGTTTTTTAGGCCATAGAGATGTTTGGAGCCACTCTGGTCTCTGATCAGCTCTATGGTCAGCTGGCTGAATCACCGACTGCATTCTCAGGTTCCCTGTTGGGACAGGAGAGCCAGAGAAAAACATGGAAGAATGTTGGGGGGCACTGCTTGTAAAAGCAGTCTAGCCGCTAGGATTGCTTTCACATGAAAGCCGACCGCTGGCTGAAAAGAATGATACCAAGATGATACCTAAACCTGCAGGCATCATTCTGGTATAACCACTCAAAGTCCAGCAACATACCAGTACGTTGCTGGTCCTTGTTGGGCATATATTGTAATTTTTTTTTTTTTTCATGCAGCCTGTGATCGGTGGGTATGCCCACCATTAGAATACCTCCCTTCATCCACCCACTTCTAATGATGGGCATACATGCAACATTTATATATGCCGAAGCATGGGGGCATCCTCCCGCAAAAGGTAGGAGCAAATCGCTCCTCCGCCCCTGCTGCCCCCATGCTTCGGCATATCACCTCCGCTGGAGTCACGGCTTTATATATCGTGGGAGCAAACGCTGTTGCTGTCAAGATTAATAAATACGCGCTGCAGCTGAATGGTGTACCTGAAGACAAAAAATGATTAACAATAAAACACAGTAAACGGTAAAGTATAAAAAATTGCATACCTGAAAAGCAAACATGATAAAACATAATAACAAAAAAAAATTGCAGAATAGTATACAGTAAAAAAGAGCAGAACAATAGAGAGAGAGAGAACAATAAAACGGCAATTATTTTTGTTTTTATTCTATATATTTTTTTGTGGTTTATTTTTTTCTTACACTTTTTGTAACTGTAACCGGTTCCGGGTTCGGGTCTCTCAAAATGCGATGGTATCTTGGGAGACCCTACGAAAGTGTGCCTAGTCTGTGCAATGCTGTACGCTACGCTAATACTCAACTAGTGTATTGTAGCATTCAAAACATTCACCAATGCAAAGATCAGCATTGTCAGGACAGAAGGGACAATAATAGCGGGTGTCACGCCTATATCCGCGCTTGCCGCAGACACGACCTCTTTTTTGGGGTGGTTAGTTGGGTAGTTGTACTCCGGAGGACATAAAGAAAATGCCTCTCATGCAGCCGACTGCATTTGGTTAGGGATGTGAATGGGGGAAGTACGGGTGCTGCAGAAGTGGTGGGTTCCCAATTAGGATTGGCGAATGCAGCAGGATGGGCACGACGGGCCTGTGTTTGTCTTCTTCTTGGTGGCAGCGGGACACTACTTGTGCTTGCCACCTCACCAGCTTAAACTGCACTTATGGGACTCGCCACGTCAAGTGTTACTGCAGTGCTGGTTTGACTACGACCGGGGTGTACTAGGCCGCTGGTGCTAGCCACTTCACCGAAACGCTACCAAACGCTACCGGGATCAGGCCTGACTCTGCGAACGCTGCAGTTATGCGTTTAGTGTTTTGTAAGTAACAGTGATCGATCGATACTGCACTTGGGTGGGCTGGGCGGAGGGGCAAAACGCAGGTGCTAGCAGGTATTTGGGCTGATCCCACTAACACTGCGTTTTTGGGAACCCTAAACTGCTGGGGACGCTAGTATAGATCTGATCGTATCAGATATTGATCCATTCAGATACTATACCACTAAGGGAGATGTATGCTGCGTGCGTGGGTGTTAGCAGTACTGGCGCTAACCTGACGCTGCCTGGGGCGACGCAGACCCCATCTGACCCTAAAACCTAAGTTATATCACCGCCGGGCGATCAGGGGGCTAAACCTTTATTCGGTAATAAACGACGGGTGCCCTGACACTATAAAAAATAAACGAACTAACCAGTGTCACCCGTAACAGTTATACGGTGATCACTGGTGAAAAGGTTAACTAGGGGGCAATCAAGGGGTTAAAACCTTTATTAGGTAGTATATGGGGGTCTCTGACACTGTAAAACGCTGACGGCGAGCCTATATATTTACCTTCCTAACTAGCGTCACCAGTGACACTAATACAGCGATCAGAAAAACGATTGCTTAGTGACACTGGCGACGGGGGGTGATCAAGGGGTTAAAACTTTATTAGGGGGGTATCCTAGACCTAAAGGGGGCTAACACTAACTGCCTTAACACTTCTAACTGTCACAAACTGACACCAATGCAGTAATCAGAAAAAAAAACTGCTTGGTGTCAGTGTGACAGGGGGGGGTTGTAATCAGGGGGTGTAATGTGTGCCTGGCGTGTTCTACTGTGTGTGTAGTGTGTGTGCATTTACATCAATGTCTTCTCTCCTCGGCGCCGGAACGCAAAATACCGAGCCGAGGAGAGATGACATCACTTCCTCTGCTGCTGTTTACTATACAGCAGCAGAGAAAGGATTTCATTGGCTGGGAGCGATCGCGAGGGGGGGGCACAAATGGATGGCCTCCTCCTCACCTCTGATCGCTCCCGGACAGAAGTCGACCGCCTCGGGCACCGCGGGAGGCAGATCGCGTACAGGTACGTGATTTTGCCTGCCCTTGCCATTCTGCCAACGTATATCGTCGTGAGGCGGTCGGCAACTGGTTAACTGCTTCTGCTCCGGAAGATTTTACCCCCTTACTGACCAGAGCACTTTTTGCGATTCGGCACTGCGTCGCTTTAACTGACAATTGCGCGGTCGTGTGACGTGGCTCTCAAACAAAATAACATCCTTTTTTTTCCCCACAAATGGAGCTTTCTTTTGGTGGTATTTGTTCACCTCTGCGATTTATTTATTTATTTTTTTTTTTTTTGCGCTATAAACAAAAGAGCGACAATTTTGAAAAAAACACATTTTTTTTAAACATTTTGCTATAATAAATATCCCCCAAAAATATATAAAAAAAACATTTTTTTTCCTCAGTTTAGGCCGATCGTAATCTTCATATTTTTGGTAAAAAAAAAAATCGCAATAAGCGTTTGGTTTGCGCAAAAGTTATAGCTTTTACAAAATAGGGGATAGTTTTATGGCATTTTTATTAATGATTTTTTTTTTTTTTACTAGTAATGGCGGCGATCAGCGATTTTTTTATTGTGACTGCGACGTTATGGCGGACATGTTGGACATTTTTGGGACCATTGTCGTTTATACAGCGATCAGTGCGATTAAAAATGCACTGATTCCTGTGTAAATGACACTGGCAGTGAAGGGGTTATCCACTAGGAGGCGGGGAGGGGTTAAGTCAGTACTAGGGAGTGTTTTCTAACTGTAGGGGGGATGGGCTAGCTGTGTCACTACGCTGATCACTGCTCCCGATGATAGGGAGCAGGGATCAGTGACACTTGTCACTAGGCAGAACGGGGAGATGCTGTTTACATCAGCATCTCCCCGTTCATCCTCTCCATGAGGTGATCACGGGTATCCCCGTGGCGATCGAGTCCGCAGGACCCGCGACCCGTCTCACGGAGCTCCCGGCCGGCGCGCATGCAATGGCACGGCAGGGAATTCAAATGGACGTACTTGTAAGTCCATTTGCCCAACTGTGCCATTCTGCCGACGTACATCGGCGTGCGCCGGTCGGGAAGGGGTTAAGAGGCTCCTCTGTCCTCCATTCATTATCTGTATTAATGGCACCTGTTTGAACTTGTTATCAGTATAAAAGACACCTGTCCACAACCTCAGTCACACTCCAAACTCCACTATGGTGAAGACCAAAGAGCTGTCGAAGGACACCAGAAACGAAATTGTAGACCTGCACCAGGCTGGGAAGACTGAATCTGCAATAGGCAAGCAGCTTGGTGTGAAGAAATCAACTGTGGGAGCAATAATTCGAAAATGGAAGACATACAAGACCACTGATATACTCCCTCGATCTGGGGCTCCACGCAAGATCGCACCCTGTGAGGTCAAAATGATCACAAGAACGGTGAGCAAAAGTCCCAGAACCACACGGGGGGACCTAGTGAATGACCTGCAGAGAGCTGGGACCAATGTAACAAAGGCTACCATCAGTAACACACTATGCCGCCAGGGACTCAGATCCTGCAGTGCCAAACGTTTCCCCCTGCTTAAGCCAGTACATCTCCGGGCCCATCTGAGGTTTGCTAGAGAGCATTTGGATGATCCAGAAGAGGATTGGGAGAATGCCATATGGTCAGATGAAACCAAAGTAGAACTGTTTGGTAGAAACACAACTCGTCGTGTTTGGAGGAGAGAGAATGCTGAGTTGCAACCAAAGAACACCATACCTACTGTGAAGCATGGGGGTGGCAACATCATGCTTTGGGGCTGTTTCTCTGCAAAGGGAAAAGGACGACTGATCCATGTACATGAAAAAATGAATGGGGTCATGAATCGTGAAATTTTGAGTACAAACCCCCTCCCATCAGCAAGGGCATTGAAGATGAAACGTGGCTGGGTCTTTCAGCATGACAATGATCCCAAACACACTGCCCGGGCAATGAAGGAGTGGCTTCGTAAGAAGCATTTCAAGGTCCTGGAGTGGCCTAGCCAGTCTCCAGATCTCAACCCCATAGAAAACCTTTGGAGCGAGTTGAAAGTCTGTGTTGCCCAGCGACAGCCCCAAAACATCACTGCTCTAGAGGAGATCTGCATGGGCCAACATACCAGCAACATTGTGTGACAACCTTGTGAAGACTTACAGAAAACGTTTGACCTCTGTCATTGCCAACAAAGGATATATAACAAAGTATTGAGATGAACTTTTGATATTGACAAAATACTTATTTTCCACCATAATTTGCAAATACATTCTTTCAAAAAATGAGAGCATGTGATTGAGGTATACCTATGATGACAATTACAGGCCTCTCATCTTTTTAGGTGGGAGAACTTGCACAGTTGGTGGCTGACTAAATACTTTATTGCATATATATATATATATATGTGTGTGTGTGAAAAATACTGAACCCCCCCCCCCCATCAAATGCAGCCACTTGTGCCCGTCAAATGCAGCCCCTGTGCCCACCGACCCATTGGGGCTCGCGGCTTTGGCAGCACAACCCCAACCCCACCGTGCACGGCTCTGACAGACCCCCCTGGCACTTACCACCAGGCAGCAGCTCCTCTCAGTGCAGTGAGTGCACCAGAGTGGCGGTGACCTCTGCTCCAACGTGTCTCCTCCGCTGACTTTGCTCTCTTCCTAAGCGCCAGGCATCAAATAGGGTGGCCTGGCGCTTTGGCCAATCAGGTAACAGGTCTGACACCCTGCCTCCTGATTGGTGGGGAGGAAGGTTAGTCTGAAAATAGCAAAAATTAATATTCTATCGTCACACAATTGCACTCTCTGCGCCCCGAGCCCATCCTATTTTTAAGCCTATTGGAGCCTCTGGCTCTAATCAGGTGCTTCAAAAAGTACCACCCCCTCCTGCCCCACCATAGGCATCCAAAACCATTGATTTTGACATGTAACAAAAAAAAAAAAAACGATTGACGTGGCTTAATGCTGTGTATTTTTACAGCTGTAACGCTGGTCTTCAGTACACACTGGCCCTGAGTTTTGTTTGTTTTTTTCTGCTTGAAAATGCCTATGCCACTTACAGATTTTAAAAGCCTATGTATGCATGGACACATAGAATGACATGGAGGGGCATTTTTAAGCTGCAAAAAACCCGTCTGGCGCTGGTAAAATCAGCTGTAAAAACGCCCTGTGTGCATGAGGCCTAATACAGTGATTAGTGCTAAACATATGCACTGTCACTGTACTAATGACACTGGTTTGGAAGGGGTTAAACGGGGCGATCAAGGGGTTAAATGTGTGCCTAGCCAGTGTTTTGGTGTACTAGGTGTGCTGCTTTTACTAAGGGATGTCATGAATTTTATTCCCTGCTACTGGACAACCCAATATTTGGGGATTTTGTTTTACTTTCATTTTCAGTGATAATGGTAACCAGCACAATTAAAGAGGGTTCATCTCCTTAATAGGGCACAGACAGCAATAAAAATTGACCGTCCTCTCTAATCTGTCTCTACTCTATCCAAAACAGAAAAAAAAATGTTGCCTTTAGTTATACGTTACACTTTGACAATAAAACCTGAAAGCTGATTGGTTTCTATGCACAGCTGCACCAGACTTTATGCACTCAAGTTTTAGTAAATCAACCCCTAAGGGTACCTATAACGGTCGCTACCAGGTCAGTACCTCATAAAGACCTGACAGCAGGGGGTTTTACACATATTCCCAGTGGCTACTGCCACCGGTATTGTGTGTAAATCTAACATGCAGACTCCTGCCTGTCAGATGGAAGCAAAGCATTGCTCCCCCCCCCCCCAGGTAACAGGGGACTGCTTTCCCATCTATGGGTGCTGCCGGATAGAGGGGAGGGAGACCTTAGCTAGCAGCCGATCGTATTTGTCACCAGATTCGTTGTAGCGTTTTCTACAGGTTTGAAGTGTCGCCTTGACTTTAGCTGCCGGCGAAGGTGTGTCTAGTTCCTCTCTAAAGAGAAGGTAGGCGTCCATTTATGTTGCAACTCACGAGACTGTATTTTGGACAACAAATTTGTCAATTTGTCTTCACGAGCATGCTTGATATGGGTTCTGTGTTTGATTAGGATCCCCCAGATAACAGCTTTATGGGCTTTACAGACTATGCCAGGGTTTCTGTAAGGGGTGTTGTTACTTTGGAAGTATGACATCTGCCAGAACCTTGGGGGCTTGCAATAAACTCGTTCAAGCGCCATCTCCAGGTGGGGAAAAGGCGTAGTCTCATTCTCCAGGATGCAGCATACGCCAGTCGTCAATGAGGTGGAATCTATGTAATGCTTGCAGGATACGTTTTCTGGCAGGAGAAACTGAGGAGTTATTAGAGCCCAGGTCTAGGGGGGACATTAAAGTCTCCTCCCAAGGAATAACCTGCCCTCCGCAAACTCTGTAAGATGGGAAATGGTATGACAGAAAAAGGAATCTTTGTAGAGATTTGGAGCGTATAGGGTAGCCAATGTCACCTTAACACTGGCAATGAGAACCTTAAGGTGGTAGCGACCGCCAACATCAGAGTTCATGTCAACTAGTGTCCAAGGTATTTTAAGGAAAGTGGATGTCCAAGGTATTCTAAGGAAAGTGTGTAAATGGGAGTTTTGAGGGGCAGAATTACTTTACTTAAAGTGGTGTTCCACCCTTAAAAAAAAAAAATTCATGACTGTGCCTAAAAAAAAATAAAAAAAAAACATTTGGGAATTTTTTTTTTTTTTTACTTACCTCTAAATGCCTGTTGCTAGGGGGTCCCTCATAGTCTGCCTCTTCCAGTGCCTGGGCTGGTGACATCACTTCCCCCTCGGCACAGGAAGGGCTCGGCTCTGCTCCCTCCCTCCCTCCTGTCAATCATCTGGGACCCATTACAGGTCCCGGGTGACTGAGCGGCCAATGGTAATGGTGTTTGCGCTGTGAGGGGAAGGAAAAAGAGGGGTGTAGACCAAAAGTACTGGTGAAATATTAAAAAATAATAATAAATAACACATGGAATAAATGTACATCCAATAGTAAATAGTGACTAGTGCAGTAAAAATATGTAAACCAGACCAGAGTGAATAAATATAAACATAAAAATGGTGAAAGTCCAAGGGCTGGTGAAAAGAATATATAATATATGAATCTAGATAAAATAAAGCCCAGAGCAAACAATGTATAAGAAAAAAGGACGCGTGTAACAGATGAAATCTTCAGTGATATCACCTCCGTGTCTGCAAGCAGCGGTATTACGCTATATATACTCTTTTTTTTTTTTTTTCGCATTATCCTTTATATCCGTTAATGTGAGTCTTCAAACAACGTATGGGACATCGCCATATTGGTCCTTCCAATCCATCATCTTCACCTGTGATCTGTGATCATGCTGTATACCTTACAGCTGTGAGATGAGCTGCTTGCAGACACGGAGGTGATATCACTGAAGATTGCATCTGTTACACACGTCCCTTACCAGATGGTATCCACCCTTACTCCTTTATGTCCTGTTTTGAAATATCCCAAGAAAATTTCTCTCCATTGTCTTGATGTAAAAATGGCAATTTTGGTTCCCTTCTTTTTAGCTTCCCGAGGTTTTTTCACAGGGGGCTCCCTGCTTCTTGCTCCACCATTGCTAGGTGGATTACACAAGTCAGTTCAAGCCATTCAAGTCTGTGGCCGAAAGGATAGGGTTTATCACATCCCTGTTAAGTTAAAACACTTTGGCCCCTGGGATTTTTAAAGAGGTCAACGCACAAATATTGCACAAAATATATATAAAATCAAACACTTTATTACACGCAACAGTTGAGAAGGATTTAAAAAGCAGAAAATGCACCAATACAAACGATGCACATTAACTGCTTGCCACCTGCCCACGGTAGATTTACTGCGGGCGGCACAGGCAGGCCGAACACTGTCTGCAGCTTGCTTCCCGGGTTTGGGGTGTGCATACCTGCACCCCCTGCCGATCCGTTCTGTGATTGGACAATTTTTTTTAAATTTTTTTTTCTATTGGATATTTTTTATAACCGAAAGTAGAAAATATTATTTTTTTCCCCAAAAATTATCTATTTTTGTTTTTATTGCAACAAATAAAAAATCTAGTTTTGATCAAATACCACCAAAAGAAAGCTCTATTTGTGTGAAGAAAAAAAAAAAAGAATAAAACTTTCATTTGTGTACAGAGTTGCAGGACCACACAATTGCCAGTTTCAGGCATGAGGTGTTTCAAGCTGCTCTGGAGTGTGTCAAGCCCTTCTTGACTTGTTTTGTTACATGGGACTGTGTGTTTGCTCTGTTGCCCAAACCTTAGTTGGGCTTCTTTTCCAATCCAATCCAAAAGGTAGCTGCATATAACCGATGGTTAAAGGTCAAAATTTCTGTGTCCTGTACTGTTCTCCAAAAGACGGATTTTATTGGCAAAGTCCAAATTCAAACTTTTTTTTTTTTTGTAAGGCTTCTGCATTTGATCAATTCCAAGAAATTGCCTTGCCTTCTTTTTGTAACTAATATCAGTCATTTAAAATTCCGGTCTTTGGATGCGAGACATTGTCTGCTTCGGTACCTTGCAGTTACTAAAGAATTCAGAAAATCTAAAACTCTTTTTTTTTTTTTTTCCCCATATTTGTGAACTTGGGGTCATGAAGATTTAAAAAGCTCCATTAATAGTTGGTATAAAATGCTATCCAAGACGACTATAAGGTCTTGCATTTTGATGTGCCCTCTATCTCTGCATACTCCACTAGGGCTTGGACTAGGTCCTGGAGCTCTTGTTTCTGTAAAGCTGTGACATGATCAAGCTGGCCTACCTTCATTTGGTATTGCCAAGACTTAGGGGTAGATTTACTTAAACTGGTGGGCATAATCCAGTGCAGCTTTGTATAGTAACCAATCAGCTTCAAAGCTTAATTGAATAAGCTGAAGTTGGTCTTGCTGATTATTTGGTTTTCAGAAGACCTCCAAGTAAGCAATAATTTCTGCCATGCATTTGTTTTCTGGTGTTCTTTTTGTCCATCCTGCGGTTCCCTGTGATAACAAACCAGCAATCTTGTCGACCACCATTTAAGGACCGTATTATGAAGGGTTGTCCTGCTTTTGGCTGGAGAAGCCATTCTCTCGGGTGCTGTGAAGTTTCCTGGAAATATAGTTATCAGTAAGACTTAAGGTTTGTGCTTGGAGGTACTCTTTTACATTTTATTTCTCCTTCTACAAAGTATTTACTGTAATACCTTGGTTTGCGAGTAACTTGGTATACGAGCATTTTGCAAGATGAGCAACATTTATTTTTAAATTGTAACTTGATATGCTAGTGCTGTCTTGCAAGACGAGCAGTAGAAGGCTCACAGTTTCACAGTTTTAATGTAAAATAAAAAGGGGGAAATCACACTCACAATGTATATCCCGCATTACGGAGTCTGGTGCTCATCCATGTAAAGCTGCTGGTGTGTATACAGTACTGGTATGTGGCCAGAGGTTCGGGGGCACTGGTGGCTCCCAGTGCTTCCTGGAGAACTCAGAGACACTCCCAGTTGGGTGGGGCGGGTATAACATGTGTTCGGAGCACCCGGAGGTGTCAACAGTTCCCGAGTGTCTCAGAGTTCCCCAGGAAGCGCTGGGAGCCACCAGCACCCCCGGACCTCTGGCTACATACAGTAAAGTATACACCAGCGGCTTTACATGGAAGAGCACCAGACTCCTTAACACAGGATATTGTTTTTAACATTGTAAGTGTAATTTAACTTTTTTTTTTTTTACATTAAAACTGTGATCCTTCTACTGCTCGTATTGCCCCTGGACCTCTGGCCACGTACTGTATACACCATACACTTTATACTGTACTGTGTTTTGTATTGCTGTAGTAATTTTTATATGAATAAATGGTTGTGGAACGAATCCTCTGAGTTTCCATTATTTCTTATGGGGAAATTTTCTTTAATATATGAGTACTTTGGATTACAAGCATGTTTCTGGAATGAATTATGCTCGCAATCCAAGGTATTACTCTAACAAGAAAAACCCTAAGTATAACATGGAAATCTTTTGTATTTTAATGCAAGAATTCTGATGTGTCACGGTTATATTTCTAAAAGGGGCCCCAATGGTGTGTGGACTTTGGAAGGGAAAGGTCTAAATCCAAAATTTGATACAACATTTGAAAATGCCAGTCCCTCTATAGCACACATGGCACTTCTACAACTACAGAGAGTTGGTATCTTGAAGTTTTTGATCAGTCAAAATGTGGATGGTCTGCATTTAAGGTCTGGATTTCCCAGGTACGCCCTGTTACAATGGTTTTGTTCTATGTCTTTAAATTATGGAGACCTCATTACTAACTAAAGTCTTGCATTTGCAGGGAACAGCTTGCAGAACTTCATGGAAACATGTTTGTTGAGGAGTGCACCAAATGTGGCAAGTACGTATGTTTTGTTTTAAAGTGGACATATGCTATATAACCAAGATATGTAGGCAGTACATCCAAGCAATATGACCCCATTTAACTTTCCCTGCCTTACTTTCCTTTGACTGCAAATCTGCTGCTGTTTTCTTGCTATGTCTAGCAGAATGGATGACAAGACTTCAAGGGTTAAGATAGCAATATTGCAAAATTTAAATGCCACAGCTACTACCTGCTATTTGGGTAATTAGTTGCCCAGTATATATATTTTTTATTGTTTCAGTGTCTTTGATATTACATTATTCTTGCCATCGTCACATAAACATTCATGCCTTTCAATCAACCAGTTAGCTTGTTGCCTTTTTTTTTTTTTTTTTTTTTTCTTTTGCAAATAATTGAGACTTTCTTCTAGCTAGTGACCAATTAACATGAGACTTTATATCATTATTTTCTATTGGTGAGTGAAAGATTTCATTTAAGACCATAGTATTCTAAACCAGTGTTTTTCAACCTTACTTTAGTCATCAAGGCCCCCTTTAGAATTGCGCACATTCCTGGGGCAAACCAGTCTGACGGCTCGTTCACACAAGGAGGTGCATCCAAGTGCGAGCACTTTTTTGCTTGTTCCCATGTGTTGTGTGTTCCCATGTAATAGGCTGCTCTATATCCGTGAAACACGCAAAAAAAAAGGTGCTGGCATGATTTTTAAATCGCACCCCACAAAAATGCATGGTCCCACTCCACTCTATCCTTACTGTGGGCGAGTGCGGGGTGTAGCAAGATGACAGCGACGAAACGTCACTTCCGTTACACATTCTGACGGGTCGCCAAATCTGATGAAACACTGGCAAGAGTACAGATAATGTCATAGAGGAAAGAGCCAGGCAGAGGAGTGGGGTGAACTCTCTCCCTTCCCTCTGTACACAAAGTTAAAAGCGTAACCCTTTCATGATGTGACTGTAATGGGCTATCTGAGGAATGTCTAAAGTTTGAATGGTATCAGAAAACAAACAAAAGAGAAAATACAAACAAATGATCTTTATCAGCCTTAAAAAAAAAAAACGCCATCCTTCACAACACACCTTTTGGCAATGTTCATAAAGCTTCTGGAAACTATCAGCAAAGGCCTCTTTTAGGAATCTATCACAGAACCCCTGTCGCACATTCTTGGATTGCCACCACGTCCGCCTTTCATGACGCTCTTCAGGCGGGGAAACAGAAGTCAGCAGTGTCATAGCTACATAGTTAGTCAGGTTGAAAAAAGACACAAGTTCATCTAGTTCAACCGATTAAATAAAAAAATCAACAACCATACAATCCCATATACACAATCCTATACCCACAGTTGACCCAGAGGAAGGCAAAAACCTCAGCAAAGCATGATCCAGTTTGCTACAGCAGGGGAAATAATTCCTTCCTGATCCCCAGAGAAGCACGATCGGTTACTCCCCTGGATCATCTTTTCCTATAACCTCTCCTGAACGATTTAACTTGACAGATAGTACCCCACGTTTAAAACATCAGTTTTGCCGTGTTTTATTGCTGCGTTTGCGTTTAGAAGCGTTTGAAAAATATATATATATATATTTTTTTCAAAATGGGCAAAAATGAAAAACGCCTGTAAACGAAACGCGGCTAAACGCGAGTTACTGCGTTTAGCCACATTTAGAAGCGTTTTGGCGCTTGAAATGTCTCTAAACTCCGCATCTGAACTCATTTTTTTGCTTTCCAAAAAAGGCCTCTAAACTCAACTGCCTAAAACCGACATTAAACAAACCTGTGTACATGTACACATAAGGTAACATTGGATGAGTTCAGGGGCAGCTGAAAAAAGCATCCAACTGCCTCTGAACGTCCGTTTACCAGCAGCAGTGTACATGAGGCCTAAATCATTCTTCATAGCTGAGCTGCTCCATGCCTCTTATCAGTTTGGTTGCCCTTCTCTGCACTTTCTCCAGTTCCCCGATATCCTTCCCCAGTGAAGACGGTGAACGCCATTCTATTGTTTGCCACTTGGATTCCAGATCGAAAAGGTAGGACCAGGTCTCATCTCCTGTGATGATAGTTCGCAGAAGGGATGGATCCTGGTCACACCTGGTATTGAAATCTCCAGAAGTTTCCATTCATTTAGCTTTCTGTTCGTCTGTCAGCTTGTGCGGCACAAAGCGGGAGCAGATCTTCCGCTTACCCAAATCTTTTTGCAGGTGATGGTGTACACCATGTCCTTGCTAATGCCCAATTCCTCCACCATCAATTGTAGTCGGTTGCTGATCTCATGCAAGCATTTGTTGCACTGGATCAATCATATCTGGGGTTCTGCTTGTCGACGGCTGACCTGAGGCTTATCCCCAGTTGTTTCCTTCCCGTCGTGAAATTGTGTGAACCAGTCAAACACATTTTCTGCTCACGGCTTCCATTTTGTACACTTACACCAACGTTTCATGCCTCTCTGTCAACGTTTTCCCCAGTTTGTAGGAAAACTTGATGTTTACTCGTTGCCCCATTGCACTTTGACCCTACCTCTCACACTGACTAGGTTTGACTGCTGCAGCGGGTTTACCCTGACGGTCACGTGTACTCCACACTAGGTGGCACTTCTTGACGTGTCTCTGGATAGCCCTGTGAATGCGCATGCACCTGTTCCATTTTGCAGTGGCACCCCGATTGAAAAGCCTGTTCTAAACAAATCATTTAACAGTAGAAATGAGAAACAATGTGGTAATGCTTTTTTCTTTAACCACTTCCTGCCCATTGGACGATACATGATGTCCTGGACTTGAAGTTTAGAAAACTGGATGATGCTTGCAGTTATAGGCATCTCCCTCTATAGGCAATTCCCTCTTATGTAAAAGTGATCCTAGCTGATTAGCTGCTGGATTGCTTTTACAGGCAGTGGGAGGGGGCGTTACCACCGGCACCTCTCCGGCTCTCCTATGTGATCAGGGAGCACTGTATCTGATCCAGCAGCAGAGGCGGGTTACCACAGAGCCAGCAGTGGATTGGATGGTCCCTGGCCATCTCTATGAGAAGTAATGCCATGTCACTTCTGCCTCTGGGAGATTTATTTTTTTTCCTGGAAAGCCGAGATCAGTGTTTTTTTTTTTTTGTTTTGTTTTTCTAATCCTCATATGCTTTCCAGGATAAAGATATTTGGGGTCTTATAGACCCCAGATGTCTGCATAAAGAGGACCTGTTCTGCCTGATTTCTATCACAAGGGATTTTTACATTTCTTGTGATAGGAATAAAAGTGATCATAAAAAATAAAGGGACCGTGTAAAAAATAAAAAAAAATAAAAACTATTTTTTTGTAAAGCGCCCCTGTCCCCTCGTGCGTTTGCACCACACATGTAAGATATCACTACAGATATTATAGTGAGAGCAATAATTCTAGCGCTAGACCTCCTCTATATCTCTAAACTGGTAACCTGTAAAATATTTTGTAAGGCGTCACCTATGGAGATTTTTATTATGTACCTTGTTTGGTGCCATTCCACGAGCGTGCGCAATTTGTAAGCGTGACATGACAGGTATTTATTTACATCATCTTTTATATTTTACCCAAAATTTGGGTTATATATTGTTGTTGTTTTTTTTTTTTTTTTTTTTGCCTTAAAATTTTTTCCAAACATTGTGTTTGAAAAACTGCTGCGCAAATACCGTTTGACATAAAAAATTGTAACGACTGTCTTTTTGTTCTCTAGTATCTCTGCTAAAAATATATATAAATAATGTTTGGGGGTTCTGAGTAGTTTTCTAGCAAAAAAATACTTATTTTTACATATAGGGGAGAAATGTCAGACTTGGCCAGGGTGGGAACTGGTTAAAATGAGTAAGCTGGTCTACAAGTCATCTTGTGGTAATCCTGATTTTGTGTGTACAAAATTATTACAGAGGTCTGGTACTGTGAAGGCGTGCCCAAAAAAAGGCAAGTGAAGAGCAAAGAATTAGTCAGCTCTTTTATCTGTAGGCTAACTACATCTTTTTCCACATTACTGACTTACCATGCCATTTTTCATGTTGTCTCTGTGGGGAAAAGTATGATTTTGCTTCCTCATGTTAGTTGCCCACTTGAAAAATGGTTATCTGATGCCTTATGGTGGGATTATCTAGAAGCTGCAGAAGATGTTTATTGAAATTCTTGCACTGATGTTCATCATTAACAGCTTTCCCTGCAGCAAACCCTCAGGGAGAAATAACACAGAAGTGACATCCCCAAACTTCTTGGGACTAGGATTCAGAGTCAACAGTGCCTTTAAAGACCTCACGCTGTAGATACAGTATATTGCTATTCGGTGGAACAAGAGTTCTTAGACACAGTTACATGTCAGGATGTGCACTACTCTTTTTGAGGAGGAATTCTACACAAAAGGTATTTCTTTCTCGTACATCACGGCACACAGAGTCTCAGTAATTACTGATGGGTTTGTTAGGGTATCACTAGGTGATTGGACACTGGCACACCCTAGACAGGAAGTTCAACCCCCTATATAACCCCTCCCCTTACATGGGAGTACAGTGTCTTAGGTTTTGTTCATGAGTAAAGTTGTGCTGAGCTCGCTGGAATATCCTCACTGGGGCAAGCCATGCAACCGGATCCATTCAAGGTGTCTTTTCCAGACCAAATTGGATGGTACCTGGGCCTCGTATCTGAAGGAACAAGGTTTTACCTGTAACTCTTCTCTTTTTAGAGAGCTGGACCCCGGGATCCAGTATTTGGTTTTTTCAGCCATATTCCTGGCGGGGTGCTTTACAGGCCCAGAACTGCAGATCCCCCTATTCAATGGGGCCCCAGTCTCTGAAGTTTTTTCTCTAAACGGAGCCCACCGTGAGAGGTGAAGATTGGGTCTGTTACCCAGAACCCTGCAGCTGGCTAAGGTACGGGAGACTCCCCAAGAATTTTTTATTTCTAGTAGGTTTCTCCTTTAAGTAAATGTATGCTATGCCTAAAGTCGCCACCAGGGGGCTGTCAAGAGCACATACCTTTCATGCCTGATCTGTCTGTGTCCACGCTGTAAGTTCCTCTAGCCATGCTCCAGGTAGGATGTGGGTAGGGAGGTTCTTTCCTTCAGGCATTCTCCCCCCACAGGTTAGGGGGCCGAGGTGAGCCTTAGCAGGGGGCAGTAGTATACCGCGCCATCCGCCACTGCCATTTCGGCGGCTTCCCATCCACCGGCCCTTCTCTCTCCTCCGCCTCAGCCTCTCCTCTATGCTTGCTCAGAGATCAGAGCCTCGGCTCGTGCGAGAAAATGCTAGTTTTTGAAAAAAGCGAGGGGGGTGGGGCGGTAGGGGTGGTCGGATGAGGGGGGGGGCAGAGCGTTAACGTGACGTCGGCGTGGTTAGAAGCCCACATCGCTGGCTACACAGGCTATAAAGTGCGGGACACAGGCATTCCCAGGCAGCATTTACTTAAGCACCAGACTGGGTCTTGGTAGCAGCGGCTGTTGCTGAACTACAGTGCTCAGCAGTCAATGCATTTTTGTGGTACCTCTACCTTTGTTGCTTGACACTATGCGCAGAAGAGGTACAAATACCCCCAAAGATAGGGGTTCAAAGGGATCCCCTCTCAGGCTAGTGGCCTTAATCGCATCTTCACTCAGTGGAAGAAAACGCACTAGGTCCCCCTCTGCCATCCAGGACCCTCAAACGGAGGAACTCTGGGGAAAAAGGAGAGGAATCCCCCTCAGACCGAGATGAGACCGATGATTCCTCTTCTGAGTAATCAAGTGGAGAAGGGCCCTCTTCAGCTTCTCAGGATGAGAAGGTGTTGGTGCAAATTCTTGCTGGATTGGTCCGCTCAACATTTAAGTTGTCCGTATCTGAGTCAAAGAACCCTCCTATTTGGGTTCATTGAAGCCTCCTCAGACTGCACATGCCTTTCCTGTTTCTAGTTTACTGGAAAAGCTTATTTATTCTGAGTGGGATCACCCAAATAAACATTTTTCCCTCCTAAAAAGTTTTCAACACATTATCCCATGGAGGAAAAAATTACTAAGATGTGGGGTATACCGGCGATTGACGCCGCCATATCCTCCGTAAATAAAAGTCTGACTTGTCCTGTTGACAACGCTCAGATGCTTAGGGATCCAACTGATAAAAAATTGGAATTCCTGTTAAACGTTTTCTCCTTGGCAGGTTCAGTGGCTCGACCTGCAGTGGCAGCAATTGGAGTTTGTCAATACTTGAGAGACCATGTTAAACGGGTGCTCAAAGTTTTACCTGAACAGCAAGCCCAGGGGTTGGCCAACCTACCAGCGGCTTTGTGTTTTGCTGTTGGCGCAATCAGAGATTCTATCCTCCCAGACCTCTCGCCTTACGCTTGGGTTGGTACATATGCGTAGAATCTTATGGTTGAAAAATTGGTCAGCCGAATCACCATGTAAGAAGCTCCTGGCTGGGTTTCCCTTTCGTGGTGCAAGACTGTTCGGGGAGGATTTGGACAATTATATCCAAAGGATCTCTAGTGGGAAAAGCACCCTTTTGCCAGTTAAGAAAAGGACTAAACGTCCCTCCTTTAAATGGGCTCTTTCTCCAGTGCCAGGGGCATCAGCCTCCAGGCAGTCACAATGGCCTCCTCCGTCAGGCTCAAAAGTTAAATCTCAGAGTCAACCCCAGGGACAGAAGAAGTCCTGAAGGAGGAAGTCTACAAGACAAAACGCTAAAGCCTCCTTTATGAAGGGGCGCCCCCGCTCGCTCGAGTGGGGGGGGGGGGGACTGCTAAAGTTCTCAAGGGTCTGGCACGAGGATTTTCAGGACAGATGGGTGGTCTACACAATAACTCTAGGTTACAAACTAGAGTTCCGAGAATTCTCCTCTCCTCGTTTCCTCAGATCAAATGTCCCCAAAGACCCAGAGAAAAAGGTCTCTCTTTCTAGCAATGGAACGACTTTTGTCGCAAAAAGTTATCGTGGTAGTTCCCATGGAAGAGCAGGGATTGGGGTTTTATTCAAACCTTTTCACGGTACCAAAGCCAAATGGAGATGTCTGACCCATTCTAGATCTTAAAGATCTAAACGGATTCCTTTAAAGTACGGTCCTTTCGCATGGATTCAATCCGATCGGTAGTCTCCATCCTACAAGGAGGAGAACTTCTGGCGTCAATAGACATCAAGGATGCGTACCTGCATGTACCTATTTTCCCTGCTCATCAAAAATATCTGCGTTTCGAAGTAGAAAAACGCCACTTTCAGTTTGTAGCTCTGCCTTTCGGGCTAGCCACTGCACCTCGGGTGTTTACAAAGATCTTGGCTCCTCCTCTAGCCAGATTAAGATGCCAGGGTATAACGCTAATAGCGTACCTAGACGACCTGCTCTTGATAGATCGGTCGATAGCCCGCTTGGACCAAAACTTGGTCACCACAATCGACTACCTGGAATACCTTGTCTTCAACTTAGAGAAGTCTTCTTTAAATCCAGTAAGAAGACTAGAGTATTTGGGTCTGGTTATAAATACAGCCCAGAAGAGGGTATATTTACCCCAGGCAAAAATCAGTGCCATAAAGAGACTGATTCAGGTAGTCAGGGCAAAGAAGGGTCCTTCTATTCGCCTTTGTGTGAGGCTGCTGGGGAAGATGGTGGCTTCATTCGAAGCAGTTCCCTATGTTCCCTTAGTTTAATTCGAGACTGCTGCAAAACAGTATCCTGTCTGCCTGGAACAAAAAGGTCCAGGCGTTAGATTTTCCGATGCGCCTGTCTCCTACAGTGCGTCAGAGCCTCAGTTGGTGGTTGATACCTGAGAATCTGCAAAAAAGAAAATCCTTTTTACCAGTTACCTGGACAGTGGTAA
The DNA here is from genome assembly GCA_037952925.1 of Lithobates clamitans. Taxonomy (NCBI): domain Eukaryota; kingdom Metazoa; phylum Chordata; class Amphibia; order Anura; family Ranidae; genus Lithobates; species Lithobates clamitans. Next base: position 644,899 of record JBBGZY010001347.1, read on the forward strand.
CAACAGATGCCAGTCTTTCAGGTTGGGGAGCAGTTCTGGAACAGTAGACTGTCTAGGGGAGGTGGTCCAAGACGGAGAGGACCTTACCCATCAACATTCTGGAGATCCGTGCAGCATATCTAGCCCTAAAAGCCTGGACGCTCAGGTTACAGGGTTGCCCTGTCAGGATCCAGTCCGACAATGCCACAGCAGTGGCTTATATCAATCACCAAGGAGGAACCAGGAGTCGTGCAGCTCAGGAAGAAGTATACCAGATCTTAATCTGGGCAAAAAAGCATGTGCCCTGCATATCGGCAATCTTCATTCCGGGGGTAGAGAACTGGCAGGTGGACTACTTACGTCACCGGTAGTTAGTCCCAGGGGAATGGTCTCTTCACCCCGACATCTTCTTGGCCATATGCCAAAGATGGGGAGTTCCGGATGTAGATCTCTTTGCGTCCAGGTTCAACAACAAGATTGACAGCTTTGTGTCAAGAACAAGGGATCCACTTGCATGCGGGACAGATGCGTTGGTGACTCCGTGGCATTAGTTTCCCTCCGATTTATGCATTCCCTCCTATTCTGCTGCTGCCACGACTTATTTGCAGGATCAAGCAGGAAAAGAAGTCTGTGCTTCTGGTGGCCCAGGGGAGCTTGGTATGCAGAAATAGGGAAGATGGCAGTAGGTTCCCCTTGGACCCTACCGTCACGTCCAGACCTGCTATCCCAGGGACCAGTGTTCCATCCTGCCTTACAAACGCTAAATTTTACGGTTTGGCTATTGAAACCCACGTTCTGAAGAGTCGTGGGCTTTCAGGCCCTGTGATTTCTACCTTGATTAATGCAAGGAAGCCAGCTTCCAGAATGATTTATCATAGAGTCTGGAAAGCATATGTCTCCTGGTGTGAATCCAAGGGTTGGCATCTCAGAAAATGTCATAAGCAGAATCCTTGACTTTCTGCAAATGGTGTTAGAGATGAAGCTGGCCTTGAGTACCATCCAAGGGCCAGGTCTCGGCCTTATCAGTTCTGTTTCAACGTCCACTTGCTTCGCATTCTTTGGTCCGAAGCTTTATACAGGGGATAACGCGCCTTAATCAAGAAAAAAAGGGGGGTTGAATCGCGCTAAACAGATTGGTGATCATACACATGATCACCAAACCAAATATTTAGAACTAAGTGAAGAGTTCCCCTTTAGTGTATACATAATATACAAAACACATGTCAAATGAATAATCAATCCAGAAATAAAATGTTCAAAGTGATAATAAAAAGTCCATGTATAAAAAATAAATCGCCCAAGTGATATGAAAGTATCTTAAAGTTCCAAAAAACAAATTCTTGCTGTGAGAAGAAAAAAAAACAAGCGTGCTTGCTCCACCACCGTGAAATCAGACTGGCTGCTTACCAGAAACTCGTGATCCCCCGTTACAGAGGATCAGAGAAAGCTGTTTGTTAATACGGCTTCGAACCACGACCAATGGATCAGAGACCTTATACCGAGATGGGACATCAAAGACTGCAGGGTCAGGCTAAAGATGTTCACACTGACAGGTACTCAGACATCAGCCCACAGCATTGCAGATACGGTCATAGAAGGAAAAAAAGGCTCCATATAGTGTAAAATCATTGACTTTATTGGATAAGTAAAAAGTTAAACTCACATGTTAGTAGACAATAGTAGGCATGTGGTGTAGTCTGGAGCGCCGGCCGGAAGCTCACAGACAGCCCGTCCTACTGGAAACAACAGCAGCAATGGGAGGTGACGAGAACACGTTGCTCTGCCCTACGCAGCGTTTCGTGATAGTCACATCATCCAGGGGCACGGGCGGCGCGTCTCGTCACCTCCCCTTACAGTACTAAGAGCCTGACCAAGCCTTGCTTTGAGTTCCACTCCATCGGCAGACTTGCACAAAAAATTGGAAAATCCCAAGCGCTGATTGGTGCCTCACTAAACCAAGCCTCACTGTGAATGCCGAATCATCAGCGAGCCTACCCAGGTCGGATAATCCCAAACACTGAGTGGTGTCAGGCGCGCAAGTGTGTGCACAATCACTGGAAAAAGAATTAATCATGAATTGCAATAAACCGCTGGCTGGAAGGGGGTGTGAGGTCAGGTATCTGGGAACCATAGAACTCATATGGAGATAGGTACCCCAAAAAAAGCAATAAAATGTCAACAAATTACTAAAATTGTCAAGTGAACCAGTGCGATCCGTGTCACAGACCGGACATGAATTGACTTGAGCATAAGGGGACATTCTAAAGATAAAATAAACAAAGGCCACCCGGTGGCCATGTTAAAAATTGCAAAAAGTTATATGAATGAAAATAGAAATAAAATAAACTATAGGTAATAGAGCTGTGTATCCTTACGAACACACACCGAAGTCGTACCTATATTGTATAAATAAAATGAAGGCAAAAAAGCCTCAAAATAATCCTAAACAAATAGGTCCCATCTAGCAGCATGGTCCGTGTCACAGACAGGAACCGGCTTATAAAAGACATAAGGAGACATGTCAATGAAAAGCACGGTGGCCACTTAGTGGCCGTATTCAAAATGGCACAGCACTATAGAGCCATGTCAGAAAACTAATCCCAATGGATATATTGAATCAAATGGAACCAATAAACCTAATCGTGACTGTAATAGGACCATAGCCCCACAAATTCGTCTTGAGGAAAATATTGATAGAAAACATTCCAAGAATAGATCCCAAAAGACAAACAATATTTAATAATAATATTGATATTTTTAAATGGATCCTTATTATTAGTTTTTTATTAAGGAAAAATCGGATGGGCCATAGAAAGATAATAAAGGACGGTGTGTTTACCCCGCCACCTCATTAGGGCTATGTAGGTGGTCTAGATGGATGGGAAGTCAAAGCATAAGCCTTCAAAAAATTTGCCAAGGGCATAGTTTGAACATCGAAATACAATACCATCTCTCAAACGCAGCTCATCCAAGTACCTAGAAATTGGGCTGCAAACTTCATGTATATTGGTTAATGGCAAAAAGTTGTATCCCTCCTTAGGAATTAATAATAAATTTACGTCCACGTTGACATTCATGCCGTGTGGTACATAGCTTTTGAGCCTGTGAATCCAGGACACCTCACTCTTAGAGATCTCCCTGACCAACAGGCTACCCCGCCAATGTGGTTTGTACTTATCAATGCCCACAAACAGGGTATTGGAGGGGTCCCTGTTATGTACCTGGTCGTAGTGTCTGGACACAGGGTGCTTGTCAAAGCCTCTCTTAATATTCCCTATATGTTCGTTTTGATGAACCCGCAATGCCCTTTGGTCCTCCCCACATACTGAAGCCCACAGGGGCACTATAAGAGATAGACCACCCCTAAAGACCACTCTAGGTCTAACTGGTAAGATTGAGCTCAAAACTCTGTCACTACCAGCAGATGCCAATGTTTCTGTATCAATTGTTTAATATCGTGATGCTGTACCGAATAGGTGGTAATAAACAGCACAGCATCTGATACAGTAGCATTATCTTGGGGTACATCAGACAATAGTGAGAGTCTGTCTCTGTCTCGTGCCGTTTTCACGGCCAGAGACAGAGATGCACGGTCATATCCCTTCTCGATGAACCTATCCATAAGAAGAATGGATGCTTGTTCATCAAAGGTAGTAATGTCTGAGCAATTACGTCTCAGACGTAAAAATTGGCCCTGGGGGGATAGCTCTGAGCCAAGGTTCGTGGTGACAACTATCCACCGGGATGTAGGAGTTCCTGTCGGTCACCTTGAAGTGAGTTGATGTCACAAAATGGTCCTCCACTATCTGGATCTTCAGATCCTGAAAGTGGATAGTGTCACGATTGGCCTCAAAATTGAACCTAATACCCCTGTTATTATCGTTAAGAGATGTCATGAAGTTCTATTGCTCCCATTCACAACCATCCCACAGGAGGAGGACGTCAATGTATCTGGACCACAGGAGCACCTCCGATCTCCTGGGTGCATCAACGACGTCCTCTTCCCACTTGGCCATGAAAAGGTTGGCCAAGCTCGGAGCATATTTTGCCCCCATGGCCACACCCCGATCTTGGCGGTAAAACTGGTTCTCAAGCCAAAAATAATTATGGCTAGCGGCATAATGCAAAAGTTCCATGATGAAATTAATTTGTGCAGGAGGTAAGCCAGAGTCACGGGTGAGAAAAGGCTCCACCGCTTGGAAACCTAGGTGGTGAGGGATGATAGTGTACAATGAAGACACATCGGCCGTCACCATCCAAAGTCCCTCCTTAGGGGAAATGTTGGAAAGCAAATTAATCACATGTTTGGTGTCCTTAATAATTGAAGGTATCCTAGAGACCATAGGTTGCAAAAAATGGTCGATATATTTGCCCACCCGGGACGTGATAGAGTCTATCACACTCACAATGGGACGTCCCGGGGGGCAAACAGGATCCTTATGGACCTTCGGGAGGTAGTAAATGACCGGAGTGCGAGGTGCACTGGGAACCAGAAATCGTCTTTCCTTGTCATTTAATATACCTCTCCGGAAACCAATTCAAGCTCCTTTTTATATCTGACCAGAGGGTCTCTTTGTAAAACCATCTAAGTCTCGGTGTCATCAACCAACCGATGCATTTCCCTCTGATAGTCACAACGATCTAGGATTACAATCCCCCCACCCTTGTCAGCTGGTCTAATGACAAGGGATTTGTTGTGACAAAGGAAATTCCAATCCAACTTGTAGATCCTTATGCAAATTTGCCTTCTTGACCCTGATCTGCTCAAGGTCGCGGAGGACAACATCCCTAAATACCCGGAGCCACGGGGCCAGGAGGATTGAAAAGAGAGGCATTAGAGAGGTTGGAATTAACCAATATACATGAAGTATATGTATACATGAAGTATGCAGCCCAATTTCTAGGTACTTGGATGAGCTGCGTTTGAGAGATGGTATTGTATTTCGATGTTCAAACTGTGCCCTTGGTGAATTTTTGGAAGGCTTATGCTTTGACTTCCCATCCATCTAGACCACCTACATAGCCCCATTAATGAGGTGGCAGGGTAAGCACACCGTCCTTTATTATCTTTCTATGGCCCATCCGATTTTTCCTTAATAAAAAAACTAATAATAAGGATTAATTTAAAAATATATTATTATTAAATATTGTTTATTTGTCTTTTGGGATCTATTCTTGGAATGTTTTCTATCAATATTTTCCTCAAGACAAATTTGTGGGGCTATGGTCCTATTACAGTCACGATTAGGTTTATTGATTCCATTTGATTCAATATATCTATTGGGATTAGTTTTCTGACATGGCTCTATAGTGCTGTGCCATTTTGAATACGGCCACTAGGTGGCCACCGTGCTTTTCATTGACATGTCTCCTTATGTCTTTTATAAGCCGGTTCCTGTCTGTGACACGGACCATGCTGCTAGATGGGACCTATTTGTTTAGGATTATTTTGAGGCTTTTTTGCCTTTATTTTATTTATACAATATAGGTATGACTTCTGTGTGTTCGTAAGGATACACAGCTCTATTACCTATAGTTTATTTTATTTCCATTTTCTATTTTCATTTATATATCTTTTTGCAATTTTTAACATGGCCACCGGGTGGCCTTTGTTTATTTTATCTTTTAGAATGTCCCCTTATACTTAAGTCAATTCATGTCCGGTCTGTGACACGGATCGCACTGGTTCACTTGACAATTTTAGTAATTTGTTGACATTTTATTGCTTTTTTTGGGGTACCAATCTCCATATGAGTTCTATGGTTCCCAGATACCTGACCTCATACCCCCTTCCAGCCAGCGGTTTATTACAATTCATGATTAATTCTTTCTCCAGTGAATGTGCACACACTTGCGCACCTGACACCACTCAGTGTTTGGGATTATCCGACCTGGGTAGGCTCGCTGATGATTCGGCATTCACAGTGAGGCTTGGTTTAGTGAGGCACCAATCAGCGCTTGGGATTTTTCAATTTTTTGTGCAAGTCTGCTGATGGAGTGGAACTCAAAGCGAGGCTTGGTCAGGCTCTTAGTACTATAAGGGGAGGTGACGAGACGCACCGCCCGTGCCCCTGGATGATGTGACTCTATCACGAAACGCTGCGTAGGGCAGAGCAACGTGTTCTCGTCACCTCCCATTGCTGCTGTTGTTTCCAGTAGGATGGGCTGTCTGTGAGCTTCCGGCCGGCGCTCCAGACTACACTACATGCCTACTATTGTCTACTAACATGTGAGTTTAACTTTTTACTTATCCAATAAAGTCAATGATTTTACACTATATGGAGCCTTTTTTTCCTTCTATGACCGTATCTGCAATGCTGTGGGCTTATGTCTGAGTACCTGTCAGTGTGAACATCTTTAGCCTGACCCTGCAGTCTTTGATGTCCCATCTCGGTATAAGGTCTCTGATCCATTGGTCGTGGTTCGAAGCAGTATTAACAAACGGCTTTCTCTGATCCTCTGTAACAGGGGATCATGAGTTTCTGGTAAGCGGCCAGTCTGATTTCACGGTGGTGGAGCAAGCACGCTTTTTTTTTTCTCACAGCAAGAATTTATGTTTTTTGGAACTTTTTTAAGATACTTTCATATCACTTGGGCGATTTATTTTTTATACATGGACTTTTTATTATCACTTTGAACATTTTATTTTTGGATTGATTATTCATTTGACATGTGTTTTGTATATTATGTATACACTAAAGGGGAACTCTTCACTTAGTTCTAAATATTTGGTTTGGTGATGATGTGTATGATCACCAATCTGTTTTAGTGCAATTCAACCCCCCTTTTTTTCTTATTTAATTTCACTGTGTTTGTGTTACATAGATGAATCGCGGCTATAATTGTTATATAGTTACATAGTAGGTGAGGTTGAAAAAAGACACAAGTCCATCAAGTCCAACCTATGTGTGTGATTATGTGTCAGTATTACATTACATATCCCTGTATGTTGCGGTCATTCAGGTGATTATCTACCGTATATACTCGAGTATGTCGAATTTTTCAGCACATTTTTTTGTGCTGAAAGTGCCCCCCTCGACTTATACTTGAGTCAAGCACTTTTCTGCAGCAAAAAATGTCATTTTCCGACCCGACTTTGGGGGCCCGTATCTCAGGGCCAATTGGTGCTAGGAGCCCCAAATTTGGTGTGCAAACTCAGTGGAACTGGTTTTACAACATATCCAAAGATGAAGTTCCTAGCACTAAGGGGCCCCGAGATACGGGGCCCCAAAATCGGTTCGGAAAATGTCATTCTCTGCTGAAGAAAATTGCTTGACATTTTCTGAACCGACTTTGGGGCCCCATATCTCAGAGCCACTTGGTGCTAGGAACCCCAAATTTGGTGTGCAAACCCAGTGGAACTGGTACCATAACATATCCAAAGCTGGGGTTCCTAGCACCAAGTGGCCCTGAGATACGGGGCCCCAAAACCGGTTCGGAAAATGTCATTCTCTGCTGCAGAAAAGTGCTTGACATTTTCTGAACTGATTTTTGGGGCCCTGTATCTCGGGGCCACTTGGTGCTAGAAACCCCAGATTTGGAAATTTTATGGTGCTAGTTCCACTGGGTTTGCACACCAAATTTGGGGTTCCTAGCACTAAGTGGCCCCGAGATACGGGGCCCCAAATTCGGTCAACTGTGTCCATCTGCAGCAATGTCATTTCAGGACCCTTTGGGTTCAGAGACCCCAAATTTTGGCTTCAGCTAGGGGGCATCTAGGGACCCTTAACTACTGAGTTTGAAGTTCAGGGGACCTATGGCTGCAAATGGGCACAGTGAGGCATGCAAATGGGCACAGTGATGCTGCAAATGGGCATTGTTGACCCTCTTTTCCACCTACAGTAGCTGTGCATTTCTCACCCTCGTCTTATACTCGGGTCAATAAGTTTTTCCCATTTTTTTTGTAGTAAATTAGGGCCTCGACTTATACTCGGAACGACTTATACTCGAGTATATACGGTAATAGTTTCTTGAAGCTATCAATGCTCCCCGCTGAGACCACCGCCTGTGGAAGGGAATTCCACATCCTTGCCGCTCTTACAGTAAAGAACCCTCTACGTAGTTTAGGGTTAAACCTCTTTTCTTCTAATTGTAATAAGTGGCCACAAGTCTTATTAAACTCTCTTCTGCGAAAAAGTTTTATCCCTATTGTGGGGTCACCAGTACAGTATTTGTAAATTGAAATCATATCCCCTCTCAAGCGTCTCTTCTCCAGAGAGAATAAGTTCAGTGCTCGCAACCTTTCCTCATAACTAAGATCCTCCAGACCCTTTATTTGCTTTGTTGCCCTTCTTTGTACTCGCTCCATTTCCAGTACATCCCTCCTGAGGACTGGTGCCCAGAACTGGACAGCATACTCCAGGAGCGGCCGGACCAGAGTCTTGTAGAGCGGGAGAATTATCGTTTTATCTCTTGCGTTGATCCCCCTTTTAATGCATGCCAATATTCTGTTTGCTTTATTAGCAGCAGCTTGGCATTGCATGCCATTGCTGAGCCTATCATCTACTAGGACCCCAGGTCCTTTTCCATCCTAGATTCCCCCAGAGGTTCTCCCCCCAGTGTATAGATTGCATTCATATTTTTGCCACCCAAATGCATTATTTTACATTTTTCTACATTGAACCTCATTTGCCATGTAGTCGCCCACCCCATTAATTTGTTCAGGTCTTTTTACAAGATTTCCACATCCTGCGGAGAAGTTATTGCCCTGCTTAGCTTAGTATCGTCTGCAAATACAGAGATTGAACTGTTTATCCCATCCTCCAGATCGTTTATGAACAAATTAAATAGGATTGGTCCCAGCACAGAACCCTGGGGAACCCCACTACCCACCCCTGACCATTCTGAGTACTCCCCATTTATCACCACCCTCTGAACACGCCCTTGTAGCCAGTTTTCAATCCATGTACTCACCCTATGGTCCATGCCAACGCACCTTATTTTGTACAGTAAACGTTTATGGGGAACTGTGTCAAATGCTTTTGCAAAATCCAGATACACCACGTCTACGGGCCTTCCTTTATCTAGATGGCAACTCACCTCCTCATAGAAGGTTAATAGATTGGTTTGGCAAGAACGATTCTTCATGAATCCATGCTGATTACTGCTAATGATATCATTCTTATTACTAAAATCTTGTATATAGTCCCTTATCATCCCCTCCAAGAGTTTACATACTATTGATGTTAGGCTAACTGGTCTGTAATTCCCAGGGATGTTTTTTGGGCCCTTTTTAAATATTGGTGCTACATTGGCTTTTCTCGAATCGGCTGGTACCATTCCAGTCAATAGACTGTCTGTAAAAATTAGGAACAACGGTCTGGCAATCACCTGACTGAGTTCCCTAAGTACCCTCGGATGCAAGCCATCTGGTCCCGGTGATTTATTAATGTTCACTTTCTCAAGTCTAATTTTAATTTAATTTTAATGATTGTTTATGTATTTCACTGTAGCGCAGTTATTCCCCTCATTTTTTCTAACGCGCCTTAATCCTCTGGTTAAAGCGCCTCTAAACCCCTGGGACTTAAATTTAGTTCTGTCAACTTTAAAGAAGCAGCCTTTTGAACCGATACGTCAAATTCCCTTTGTTCTGTTGACAAGGAAATTGATTTTTCTGGTGGCCATTTCTTCTGCCAAAAGAGTATCAGAATTAGCGGCCCTTTCTTGTAAAGAGCCATATCTAATAATGCACAAGGATAGAGTGGTGTTACGCCCTCATCCCTGCTTTCTACTGAAGGTGGTTTCAGGTTTTCATCTAAACCAAGATATTGTTCTGCCTTCCTTTTTCCCAGATCCCTGTTCTATGGAAGAAAGGTCACTACATTCTTTGGATGTAGCGAGAGCAGTCAAAGCCTATCTGGAAGCGACTGCTCAGGTTCACAAATCGGATGTTTTGTTTGTATTGCCAGAAGGCCCTAATAGAGGACAGGCAGCGTCTAAATTTACCATTGCTAAATGGATTCGACAAGTAATTGTTCAAGCTTATGGTTTGAAGCAGAAAGTTCTGCCTTTTCAGATCAAGGCACACTCCACTAGGGCTATTAGTGCTTTGTGGGCAGTGCATCACCAGGCCTCCATGGCTCAAATCTGCAAGGCCGCAACCTGGTCTTCAGTCCATACATTTACCAAATTTTATCAGGTGGATGTGAGAAGGCATGAGGATATCGCCTTTGGGCGTAGTGTGCTGCAGGCAAAATCTGTAAAATCCTTTTCTTTTGAGGTACATCACGGGACACAGAGGTCCCTCCCCTCTTCTAATACACTTATATTGTTTTGCTACAAAACAAAAAGGTACTCCCAGTAAGGGGAGGGGTTATATAGTGGGTTGAACTTCCTGTCTAGGGTGTGCCAGTGTCCAATAACCTAATGATACCCTATAACCCATCAGTAATTACTGAGACTCTGTGTCCCGTGATGTACCTCAAAAGTAAAGGATTTTACAGGTAAACTGGTAAGCTGTTATAAAAATCCTATTTTTTTTTTCTCACTGTTGCTTTGATACAGTTAAAAGAGAAGTTCGGGATTTAGAAAAAAAAAAATGATACTCACGTAGGTGGAGGCTACTTCTGTCCCCCGCTGACTCTGCACTGAGAACTGAGTGATCAAAGACCACTGATCGCTCAGTTCTTAGCATTCTGTGAGAAGAGAGCCGGGACTGTCGGCCATCCCGCCTCCCCCCCCCCAGCAACCCCCCCCCACGCTAACTGGAGTGCTAAGCTGGGGAGGGAAGAGGCTGACTTGGGCTTTCAGCGGCTCACTGAGAGGCTGAGCCAGCTGCCGATCCAGGGTTCTGGGTGGTCAGGATAGTTTAGTCTGAAAACGGGTCACAGATCGCTTTGGCTATACTTATTTTCCTTTTTTTTTATATATATTTTTAAATGTCTCCTATAGGATAGCAGATCATATTGTTTTGAGTTCAGTTACACTTTAGACATATTTTGTAAAATGGTTTTGTTTATAGAAGACAATTCTGAATGTATTTCACATCAAATTGTAGAATATTTGATTGATGCCAACCTCTTACCTTCAGACAGTATGTTCGAGACTGTGTTGTGGAAACGATGGGATTAAAACCTACTGGAAGACTTTGTGACGTTCCCAAAGTTAGGGGCCTACGGTCATGCAGGTAAACAAAAAAAATGTTTTGGATTTTTGTGTTAAAATGGTAAAGCAAAACTATTTTTGAATTGCATTTATATGTTATAAATGGTACAATATTTAGTTAATAATAAGTATATTTTGCAGAGAATGATTTCTAGTGTGACATAATTGTGTAATTGTCTCTTAGAGGAAAGCTGATTGATACTATTCTGGATTGGGAAGATTCTTTGCCTGAGAGAGACTTAAACTTAGCTGATGAAGCCTGCAGGTAATTAGAAATTTAACCACTTAAGGACCGGAAGGATTTGCCCCCTTAATGACCAGAGCATTTTTTTACAATTTGGCACTGCGCTGCTTTAACTGGTAATTGCGCAATCATCTAATTCTGTACCCCCTTTTTTTTTTTTTTTCACAAATAGACCTTTTTTTTGGTGGTATTTGATCATCTCTGGGATTTTTATTTTTTGCAATATAAATGAAAAAATACCGAAAATTTTGGGAAAAAAATTATATTTTCTACTTTTTGTTATAACAAAAATTAAACTCAATTTTAGTCATACGTTTAGGCCAAAATGTATTCAGCCACATTTCTTTAGTAAAAAAAAAAAAGGAATTCAATAAGCGTATATTTATTGGTTTGCGCAAAAGTTATAGCGTCTACAAATTATGGTACATGTCCTGGAATTTACGCAGCTTTTGGTTTATGACTGCCTATCATTTCTTGAGGGGCTAAAATGGCAGGGCAGTACTCCCCCAAATGACCCCATTTTGGAAAGACACCCCAAGAAAATTGCTGAGGCATGTTGAGCCCATTAAAAAAAAAATTTTACACAAAGTTGTGACTAAATGATATATTGCTCACACGTTGGGTATATGTGGAATTACACCCCAAAATACATTATGCTGCTTCCCCTGAGTAAAGGGATACCACATGTGAGACTTTTTGGGAGCCTAGCCGCATACAGGACCCTGAAACCGCCTTCAGGATTTCTAAGGGCGTACATTTTTTATTTCATGCCTCACTACCTATCACAGTTTCCGAGGCCATGAAATGCTAAGATAGCACAAATGCCCCCCCCCCCCCCCCAATGACCCATTTTTGGAAAGTAGACACCCCAAGCTATTTGCTGAGAGGCATGTTGAGTATTTTGTAGATCTCGCTTTTTGTCACAAAGTTTTGAAAATTTAAAAAAGAAAAAAAAAAAAATATTTTTACTTTACTTTCTTCATTTTTAAAAACAACTGACAGCTACAAAATACTCACCATGCCTCTTAGCAAATACCTTGTGGTGTCTACTTTCCAAAATGGGATAGGTTTTTGTGCTATCTTGACATTTCAGGGCCTCAGAAACTGTGATAGGTAGTGAAGTGCCATCACCATTTTACGCCCTTAGAGATCCTGAAGGCGGTGATTGGTTTCGGGGTCCTGTACGCGAATAGGCTCCCAAAAAGTCTCACACATGTGGTATCCCCATACTCAGGAGAAGCAGAAGAATGTATTTTGGGGTGTAATTCCACATATACCCATGCCATGTGTGAGCAATATATTGTTTAGTGACAACTTTGTGTAAAAAAAAATAAAAAATTGTCATTTTACCAAAACTTGTGGCAAAATATAAAATCTTCCATGGACTCAGCATGCCTATCAGCAAATGGCTTGGGGGTGTCTACTTTCCAAAAAAGGGGTCATTTGGGGGGGGTTTGAACTGACCTGGCATTTTATGCACAACATTAGAAACTTATGCCACACATCGCCCACTCTTCTAACCACTTGAAGACAAAGCCCTTTGTGACACTTTGTTTATTACTTTGTAACCCACAAACATTATATATTTTTTTTTTTAAATCAAAGGCCCTACAGATTAAAATGGTGGGTGTTGCAATTTTTTTTTCACGGTTTTTGCAAGGCGATTTTTCGAATGCAATTTTTTTGGAAAAAAAAAAACACTTTTTTGAATTTTGAATGCACTAAAACACACTAAATTGCCCATATGTTTGGTAAAATATAAAGATGATCTTATGCCGAGTACATAGATACCACGACATGCTAATATTGCGCACAACTGTGCAGCAGCGACAAAATATACATTTTGAAAAGCCTTTTACAGGTTACCACTTTAGGTTTACAGCGGAGGTCTACTGCTAAAATTACTGCCCTCGATCTGACATTCGCGGTGATACCTCACATGCATGGTGCAATTGCTGTTTACATACGACACGAAACCAATGCTTGCGTTCGCCTTTGCGCTCGAGCACTGGTGGGCAGGGGTGCTTTTTTATTAATTTTGCTTTTTTATTTTATTTTTACACTGTTCCTTTCATATTTATTTTTTATTATTGTTATTGTTTATCATTTTTATTGTTATCACAGGGAATGTAAATATCAGGTACTTTTTTTTTTTTTATCTATTAGATTCTAGATCTCCTCTCTGCCCTCAAAGCATCTGACCACACCAAAATCAGTGTGATAAGATGCTTTCTAAATATCCCAATGGTGCTGTTTATATCCGGAGAAACCAAAGTCATGAAATGCTTGTAGCTTCCAGTTTCTTAGGCCATGGAGACGATTGGAGCCGTTCTGGTCTCTGATCAGCTGGAGGAACCACCAGCTGCATTTTCAGGTTCCCCGGTGGGACAGGAGAGCCTGTGAAAACCATGGAAGACGGCGGGGGGGGACGTTCCCTCCCACTGCTTGTAAAAGCAGTCTAGCGGCTAATTAGCCACTAAGATTGCTTTTACATGAAAGCTGACTGCTGGCTGAAAAGAACGATACCAAGATTATACCTAAACCTGCAGGCATCATCCTGGTATAGCAAACACAAATTTCCTTGAGTGCTATAAACTGTCAGCCATATACATGGGTATACAAACCCTGGAGGATGTGAAATGGGCTAGAACCCAGTGTGGCCACCAACCACTGGAAAAATGGCTAACAAAAATCAAGACCAAAGAAGCTGCGCTCTATGGGTGAAGCATAATTACTTGTAGACTGTTGGCTAAAAAGTTAATTTATTGCACTTCTGGGAAATAAACAACTGTCAATGATAAAATCTTACAAGGGTTGCAGAGACAATCATAAAAGCATATAAATGCATATAAATGTGGATACTAATGTAAAAGAATACATGGATCTGGTGGTGTGTGTGTCTTTAGTTAGATAAGGCACCTCATCCTAATAAGTAGATGAAAAAATGGATGGAATGGTAGGATTATTTTGCGGTGCCGAAAGATTTTTTACAAAAAACAAATTATTAAAATTAAATTAATTTTATTACAAAAATTATTTTAAAACCAAGTAAATGCATTTCATTTACAGTACAGGTACATATAGGAGCATAAACAGATATATTACAACCAGTGGAGGAATTGAATGAATCCCTACTAGTTTCGCCAATACATTGGCTTCTTCAGAGGATATAATGGGTTGTAATTCTATAAAAGAAAATTAGAATTAATAATCAGATGTACAGAATATACAAATAACTGGGAGCAACGTCATGCAAACCACCAACAGAAGTACATGGAAGCTACACAGTGGTGCCCAATGAATAGGTCCCAGCAGAGATGGAATTAGTGTCAACTATGAATCACACATACCTGCTCAATGAACCACCAGGACCACACAGAAAACCTCCAAAGTGCGGGCCAGCTCCCTGCTGCCTTAGTGTGGCTGCAGGTGGCTTAGTGAGAAGTCCTGGAGGATAACTGTAGAAATATATAATTAGGTAAGGCTCTATAGCTCAGTTAAAACAGTAATGCCCCATACACACGGTCGGATTTTCCGATGGAAAATGTCCGATCGGAGCGTGTTGTCGGAAATTCCGACCGTGTGTGGGCGCCATCGGACATTTTCCATCGGATTTTCCGACACACAAAGTTGGACAGCAGGAGATAAAATTTTCCGACAACAAAATCCGATCGCGTCAATTCCGACCGTGTGTGGCCTGTTCCGACGCACAAAGTGCCACGCATGCTCAGTAGAAATTCCGACACAGGACAGCTCGTTCTGGTAAACTTGGCGTTCGTAATGGATAAAGCACTTTCGTCACGCTGCAATGTAAAAAATGGTTTAATACAGCGCACTCTCTTCTTCTTTATAATGTGACAAGAATTAAGTCGTTTTGATGCTCATATTCACACACACTTCTCACAAACTTCTTTCGTTACTATTTATCGGGATTCCCTCAATATATTTTGATTTCTCACATCTGACAACATATTTTTTTTTTTTTTTTTTTTTTTTTACTTTAATGTAGAATCTTTTTTTGTGTTTCTCTTTTTTTTTTTTTTTGTTGATTTTGATTTGTACTCCCGAAAATGTTTGTGTGTTTTTTGTGACAAGTTCCCACAACACCATTGATATGTTGTTCTATTTAATCTGTAGGAGGAGATTGTTTGGTGTTGTTGTCCCTTGTTAATTTCACATTGTACTTTAGAAATGTACCTGAATACTCACCAACAAACTGTCCTTTTTGGATGAAAACACACACAGGAGAGTAGAATTTACCTAAAAATATTTTATTAAGGGGTCACAACTATAAACAAAGAGGGAGGCAATGCTGGAGAAAGTGCAGAAGTGGGCGAAGCCTTGGACCCCCAGGGCAGACATCAATTATTTAAAAGCAAAGTTGGTGGCCTGAGGAGTCCATATCTAAGGGAGGGCAGTCTGGTCCAGAAGTCCCAGAGATCCGGAAAGCAGCAGATGACATCTGTGTCCCCAGGCTGTGGTCATACGAGAGACTGCATCTTCTGTCAGACCAGACTGAACCCAGGGCAATCACTCTCAGGTCTTCTTTCCACGCTTCCTTCCAGCCTTTGGCTGTGGTGGTGGAGTTGTGGCAGGAGGAGGAGGAGGAGGATCGTCCCTCTCCATGACATCCGTCTTGTGTGTCAGTTCCCCACTCTCCCCCTTCCGAAGGACTTTATAAATCAGGTCCTCAGAAATCTTGCGTTGGCCCTCCTGCATGCCCAGCAATTTGGTGGCAGCCATGCAGGCAAAGGCCTCTGCAGGACTGGGGAAGGCTCTGAGGGATGCCTCCTGGATCAGCCTGTACACTGAATCCTGCACAGGACTGGGAGTCATCTTCCTGGCCCTTTTATATGGCAGGCGGAGGGGAGGGACCTGAGACTCAGTCATGCTGCGACTTGTCCCAGGCTTCTCTTGGCTGCCACTTAGCCCCGCCTCCTCCTGGCTGCCACTAATCCCCGCCTCCTCCTGGCTGCCACTAATCCCCGCCTCCTCCTGACTGCCACATTCCACAGCCTCCTCCTGGCTGAGGTCTTCCTGTGTATGAAAAAGGGACATAGTTTTAGTATTGTTTTCATCAATCACACACAATTTTCACCTCCTGACTGCTGCAAATTGAATGTTAACAAATATAACAGACTATCCTTCTGAGCCCAGCAGTTTTCATTCTTGTCCCAATTTTGGGTGCCCACTACTGTCTATTGATATGTAAAACACTTTATGAAATCAGCAAATAGTGATCAATAATAACATCTAGTAAACATAATTTCTTTATTGCCCAGAAATCTGTAGAAGAATGCTATACCTGACTCCAGCTGGGCTCCTCCACTTCTTCCTGGCTGGAAGGCCCAGGTTGGACATCGGAAGCCTCAGCTGGGGTGGAAGGAAGCGTGGAAGGAAGAGTGGAGAGGGATTCCCTGACTTCAGTGTGGTCTGACAGAAATCGCAGTCTCTCATAGTACCAGAGCCTGGGGACATAAACGTCATCTGCTGCAGCTCCGGACCTCTGGGAATCTGTGACCTTCTTGCGTTCCCTAAGATAAGTGCTCCTCAGGCCACCAATTTTTGCTTTTAAATAAGGGATGGTTGCTGTGGGGACCACCGGCTTCACCAACTCCAGCAGTTTCTCCAGCGCTGCCTGCCTCTTCTGTTTGTGATTATAGTGGGGGTGTCTGACCTGCCACAGACAGGGCAGCTCCCTGTACTTGTCAATAAACAGGGGCAGGAAATTGTGGTCGTTGAACCCATCCATTTTCTCTGCAAGACACAACACAAGACAAACCCTAATGTCAGGCCAAACTCCCCTAATCTTGTTACAATATAGGCTTCAATTTCGAAGCAGTATAGGCCCAAGTTTAGATCCTACCTTCGTTAGCACGATCGGCGTCTCCGATGCTCCTTCCTCCGCTCACAGATCGTACGTAAGACGCGCGCGTTATGATTTATACACACTGCGCATGCGTATAACTCCGCCCGCCCCTGACCTTTCTATTCTATTCCCCGCCCCTTTTCGATCGGCGCAGTGGAGGAAGAGCACATGGCGGAGAGACAGCAGGATCGTGCTAAGTACAGCAACGAGGAGGAGGAGGAGGAGGAAAGGCTGGAGCCTGAAACGTCCCGATCCAGAAGGAGATTAAAGGACTCAAATATGTCCTTTGGGGAGATGTTGGAAATGGTGGACATCCTGAAGAAGGCCGACTATGATGGAAAGTATGGGCCTTACCCCAACCACAATGTCCGAAAGGCCAAGATCATGGCGAATGTGGTCAGGAGTCTGCAACGGAAATTCGGGGTACGACGATCGAAAGATCAGCTCAGGAAGCGGTGGTCGGACCTGAAATTACGAGAACATGAGCAGTACAGAAAGATCCGGAGAGTGCTGCAAAAAAGTAAGTAGTTGTGCTGTGTTCCTATTGTTCTTGTGTTTATTACGTTCGTGCTGCTCCATGTGCTTTTAGGAACTGTTGTACAGTTTAAAATGGCAACTTTCATGTTCATGGGCACATTATTCGTTCGGATCACACATTTTTCGTTGCAAATATAAAATACCATTGTTTAGGCCATATGCATTTGGCCACCATTTTGACGCCCTATACTTGTCTTCAAAGAATTGGGTTGTGTAGATGGCTTTGTTACTAGAATGAAATGCAAACTAGATTGTGTGTAAGGAGAGGACACTGAGCAGCTGTTTTCACATCTGGACACTGGAGCACTAGTGTGGGACCCCAGAACACCCTTTTTATTAAGGGGCCACACAGGTGCTCCAGTGTATACTATAGGGGGGGTCTCCATCTGTGAAGCTTGTACAAAACAGGTAAAGTATTGCAGCTTGACAAAGGACACTAAAAAAGCTACATCTTGGAACTCTGCTAAAATAGACAATTGTACCCCACTTCCAAGCAATGTTTCATCTTTATAGTTCTGCCATCAAATATCTGTGTGCTAATTATACCATTTTTGTTTTACATAGGGGATAAAAGACTCGGAGGACACCCCTCATCCGAGGAGACCAGAGCCCCCCCCCCCCTCTGGAAGAAGGGAAAATCCCCCCAACACAAGCTGAGCAGGAGGATGAAGACGTGGTGGAACTAGTCACCACAACAGGTGAGTGTCTGCGACCACAGGCTCAGATAGGAGATGGATGGCGGCATTTTTTTTAGACTTAATTTATTTTGGGGTTTCCTTTCTTTTTAGGTGATCGTGAGGTTGTGGATGAAGATCCTTTCACATCCGAAAGTGCCCAGATCCTGATTGGGGAGATCATGGGGTGTAATTTACAATTGGAAAACATCAAGCAAAACATCAATGATGTTATTCCAAAATATAAAAACATCATTGATGTTTTGGGGCGAGTTTAAAACCCCTCCAAATCACTTTCTTCTTTTGTCTGCTACAATGTGCGAAATGTTTTTGTGATTTTTCCCAAAGCCAAAATTGGAGGATGCATACAGTGTGCCAACATGTGCTATCTGCCATCACGGGAGATCAATGGACGCGTTTTGGGGGTGCAACTGCACCCCCAAAGGAGGAAGGGCTTTCTCCCCCAAAACACATCCCTTGATCCCCCCTGATGGCAGATAGCACATGTTGACATTGTGAAATTTGTGTGCATCTTCCAAATTTGGCTTTTCCAGGGGTGATTTCCCCCCATCTGAACGCAATATCAAACACAGTTCCTAAATACTCATGTCTGATATTGCCTTCAAGTTCTACCAAATGTGAACTTTGTAAGATCAAGATTTGTGTCTTTCTTGTGGGTTTTACACAGGCCTGTTTTCTATAAAATGCACATTTTGATTTTGGATAATGACACCACAAAAATTGTTAGACAACAAACATGTTGGTTTGTCATAAAAACCTTTGGTAAATGCACATGTGATTGTGCAGGTATTAAAAAGATTGTTCATCAAGAATGTGTGGATTATTGTCTCAATGCTACAACACTTTTGGGGTGATGTAATTGTTGTTTGAAGAGAAAATGGGGGTAATTTCCTAAGGGCAAATCCACTTTGCACTACAAGTGCAGTTTCAGTGCAGTTGCAAGTGCACTTGTAGTGAAAAGTGTCTTTGAATTTAGTAAACAGCCAACAGTGCTTTGTAAGGTTACACAATCACGACATTTTCTGGACTCCACACATTTCTGTCAGGGTCAGCTCAAACAAACACAAGCAGTAAATGTCCACAAAGAAGAGCCTGGGGGGAGATGCCTGTCGAGAACTTGAGGTCCTGCAGGCTTCTCCCTGTGGCCAAATACCACAAGGTAGCGACCAACCTCTGCTCCGGAGTGATGGCTTGCCTCATGCAGGTATCCTTCCTGCTGATATAGGGGGTCAGCGAAGCCAACAGACGGTGAAATACGGGGTCCGTCATCCGGAGAAAGTTCCTGAAATCATCAGGATTATTCTCACGGATCTCACGGAGCAAAGGCAGGCATATGAGAGAACTGGTCACGCTGAAGCAACCAATTCTTGGTCCATTAACTCCTCCCCACCCTGTTCATAGACTGGACTTGTGTCAAGGTCAGGACCCCAACACCAAGCCCCCGCACAGCACGAACTGTACGAGGAGTACGCATACGAAACATGGCTAGAAAACGGTCGGCTGCTCAGAACGAAGTAACAGAACGCACTGAAGAACAGCAAGGCCTGTGAAGAGCGACCTGAAAAACAGCAACGAGCGGACAAGATCGCACAGAAAACTCCGATACGAACTGACTGCACGCACTGAAGAGCAGATACAAACCCACAAGCACAAACTGAACGGCAGAAAACGATCTGAAAGCCACGAGTCTGAAAAAGCGCGAATCGTCTCTCACCAAACTTTTACTAACACGAGATTAGCAAAAGGAGCCCAAAGGGTGCCGCGCTTGGTTCTGAACCGGCCTTTTCTAGTCTCGTCGTACGTGATTGACGTCACCGCGTTCTTGGCGATCGGAAATTCCGACAACTTTGTGCGACCGTGTGTAGGCAAAACAAGTTTGAGCCAACATCCGTCGGAAAAAATCCGAGGATTTTGTTGTCTGAATGTCCGATCAATGTCCGACCGTGTGTACGGGGCATAAGGGGAAAAGGACAAAAAGGTCCTCAGTACTCACCAGCAACAAAATGTATATGTATTGGAGCATGTCTAGCCGTTTTCTATCCAGTTCTGCCCTTTCAACGCTTCCCAGCCTTTGATCCTCCTAATCACTGCCTGCTTTATGTCCCGCTTGGCCGTCGGCCCCTCTATTGTGCTGGGTCACCTCCTTTGCAGCCCGTGGCTGTATGGACACCCAAGGGCTGGCCTTCAAATAAGGCCAGCCAGCCCGCCCTCCGGCTCATCATCGCCTCCCACTCCCTGCCCATTTCATCAACCACAACGCCACTTTCCATCTGTATGCCCTGCCCCTGGAGGCGTGTGTTGGACATATACCGTCCTCCTGCGCCTCCGGAGGGTCACAAGGCATCATGGGTGTTGTAGGCAATCGCGGGTGTTAATGCGCAGGCGCACGGGTTGTTTCTTGTCCGCTCCTGATTGGCTGAAGTTTTTGGCCAATTAGGTGGGGGGCTTTAAATAAGTGAAGCAATTGTCCGTGATTGCGGACACACCGGGACGCTACACTGACCGTACTGAATAACAAGGTATAGTCGCTATATGATTTTTCACATGCAGGGACAAGATATCACAGCACTGATTCACTTTACTACCTTGCTTCATTCAGGCACTTTGGCTGTATCTTCCTGTTTGCAGCTTAGTCTACTCAGCTGATCCAACAGGTAGGATTTATTAGTGAGCTTGCTTCAGATGATCAAGAAAATCCCTTTGCTTTTTTTACCCTTGTTACTTCTGGCGATTATTACATACAATTCCTTTTCTCTTTTTTATTTTTTATTTTTTTTTTTCTAATCTACATGATTTACCAGTAGCAGTGATTGATTTATTCTCATCGATCCTTCTAGCGTCCCGGTTCTATCTTGTTACTTATACATTTTGATGCTGGTGAGTACTGAGGACCTTTTTGTCCTTTTCCCCTTACTGTTTTAACTGAGTTATAGAGCCTTACCTAGTTATATATTTCTACAGTTATCCTCCAGGACTTCTCACTAAGCCCCCTGCAGCCACACTAAGGCAGCAGGGAGCTGGCCCCCACTTTGGAGGTTGTCTGTGCGGCCCCCTGGTGGTTCATTGAGCAGGTATGTGTGATTCATAGTTGACACTAATTCCATCTCTGCTGGGATCTATTGATTGGGCACCACTGTGTAGCTTCCATGTACTTCTGTTGGTGGTTCGCATGACGTTGCTCCCAGTTATTTGTATATTTGGTACATCTGATTATTAATTCTAATTTTCTTTTGTAGAATTACAACCCATTATATCCACTGAACAAGCCAATGTATTGGCGAAACTAGTAGGGATTCATTCAATTCCTCTACTGGTTGTAATATATCTGTATATGCTCCTATATGTACCTGTACTGTAAATGAAATGCATTTACTTGGTTTTAAAATAATTTTTGTAATAAAATTAATTTAATTTTAATAATCTGTTTTTTGTAAGAAATCTTTGGGCACCGCAATAATCCTACCATTCCATCCATTTTTTAATGTAAAAGAATGTTTTTAAAAGAAAAGGTACCACTTTAACATCCGGGTAGGGAGAGGTTAAC
The DNA here is from genome assembly GCA_037952925.1 of Lithobates clamitans. Classification (NCBI taxonomy): domain Eukaryota; kingdom Metazoa; phylum Chordata; class Amphibia; order Anura; family Ranidae; genus Lithobates; species Lithobates clamitans. The sequence continues at coordinate 666,870 of JBBGZY010001347.1, forward strand.
ATCAATCGATCAGCTTTGAACATGGAAAGTGATGTAATAATCCATTTCAATAACCATGGAAATCCGGTAGTTAAAGAGGGGTGGTTGTGTTACAACCTTTTACCTCTGGCTGGCAGTTGGACTCAGCTGGTATTCAAGGTGAAAACCACAATAGCGGAGGACACTTATGGACAGCAGTCAGCTCTGTAGCTGATCGCGGGTATGAACCCCGCTAAGCTGCGGGTGGTATGATATGGTGTCCACCGCTAAAGTATGGGACCAGGAGAGCCAAACTATCTGGCTGGAGCCGGGCACACAAGATGACGTTGGCGTCGCACCGGAAGTGAAGGGAAACAGGATACTGTCTGTCGTGGTGGACCGCAAGCTCTTGGTTGCCGTGGCTTGCATGTTTCGCGCGCATGCACTTTTTCATTAACATTAATAACATTATTTTACATTAGTATCCACATTGGTTATATGCTTGTATGATTGCCTCTGCAACCCTTGTAAGCTTTTATCATTGACAGTTGTTTATTTCTAAGAAGTGCAATAAATTAACTTTTTACTTGGCCAACAGTCTACTTATACTGAGTACTTATGCTTCACCTATAGAGCGCTGCTTCTTTGCTTCTTTGTTCTTGATCATTCTGGTATAGCCACTCGTTTCTGGTCCTTGTTGGGCATATATTGTAATGTTTTTGTTTTTTTTGGTTTTTTTTTTTTTTTTTTTTTTGTCATGCAGCCTGTGAGCTGAACGAAAAAAAGTGATTGATCGGTGGGTATGCCCACCATTATAATACCGCCCTGCATCCATCTGCTTCTAATGATGGACATACATGGACTGTGTTTTTTTTTTTTTGTTTTTTTTTAACTGTGGTGGTAAAATCACCTATTACAGCACTGGAGTCACTGATTTATGTATCATGAGAACAAACCCTGTTGCTGTCAAAATAAAAAAATCCGTGCTGCAGCTGAAGGGCATACCTGAAAAGCAAACAATGGTAACAGTAAAACATTAACTCAATAAAACAACAATCTGTGGCAAAAAAAGAGTAAAAAATATATGCCGAAGCATGGGGGCAATCCGCCCCTAATGTTAGGGGAAAATCACCCCTCCCCCCCCCATGCTTCGGCATATATGCTCTTTTTTTTTTTTTTTTAACTGTGATGGTGAAATCACGTCCTACAGCGCTGGAGTCACAGCTTTACGTATCGTGAGAGCAAATCCTGTTGCTGTCAGAATAAATTAACCCGTGCTGCAGCTGAATGGCGTAACTGCAAAGCAAATAATAGTTTACAATAAAGCAAAGTAACATTACAGTATAACAGTAAGGTATACGATATCTGCAAAGCAAATTCAATAAAACACAGGAAAAAAAATACAGTTAAGCATAAAATACAGTAACAATAAAGAGAGAAGAAAAATAAACTATTTTTAGCTTTTTTATTTTTGCACTTTTTTTTTTTTTTTTTTTAACTGTAAACGTTGCGGATAAGGGTCTCTCAGAATGTGATGGCTATCTCATCTTTCGAGACCCTGTGTTAGTGTGCCCTAGGACTGTGCAGTGCTGTATCCTACGCTAATACTCAACTAGTGTGTGGTAGCGACGGAAACGTTCACCAATGCAGAGACCAGGTTGGCCAGGACAGGAGGGACAATAATAGCAGCCTATATCCGCATTTTCTGCAGACACAACATCTTCTTTGGGGTGATCTTTGGCCTGAGGTACCACAGAGGACTTCTGGAAAGTGCCTCTCATGCAGCCGACTCACTGCATTTGCATCGGAAAGTTGGGCCACAGCACTGTCTGGAAACAGAAGGGCTGCGATGATCTCTTCCTGGAATTTTAAGAAGGATCCAGTTCATCCTGACGCTTTGTATAGCACATAAGCGTTCAGCAGAGCCAATTGGAATAAATATACAGACACTTTTTTTTATACCAGCATCTGGCCTTACGGGCAATTAAGTACGGCGCCATCATCTGGTCATTGAAATCCACCCCTCCCATGTTAAGGTTGTATTCTTGGGCACAGAGGGGCTTCACAACAACATAAGTCACCGTTGGAAGTTCGACTGCCGTATCTGCGTGAAGGGAGGACAGAACGAAAACATTCCGTGTATCCCTCTTCTTCACTGCAAGCAAATTATTACACTTCAAGCAGGCTCTCTCCCCCCGTCTAAGTTGGGATTCTACAAGCCATTGGGGGAAGCCCCAGCAGCGATTAGATCGCACAGTGCCACATGCACTAATTTCACAATCAAAAAAGTGACTAAAGTGGCATGCTTGTGTAAGAATTGTCAACGTACAGGTGGTACCCCTTTCCGAATAAGGGTGACCCCAAGGCCCACACAATCTTGTCAGCGCTCCCTATGTAGTCTGGGCAGTTGGGGGGGCTCCATGTAACTGTCTTTTCCCTCGTAAACCATAAAACTATATGTATGGCCTGTTGCCCTGTCACAGAGCTTATACAACTTGACCCCGTATCTGGCACGCTTGCTGGGGGGATACTGTTTGAAAGACAAGCGGCCAGAAAATGTAATCAGGAACTCGTCAACGCAGACAACTTGATCGGGAATCATCTCCAACAGACTGAAACCTCTACTACGTGACTTGATAGGATCCGACTAAGCAGGTTTTATGCCTGGAAGAGAGGCTAGGGACAATGTCACTAAAGTCCTGGATCTGATATACGCGGACCATGAGCGAAAGATCGAAGATTCTCCTGACGACTGATGCAGAGAAGGCCTTAGATCGAGTAGCCTGGGATTACATGTTCGAAACATGCAGACATATAGGCTTAGGACCAAACACAATTGCCTGGATATCCTCCTTATACCAAAACCCTTCGGCAAGACTCAAAATAAATGGCTCTTTATCTAACAAAGTAATCATAAACAATGGAACCAGACAGGGCTGCTCCCTGTCTCCCTTGTTGTTCATCATATCACTAGAGCCATTTATCAGACGAATTATTACCAATACTAGTTATAAGATGAAACAATCAGCGCCACAAGTAAAAAAAATGTTGTGATGTTTAAATAAGATAACAACCTAATAATAAACGTGCACAGCTGCTAAACATTCCAAGTGGTACACCACACTAGTTTCAAAATGGATAGTAAATAAATAAATGTAGCGCTATGTGTAAAATTATAAATATAAAGTGCAAATCTCTAAAATAAATCCTACATATAAATGAATAGTCCATAAAATGAAAAAATGAAGAAATAAAACATGAAAAACTGTTCTTGTGATCAGTGTATCCACACAATTCCACCACAGTGATTGTTCGTCCTCAAAAAGCATGCACACCACCACCAGTAAAAATGCGCGCTCACCTCCCAGATGAGTCAAAACTCATATGCGGATCTCCCCACAAGCTCTTTACTCTCACTTCCTCTTCCCAATCAATGGTGGGTAATCTAGATGGCTCTTTTCTTAATGGTAACTCAGCTCATTAATATCTAAAGAAGCGGATCATCTCCCAGCTTGGCTCAAGATTCCATGAGTTCAGGACATGTAAATAAGTATAGAGACCATAGTGTTCTCCGTATACAAATTTATTCAGAGCCCCCAAACAGACAAGTTGCACTTACAAGATAAAAACTTTTAAAATCGCATGAAAATCTCCAGAGTAGCACCACGGTGTCCACATACAGTGCCTGGCTGGACGTGACTAATGCTGTGAGATCTGATATGTCACATATCTTGGTCAGAGTGGAAGAAACGGAACAACGGCAGGACGCGCAGGCCTTAGCCATTAAAGAATTGCAGGACACTGTCACCCAGTTGACATTCGCCCATAGGGCCTCTTTATATAAGCTCGAAGACCTCGAGAACCGGAATCGCAGAAATAATATTCATGTCAGAGGTCTACCGGAAGCAATTGGAGATAATGATCTTGAACCATCTATCAGAGGCATTTTTAACACCGTCCTGGGTAGATCTGCCACTGATCCATTGCGCTTCGACCGTGTGCACCGTGCCCTAAGACCACGCAACACCAACTCAGACCTGCCCAGAGATGTTATTTGTCGCTTACACTACTTTGAAGACAAAAATGCTATCATGAAGATGTGGAGCCTACCTAACATTGACTTTGATGGGGCGGTCCTAACCTTGTATCCAGACCTTTCCAAGGATACTTTGGATCATCGTAGATCCCTAAAGCCGCTCCTTGAACACCTACGCTCTGACGGGATCACCTACAGATGGGGCTTTTCAGCCTGCCTGCCACAAAAAATGGTCGTTCCCATACACTAAGATTTCCTGAGGAACTCCCAACTTTTCTGCAGGATCTTCATCTCTCGTCCATAGAGCTTCCAGGCTGGCAGGACCCAATCCCCAATTTTTCATGTCCAATGGAACCACTTTGGAGAAAAACCCCATCAAAGAAGAGACGCACTTCTCTCCCAGGCTCTGCACAAAAACATGGATGAACTGTATTTTTTTTTTTTTTGTTTTCCCATACCAATTTCATCAATGTAGACTATTTTTCTCCTACTGGGTAAAGTTTTTTTTTTTTTCCTCTTGTCTTTTACAGAGTCAGGTTTTGACCACAGTTTTTTTTTCCTAATGTTTGTCTGGCCATACATGGCCTAAGCTGACTTGCAGTTGAACTGACCAGTGTTCTCTTTTTTATGTTTTCTTTTATAGGTTAGTTCATGTTCCAATGTAATTAACATCTGTGTTACCTGGTAGGATACATAAAGTTCAATATGATCCTGGTCTTACATTTGTTATTTTTCATATTTCTGACTGGAACTAGTTATTATTATTATTATTATACGAGATTTATATAGCGCCAACAGTTTACTCAGCGCTTTACAATGTATAAGGGGGACAACACAATTACAGTACAATACAAAAGGTACAGGAGGGCCCTGCTCGTAGAGCTTACATTCTAAAAGGGAGGGGGTGGTGGTACAAAAGGTAATAGCTGCAAAGAATGATTTGATGGGGGTGGCTCAGGGACAGTTATGTGGGTGTGGGATAGGCTTCCCTGAATAAATGAGTTTTCAAGGATCTCCTAAAGGTGGACAGGGTAGGGGCTGATCGGACATACTGGGGCAGGGAATTCCAGAGGATGGGAGAGGCTCTGGAGAAGTCCTGAAGGCGAGCATGGGAGGAGGTAACAAGGGAGCTAGAGAGCAGGAGGTCCTGGGAGGAGCGGAGGGGGCGATTTGGGTGATATCTGCAGATGAGGTTGGTGATGTAGATGGGGGCGATGTTGTGAATGGCCTTGTATGTTATGGTTAGCATTTTGAATTTTACACGGTGGGGTAGGGGAAGCCAGTGAAGGGATTGGCAGAGAGGAGCAGCAGTCACGGATCGATTAGTGAGGTGTATTAGTCTAGCAGCAGCATTCATAATAGACTGAAGGGGGGATAGCCTGCTTAAGGGTAGGCCATTAAGGAGAGAGTTGCAATAGTCGAGGCGGGAAATAATCAAAGAGTGAATAAGTTGTTTTGTAGTGTCATTAGTCAGAAAGGGTCGAATTTTGGAGATGTTGCGGAGGTTAAGGCGGCAGGATTTAGCCAGTGATTGGATATGGGGGCTGAAGGAGAGGTCAGAGTCAAGGATTACACCCAGGACTCTGGCATGTGTGGAGGGACCAATGGTTGTGTTGTTGATATTAATGGTGAAGTCACAGGAGGGGGACCGTGAAGGAGGAAATATAACAAGTTCAGTTTTAGAAAGATTAAGTTTGAGGAAGTGGTGTGACATCCATACCGATATGTCATTCAGCAAGTTTGAGATCCGTGAGGAGATAGTGGGGGTGAGTTGGGGAGTGGAGAGATAGATCTGTGTGTCATCGGCATAGAGATGGTATTGGAAGCCATGGGAGGTGATCAACTGGCCCAGGGAAGAGGTATAGAGTGAGAAAAGGAGAGGCCCAAGGACAGAGCCTTGGGGTACCCCAACAGAAAGAGGAAGGGGAGCGGAGGAGGTGGAGTTGTAAGTGACGCTGAAAGTGCGCTGAGATAGGTAGGAGGAGAACCAGGATAATGCAGAATCACGGAGGCCAAGGGAGTGTAATTTGCTGAGGAGCAGCAGGTGGTCAACTGTGTCAAAGGCAGCAGAGAGGTCTAAAAGTATGAGTATGGAGTAGTGGCCATTGGTTTTGGCAGTTATTAGGTCATTGGTGATTTTTAGTAGGGCAGTTTCAGTCGAATGTTGTAGGCGGAAGCCAGACTGCAGGGGGTCGAGAAGGTTGTTGTCCGTGAGGTAGCGACTCATTTGGTCATGAACAAGGCGTTCGATGAGCTTGGAGGCAAACGGGAGAAGGGAGATAGGTCTTAAGTTATTCAAACAGGTGGGGTCTAGTGAGGGTTTTTTGAGTATGGGGGTAACCAGTGCATGTTTGAACGGGGAAGGAAAGGTGCCGGAGGAGAGGGAGAGGTTGAAGATGTGGGTTAGGGAGTTAAGGATAGAGTGGGAAGGTGGTCGCAGCAATTGAGAGGGGACAGGGTCCAGGGGACATGTAGTGAGGTGTGCCATGGAGAGGAGTTTATCAACTTCTTCTGTGGTAACTGGGCAAAAGGAGGAGAGTATTGAGTGTGGTGTTGGACCTGATATGTTGGGTAGGGGAGGAATTTTAATGCTGGATATCTCCTTGCGAATAGTGTTGATTTTGCTATTGAAGTGGTTGGCAATATGTTGAGCAGTAAGCAAGTTGGTGGGAGGGGGCAGTGGGGGGTGAAGTAAGGAATTAAGGGTAGAAAAGAGTTGACGAGGTTTGGATGAGAGGGTTTTGATGAGAGTGTTGTAATAGGTTTGTTTAGCAGTGTGGAGGCAGGAGTTGTATTTGAGAAGGACAGATTTGTAGAGGGTAAAGTCTTGCAGGGATTTAGATTTACGCCATGCTCGCTCAAGAGCGCGGCTGCGTCTCTTGAGACTTCTGGTGTCGTCTGTTTGCCAGGGTTGTGGCAGATGGGGCCTGGTTCTGCGTGTAGAAAGAGGAGCAAGTACGTCTAGGGAGGATGACAACGTGGTGTTGTAGATGGAAGTGGTTAGGTCTGGGCAGGATAGGGGTGCGATTTTGTCATAAAGGCCATCAGTAGCAGAGTGAAGAAGGGAAGGTTTGAGGTTGCGAAGGTTCCTGCGGGTAGTGGTTTGTGGGTTGGCAGCATGGGATATAGGAGACAAGGAGAGTGTGAAACGGATAAGGTTGTGATCAGAGAGAGGAAAGGGTGCGTTGGAGAGATTGCAGGGAGTTCAGCGATGGGAGAATACAAGGTCAAGAGTGTTGCCGTTGGAGTGAGTGGTGGTTTGTGTCCATTGTGTTAGGTTAAAAGAGGAGGTTAAGTTAAGTAGTTTAGAAGTGGTAGCATTATTAACATTGATTGGAATGTTAAAGTCACCTAGGATGATGGCAGGCACTTCAGATGAGAGAAAATAGGGTAGCCATGCAGAGAAGTCATCCAGAAAGCGTGACACTGGTCCAGGAGGCCGATAAATGACTGCGACCCTCAGACAAGCTGGAGAGAAAAGACGAATGCAGTGCATTTCGAAAGAGCAGGTGGAAAGAGAGGGAGGTGTGGGCAGTACCTGGAAGGTGCATTGTGGGGAGAGGAGAAGTCCGACACCACCTCCTTTTCGTCCACTGGGTCTGGTGGAGTGAGTCCAGAGAAGGCCACTGTGGGACAGTGCAGCTGGAGAGGTAGTATCAAATTCCTGGAGCCAGGTTTCAGTTATAGCAAATAGATCAAGGGATTTGGAGAGGAAAAGGTCATTGACAGAAACTAGTTTGTTGAAGACTGAGCGGGCATTCCAGAGGGCACATGAAAGAGGGGGGCTGACTTGTGGAATCAGGGGAATTGGGATGAGAAGGTTGAAGTTGCGACTACTGTTGGAGGAGGTAGATGGCCGATCTTGGCGTTGGAAATTGGGTGTGGGAGGGCCGGGGTTTGGTGCGATGTCCCCAGACATTAGGAGTAGTAGGGAGGTGAGGGTGGTAGTTATTTACTTATAGTTATGCTAATTTTTGTTTATAGGCCGTGCGCTGTGGGGGCGCACCTCCCTCACTATCCCTTCCCTATAGCGTAACCCCATCCCCCCCCCTCTCCTTCTGGGGTTGGCGAACGCGAGCGGCCTTAGTTATCCTATTCAATCCCTGTTCTGGGATTGGGCTGGCCTCTCGCTTTCTCTTTCCCCAACGGGACCACTGCAGATTTCTGCGTGTTATTCACATGTTTCCCACAAGTTCTTCAACGCACGTATGTAATTTTTATACATGCTTATCTTCCTACTCCATTCTTTCTTTCTCTCTTCAAACTATCTCTTTCGCTTTTACCCCCTTATTCCCCCCTCCCTGCTGGCATGCATGGCAGGATAAGCTGAGAGACCACACTTTATTTTAACAAATGGCTACGATAAAAGTTATATCTTACAATATCAGAGGCCTTAATGTTGCGGCTAAACGACATCAAATTACTCGTGAACTTAAACAAGCCACTTGTTCCATTGCCTTTCTTCAAGAAACACATCTAACTCACACAACACCTGTTCAATTGACATCACCCCACTTCCCTCAGTGGTATTATAGTCTATCGGACACTAATAAAGCTAAAGGAGTGGCCATTGGTTTTTACAAGGATGTGTCCTTTAGGCTATCCAATATGCTAGCAGATGATCATGGTCGCTTTCTTTTCCTTAGGGGTTTCATAGGTAACGCTCAATGTACTCTCGCAAATGTATATTGTCCAAACCATAATCAACCTGCCTTTCTCTCACAAATTCTAACTAAACTGTCACACTTCGCTAAAGGACTTACTAGCCTAGTGGGAGATATAAACATGCCATTAGATCCAACACTTGATACGTCCCAAGGCCGCTCCAATATCTCTTTCAAACGACTGAAATTTGTTTAAAAAAGGCTTCTAGACCTTCAATTGATGGATGTCTGGCGCCTCCTCCATCCCAAAGAAAAAGATTTTTCACATTTTTCCACAACACACCAATCTTACTCCAGAATAGATAATGTTTCTAGATCATTTTCACCTCCCCTTCTTACACTCTACTCACATAGGCACCGCATCTGTTTCAGACCATGCACCTGTGTCAATGACGTTGACTATGTCTTCACTACCAAGACATACTAACAACTGGAAACTTAATGACTCCCTTCTTTCTAATGAAGCTGAGATTTCCATGTTGGCATCTCATTTATCGCAATACTTCAAGGAAAACAAATCCTCTGACACTTCTCCCTCCATTGTTTGGGAAGCTCATAAGGCTACTATTAGGGGCCGCCTCATTGAGCTAGGTGCGAGGAAAAAAAGGGAACATAGACAACAAATTGACGAGGTTCTACAACAAATAACGGTCCTTGAAAAACAACATAAACTATCTCTGCATATTAAACACCTCCAATCCCTCACGCTGAAATGAGAGGAATTGAGGTCTCTTCTCAATTTAGACACCAGGAGAAGATTTCAACGCCTCTCACAGAAATTTTATGAGTGGGGGAACAAACCGAGTAAATTATTAGCTAGATCATTGAAGATCAAACGATCGCAATCATTTATCCCCAAAATCAAACTTTCAACGGGAGAGCTGGCCCATGCAACTCCAGACATTGCTAAGGCCTTTAGAGGGTACTATGCTGACCTTTATAATGTTAAAAATGATTTATCCTCCCTACCTCAAAAAGAGAGATGAACTCGCATGCTCTCCTACTTGAAAGAAGCAAATCTTCCTAAATTGTCCATATCTGTTCTTAAAGAAATGGAGGAGGATTTCTCGGTTGAGGAATTTCAAGCAGCATTGAAATCTTCCCCATCCGGTAAAGCTCCTGGACCTGACGAGTTCACTGTATTATATTATAAAACATTCAGCGATATTTTGCTCCCCTGCCTTACCGCTTATGCAAATTCTGTCTCTCAGTCTTCAGGTCTACGCCCAGAATCCCTCTCAACTCATATCACTGTCATCCCTAAACCTGATAAGGACCCCACCCTATGTAATCGTTTTAGACCCATATCATTAATAAATGTTGACATTAAATTATTTGCAAAAGTAATGGCGAATCGCCTGCTCCCCCTATTACCTAGATGGATTTCGGCAGACCAGTCTGGTTTCATACCCAATAGAGAAGCAAAAGATAATTCCCTCCGCATTATCGTCCTAATCCAGTATGTTCAGAGATGCGCCCAGCCCACCCTACTCCTTTCCACTGATGCAGAGAAGGCTTTTGATAGGGTGGACTGGGAATATCTTAAAATGACCTTACGACATTTTGGCTTAGGACCTAAAATGTTCCATCGCATCTCTTCTCTCTACTCTAACCCCTCTGCACAAATTAGAATTAATGGAACATTAAGTGACCCCTTTGTTTTACATAATGGAACCAGACAGGGCTGCCCTCTTTCCCCTCTCCTCTTTGCCATCACATTAGAACCCTTCTTAGCTACAATTAGGCACAATGCTAACATCAAAGGCATACAAATAGGTAACAGATCCCATAAATATGCGGCTTATGCCAATGATGTACTATTTTTTTATTCAACAACCACGTATCTCAATTCCCAACTTAATGTCTGCTTTTTCTACATTCCACTCAATCTCTAACTTCAAAATAAATTTATCCAAATCCGAAATTCTAAACATTAATATCTCCAAGACCGAGGCACTCTCCCTCAAACCCCTTTTTCCCTTTAAATGGGAACCGAAATGTATGAAATATCTAGGTATCTATCTTACTTCTAATCTCCAATCTCTCTTTCGCTATAACTATATCCCCTTGCTGAATAAGATTAGAGACGACCTGCGAAAATGGTCTAGCTTATCACACACGTGGCTGTGGAAAGTTAGTATCATTAAAATTAATATTTTGTCTCGCATCCTTTTTCTCTTTCAAATGCTTCCACTAGGTGTACCAGTGGGGTTCTTCACTATTTTACAATCCATGATTTCTCGATTTATTTGGAAGAATAGGCATCCCAGAATATCCAGAGGGCTATTGTTTCGCTCCAAATGCTCGGGAGGATTAGCACTCCCTAATTTCAAAGTATACTATCAAGCTGTAGTTCTGACCAGAGTGGCTGAATGGAAATATGCTTTTAAATCAAAATTATGGGTACAAATTGAATATTTTTTAAGCAGCATGGATCTCTCAATAGCCCCTTGGATACCCCGTTCCTATAGGAAATTTGCTCGTACTACCTCTGCTCTTACTATATCCTCTTTAGACATATGGGACTCCATACACAAAAAAAATTTGTGGAATTATGATTCCCCCCTATTAATGTCTGAGGTCAACTATAAATTACTCACTAGGTGGCATTACACCCCAGTTAGACTGCATCAAATGTTCCCCGCCAGTTCCCCATTGTGCTGAAGGAACTGTGGGAACAAGGCTACTCATGCACACGTGTGGTGGTTTTGCCCACTCATTCGACCATATTGGGATGCCATTCGCGATCTGATTGTACAGATCTCGGATGTCAGTATACCTAATGACCCATTGACTGTCCTTTTCCATGCTACGAAAACTCCCGCACATTTATATAAACGTTCAATTATTCCTCACTTACTAAACGCCGCCAAAGCCTTAATTCCCACTTTATGGGGCCAACAAACAAACCCCTCTATAAAGGTTTGGCTACAAATGGTAGATAACATACACCTTATGGAGAGCATTACTCACAATATTAGAGGTACTTCCCAGAAACATTCTCTAACATGGGATCCCTGGATAAAATTTCAGTCCCCCTCCTCCTATAAGGACCTCATATCGCAAACCCCTTAAATATATCACTTTAAAGTAGTCATTTATTGAGTGTCCCTTACACTCCACCCTTTTTAAATTTATCGAAGTGCATGCCAGCAACCCTTCTCCCTTCCCCTCTTCTCATTATCCTCTTTTCATTCTTTCCTTGTTTTTCTTTCTTTCTCATTTATTCTTTTCTCTATCATTTCAATTTTCCTATTCACTAGTTACTGTTCTTTTCTATTCTTTAACCTTCTAAACCAAAGCAATGTGTTTTCTCAAAATGAGTTTGGATTCAATTGCTCACATAATAGGAATCCAATAACTAAGCGTATATCACCATGTCAGTTAGCAGGCCTCCAGAGACACTTATTGGAGTATTGCCTTATACCGAACCATTGTATTATGTGCGTACTGGAAATTGTTATTTTGTATATGTGAGAATGATTCTATTTTGAAATGTTTTTATACTTTTGCTTTGTTCTTCTTTAATAAAAACTTATTAAACAAAAAAAGATATGACAATCACTGATACACAATGGGAAAGAGCCTGTATCATGGCACATAAATGTTCTCTTAGTACTAAAATACAGGAAACAGCGTATAAAGTCCTTACCCATTGGTATGCCACCCCAGCGAAGATCCACAAATGGTTTCCTCAATCACCTGACACCTGTTGGAGGTGTAATAGAGCGAAGGGTACCCTACTGCATGTCTGGTGGCAATGTGAATGAATAATACCATTCTGGAATAAGGTTAAAGAAGTGATATATCAAATCACGGAGACCAAACTTGTACTAAACGTGGCCTGTTGCCTGCACCACATCTCAAATTTGACCCTAAAGAAGTACAAGAACTCCCTCTCCAGACATTTTATTTAAAGCGGCCAATTCTCTCATTCTATTGCATTGGAAATCAACAACCACCCCCACCCTGAAAGATTGGCTAAACAAAATCTCTTACATTTGTGAAATGGAAGATACGCAGGCCCAATCAGAAGAAAAAGTAGGCCGTTATCATAAAACCTGGTCTCCCTGATAATAATAATAATGACTTGTACGTGCTACGCTTCCATGGAGTGTACTACCCATAACCACCTTCTGCCTTGACTACATAATGATCTGATACTAGCAAGAACCAACTTGTTACACTAACTTAGAAAATATATCACTAGAAGCCTTCTCGCTTAATATGTGCACCACTAATTTCACATCTGTAGCAACACATAGGACCTCTCTTCCTTTCCCTCCTACCTGACTTTATTTCTTCTCTTTAACGGTTCTGACTCTATTTTTCATCTTACTCATCGTTAAGTGCAGACTTTAGACTGAAATATTGAGGTGGGCATAGCTTCTTTAGCATATGGATGTTTATAAAGAATAATTTAAGCATTTTCAGTTAGATTGCATGGCTATGACTCATCGAGACAGGGAATTCAATCTCTTAATTTTTTTTTTTTTCTCTCCTTTTATATGTTCTCTCATTTGATTGATATATATATGAGATTATATCTGTACTTAAGTTTGTATATTTCATTTTTATTAATAAAATTCCTTATGTTTAAAAAAAATCTGAAAACTGCACGTGTTGACAGGGAGTGAAGGGGTTACTTGGGGGGGTGGGGCGATCAAGGGGTGATCTGGGGTGAAAAGTGTGCCCATGTGTAGTATTGGTGCAACTCGCGTTTAAATGTCCTCTCTGGAACCGAAAAGGGCTCCACGAGGGGAGGTATCACTACTTCTGGCTGTGTTTACAATTCACAGGCAGGGGAAACACTTCATTCGCCTAAACCGATCACCATATCCAGGCCAGAAATCATTGGCCTTGGCCTGGAGACTGAACGGTTCTGAAGCGAATCCGATCGCCCCGGGTGCGCGTGCCCGCCCGATGTACCATGACTGCGATTTGCCCAGGACAGCCAACCTGCCACAGTATAACTGCGGCAGCTGGTCTTTAACTGGTTAATGTCCACAATATAAACATTTCTCACTGGCTCTTTTTTTTTTTTTTTTTTTTTTTTTTTTTAATAGAAAAGCAGATCTGGCAATCACACTTGGAACATCACTTCAGATTAAACCCAGTGGAAATCTTCCTCTTTTAACCAAGCGTAAAGGTGGGAAATTAGTCATAGTGAACCTACAACCAACCAAACATGTGAGTTTTAACATTTCTTATACAAATATTTTTTTTTATTTTTTTTTTACAATAGTATTTATTACAAATTTAAAGCATCATACAGAAGTTTATGCTTAAACAATTGTCAGAAAGTTATCAGAACAAGGATGCATTTTCCAATACGATCAGTGACCCTGACCAGTTAAACATAGAAAAACTATATCAAAAAAGATTTAGGCCCAGCAAGCCTGCTCTACTCATTAGCTTGACCATTCATCTAAGGCTATGAGCCCATATGTCTCAGCAACTAGGCACCAAGAAACATCAACAGGTAATAAGTATCAATTAACAGTACAGTAAGCTAGTGATCACCCATAGCTCCAGAATATGGGAGATAAAAAGGAAACAATGTCAACTAGGACCGGACCCGGTACCTTCAATCATGTGGCGTCGATCTCGAAAAAGAAAATGGAACAATTGGGGGGACTTTATGGTCCTACCAAAAATTATTATTATGAATTATAAATGAAGCAATAACAGGAAAAGTGAAAAAATTAAAAAGAAAGCGAGAAGAAAGAATCAGAATAGGGTAGATTAGAGTAGGGTTCCTCTGCCCGGGCCTCCGCTCACAAAATGGCTCAGTGTTCAGGGAGCCTGAAGATAAGCAATCTAGGGGTTCCACACCTTTTCAAACCTAGCTTGCTTATCTCTTCAAATACTGGTCAGTTTTTTTCATTAATCATATTCCAAGATATTTTATGTTTCACCAAATTTATACAAACTTTTGAGAAGTTGCTGGATTTTTTGACTCGTCAGTGGCTATTCAGAACAAATACAAACTAATATTTATTTGTATTTCTTCTGAGTCTGTGTTTTGTAGCAGCTGCTCAAGCAAGTCCTGGCTGTTATTTTAACATTAATGAAATGCCAGTGATAGCGGAAGCTGCAAAGATGGGGAAAGGGGCAGTGCTTAAAGGGGGACAACTGGCTGCAGCCTTGTTGACGTGATCACCCTGGAACAGAAGACAGGTGATCATCCTGTGTAAGTCCTTTGGCCACTTACGTTACCTGCCACCCTTGTCAGATGAGGCCAAGGACAAAAAGGGTCTAAGTGAGCCAAGAACAAAAGATTTTTAAGTTGAATCTGTATTTTTAATCAGTATTGAAACAATACAGAACATAACCTTATGTACATGTCAAATTCCAGTGAACATACAAATATTGATATAGAAAAGTATTCTAACGCAAGACCTTACGATGAATATAAATAAAAGTAAAGGTCATTAAAGCAGAGTTCCACCCAAAAATGGAACTTCCACTTTAAGCGCTGGTGACCCCCTGACATGCCGCATTTGGCATGCCATTTTGGGGGGGGGGGGGGGTTTGACAGGCACCCAGCTTCCACTTCCTTTCCTGGCGCCGGAAGGAAGATCGCCTCTCCCCCCTCCCTCCCTGCAATCTTCTGGGACACGTCACAGGTCCCAGAAGATTGCCCAGCCATTGCGCATGCGCAGTGCCTGCCCAGCTGTGAAGCCACAGCCGGGCGCCCACAGTTAGAATGCCGGCACCACAGAGAGGAGGGGCTTCGTATGCCCGTATCAATGGACCCGTGGGTCAGGTGAGTGTCTGATAATTAAAAGTCAGCAGCTACACTTTTTGTAGCTGCTGACTTTTAAATGGGTGGAACTCTGCGTTAAGATTTAACAAGGCAGCACTATACAAAGCCATTTAGTATTCTAATGGTAGAGATCATTATGAAAATGGTGCATACATACATCAGTGCTACTGGCCATAAAAGGGACAGAGCAGTACATTACAAAAGTTCCATGTATACGAGAAACCTGTACGAAAGGTAAAGTCCATAAAGAAGTAGAAGACAAAGTACAAGAGAGAAAGAAATAGACGAATAAGAGAAGGAGTAAAAAAAAAGGGGGACAGGGAGAAAAAGAAGAGAAATAGGGACAAGGAGGGAGGATGGGGCAGAGGAGGATGATGCCTATACCTAAGAGGCCCCAGAAGGCAGTTACAAAGGCCTCAAAATTGGAAGAGAGAAACAAAACTTTGACCAGACGGTCCATATAAGTTTGTGCGAATCAGTATTCTTATTCTCCCAGGCTATCATGCATTCCAGGTGTTCGATCCTGTCCATCTAACAAGCCCAATCAGCTAAGGAAAGGACAGACGGTGCCAACATCTAGCAATAACTGAACAGGCAGCTGTGTGTCGAATTAAGCTTTTCTTTATTTATAGGAGCCTGGCAACATAGAAAGTATATACAGTGCCTTGAAAATGTATTCGTACCCCTTGAAATTTTCCACATTTTGTCATGCTACAACCAAAAACGTAAATGTATTTTATTGGGTTTTTATGTGATGGACCAACACCAAGTGGTACATAATTGTGAAGTGGAAGGAAAATGATAAATGGTTTTCAAATTGTTTTACAAATATGTGAAAAGTGTGGCATTTGCATTTGTATTCAGCCCCCTTTACTCTGATACCCCTAACTAAAATCTAGTGGTACCAATTGCCTTTAGAAGTCACCTAATTAGTAAATAGAGTCCACCTGTGTGTAATTTAATCTTAGTATACATACAGCTGTTCTGTGAAGCCCTCAGAGTTTTGTTAGAGAACCTTGGTGAACAAACCGCATCATGAAGGCCAGGGAACACACCAGACAGGTCAGGGATAAAGTTGTGGAAAAGTTTAAATCTGGGTTAGGTTATAAAAAAATATTCCAAGCTTTGAACATCTCACGGAGCACTGTTCAATCCATCATCCAAAAATGGAAAGAGTATGGCACAACTGCAAACCTACCAAGACATGGCCATCCACCTAAACTGATAGGCTGGGGCCAAGGAGAGCATTAATCAGAAAAGCAGCCAAGAGATCCACCGCTCAGGTGGGGGAATCTGTTCACAGGACAACTATTAGTTGTGCACTCCACAAATCTGGCCTTTTATGGAAGAGTGACAAGAAGAAAGCCATTGTTGAAAGCTATAAGGAGTCCTGTTTTCAGTTTGCAAGAAGCCATGTGGGAGACACAGCAAACATGTAGAAGAAGGTGCTGTGGTCAGATGAAACCAAAATTGAACTTTTTGGCCTAAAAGCAAATGCTGTGTGGCGTAAAACGAACACTGCACATAACCTTGAACACCCCATCCCCACTGTGAAACATGATGGTGGCAGCATCATGTTGTATGGATGTTTTTCTTCAGCAGGGACAGGGAAGCTGGTCAGAGTTGATGGGAAGATGGAAGGAGCCAAATACAGGGCAATTTTAGAAGAAAACCTGTTAGTCTGTAAAAGACTTGAGACTGGGGCGGAGGTTCACCTTCCAGCAGTACAATGACCCTAAGCATACAGCCATAGCTACAATGGAATGGTTTAGATCAAAGCATATTCATGTGTTAGAATGGCCTAGTCAAAGTCCAGACCTAAATCCAATTGATCATCTGTGGCAAGACTTGAAAATTGCTGTTCACAGATGCTCTCCATCCAATCTGACAGAGCTTGAGCTATTTTGCAAAGAAGAATGGGCAAAAATCTCTCTAGATGTGCAAAGCTGGTAGAGACCTCCCCAAAAAGACTTGCAGCTGTAATTTTAGCAAAAGGTGGTTCTACAAAGTATTGACTCAGGGGGGCTGAATACAAATACACGCCACACTTTTTTTACATTCATTTTGTAAAAAAATTTGAAAACCACTTTATTTTCCTTCCATTTCACAATTATGTGCCACTTTGTGTTGGTCTATCGCATAAAATCCCAATAAAATACATTTACGTTTTTGGTTGCAACATGACAGAATGTGAAAAATCTCAAGGGGTATGAATACTTTTCAAGGCACTGTATGATCACAGTACTATGCGCTCCTGGAGAAAAAAGAAATGTATATATATCTCAATACAAACTCTAAACACAGGTAGCTGCTACTTAACCACTTCAGCCCCGGAAGATTTGGCTGCTCATTGACCAGAGCATTTTTTTGCGATACAGCACTGCATCGCTTTAACTGACAATTGCGCGGTCGTGCAACGCTGTACCCAAACAAAATTGATGTCCTTTTTTTTCCCGCAAATAGAGCTTTCTTTTGGTGGTATTTGATCATCTCTGTGGTTTTTATTTTTTGTGCTATAAACAAAAAAAGAGCGACAATTTAAAAAAAAAAAAAAACACTATTTTGTACTTTTTGCTATCATAAATATCCTCATTTTTTTTTAAAAAAGCTAATCTCAGTTTAGGCCGATTATGTATTCTTCTACATATTTTTGGTAATAAAAATCACAAAAGTGTATATTGATTGGTTTGCGCAAAAGTTATAGCGTCTACAAAATAGGGTATAGATTTATGGCACTTTTATTTTTTTTTATTTTTTTTACTAGTAATGGCGGCGATCTGATTTTTTTTATCGTGACTGCGACATTATGGCGGACACATGCGACACTTTTGACACATTTTTGGGACAATTACCAACTATACAGGGATCAGTGCTATAAAAATGCACTGAATACTGTATAAATGTCACTGGCAGGGAAGGGGTTAACACTAGGGGGCGATCAAGGGGTTAACTGTGTTCCCTGACTGTGTGTTCTAACTGTAGGGAGGGGACTGACTAGAGGGGATGACAGATTGTGGTTCCTAGCTATTAGAAACTCATAATCTGTCTCTCCTCACAACAGAACAAGGATTTGTGTGTTTACACACACACGTCCCTGTTCTGCCTCTAATGCCCGCAATCGCTCGTGGCTGGTGGTCATCGTGCCTGTCGGCCACGAGCATCCCCACCCCCGCAGTGCAGGGGCGCGCTTAAAGGAGCCGACATATAGCTACGACGGCTCGCGGGAATGTGCCGACCTGCCCCAGTATAATGGCTGGTCGGCAAGCGGTTAATCAAAATACATAATCCTTATATAGAGCAAAAAGTCCAATCACTCCAGCAGCAGCTCCACCTCCCAGTGTTTAGTAGTGTATGTAAAGATCAAAGCGGCCAAATCTTATCCACTGGTACTAGGTAGTTAGCTTGTAACCCACTTCTTGTACTCAAGGTTAATAGGATGTTTGAGAAGTGGGTCATATTCATACCCCTCCTTTAGGAGACTCAAGAATGTCTTGAAACTCTTGGCCCCAGGAAGTTCTGAGGCAGGATTGTAAATTCAGAGTACTCTTCCTGGAGAGGTTCAGTCAACATCGATAAGGCATCGGCATTAACATTCCTTGACCCAGGTTGATACTATATCATAAAATTAAACCTGGAAAATAACAGTGACCAATGTGCTTGTCTACAAGACATCCTCTTGGCAGATTGAATGAATTCTAGATTTTTATCTAGAGCAGTCACAAAATGATGCTTACCCCATTCTAGCAGATGCCTGCATTCAGAAAAGGCTTTAATTATTTAATTGCCATAATTATTTTCGGGTGACAACATTAAAGTGGATGTAAACCCGAATTTTTTTTGTTTTTTTATCATACTGTAGAGTATAAGATTTGCTATCATTTGAGCCCAGTATTGCCACACAGAGTTAATCCATCTCTGAGCAATCCCCTTTTATTGTTCAGTGAGACAATTCTTGACAAACTGAGAAAAACTTTGTCAAATACTCCCCCTTGCTGTGAGTGACAGGTGATTTACATCTCGTGCATTAGCATAAGAGACTTTTAAATTCCCTCCCCCACTCCTTTCTTCAGCAGCTCTGCAAGGATTGGCTGTTCCACACCTCACCATGATTTGGCATGTTGAAGTCATGTGGTTACTTTCCTGTCTTTTCACTGGATGTTAGAGATCATAGCAGAAGTTCAGCAGAAGTTCAGTGTTAGAAATACACAGAGAAAATGCATATTGACAAGGGCAGTGTAGAGGTGGGCGGGAGTCTACTGACATCGCGACTCCACCCACCGAGCTCCAGACAACAGACCCACCCACAGAATATGCAGTTTTTCGGGTCTAATAACAGAGAGAGGGGAGACATTTGACAGGTAAAGATACATGCAGGAGGCATTTATATCCTTATAGATAACCCCTATGGCAGTAGTTTAGAAAGGATGACATTGGGTTTACATCCACTTGAAGCAAGAGAAAAAAAGGATGAAGCTGCATCTTTTCTCCTTTTCGCTGAGTAAGGATAGCTCCCACGGCACAGTCGGAGGCATCCACTTCCACTATTATTATGAATTTCAGGATTGGGATGTACCAATATTGCTTTTCAGGAAAAGAAAGTCCATCACTTCCCCTCTGTCAGGACGGAGCTCTGCCTTGTTCTTGAAGCCTCTGTTCCAGCCTCTGTTCTTGAAGATTAACTCAAAGCAGAAGTGGCACGCCTGCAGTGTGTGCGCGCCGCCCCCCCTCCACCAGGGGGGTGTGTGTGTGATTCTGCCCAGAATGGCTGCCCTGTAGCAGTATATCTGCTATGGAGCAGTCGTTAAGTGGGTAAAGAGAGCCACCTAGTACCATACAATCCCCCCCTCCCAGATTTTTGCTTTCCTCCCATGTTATCCAGGTAGATCTCAGGTAGGTTAGGGGTTGGGGGGGGGGGGAGAGAGGAGCCAGACCAGCAGTGCAAAGTAACAAACTAAAATGTGAGGTGTCTGGCCTCCATCCATGCCGACCATATTTTTTGAAACTTTTTTGCGTAGTTGCGGCCCATATATGTCCACTTATACAGTGAAAGAGTGGCGTTCACCATTGTTCTCCATGTGGAGATCCGGGGTGGCTCAGGTGCCAGTATAGTTTTCCTAGCATAGTAAGTGGTATAAAAGATAAACATTTGGGTGTGCGTGTTGGTAGGTATATTATTAGTTACTCCTAAAAGGAGAATCGGGGTCAAGTTTAAGGGGTATCCCCCTAATTGAACTGATAACAACCACCGCCTGCCAAAATGTCTGAATTAGTGGGCACTTCCAGACCATGTGCATGTAGTTACCTATTCCCCCTCTGCAATGTGGACATCTGTCATCAGAGGTGTGGTAAATAACTGATAACATTTGTGGCGTATGATACACTCTATGGAGAAATTTTAGCTGTATGAAACGATCTTTGGCTGCGATCATCAGGGGGATGTATTGCTGGAGGCTCTCAGACTAATCTTCATCAGTCAGGCTTGGTATATCCCGCTGCCAGGCAGAGAATGCTCTGCTAGCCCCAGTACTGCCCGCACAAGTGAGTCTAAGGTATATGGAGGATAACGTTTTTTCTATATTGCATGCGGTGAGAAGTTGCTCAACAGAGTGTGAATCCAGGGTGATTGGATCTGGAAACTGTGAACAGATCGCATGGCGAAGTTGCATGAACCTTAAGTACATGCATAGAGAAAGCAAGAATCTATTCTTCAGTTCGTTGAAGGCGAGCAGGTGACCCTGAGGCATTATGTCCCAGAGGATTTTCACTCTGTATCTGGTCCAGATTTGTGGGTCAGGCACAGTCCTCAGATGGGCCAACTCCGGATTACCCCATAGGGGAGTATAGGCAGAAAAGGTCCGGGGCCCCGTCAGGAATCCCGAAACCCATCTCCACACCCCTACAGTGGTTTTCATAGGGGTGGTAATGTATACGTTAGATCGGGGTCCTCGGTACACTAAATTACTGAGTTCACAGTACAATCCTAGTATTGCCGCCTCAAGGTTTACTGTGGAGTTGGCCTGATCCTGTGTGAACCACCATCTCACTGAGACCAAGACTGCTGCCCAGTAATATTTCCTGAAGTTGGGTAGTGCCAAACCTTCCCTCCGTCAACGAGAGCTGGAGCGTGGATCTAGCTACTCTGGGGACTGCCCCCTGCCACACAAAGGTTCCGATAGCTTGGTCCAGTTTATTAAAAAAGGAGTTAGGGATACTAATGGGGGTGTGTCTAAATACGTAGAGGAATTTAGGGAGGAAGGACATCTTTATTAAATGTATTCTGCCTACTGGTGTGAGTGGCAGGGTCTTTCATGTTTTGCACTTTTGAAGGAATCGCTGTAGAACCGGGCGCACATTAGCCTCCAAATAATCTGGCAAGTGTCTTTGAACATATATGCCTAAGTATTTAAATTTGTCAACCCATTGGAGGGGGGCCGGTAGATTGTGGGGGGGGGGTGCTATCGTGTTTAAGAGGAACAGCACTGATTCATTTTTATACCCGAGAACCTGCCAATTGATTCGAAGACCTCTAGGGCCGCCTCCAGGGAGCGATGGGGGTCACTAAGATACAGAAGGGTATCGTCCGCGTAGATTGATATTTTTTTTCTACCAGTGGGGGCACCGATATACCAGTTACTCTGCAGGAAGATCGAAGCATCATGCCAGTGGCTCGAAGGCGAGGGCAAAGAGGGTGGGGGAGAGGGGGCAGCCCTGTCTAGTGCCCCGGCAGAGTGGGAAAGATGCAGACAGGATGCCACTCGTGCGGACCCCGCCCTATGCATCCACCCCAACTGTGATGCATTTGGATCCCCAAATCAATGGTTACCAACCACTTAGGGTCATGAGCAACAGACAAGTAGGCGAGTGAATACCAGGCACAAGGCACTGAGGTACAACACAGAGATGCCGCCAACAGGGGCGAGGCGTACAGGTATGGGATCACCCAGCCGAAGCCGGGGTCACAAGCTTAGTTACCGTTAGTCAATTAGTGAACATATTAACACAGACAATATTATACAGCTAAGGATGGGACGAGGCTTATCTAACCAAAAAAAAAGAAAAGGTATGAAGAGAACAACTCTTTAGCTGCATTAGTCCCCTTGGATATATGTTATATGTTAGCAGGTTCCCTTAGCGGGCTCTCCTCAATCCAGGATAAGAGGTTTCCCATTTCGGGTAGGAGTCTGGGTGGGTTCTTCGTGGATGGCACTGTCATTGTGGGGAGAACCTCCAGCCGGGCAGTATCCCGGTATGTAATATGGATAGTCCACCCTCGAGTAGTCTAGTGCAGAGATGTGCCGTGTAATCTATATGAAGGGGGAGAGCAGTACCAGCTGGGGATTCAAAAGAACTGTCGGGCAGGATGGTAGCAGCGGGAAAGTCTGCCCACGCCTGCAGCTTCATGCCTCACGGGAGGCCCTGCAAGGCTGGGCGGCAAATTGTGCATCCATCTCGGGGCCATTAGTACCCCCCTTCCCCCGGGTTAGCAGCCCCACAGACACTTGTGAGCAGGAGTTTTAATAAGTTGGCTTAAAGGCAGTTCAGATAAGGCGACCAGCCCATCCCAAGGCATAGTGTAAGGAAGAGAAGGGAGAGAAGAAACCCAGCTCAAAGGTACTCGCAGACCTGCATTGTAGATACCGGGAGGCAGGAGTTCACAGATGGGGTAGGGTATTAACCCATTGTGCGGCCTCCTCTGGCGAAGTGAAAAAACGGGTCGATTCGCCATCCTCCACTCTTAGATGGGCAGGAAAAAGCATGCTATATTTCATGTTCCTAGAGCGGAGGGACTGCTTAACCGCGTCAAAGGACTTATGGCCTTGTTGCGAATGTTATTGATCTTTTGGGCCTCCCTGAGGATCACGGTCTCTAAAGTTCATCAGCCTGAAGATAAATGTGCGGGGAGGTGCCCCCAGAGGTCCGCGGGTAGTTGGCATTCCGTGGGCCTGCTCCACCACGAAGTGAGGCGAGAAAGCTGCTTGTGGGAAGAGCGTGCGTAGAAGGCGCTCAGTATAGGCCGGCATGTCTGTGCCCTCCACTCCCCCCGGCAGGCCTATAATCCAAAGGTTGTTTCGCTGATTCCGATTCTCGGCATCTTCGGCCCTGTATTCGAGGTGCTTCAGCCTCACCTGAACAGAGTGTAGGGTGGCCGAGTGGTCTCGCACTGAGTCCTCCGCAGCACCAACCCGGCGCTCTGCCTTGTCCTTCCGGCCGTGGATCTTATCATAGTCCTTCCGCATAAGGCACATGTCTAATTGCAGGGAGTCTATCTTGGACGTGAGCGTAGTCTGGCAGCTGGTGATCGCTTGCATCAGGGCTGTAAAGTTGGCATGTTCCGTGAGGGCCAGGTCAGTGTCGGAGGTCTACGTCGCCATGTTGGAAGCCCCTGCCACGTGTACGGCCGTTCTGGTGTTCTTAGCAGGTGTTTCTTTCAGTTGCTGGAGTCCTGATTGGTGTCTCCTTATCTGCCAGAGCAGTTAGCAGGACCTGTTAGCAGGATTATACGTGCCCAGGATGGGTATGCAGGATATTATTCATCCCATGGCTGCGGAGCTCTGCACCTAGACGTCTGTCCTGGTCGCCATCTTGGTCACGCCCCCTCCCCAGCTTTGGTTTTAGACTTTTCCACTACTAGCTACTGCTGAGGCAGCCTGGCTGTGCTGGTGGTTATATTCCATTGCTAAGAGCTTTGCTTGGTGTCCAACTTAGAGGCAGGGGCATATGCCCAATAGTATGCTGTGTCCCCCAATTGTCTAATGAAGAAAAAGATTTTAAAGTTAGTACAAAATTTCCTTTCTTTCTCGTACATCACGGGACACAGCCTCAGTAATTACTGATGGGTTATAGGGTATAACTAGGTTATTGGACACTGGCACACCCTAGACAGGAAGTTCAACCCCCTATATAACCCCTCCCTCACTGGGAGTGCCTCAGTTTTTTCGCCAGTGTCTTAGGTGTTGGTCACGAGTAAAGATGTGCTGTGCTGAGCTCCACTGGAATATCCTATACTGGGGCAAGCCATGCAACCGGATCCATTCAAAGTGTCTTTTCCAGGCCGAAATGGATGGTACCCGGGCCTCGTGTCCGAAGAAACTAGGTTTTACCTGTAACGCTTCTCTTTTTAGAGAGCTGGACCCCGGGATCCAGTATTTGGTTTTTTTCAGCCATATCCCCAGCGAGGTGCTTTACAGGCCCAGAACTGTGGATCCCCCTATACATAGGAGGCCCCAGTCTCTGAAGGTTTTTTCTAAACGGAGCCCACTGTGAGAGGTGAAGATTGGGTCTGTTACACAGAAACCTGCAGCTGGATAAGGTAAGGGAGACTCCTTAAGAATTTTTCTAGTTCTAATAGGTTTCTCCTTTAAGTAAATATATGCTATGCCTATAGTCGCCACTGGGGGGCTGTCAAGAGCACATACCTTTTCATGCCTGATCGGTCTTGTCTCTGTGTCTACGCTGTATGCTCCTCCAAGCCTTGCTCCAGGTAGGATGTGGGAAGGGGGGTTTTCTTTTGCAGGGATTCTCTCCCCATGGTATAGGTTAAGGCACAGGGAAGCGGTAGTATACCGCACTGGCCACCGCCATTACAGCGGCTTCCCATCCACCGGCCCTCCTCTCTCCTCCGCCACAGCCCCCCCTCCATGCTGGATTGGAGCCTCGGCTCGCTCAGGAAAGCGGCCTCTTTTTTTGAAAAGACGAGGGGGGCGGGCGGAGGAGGAGTTAACACTATGTCGGCATGGTGAGACGCCCACATTGCAGGCTGCGCACAGGCTATATAGTGCACTCTTTTCAGATGTAAACGGCCTATGGAGGGGGACAGAGCAGACGGGCGCATGTGAGGTGGAAGACACAGGCATTCCCAGGCAACATTTACTTGAGCACCAGACTGAGACTTGGTAGCAGTGGCAGTTGCTGAACTACATTGCTCAGCAGTCAGTGCATTCTGGTAGTGCCTTTGCCTTTATTTTGCACTATGGGCAGAAGAGGTACAAATACCCCGAAAGATAGGAGCTCTAAGGGATCTCCCTCAGGCTCTGAGGACCCCCCTTCTGCAGCACCTTTCTCCCCTGATGGGCCTGGGAAAGCTGGCCAAGGTGAGCCGTTTGGGTCAGGGGCTGCAATTGCTTCTTGCACTTTAGCCCCTGTATACATTACTCAGGAGGTTTTTTCATCAACCATTAATGGATTAGAGGAAAGACTAGTGGCCTTAATCGCATCTTCACTCAGTGGAAGAAAACACACTAGATCCCCCTCTGCCATCCAGGACCCTCAAACTGAGGAACTCTGTGGAAAAAGGAGAGAAATCCCCTTCAGAGGATCGGGAGGTAACTGATGACTCTTCTTCTGAGGAATCAAGTGGAGAAGGGCCCTCTTCAGCGTCTCAGGAGGAGAAGTTGCTGGGGCAAATTCTTGCTGGATTGGTCCGCTCCACATTTAAGTTTATGTATCTGAGTCAGTTGAAGTACCCTCTTCTTGTTTGGGTTCACTGAAGCCTCCTCAAAATACACATGCCTTTCCTGTTCATAGTTTACTGGAAAAGCTTATTTATTCTGAGTGGGATCACTCAGATAAACATTTTTTTTTTTCCTCCTAAAAAGTTTTCAACACTTTATCCTATGGAGGAAAAATTTACAAAGATGTGGGGTATACCGGCAATTGACGCCGCCATTTCCTCTGTAAATAAAAGTCTGACTTGTCCCGTTGACATTGCTCAGATGCTCGGGGATCCAACTGATAAGTAATTGGAATTCCTGTTAAAAAATGTTTTCTCTTTGGCAGGTTCAGTAGCTCAACCTGCAGTGCCAGCAATCGGAGTCTGTCAATACTTAATAGACCATGTTAAACAGGTCCTCAAACTTTTACCTGAACAGCAAGCCCGGAGGGTTTGCCAACCTACCAGCGGCTTTGTGTTTTTTCAGTTGATGCAATCAGAGATTCTATCCTTCAGACCTCTCGCCTTACGCTTGGGTTGGTGCATATGCGTAGATTCTTATGGTTGAAAAATTGGTCAGCCGAATCACCAAGTAAGCAGCTTCTGGCTGGATTTCCTTTTCGTGGTGCAAGGCTGTTCGGAGAAGATTTGGACAATTCTATCCAAAAGATCTCTAGTGTGAAAAGCACACACTTGCCAGTTAAGAAAAGGAGTAAATGTCCCTCTTTTAAACGTGCTCTGTCCCCAGTGCCAGGAGCAACGGCCTCCTCCGTCAGGCTCAAGAAATAAATCTCAGAGTCAACCCCAGGGACAGAAGAAGTCCCGGGGGAGGAAGCCTACTAGACAAAACGCTAAAGCCTCTTTATGAAGGAGCGCCCCAGCTCGCTCGGGTGGGTGGGAAGACTGCTACAGTTCTCAAGGCTCTGGCAGGAGGATTTCCACGACAGATGATGATCTCCACATAACTCTAGGTTACAAACTAGAGTTCCGAGAATTCCCCTCTCCTTGTTTCCTCAAATCAAATGTTCCCAGAGAAAAAAGAAGTCTCTCTTTCTAGCATTGGAGCGACTATTGTCGCAAAAAGTTATCGTGGTTGTTCCCACGCAAGAGCAGGGATTGGGGTTTTATTCAAAAATTCAAAATGTATAAAAGAACCGCGCTAAATAAAGTTGATGATTAAATAATTGAAAAACATAAAGTGATCACAATACTATACTCAAATAGCAACACGATGTGAAAAATCAAAACACTGTGCTATGAGCCACATAGGTATAATATAATTGTGGTAAAAAACATAATTAGAATAAGGAAACCAAAAAACACACAGTCCATAAAACAAGGTGACTTCTGTTATCAACAGTCCTTATCATATTAGATTCCACCCATAGTGATTGTAGGCTTTAAAAACTTGTGAGAAAATCCACCACCTATGAAGGTATATGATTACCAGAAATCAGTTGTAATGAAGCTTTATACCAGAAATCCGCTCAACAGGGACATCACCATCCGTCTCAGCCAGGAGGAATGATCACCCGGATACATCGGAAATAATTGGCTCAATTATGGAGACCCAAGGAGATAAGAAATATATCCACCATAGTGTAAATCCGTTTGACCAGTTTATTGATAGTAAAAGTAACACACTTACCAAAAGGAACAATTAAAATCGCATGTATAAAATCTTATGTCAAGAACAAGGGCTCCTCTTGCATGCCGGACAGATGCGTTGCTGACTCCGTGGCATCGGTTCTCACTGATTTATGCATTCCCTCCTATTCTGCTACTACCACGACTTCTTTGCAGGATCAGGCAGAAAAAGAAGTCGGTACTTCTGGTGGCCCAGAAGAGCTTGGTATGCAGAAATAATAAAAATGACAGTAGGTTCCCCGTGGACCCTACCGTCACGTTCAGACCGGTTATCCCAAGGTCCAATGTTCCATCCTGATACAAACAAGGCCTGAGGAATGCCCAGGAAAAAATTCCAAGCCTACTTACCACCAGCTCGCAGACAACCAAATTAACCTGTCTAACAGTATGCGTTAAAAACAGGGGTTTAGTCCGCACGCATTTGCAAATGCAAGCATAAGCCACAGAGCCTCGTCATGGCACCCTGATATCTGTGGTCCTAACACTAAAGTATGAGGGTCCCCACAGTGGAGGCACATGCATTCTGATGGATAAATGAGAGCAGGTGGACTGAAGGGCAGCCCATCCCTTCTTAAAGGTACAGGAGCACACCAGACACCCAGCAAATAGCACAATGGCTGCAAAGGTGCTGGTGCGTTGCTGGACCAATACACACACCAAGGTGATCTCAAAAAACTTGCCACCACCCTCATTTATAGCTGGCTATCGCAGTAAGCGGCATTGGAGGGCTACAAACAGATACAAACAAGGCCTGGGGAATGCCCAGGAAAAAATTCCAAGCCTACTTACCACCAGCTCGCGAGGCTCTGTGGCTTACGCATGCATTTGCAAATGCGTGCGGACTAAACCCCTGTTTTTAACGCATACTGTTAGACAGGTTAATTTGGTTGTCCTCGAGCTGGTGCTAAGTAGGCTTGGAATTTTTTCCTGGGCATTCCCCAGGCCTTGTTTGTATCTGTTTGTAGCCCTCCAATGCCGCTTACTGCGATAGCCAGCTATAAATGAGGGTGGTGGCAAGTATTTTGAGATCACCTTGGTGTGTGTATTGGTCCAGTGTTCCATCCTGCCTTACAAACGCTAAATTTGACGGTTTAGCTATTGAAACCTACGCTCTGAAGAGTCGTGGGCTTTCAGGCCCTGTGATTTCTACCTTGATTAATGCAAGGAAGCCAGCTTCCAGAATGATTTATCATAGAGTCTGGAAAGCTTATGTCTCCTGGTGTGAATTCAGGGATTGGCATCCCAGAAAATATGTCATAGGTAGAATTCTTGACTTTCTGCAAATGGGGCTAGAAATGAAGCTGGCCTTGAGTACCATCAAGGACCAGGTCTCGGCCTTGTCAGTATTGTTTCAATGACCGCTTGCTTCGCATTCTTTGGTCCGAAGCTTTATACAGGGTGTAACGCACCTTAATCCTCCGGTTAAGACGCCCCTAAACCCCTGGGACTTGAATTTGGTTCTGTCAGTTTTACAGAAACAGCCTTTTGAACCAATACATTAAATTCCCTTGGTCCTGTTGACAAGGAAGTTAGTTTTTCTGGTAGCCATTTCTTCTGCTAGAAGAGTATCAGAATTAGCAGCTATTTCCTGTAAAGAGCCTTATTTAATCATGCACAAGGATAAAGTGGTATTGCGCCCTCATCCTAGCTTTCTACCGAAGGTGGTTTCAGATTTTCATCTAAACCAAGATATTATTCTGCCTTCCTTTGAGTATACGGTCTTACATAATAGAATCATCTTAGGATGGTACAACAATATCGAAAATCCTGAGCAGAAAAGAACGTACTTTGATAAAATAAAACTGTTCTAAATTCAGATAATCTGAGGAGTCGCATTTGGAGCGTAAATAACTGGGAAGAACCACATTGAATAGATACTGAGCATTACCAAATGTATATGTGTAAAAACAAAAGGGTCTTAATCTGATAAAAAGCCATTATAAGTGGCCTATTTACGGAAAGAAATTTAAAGTTGTATGAAATATGCTGATAAGGGGTAGGCTGCGTAAGGGTAATTGGTATGCACCGTACCAGCATCAAGAACTTAGGAGCAGATTAGTACAAGAGAGACAGGAAGGGGAGAAGCAGAGAGGGAAGACGGGAGTGGGGTGAGGGGGGAAAAAGGGGGGGAGGGGAGGTAAGAAAGTGGCAGGAGACACCTCTACCTGCCAAAGGTAATAGTTTCTGCATAGGTTTAGCCAAACAAGTCCCAAGTGGGTATTATTTGGGGTTACTTTCAACAGTTCTAATTCATCCAATTAATAGTGTATAATGTACAAAGAGTTATTACACAGTCATAACACTGAGGTACTCAGATGTGGACAGAAAAAGGATCCAGCAGGCCCAGGTTTTGTGATATGCTTCCAGCCTGTCCAGGGATATAGTGATCAACTCCTCCATCTTCACCACCTTGTTAAGCCTATTGAACCAGTCTCTCTGAGATGGGATTTGATATTGTCTCCAAAACACAGGGATGCATATGCGGGCAGCATTAACCACTTGAGCCCCGGATCATTATGCTGCCTAAGGACCAGAGGTCTTTTTCCAATTTGGCACTGCGTCGATTTAACTGCTAATTGCGCGGTCATGCAATGCTGTACCCAAACGAAATTTGAGTCCTTTTCTTCCCACAAATAGAGCTTTCTTTTGATGGTATTTGATCACCTCTGCGGTTTTTATTTTTTGCGCTATAAACGGAAAAAGACCGAAAATTTTGAAAAAAAATTATATTTTCTACTTTTTGTTATTAAAAAAAAAAGCCAATAAACTCAATTTTAGTCATACATTTAGGCCAAAATGTATTCGGCCACATGTCTTTGGTAAAAAAAATGTCAATAAGCGTATATTTATTGGTTTGCGCAAAAGTTATAGCGTCTACAAACTAAGGTACATTTTCAGTAATTTACACAGCTTTTAGTTTATGACTGCCTATGTCATTTCTTGAGGTGCTAAAATGGCAGGGCAGTACAAAACCCCCCCAAATGACCCCATTCCTTGGAACCCCAGGGAAATTGCTGAGAGGCATGTTGAACCCATTGAATATTTATTTTTTTTGTCCCAAGTGATTGAATAATGACAAAAAAAAAAAAATATTTACAAAAAGTTGTTACTAAATGATATATTGCTCACACAGGCCATGGGCCTATGTGGAATTGCACCCCAAAATACATTCTGCTGCTTCTCCTGAGTATGGGGATACCACATGTGTGGGACTTTTTGGGAGCCTAGCCACGTACGGGGCCCCGAAAACCAATCACCACCTTCAGGATTTCTAAGGGTGTAAATTTATGATTTCACTCTACACTGCCTATCACAGCTTCGGAGGCCATGGAATGCCCAGGTGGCACAAAACCCCCCCCCAAATGACCCCATTTTGGAAAGTAGACACCCCAAGCTATTTGCTGAGAGGCAATTTGAGTCCATGGAATATTTTATATTTTGACACAAGTTGCGGGAAAGTGACACTTTTTTTTTTTTTTTTAATTTGCACAAAGTTGTCACTAAATGATATATTGCTCACACAGGCCATGGACATATGTGGAATTGCACCCCAAAATACATTAAGCTGCTTCTCCTGAGTATGGGGATACCACATGTGTGGGACTTTTTGGGAGCCTAGCCGTGCACGGGACCCCGAAAACCAATCACCACCTTCAGGATTTCTAAGGGTGAAAATTTTTGATTTCACTCTTCACTGCCTATCACAGTTTCGGAGGCCATGGAATGCCCAGGTGGCACAACCCCCCCCCCCCCCCCCAAATGACCCCATTTTGGAAAGTAGACACCCCAAGCTATTTGCTGAGAGGCATGGTGAGTATTTTGCAGCTCTCATTTGTTTTTGAAAATGAAGAAAGACAAGAAAAAACTTTTTTTTTCTTTTTTCAATTTTCAAAACTTTGTGACAAAAAGTGAGGTCTGCAAAATACTCACTATACCTCTCAGCAAATAGCTTTGGGTGTCTACTTTCCAAAATGGGGTCATTTGGGGGGGGTTTGTGCCACCTGGGCATTCCATGGCCTCCGAAACTGTGATAGGCAGTGAAGAGTGAAATAAAAAATTCACGCCCTTAGAAAGCCTGAAGGCGGTGCTTGGTTTTCGGGGTCCCGTGCACGGCTAGGCTCCCAAAAAGTCTCACACATGTGGTATCCCCGTACTCAGGAGAAGCAGCAGAATGT
Source organism: Lithobates clamitans (assembly GCA_037952925.1). NCBI lineage: Eukaryota > Metazoa > Chordata > Amphibia > Anura > Ranidae > Lithobates > Lithobates clamitans. The sequence goes on from JBBGZY010001347.1 coordinate 698,548, forward strand.
ATTTTGGGGTGTAATTTCACATATTCCCATGGCATGTTTGAGCAATATATCATTTAGTGACAATTTTGTGCAAAAAAAAACAAAATTCTCTTTCCCGCAACTTGTGTTGCAATATAAAATATTCCATGGACTCGACATGCCTCTCAGCAAATCGCTTGGGGTGTCTACTTTCGAAATAGGGGGTCATTTGGGGGGGGGTTTGAACTGTACTGGCATTTTATGCACAACATTTAGAAGCTTATGTCACACATCACCCACTCTTCTAACCACTTGAAGACAAAGCCCTTTCTGACACTTTTTGTTTACATGAAAAAGTTTTTTTTTTTTTGCAAGAAAATTACTTTGAACCCCCAAACATTATATATTTTTTTAAAGCAAATGCCCTACAGATTAAAATGGTGGGTGTTTCATTTTTTTTTTTCACACAGTATTTGCGCAGCGATTTTTCAAACGCATTTTTTGGGGAAAAAACACACTTTTTTAAATTTTAATGCACTAAAACACACTATATTGCCCAAATGTTTCATGAAATATAAAAGATGATCTTAGGCCGAGTACATGGATACCAAACATGACATGCTTTACAATTGCGCACAAATGTGCAGTGGCAACAAAATAAATACATTTTTAAAAGCCTTTAAAAGCCTTTACAGGTTACCACTTTAGATTTTACAGAGGAGGTCTACTGCAAAAATTACTGCCCTCGATCTGACCTTCGCGGTGATACCTCACATGCATGGTGCAATTGCTGTTTACGTTTGACAACAGACCGCCGCTTGCGTTCGCCTTAGCGCGAGAGCAGGGGGCGACGGGTACTTTTTTTTTTTTTTTTCTTTTTTTTTTTCTTTTTTATCTTATTTTTAAACTGTTCCTTTCATTTTTTTTTTTTTAATCCTTTTTATTGTTATCTCGGGGAATGTAAATATCCCCTATGATAGCAATAGGTAGTGACAGGTACTCTTTTTTTTTTTGAAAAAATTGGGGTCTATTAGACCCTAGATCTCTCCTCTGCCCTCAAAGCATCTGACCACACCAAGATCGGTGTGATAAAATGCTTCCCCAATTTCCCAATGGCCCTTTTTACATCCAGCGAAATCTAAGTCATAAAATGCTCGTAGCTTCCGGTTTCTTAGGCCATAGAGATGTTTGGAGCCACTCTGGTCTCTGATCAGCTCTATGGTCAGCTGGCTGAATCACCAGCTGCATTCTCAGGTTCCCTGTTGAGACAGGAGAGCCAGGGAAAAACACGGAAGACGGTGGGGGGGGGGGCATTCCCTCCCATGGCTTGTAAAAGCAGTCTAGAGGCTAATTAGCCGCTAGGATTGCTTTTACATGAAAGCCGACCGCTGGCTGAAAAGAATGATACCAAGATGATACCTAAACCTGCAGGCATCATTCTGGTATAACCACTCAAAGTCTTGAATGGCGTACCTGAAGACAAAAAAATGGTTAACAATAAAGCACAGTAAACAGTAAAGTATAAAAAATTGCATACCTGAAAAGCAAACATGATAAAACATAATAACAATAAAACATTGCAGAATAGAATACAGTAAAAAAGAGCAGAACAATAGAGAGAGAGAATAGAGAGAGAGAGAACAATAAAACGACAACTATTTTATTTTATTTTATATTTTTTTTTACACTTTTTTTTTTTTACACTTTTTTTGTAACTAACTTTTATAACTGCAACCGGTTCCAGGTTCGGGTCTCTCAAAATGCGATGCCATCTTGGGAGACCCTGTGAAAGTGTGCCTAGTTTGTGCAATGCTGTACCCTACGCTAATACTCAACTAGTGAATGGTAGCGTTCAAAACATTCACCAATGCAAAAACCAGGATTGTCAGGACAGGAGGGACAATAATAGCGGGTGTCACGTCTATATCCACGCTTGCTGCAGACACAACATCTTTTTTGGGGGGTTCGTTGGGTAGGGGTACTCGGGAGGACATAAAGAAAATGCCTCTCATGCAGCCGACTGCACTTGGTTGGGGATGTGAATGGGGGAAGTACGGGTGCTGCAGAAGTGGTGGGTTCCCAATTAGGATTGGCTAATGCAGCAGGAAGGGCATTATGGGCACAACGGGCCTGTGTTTGTCTTCTTCTTGGTGGCAGCGGGACACTACTTGTGCTTGCCACCTCACCAGCTTGAACTGCACTTATGGGACTCGCCACGTCACCAAGTGTTACTGCAGTGCTGGTTTGACTACGACCGGGGTGTACTAGGCCACTGGTGCTTGCCAGTTCACCAAAACGCTACCAAAAAAACTGTTAGCGATCGCAGGGATCAGGCCTGACTCTGCGAACGCTGCAGTTATGCGTTTAGTGTTTTGTAAGTGACAGTGATCGATCGATACTGCACTTGGGTGGGCTGGGCTGGGCCGGGCGGAGGGGCAAAACGCAGGTGCTAGCAGGTATCTGGGCTGATCCCGCTAACACTGCATTTTTGGGAACCCTAAACTGCTGGGGACGCTAGTATATATCTGATCGGATCAGATATTGATCCGTTCAGATACTATACCACTAAGGGAGGTGTACGGTGCGTGCGTGGGTGTTAGCGGTACTGGCGCTGCCTGGGGCTGGTGCTTGCCAGTTCACCAAAATGCTACCAAAAAAACTGTTAGCGATCGCAGGGATCAGGCCGGACTCTGCGAACGCTGCAGTTATGCGTTTAGTACCTTGTAAGTGACAGTGATCGATCGATACTGCACTTGGGTGGGCTGGGCGGAGGGGCAAAACGCAGGTACTAGCAGGTATCTGGGCTTAACCCGTTAACACTGCGTTTTTGGGAACCCTATACTGCTGGGGACGCTAGTATAGATCTGATTGGATCAGATATTGATCCGTACAGATACTATACCACTAAGGGAGGCGTATACTGTGTGCGTGGGTGTTGGCGCTACTGGCGCTAATCTGACGCTGCCTGGGGCGACGCATATCACCGCCGGGCGATCAGGGGGCTAAACCTTTATTCGGTAATAAACGGCGGGTGCCCTGACACTATAAAAAATAAACAAACTAATCAGCGTCACCCGTAACGGTTATACGGTCATCAGTGGTGATAGGGTTAACTAGGGGGCAATCAAGGGGTTAAAACATTTATTGGGTAGTATATGGGGGTCCCTGACGCTATAAAACGCTGACGGCGAACCTAAATATTTACCTCCCTAACTAGCGTCACCAGCGACACTAATACAGCAATCAGAAAAATGATCGCTTAGCGACACTGGTGACGGGGGGTTATCAAGGGGTTAAAACTTTATTAGGGGGGGTTGGGGGGTACCCTAGGCCTAAGGGGGCTAACAGTACCTGTCCTAACACTGCAACTGTCACAAACTGACACCATGCAGTAATCAGGAAAAAAAAAACAAAAAAACTGCTGGTGTCAGTTTGTGACGGGGGGGGGGGGAATCGGGGTGTTTTGTGTGCCTGGCATGTTCTACTGTGTGTGTGCGTGTGTGTGTGTGTGTGTGTGTGTGTTTTCACTCACATACCTGTCTTCTCCCCTCGGCGCCGGAACGGAAAATACAGAGCCGAGGAGAGATGACATCATTTCCTTTGCTGCTGTTTAGCATACAGCAGCAAAGGAAATGATCTGATTGGCCGGCGGCGATCGCGAGTGGGGGGACACGAACGGATGGCCTCCCCCTCTCCTCCGATTGCCGGGGGACATAACAGGACCGCCTCGGGCACCGGGGGGGGTCCGATCGGACCCCCCACCCGCGGGAGGCAAATCACGTATATGTACGTGATTTTGCCTGCCTGTGCCGCTTTGCCGACGTACATCGGCGTGAGGCGGTCCTTAAGTGGTTAAAAGCGAAGTATGGGTTTCTCTTTTTTTGCAGAATTATACTTACCTAGGTGGATGCGGCATCGGTTCGATGCTGCATCTGTCCCCCGGCGCCTCTTCACTGAAAACCGAGCGAGAAACTGAGAGAAATCTGTAAGTAAATATGACCACATGGGGAATAGTGTTCGGACAGGTCAGAGAGAGGTCCTCTCTAGTGCAGAATACCTCTTTATTGAAAAATTGGTGCGCTCGAGGATGTGGGAGGGTGTCTGTAGTTTAAAGAAATCCGGGTTCTGAGCCCAGGGGAAAATCTGGGTTGTTCTGTATGGGAGTTAGTGGGCCAGGAATTGAGGCAAATGAAATAGTCTTGAGGGCATCTCTGAAGCATTGCAAGGTGGCACGAATAAATGGGTGATTTCTTAGAGAGTAAAGTTGTTGACTAGGGGAGAGCCATGTGTAGTCCAACAATGATCCGCGTGCCCACTGTTGTTCCAAAGAGACCCAATTTTTGTAGGTGCCATGAATGTGTCAGTCTACCAGTTTGGTGTGCAGGAAAGCTCTATGGTAGTTTTAAAAATTTGGTATGTAGCATGTATGATAGCATGTATATTGGCTGCATGCCATGTTATCCTGAGAAGGTGGGATCAAAAAAGGGCTCGATAAGTGCTTTTCGGCCTGTGGGCTTTTAGTTCTACATTTATGTATACTATGGTTTATAAAATAGTAAGACATTATAATTTCCTGAATGTCTTTGATAAAAAGAATACTGTGTAGACTGCTGTCCTGAAAGAAACCAAAGCAATACTTTATCTACACAATTCCTCTGTACATTCCAGTTTTCTTTTTAACTATGTGCTACCTTTTACTGTAAAATGTTTTAAATTGATATTCAGTATAAGGTTCTGAACATTTTATACTTTTGACATGCAGTCCTAATTCCATCAACCGGAACTGCTGTCTATAATTTAAAACAAATGTAGGCTCTGATGGGCAAGATCTTGTTCATTTCATTACATTTCCATATTTACTGCATTAATTTAACTTTTTGTTTAACTTTAAATTTAACTAGAATTGTATTCCTTTTTCCCAAGGATCGGTATGCTGACTTGCGCATTCATGGTTATGTCGATGAGGTTCTGACACAACTTATGCAACATCTAGATATTAAAATCCCTATATGGACCGGCATATCTACTAAAATAGAATCAAGTGAGCACAATCCTGAATCCAAACTGGTTTCAAACTGTAACGGAGACCTGGGTTCTTTAGAGTGCCAAGAGAACAAGAGGGAATACTGTGTTGATATTTCCAGTCTGCCAAAGCAAAGTTGAAACTGTTTGGCTGCATATATGTGCATTCATTGTTTTTATGCTTGTTTTAGTGTATAAATATGTATTTTCTTTACAAGGATTAGTTGTCCTAAACTGCAATTTTTCTTCAAAAGAACAATAAAATATTCTGGCAAAACTATGAAAAAAACCTAGGTTGCTGATTTGGTTCAATGTGGTATGTAGTTCTATTTGCTTTTATCAGATGTGCTATGGGGGCTAATTGCCGAACGACCATACAGTCTTCCCTTACACCCCTGTTCTCATTTGTGGTTTCAAAGTCTTTGATTTGTGTCACTGTATACTTTTAACCCCAGATTCCACACATATAGAGTCCCACAAAATGATAACCAATACAAATGTCCTAAAATATCCTCCATCTCTTAGAATATCATAAAATGCACATTTAGGTGCACATTTTACACACTTTGGACCATTTTATGAGTACTTTGTGGGCAAATGCTCACAACTTGCTTTTTCACATATTATATATATTAAGAGCTGTTCCTGTTTTGAGAACAGGGAAAAAGATAATGCCTCTTTTATTTTTTGCACTCCTCAGAAATCTCTCGCCAGTAATACTTTATATTCCTCCCCAGCAATAATACACTTGCAACTTGTTACTCTCACATGTAACTAGTTGCTTTCTTGGCCTTTCCACTATACTCCTTACTTTTAGCAATCTGCGCCCACTTTTAGTAGTATGTTGTTCCTATCCCCCAACATCTTAAAACTTGGTACCTTGCTGTCTATTCTCCTGGCCTCTCCATTAAACTGCTCACCCTCCATGAGCCCTAGCTGTTCCTGGCAAATTGCTCATCTCCTGCTTACATCCTTGCTCTCCTGTCAGCTCAGCTCTTCCACTCACATCCTCTGTGCAAGCTCTGTGTGCTTATCTATCTATCTATCTATCTATCTATCTATCTATCTATCTATCTATCTATCTATCTCATGGGTCCATCTGACCGAGGACATTCCTCCTAATACACCTGAACCCGTATTCCTCTCCATGCAGCGGACTGCTGTTACATGCAATTTTTCCACACAGCATTAACCGATCCTCCTATATTTCTTCCAAACTCAGATTAATTTACCAGGCAAAGAGGAAGAAGAGACTTCATGGTGCAGTATTTCCGTTAATAGAATTTATTGCAAAGACTTCCATAGAACACTGACATCCAAAGGCAATGAAATGGTTTTCAAACAGCCGCGGCTTAAGCCAGCCAGCTGATGCGTGGTGACGTCAGAGACTAGTGCTCCACTGACGCGTTTTCCCGTACAAGGCTTCTAAAGCCTCCGTTCTCAGTAGAAGCCTTGTATGGGGAAACATAGGAGGATATGTTAATGCTGTGTGGAAACATTGCATGTAACAGCAGTCCACTACATTGGGAGGAATACGGATTCAGGAGGTGTATTAGGAGGAATATCCACGGTCGGACCAACCCATCCCTGAGTGAGTTTAACATCGGTTCCGGAGGTGCCTTGGAAGGAATATCTATATCACTGAGCCCATTTGATCTCTATTACTGGAGATCCACCTTGTCCAGTAAACGACCCCCCTTATCAGTTAACATTGAATAGGAAGTCTTAAATTTCAACGTGAATGCCTGACATCACCAGTTTTTGTTTTATTTTATTTTTGAAACACTATATGGACTTGAATGTCAACACAGTCTATTGTTATCGCCAGTTTTGTTTGAAAACACTACTTTTGACACACTATATGGACTTGAATGTCAACACATTTTGAGTATATTAGAATTTTATTGCACACAGTTTAATTGTATTAGAACTTTATTGTGTAGGTTTGCGCAATTTAATTTCTCTTTTCCATTACTTATGAGCTGTATATTCAGGCTAATTAACTTGCAGCACCTATACCTAATCACATTATCTTCACGGTTAAGGAATTAACCCCATCTTCTCTCCCCCTTGTTTCAGCACCTTAATTGTTGTTTTTTTCACTTAATATTAAATAGGAGGCAGCGCTGATTTTTTTCACCATACACTATGGATGCACACAGCCACTATTTGACATCTGAGTGTATACTGCTTTGATTGATTAAAGGTGTGACAGCAAATCATTTTATCCCGTACACACAGGCAGAATGCCGGGAGACATTTGCCAGTACAAAAAATGCTGTAAAACCTGCAGCTGGCCAATTCCCGATCAGCGCTGCACCAATGGCAGAGAGTATTGATCGGAGTGTTCTGGCGGGGGGGGGGTCCCCCTGTCAGGACACAACAGCTCAGCAGGGGAGATAGCTGTACTAGCCTTGCATGGTTAGTACAGCAGCTCCCGACCGGAGCTGTCAGTTTTTAGTGTGTTCCAGGCTTTAGGGAGTTTCTGTTCACTTCCTTACCAGCACATACAGATATCAAAGGTGTCTCCTCGCAGTACATCTTGCTGGACTTTGATGCCATTCTGAGGCTTTTGTATTTATCTTATCAAAATCCATTTGTTTTCATATTTTTTTTTATATATTTCCATTATATATATTTCTCTGTTTCTTATTTTTAGTTTGGAGTATAAATCCTGTTTTCATTTTGGATGTTTGTGTTTTTGGTTTGTCTTTTTTTTTTTTTTTTTTCTTCAAGTTTAACATTTAAAGTGATCGAGAGGGGAGAAAGATGTATAAAAAAAACCCAGCAACATACAACAGAAGCCCAAGAATCTTTTGGATAGAATGGAGACAATGTGGAAATAAGTACAGCGCTGCGCCAAACAATATTGAAAAATAAAAAATATATACAACCAGCAGCTAACACACCTCTAGACAAAGGCAAAGGTAAAAAGAAACAAGAAAATATAGTGTAGCGCTATATGTATATACAAATAATAATATAAAAAATAAATTTAAAAAAGCGTACATCCGGTATAGCTGCAGTGCTTTATTTCCATTTAATATGGATGTATTCGACTATCGTGCATCCAGAGTGGTTAACACCGAGGGTGTATTTGTAGCCACCTCCAATGATTCAGAAATTGGAGGACTATTCCTAAGGTTAAAGAATGTCATGGTCTCTGAACTCCATCTCCAATGGGATCTTGCCTTCCTCGAACAATATGTGGCAGAAGGCATGATCCCACGGAGTCTTAGGTGGGACGTTCACCCTCAACAGGGCGAGTCCGAACTTGACTCATGGTTTGCATACTTTAATGATGCTGGCATCAAGTTCCTCGATTTTCTTATTGCGAGGAAGCGTATTCGTCTTTCGACTCTAGATCGGGAGATCAAGGAGCACGAAAGATAAACTACTTTCAAAAATTCAGGTGAATACAACACTCTGTCCTCTAACTTGCAAGCATACCTTGTAAAAGAGGATAAAGAACAGAGAAGTAAGAAACATAAAAAGTATTCCCGAGACATTGGAGACTACAAGGCAGGAAGGGTGTTTAGATGGCAAAAATCCATTACGACACCCGCTTTGGAGTCTGCAATGGAAACCAATGTTCAGAGTATCAATGCTGTGGCCCCTTCTAAGGAGCCTTCTGTTTGCCCTAAACTTTCTGAAGATAAGGGGCGAGTTTCAGATGGAGGCCCCCCCTCATATAGGGGCCGACACCCTAGTACTCATACCCCTAGAAATCAACGAAGGGGTAGAGGTCATTTTTCTAGAAGTAGGGGCAGAGGTGGAAATAGGGGTGATTATCATAGTCACGATGAATATCACTATTACGAACGGGATAACTCTCACTATAGGAGTTCCCCAGCCCACAATCGTGACTCTTCCCACTATCCTTACCATCAGAATCCACCTTATTATAGACACCCTCTGGCCTCTACATACAATAGATATTCCCCCTTTCGCAATCACTACAATGAAAACGTCTACCCATTTCCCAATGCTGGGTATGGCCCATCCCCTTATAAAACACCCTACTCTGGGCCACAGACTACTCGGGGTTTTCACGAGGACCCCCAAAACAAAAAAAGAGGTCCGGAAACGAGAGGGTCCAGAGGAGGGAGGAGGATCCAGAGACGAAAAAATGAAACTGGTTTAACCTGTCAAGGGGTATTCAACCTGAGTGATACTATTCTCACTCATGAAGAGAAAACCATTTTAAATAAGGTTCTTAAGTTTGCTCCCCCATGTAAACTTAATAAGTTTGATACATTTATCGACATTCAGAAGTTTATTAGGAAAATCAATGTCCAGAGATATATCATTTCAAATCCCTCTAGGAATGTAGCCAGGGCAGCAACGTCTGGCACAGTCCATTCGGGGCTGTCCAACCCCTCCTTGTTCAGTCCCCCAACACAACTCCCACCAGCTATTAACCTGTTTAAGGAGTTAGTGTTGAGAGATTTAACCAATATTCCACTAAAACGTAGGTTTCACAACCCCTTACCTCCAACAGGCCTCAAGACTTTATGCAAAAATAAAAATTTGGTTATTCGCCCCGCCGACAAAGGCGGAGGCATTGTTTTATTAAACAAATCAGATTATATTAACGAAATGCATCGTATCTTGGGAGATCAAGAGACTTATATCGAATTATCTTGTAACCCTACACAGAAATATAAGAAGGATCTACAAAGACTGTTTTCAAAAGGTTTTAATTCTTACATTTTAAACAAGGAGAGATCATTTTTAGTCCCCCTTGCCCCACGTATACCTGTTATGTACTACCTGCCTAAGGTCCATAAGGACCCCTTACACCCTCCAGGTCGGCCAATAATTAGTGGCATCGACTCGGTTACCACAAAAATTGGGAAATACATTGATTTTTTTTCCTTCAACCATCGGTATCAAGGATGCCATCCTATCTAAAGGATACCAGAGACGTCATTAAAGTACTTTCTAATGTTTGTTATTCTGGCGATCTCATTATGGCAACTGCGGATGTTACATTCCTCTACACCTGCATCCCGCACCATCAGGGTATAAATGTGGTCAAATGCTTTCCCAATAGGGATGCCTCCCTCGCTTCACCCCAGGTTGACTACATTATCGAACTAATCGAGTTTGCAACGCAGCACAATTATTTCTGGTTCGATGGTAGATTCTACCGTCAACATAAGGGGGTCGCGATGGGAGCTGAGTTTGCTCCTAGTCTGGCCAATTTATTTATGGCCAAGAAGGAGGAGGATGTTGTCTATGCCATGAATAACCCGCACCTTCTGTTGTGGGCTCGGTACATAGACGACATCCTCCTCCTATGGACCGGTAGTCCAGATGACTTAGGTGATTTTATGGCGACCCTTAATGATAACAACAGGAATATTGTTCTATCATTCGAATCAAGTACCACCTCCGTCCATTTTTTGGACTTGACAATTGAAAGAAAAGAGAACCAATTTGTATTCAGTACTTACTTTAAATCTACCGATCGGAACGGGTACATACCCACCGACAGCTGCCATCATGTACCTTGGATCAGGTCAATTCCCAAAAGCCAATTCCTGCGATTACGTAGGAATTGTACTGATCTTAACACCTTTAAGATCCAAGCCACATGCCTTAAGGATAGGTTCCTGGAGAAGGGGTATAACCCCTCCGATTTGGATAAGGAGATCAATAATGCCTGTCTTATCGATCACCAATCATTACTAGAGGATAAACCCCGAAAAACAAATGAGGACTTTAAATGGTCCTTTTCGACGTCCTCCTCTATCCAACATAAACACGTCAAAAGAATTTTTGAACACCATTGGGATGTCCTTAAAACTGACAAGGTTTTGGGCCCTTTGTTGCCCAGAACCCCCAAGGTGGTCTTTAAAGGCGTTCCATCTCCGAAACAAGTTGGCTCCTAATGTTATTAACCCCTGAGTAAACCCTCGTTTTTTCATAATTTGATTGGGTTTTACCCCTGTAAAAAATGCCTAGTTTGTCAGTTTAACATCAGTGGTAGGAGAGCTAGCCACACTTTTTCTTCTACTGTAACTGGCCGCTCCTACAAGATCAAACAATTCTGTACTTGCGCTACTACAGGGGTTGTCTATCTCCTGACTTGCCCATGTGGTAAGCAGTACGTGGGGCGAACTATTAGATCTTTCACAACACGGGTATCTGAACATATTAACCTTATCAAAGCAGGTAGCACCAAACATACCGTGCCTCGACATTATAGGGAATTCCATGACCGAAATCCCGAAGGCACACAATTTTTGATCATCGACAAATATGTTGCCCCCTGGCGGGGAGGTTCGATCCTTAGGGGTGTCTCCCATTTGGAGACTTACTGGATTTACGAATTGGGGTCCCAATTTCCGCAGGGTATTAAGAGAATTGATGTCCCACTCAACCTTATCAACCAAGCATAGTTATCCAGTCCAAGTTCTATTTTTTGTTCTCTTCTTCCGTTTTCTTCTTTTAAGAGATATACTTTAAAATATATTTTAAAGCATTTTTCAATTCTACGATTTTATTATTAGTAACAATATAAGTCTGGTATCTTTTATATTTACATAAATTCTAGAGTAAATTTCTGTTTATATTTATGTATTACCATCACTTTAGTATACACACAATCAGTGAACACTATGAAAGGATGTTTTTTCTCATGTCAAAATTCTGTTATGTTTGCCCTAATGTTGAATATGTTATTAACCTTCACTGGTTGTGTCATTTTAACTTTAATTTTATTTATTTTTAATTATCACTTTGCCAAGTATATTGCTCCGATCATTATAACTAGTCTTGCCATTTCAGGCTGTTTTGACAACATCTAAAACCTTTTTTCCTTATTGTCCATCTCTGCTGACACTTTTAATGGAGTGCCAGATTGTCACGATCTTCCCTGCCCCTCTCCAGCCTATCAGGACTTCGTTCTCGAGACCGGATGTGCTGTGGTTTTCGTTTTGGGAGTGAGGCTTGGTTTTCCGAGTGGAGCGCACTGACGCTGCATCGATATGGTGGATGACGTCATCGCGCCCACTCCTGATGCATTGGGAGGAGCGGGACGGCTCTTCGTCCAATGTGCCTTGATCCGAGTGAAAGCAAGGCTTGGTGCGCACTCCGTTTTGTCTTTGTACAAGGCGATCAAGCGTCCACCTCCCCTTTTTTAATATTTCATTCAGACTTTACACCTGTTAGTGTTAGCGGTTTAAATACCGCCCTTTGCCCCTATATTTATATATACTTTCACAGTGAAACATACTAATTTAATTAACCAGGAAGTGACATCAATTGCGCCACTTCCGGTTTGGTGACACTCCCAGTGGGGGTCATTCTTTGTTTAAATTGCGGTGAGGTGGGAGGCTCCACACCCCAGAAGAAGGCTATGTAGCCGAAACATGTCGGGTGGACCCCTTACGATTACCGCAACCAATTTTATATGAGCTGTTTTTGATCTCCCATCAAGTGAGTGTTCTGATTTATTTTATTAAATTGATGTTTTAAACGTTATTATGCCATGTGAGCCTTTCTTTCTCGCATGATATTTGTGACACCTATTGAGCCTGTTGGATTGTCCTGAGGACGTTTGAAGCTGTAGCAAGACCCCTACCCCCAATTGGAAGCTGAGGATAATCTGACGATTCATCTCGCCAGACCTGGTGGTCTACAAGCTTTCTTTGACCTGGAAGACGTAGGTCTTTCCAGGTCATTGGATTCCGGTAAGCCTCCTCTGAAACTTTGGTGATGGTTCTGCCGCCTATTTAGATATTCCACTTTTCTGCGATCTAGTTATCCATTTACCAGAAGTGATTCAGTTCGCCCTTGAAGAAACCCCGGGATTTATCCATTTAATTTTTTCTCATTTTATATTATCAGTTTTTTTCTAGCACATAACCCTTAGACTTTCTGGTGGTGGCCCCTTTTTTCTCATTAATCACTACCAATATTAGTATCTAATTTTTATGGACATTATTTTTTGATTTGTTACACATGTATGGTCCTTTAGACCCACTATCTATGTTCAAACCATAGATTTATACCATTTATTCATTGTAGTCACTGTCAATATTGCCTACTCTTTTCACCTATTGTTGTTGGAAATTTTTCCATTGAGGACACATTTATTTTTTTTAATTTTTTTATTTATTGTTTATATATATTATTATTTGTATATACATATAGCGCTACACTATATTTTCTTGATAGAATGGAGACAAATTAGAACACACAGGTTAGGTTTTTATTGCTGTCTGTGCCTCCATTAGAGAGATTCAGACTTTTTTTTTTTTTTTGCTGTATAATACAGGTATCTGCACCCACTTCCGGGTATAGCTAGCCGCACACCCCGCGCACACCCCCGTTGTGTTGTGGGAAATACATAATTCCCACAACACAACAGGGACCAGTGTAGACGCGCAGCGCGACTCGCGCATGCGCAGTAGGGAACTGGGCAGTGAAGCCGCAACGCTTCACTTCCTGATTCCCTCAGTGAGAATGGCGGCAGCAGCACCCGAGGATCGAGGGACGGTTCGGTCTCGGGTGCCGACATCGCTGGAACAGGTGAGTGTCCTTATTTTAAAAGTCAGCAGCTGCAGTATTTGCAGCTGCTGACATCTTAAAAAAAAAAAAAAAAAAAAAAAAATTTTGTGAAACTCCGCTTTAACATAAAAGGTCTATAAATATGTCCCATAAATCAGTATTGCTTGTGATCTAAAGTGACTCACTTCTCAAAAGAAAACAGTCTCCAGTGTTGAACGTGCTTATTGTTCTACTGTTGATCCACCATTCAGTGCAAAACCCACTGCATGCAAAATGTGCACCCTTCACCAGATGTATATGACTGTGCAGTATGGTCAAAGCACGCATATGTCCCACGAGTGAAGGACATCCCCCTGATGAAGCCACATGACCCTGTGGCATAAGGTGTAGGGGAGGGCTTGATGTCACGATGCTAGGAGAACGAGGCACCACTGTAATTATCCCAGAGTACTGCTTTGAAACTTGCTTTTGGATTTCTCACACATGCTATTACAGGTGGGTGCACTGCAGGCACCTAGATAATGTGAGTATTGTGTTATTTAGGTTTTTATGGTAATAAACCATTTTTTAAACAATAAAGCACTATGTATGGTGATTATTTTCATGTATATACAGCTGAATGGAGGCATAGCAAGGAGTAACATCATTATATGAAGGTGGCTAGGAGTATCTGAGCTATCCAAGGATCTGGAAAGACCATTTTGAGGCCTCAAAGGTGGGACATATGTTTTGTTTTGACCATACTTTACTATACCTCAGGTGGAAACACATCTGGTAAAGGGTGCACATTTTGCATGCAGTGGTTTTTGCAGTGAATAGTGGATCAACAGTAGAAGAAAAATAAGCACGTTCAACACTGGAGACTGTTTTTATTATGAGAAGTGATTTGCTTTATATCACAAGCAATACTGATACAGTGCATTCACATAGCTTCACGTTTCCACATTTTGTTATGTTACAGCCTTAATCCAAAATGGAATAAATTCATTATTTTCCTCAAAATTCTATAAACATTACCCCATAATGACAACGTGAAAGAAGTTTGTTTTGAAATCTTTGCAAATTTATTAAAAATAAAAAATGAAAAAAATCACATGTACATACATACATACATCACAGCCTTTGCTCAATACTTTGTTAAATCGGCTTTGGCACCAATTATGGCCTCAAGTCTTTTTGAGTATGATGCTACAAGTTTGGCACACCTGTTTTTGGGGCAGTTTCTCCCATTCTTCATTGCAGGACCTCTCAAGATCCATCAAGTTTGATGCGGAGCGTCGGTGCACAGCCATTTTCAGATCTCTCCAGAGATGTTCAATCAGGTTCAAGTCTGGGCTCTGGCTGGGTCACTCAAGGATTTTCACAGAGTTGTCCCATAACCATTCTTTTGTTATTTTGACTGTGTGCTTAGAGTCGTCGTCCTGTTGGAAGATGAACCTTCGCCCCATTCTCAGGTCCAGAGCGCTTTGGAGTAGTTTTTTAAGCAAGGATGTCTCAGTGCATTGCAGCATTCAACTTTCCCTCAATCCTGACTAGTCTCCCAGTTCCTGCCACTGAAAAACATCCCCACCGCATGATGCTGCTACCACCATGCTTCACTGTAGGGATGGAATTGGACAGGTGATGAGCGGTGCCTGGTTTCCTCCAGACATGACGCTTGCCATTCAGGCCAGAGAGTTCACTTTTTGGTTCATCAGACCAGAGAATTTTGTTTCTCATGGTCTAAGTCTTTGAGGTGCCTTTTTGGATACTCCAGATGGGCTGTCATGTGCCTTCTACTGAGGAGTGGCTACCGTCTGGCCACTCTCCTAATTGGTGGAGTGTTGCAGAGATGGTGGTTCCTCTGGAAGGTTCTCCTCTCCACAGGAAAATGCTGGAGCTCTGTCAGAGTGGCCATCAGGGTCTTGCTCACCTCCCTGACCTAAGGCCCAGTCTGTTTGGCCCACTCTAGGAAGAGTGGTTCCAAACGTCTTTCATTTACGGATGATGGAGGCCACTGTGCTCATTGGGACCTTCAATGCTGCAGACATTTTTATGTAGAATTTTTAGGAAAATAATGAATTGAATCCATTTTGGAATAAGGCTGTAACATAACAAAATGTGGAAAAAGTGAAGCGCTGTGAATACTTTCAGGATGCACTGTATATGAGACTTATTTATGGATCTTTTATGTTTTAACTTGACTTTTCATTTTGTGTTTTTTAAGCTAATCTGTGGTCATATGTTTGTGTAGGGCTGCACTAATATGCTTTAAATTTTGTAGGAATCTCACTTCTTGTTTTGTCAGTTGGACAGGAAGTAAAAGGAAATTTTTGTCGGCGGACATAATTAAAAAAATCACAGCATTTATAGGCCTCAATTATCCAAAACTAAAATAAAATCTTTGTATTTTGTTCAACTTAAAGCAGTAGTAAAGTGACATCACTTTACTACTTTACAATGTGAAAGCCCTCGGGGCTTTCACATTGGAGTGAATTGGGCGGCTCTTTCAGGGCGCTTTGCAGGCTCTATTTTTAGCACTATGTGTGAAAGTAGCCTTAGTAAATAAACCCCACTATGATACTTTATTTATTTTCACCTATGTGATGTTCATCTGTTAGGATCTGCACAAGTTTTTGAACTAAAGCTTTCTTCAATCTGCAAGATCTAATTTGGATGTAACTATGTAGGATCAAGTCATTGCCAAGCTACAGAGACTGTAAGTTAAAGTGTTTTGTAAAGTCTGGTTTAAAAAAAAAAAATTACAAACATGCTATACTTACCACCTCTGTGCAGTTGGTTTTGTACAGAGCAGCCCGATCCAGGCTCCTCTTTGCTGCTCCTGGCCCCTCCCTCCTGTTCAGAGCTTCCAGGGCCAGCAGCTTTTTTTGGGGCACCCCAAGCCATGTCAGAGCTCCGTGTATCAATTCAGACACGGAGCCCCAGCCCCGCCCCCTCTCTCCCCTGATTGGCTGACTGACTTTGATCTACAGCCGCAGGAGTCGCTGCTGTGTCTCAGCCAATCAGGAGGAGTGTCCCGGACGGCTTAGACATTTGTGGACATCGCTGGAGAGAGGAAGGGCTTTGGTAAGTAATTAGGGGGGTACTGGGAAGGCTGCTAGACACAGAAGGTTTTTTTTATCTTAATGCATAAAAAAAAAAATTGCCTTTACAACTCCTTTTAAGCTATCAGTTAGAGGTCACACTTTCAGTGCTTAGATTGCGGAAGCAGAGCAGTAAATAACACCATTTTTTTTCTTCTGCTATTATAGGCACTTATGAAAATTAGATAAAACTATGCAAGAAATGAAAAGGTACCCTTTGGTACTGTGGGACTTTAAAGTGGTTGTAAACCCTGTACAACCACTTTTGCCTACACGTAAGCCTACCTGTATATTAAGGCTTACCTGTAGTACTGGAAATATCTCCTAAACCTGTACGGCTTAGGAGATGTCTACCATATACGATTGCGCCAACGTCATTGGCGCATACGCACTGAAAGAAGGGCACAATCATGCCCTTTTTTAAAGGGCTTGTGCCATGACTGGCTGCTCCCGCACGCACCCCGGAAGGAATAGGTGTGAAAATGGACGCTTCCACACAGCGGTGACATCTCGGGCTTTCTTTTGCGGGTAGGTGCAACATAATGGGCTAGTATGCGATGCATACTAGCCCATTATGCTTTTACTTTGCAGGGAACAAAAGAGGAAGTAAAGTCCATCAGGGTTTACTTCCTCTTTAAGGGCAGACACCTCAATAAACAAAAGTTTTTTTTATAAAAAAGTACAATTATACATTAAAAGCATTGGTGCAAAACATCACCATAATAGTACATCAAACAATACCGTATACCGAGGCTCGTATGGAGCTGACAAGTGGCTTAATGATTTCTTCTCGTTAAGCTTAACGGCTTTAAACCTTTTGTTTATTGATGTGTCTGCCCTTAAAGTCCCACAGTACCGGGGGTACCTTTTAATTTCTTGCATACTATTAGGAATGTTGGCAACAGATTTTGGGTCTCTGCCCATGGTGGTTTATTTTCTTCAATTTTCATAAAACTAGGACATACAGGGTTTATTTAAATTAGGTACCCACATTCCCAGGGGGATGAATTTTAAGTAGGATATCAAATTAGGGCTGCAACTAACGATTATTTTCATAATCGATTAGTTGGCCGATTATTGTTTCGATTAATCGATTGATGAGCTTAAGAAAAAAAGTGTTGTGTATAATTTAGTTAATATGTAAAGTTTTAAAAAAAGCAATTTATTCTTAAATATCTCTATGCAGTGGTAAATATAAATAACTATATGGTTAGGGAGCAAAATATCTAATGCACTCTGAGAATAACAGACAGAAGAGATATACTGTATATACTATTAGAGGAGAGAGATACTGTATATGCTATTAGAGGATATATACTATTAAAAAAGGGTGAATCTGGTAAATATCAGACTCGGAGATCAATTTTTTTTATTTAAAAAACAAACAATGTCTTCCTTCAAAAAAAAAATGGCATTTTAAGAACGTTTGTTCGATTTTCTAATCCTTAGTGGGGTCAAATTGACGTTCATTTTCAACCACGGTGACAATTTGGAAATAATAGAAAACTTCTTGGTCAAAGGAATTTTCAGACGGTGTATGTGGATTTCATTCATTTTAAAAACAGAATGTTAAAAACAAGTGAACATTTCAAACATTCTTTCATTCGGCGAATGTACAAAGATTTTTTGTCTGAATATTCTCTTCTGAAAATTGATCCGTGTGGCCAGCATAAGGCTCGGTACACACCTATGCAGTTTGCTTTTGATATGTTTCTGCAGTGCGTTTTGATTTTTGCGCACATGATTTTGCCATTTTTTTACTTTTTTTTCCAGTTTGTTGTTGGGCAGATTAAAAAGCACAAATTGCTACAAAAACGCATTACATGCTTTTCTGCAGCTTTTCCATTGAAGTGTATTGAACCAAAAAAGCACAGTTTTGCATAAAAAAAGTCCCTGAACCTTTTCAAATACGCAGCGGCTGAAAAAAAAAGCATAGATGTGAATGTGTCCCATAGGAAACAATGTAAATGAACTGCAGTGCGTTTCTGCAAAAAGCACCAAAAAACACATAGATGTGAACCAGGTCTAAGACATTTAGTAACATAATGGGGTTAAAAAAAACTAAAATTAGCCTTTTATAGTACAAAAAAAAGCAGATAATCTCTATTGTAAGGGGTTAATTTTTTTACTGTAGAACTGTGAAATTAACATTTACAGTAGCGATTATTTACTCTTTTTGTACTATAAAAGGCTCAAATTAATTTTTTTAACCCCATTGTTACTGGCCGATTAATCGATTATGAAAATAGTAATCGATTATTTTCATAATCGATTAGTTGTCGATTAATCGATTAGTTGTTTCAGCCCTATATCAAATATACTATTATGAATAGGTATTGAATTATTGCATATTTCATTTGATTAAAATTTTTTTATCATTTCCATTCCCTCCTTTTTCTTTTTTCATTTTTACTTCCTTCCTATTTTCTTTCCCCTCACACTCTCCTCTTTCCCATTTCTTCTTCCCCGCCCCTCCCTTTTTTTTTTTTTTTCCTCGCTCCTCCTCCCCTTTCTGTAGCTAAATTTAATTCTATTTACTTACAGGACCTACTGACCTCACAATACCTGTTTATATAGATTAGTATTTTAGACTTTGAGATGTAATACATTTTTATAGTTTTTAGGCAGGAACCTTCAGCAAGCAAGGTTGTGCAATAAATCTTTATAGCGTGATATTATCAGTGTGTAGCCTCTTTCTGGACTGTTGCTTATTGGATTGTTGCTGTATATATTTTTTGCCATTTGTGTTGGTATGTTCACCATAAACTATTTTGTTTTTCACTTTAACAGTACTGTGGTATGGAAAGAAAATTGTGTAGAAGAAAATTACAACACAATTTGAGGTGTCCTTAATGATGAGAAATATAGGCAGATACTTTTCCATCATGCCATACCATCAGGGAGGCATTAGATTGGCCCCAAATTTATTCTGCAGCAGGACAACATCCCTAAACATAAAGCCAATGTCATCAAAGCGGAGTTCTGCCAAAAAAAAATTTGTCAGCTACACAAAGTGTAGCTGCTGACTTTTAATAATCGGACACTCTCACCTGGCCTACGGTCCAGCGATGCGGGCTTACAAAGCCCCACTCCTATCCCCCTCCTCGGTACCAGCATTCTTACTGTAGGCGCCTGGCTGCGGCTTCACAGCTGAGAATGCACAAGCCGCGCTGCACGGTGTGAATGGCCGGGCAATCTTCTGGGACCTGTGAGGTGTCCCAGAAGATTACAGGGAGGGAGAGGGAGAGGCGAACTTCTTTCCGGCGCTGCGGAGCCCCGGGAGGAGGTGGGAGCTGGATGCCTCTAAAAAGAGGGTATCTGCTCTCTCCCCCCCCCCCCCCCCCAAAAAAAAAAGACATGCCACACACGTCATGGGATCACCGTCACTTAAAGTGGAAGTTCCATTTTTGGGTGGAACGCCACCTCCCCTCTACCCGGCGGCACCGGTCTTGGGCCCGCAGATGGGCAAGCGGAGCAAGGGCTACATAGCGGATGGGTGTGAGCAGCATTCGGGTGGCAGCCCAGGCACCAGGACGAAACATCTTGTCACCATGGCAACCTGGCGTGTTGGGTTTGTCGAGACCTGTAATATATATTTATTATGGGGTTAATATAGCAGTGCTTCACAGTGAGTTTACTCCACGCCAGAAGTGTCTTTCAGAGCTTTTTCTACGCACTTTTATATAAAATGACAAAAAAATACTTTAGCCTCCTGGCTCTCTTTTGACAATCCTGCTGCTCAAGCTTGGTACCTTGGTCCTCCTGGCCATCTAACACAAATGCCCAGTGCTTGTGCACAGATGCTGTACCTCTGTCAGCTTGTCTTTTTTTTTTTTTCTGTGGCTCCCTGCTGCTTTGTTCCTCAGGCTCGAGCCTGTCTCTGTCGTGGTGCAGACATGCACTTCTCTGCTCCCTTTCAGACACACACTCTGACTCCTGGGAGGGTGAAGCCCCGAAATTTAATCCTGGCTCATTTAAACCCAGCAAACACCTGCACATTAGTGTGCCTGTTTTCTGTAGAACCTGGCCTAGACTGCCATTTTACACACTTACCGACCACTTTATTAGGTACACCTGTTCAATTGCTTGGTAACACAAACTGCTAATCAGCCAAACACATGGCAGCGACTCAATGCATTTAGGCATCTAGACGTGGTGAAGATGATTTGCTGAAGTTCAAACCCAGCATCAGAATGGGGGAGAAAGGGAATTTAAGTGACTTTGAACATGGTATGGTTGTTGGTGCCGACTGACTGGTCTGAGTATTTCAAAAACTGATGATCTACTGGTATTTTCATGCACAGCCATTTCTAGGGTTTACAGAGAATGGTCCGAAAAAAAGAAAATATCCAGTGAGTGGCAGTTTTGTGGACAAAAATACCTAGTTGATGTCAGAGGAGAATGGGCAGACTGGTTTGAGATGATAGAAAGGTAACAATAATGCAAATAACCACTCGTTACAACCAAGGTATGCAGAATACCATCTCTGACCGCACATTGAACCTTGAAGCAGATGGGCTACAGCAGCAGAAGACCACCCCGGGTGCCACTTCTGTCAGCTAACAGGAAACTCACCAAAATTGGACAATAAAAGATAGGAAAAACATTGCCTAGTCTGACGAGTCTCGATTTCAGCTGCAACATTCAGATGGTAGGGTCAGGATTTGGCATAAGCATTAAAGCATGGATCTATCCTGCCTTGTATCCAGTCTGACTGGAATGGTACCAGCCAATTGGAGAAAAGCCAATGTAGCACCAATATTTAAAAAAAAGGACCAAGATCTATCCCTGGGAACTACAGACCAGTTAGCCTACTGTCAATAGTTTGCAAGCTCTTGGAGGAGATGCTATTGGGCTGTATACAAGATTTTATTAATGAAAACTATCATTAGCAGTAATCAGCATGAATTCATGAAGAATTGTTCTTGCCAGACCAATCTATTAACCTGAGGTGAGCAGCCATCTAGATAAAGGAAGGCCCGTACACGTGGTGTATCTGGATTTTGCAAAGGCATTTGATACAGTTCCCCATAAACGTTTGCTGTACAAACTAAGGTCTGTCAGCATGGACCATAGGTTGAGTACATGGATTGAAAACTGGTTACAGGGGTGAGTTCAGAGGGTAGTGATAAATGGGGAGTACTCGGAATGGTCTGGTGTGGAAAGCGGGGTCCCCCAGGGTTCTGTCCTGGGACCAATCCTATTTAATTTATTCATAAATAACCTGGAGGATGGGATAAACAGCTCAATCTCAGTATTTGCAGATGATACTAAGTAGGGCAATCATTTCTCCATAGGATGTGGAAACCTTGCAAGAAGATCTGAAGAAATTAATGGGGTGGGCAACTACATGGCAAATGAGGTTTAATGTAGAAAAATGTAAAATAATGCATATGGGTGGCAAAAATATGAATGGACTCTACTCATTAGGGGAGAACCTCTTGGGGAATCTAGGATGGAAATGGACCTGGGGGTCCTAGTAGATGACAGGCTTAGCAATGACATGCAATGCCAGGCAGCTGCAAGCAAAGCCAACAGAATATTGGCTAGCATTAGAAAGGGGATTAACTCTAAAAGACTCTGGTCCGGGCCGCATCTGGAGTATTCCATCCATTTCTGGGCACCAGTCCTCAGGAGGGATGTGCTGGAACTGGAGAGAGTCCAGAGAAGGGCAACAAAACGAATAAAGGAACTGGAGGACCTTCGTTATGAAGAAAGATTATGAGCATTGAACTTGCTCTCTCTGGAGATGTGACGCTTGAGAGGGGATATGATTTCAATATACAAATACCGTACTGGTGACCCTACAATTGTGCTAAAACTTTTCAGCGAAAGGAAGATTAAAAAAACGTCCATTCACAAAAATTAGAGAAACGGTTTAAGCTTAGCCGCTTGCCGACCAGCCGCCGAGGTTTTACATCGGCAGGTCGGCACAATCCCGCGAGCCATCGTAGCTATACGTGGGATCGGGATAGCAGGCGCGCGCATGCAGCCGGAGACACGCACCTGCTGCACTGTGAGGGTGCCGATGCTCGTGGCCGATGATCGCCAGCCACGAGCGATCGCGGGCACGAGAGGCAGAACACGGAAGTGTGTGTGTAAACACACAAATCCCTGTTCTGCTCTGTGAGGAGTGACAGATCATGTGTTCCTAATGGCTAAGGACCACGATCCGTCACTTCCTCTAGTCAGTCCCCTCCCCCTTCAGTTAGAAACACATAGCAGGGAACAGAGTTAACCCCTTGATCGCCCCCTAGTTTTAACCCCTTCTGTGCCAGTAACATTTTTACAGTAATCAGTGCATTTTTTATAGCACCGATCGCTGTATAAATGCCAATGGTCCCAAAAATGTGTCAAGTGTCAGTTTTTTTTTTTTATACCAAAAACATGTAGAAGAATACATATCGGCCTAAACTGAGGGAAAAAAATGTTTTTTTTATATATTTTTGGGGATATTTATTATAGCAAAAAGCAAGAAATATTGCGTTTTCAAAATTGTCGCTCTTTTTTTGTTTATAGCGCAAAAAATAAAAACCGCAGAGGCAATCAAATACCACCAAAAGAAAGCTCTATTTGTGGGAAAAAAAAGGATGTCAATTTTGTTTGGGTGCAGCGTCACGCACTTGTCAGCTAAAATGACGCAGTGCCGAAACGCAAAAAATGGCCCGGTCACTCAGCAGCCAAATCTTCCGGGGCTGAAGAGGTTAAACTGCGTGGAGGGTTCTTTACTGTAAGAGCAGTAAGAATTCTCTTCCACGAGCAGTGATTTTTAGCAGGGAGCATAGATATTTTCTAACTATTGGCTGCAAAAGTATTCACCCCCTTGGCATTTTTCGTGTTTTGTTGCCTCGCAACCTGGAATTAACATGGCTTGTTTGAGGATTTGTTTTCTTTTTTTTTTTTTATTGTAAAGCAAACAACAAATAGGACAAAAAAACAGAAAAAGTCAATGTGCATGACTATTCACCCCCCCTAAAGGTAATACTTTGTAGAGCCACCTTTTGCGGCTATCACAGCTCCAAGTCGCTTTGGATAAGTCTCTCTGAGCGTGCCACATCTTACCACTGGGATTTTCGCCCATTCCTCCTTGCAAAACTGCTCCAGCTCCTTCAAGTTGGATGGTTTGTGCTTGTGAACAGCAATCTTTAAGTCTGACCACAGATTTTCTATTGGATTGAGGTCTGGGCTTTGACTAGGCCATTCCAACTCATTTACACGTTTCCCCTTAAACCACTCAAGTGTTGCTTTAGCAGTGTGTTTGGGGTCATTGTCCTGCTGGAAGGTGAACCTCCACCCTAGCCTCAAATCACACACAGAGTGGTACAGGTTTTGCTCAAGAATATCCCTGTGTTTAGCACCATCCATCTTTCCCTCAACTCTGACCAGTTTCCCAGTCCCGACTGCTGAAAAACATCCCCACAGCATGATGCTGCCACCACCATGTTTCACTGTACATAGCGTTTTCTTTGGCTAAAGAGTTCAATTTTAGTCTCGTCAGAACAGAGCACCTTCCTTCATACATTTTGGGAGTCTCCCACATGCTTTTTCGCAAACTTAAAATGTGCCATTTTGTTTTTACTGAAAGTAATGGCTTTCTTCTGGTCACTCTGCCATAAAGCCCAACTCTATGGAGCGTACGGCTTATTGTCCGATGTACAGATACTCCAGTCTCTGCTGTGGAACTCTGCAGCTCATCCAGGGTTACCTAAGGTCTCTGTGCTGCCTCTCTGATTAATGCCCTCCTTGCCCAGTCTGTGAGTTTTGGTGTGCGGTCGTTTTTTAGCAGGTTTGCTGTTGTGCCATGTTCTTTCCATTTGGTTATGATAGATTTGATGGTGCTCCTAGGGATCATCAAAAATTTGAATATTTTTTTTTTTTATAACCTAACCCTGATTTGTACTTCTCAACAACATTGTCCCTAACTTGTTTGGAGAGTTTGGTCTTCATGGCAGTGTTTGGTTAGTGGTGCCTCTTGCTTAGGTGTTGCAGCCTCTGGGGCCTTTCAAAAAGGTGTGTATATGTAATGACAAATCATGTAACACTTAGGTTGCACACAGGTGGACATCATTTCACTAATTATGTGACTTCTGAAGGTAATTGGTTGCACCAGAGCTTATTATGGGCTTCATAACATGCCCATTATCAGTTTATTTCTGAAAAATAGTTTTATGTATATATTTTTCTAATTTTACTTCAACTTAGACTATTGTGTTCTGAGCTATCACATATAATTCAGATTAAAAAAAACATTGAACTAAAGGCTGTAATGTAACAAAATGGGTAAAAAGCCAAGGGGGTGAATACTTTTGCAAGGTACTGTACAATGTAATACTGACATAAAAGCGCACACACACAGGTTGGACTTGTCTTTTTTCAACCTCACCAACTATGTAACTATTAGTATTTATTGAAAAATTATCAAACCTGTAAATTCAAGGTAAACGGCACAATTCTGCCCTCAGCAAGGTAAAAAAGATAAATGTCCTATCCCCAAACACTGTCTGGACAGTCCCCCCACACACAATGAAAAACTCAATATAGTTTGCATACCTCCAGAAGATTAAGTAATGAAAGAACATTAGCTATTCTCCACATGGGGTTGTAGCAGTGGAGTATCATCCATGTGTGCAGGGTGTTCACTGCACATGGGCTCACAGGGGGGGGGGGTGGCCCTCTTTGACCCACCCTGCACTGATGGATGATTGTCCCTTGACAGAGGGGGGTGATCGGTGCGGTGGGGGACAGCTGCAAACACCGATCTCCCTGTAAAAGAAACAGTCTGATTCGGACAGGGGAATCGGTCTGTAGATGTAGAGACTGGTGGCAGCAGCTGAGCCGAGTATCTATGGCACTCGCACAGCCCGGCAAGCACTCTCTCCCCTCACGGATGAATACAATGATGAATACAAGCTGCTGCCCCTCTGTTCCTCCTGCGTCTGCCTGGAATGCCCCCACTCTCCTGTCCCAGCGTGCAGCTGTCATTGTTATGCAATAGAGTTTGTCGATCAGCATACCTGTCTCCATGTGGTCATCTCTAGAGACCAGTTGACCCTCACCTGACTGCTTTTGTAACCTCTCCTCTAAGCATGGCCCCACCCCAGGCCCTATCAGGGAACCCTATATTAACCTGTGCACTGCAAGCCAGCAGTGCTGATCAACCATTGTGTGTTAGCCTCTGTGTGTACTTGCTGTTTTTCCTACAGCTGATTCCTGTTACTGACTTTGGCCTGTTCTTAACTATTCCTGTCTGCTCGTGACCCTGACCTTTGGCGTGTTCCCGACCATCCCTGTTTGCCTGTGACCCTGAACCTTGGCGTGTACTCTGTTGTCCTTGTCTGCTTGTGGCCCCGACCTTGACTTGTCCCTTACTTTCCTTGTTGTTCCAGCCTGCTGCCTCCTTCCTCTTCTCCTGTAGTCTACCGTGAGTGTGAGATGTGAGACCCTGGGGGCCGCGACCTGGAGCCAGACTGCAGCGCAGTCCATCCTTACCATTAAAGGCTCTGGTGAACACCTGCTGGCTCTTAGACTCCACGCCCTGGGGAATCTATGCTCTAGCTCCCAGTGGGATCTGTGTCAGTGATCCAGTAGACCTGCTTCCTGAACCTCCCAGGGTTCAAGCCGCAGCAGTCAGCCGTAGGGTCCACTACCTTGCGGTGCACTCCTGATCCCAACGGTGTGCATCTGTCACCCAGCCTCTAGGTGACCTGACAGCAGCTGTATCTGACAGAGATGTGTTGGGGGAAATATGATGCTGCTGTCTGAGCCGGAGGTAACAACTTTAGCCTTGTGGTGAGTGAACATGGAGTTGTGAAGTGTACTGTGATTGCTGAACTGTCCCTATCTCCTTCCCCTCCTCTCTGTTCTTCCATGAGCGTAACAAACTTCACTTCCAGTTGACACTTAGGCAGCCCATACATTGATCCCTTTTTTTTTTTTCATTCAGGCTGGGTGATGCGGTCTGCCGCATGCATGATATTTGTTCAGGAATTTTTTACCGATTTCAACAATATAGATTTTACAATGTGTGCTAAATTATACAAAATGTTTTATTTGAAATTTTTTTTTGTTTTTTGAGTTTCAAGTTAACCTTAATTTTTATTGTTTTAATGAACCTTAATGAGGTTGGTGTCCCTTGTTAATTAGATATAGGGGGGGTTATTTTAAAAGGGCAAAATCATTTTTCACTACAAGTGCAAACTGTACTTGGAATTGCCCTGAAAGAGCATTTGGAAGTGCATTCGCTGTGGATCTGAGGGGCACATGCAAGGAACCCCAAAAAAAAAAAATTCTCTTGCACATTATTGTATGATAAAATCAGCAGAGCTTCCCCTCATTTCAGATCTTCCCCTCAGATTTACAGCGACTGCACTTCCAACAAGTGCACTTGCAGTGCACTTTGCAATAGCACTTTGCACTTGAATTGTAAAATGATTTAGCCTTTTGTAAATAACCCACATAGTCTTTTTGACCTGTACCTGCCTACTCACAAACCAAATGTCCTTTTTGAATCAAAACACAGTCAATAATGTAAGGTAACGAAAATATCCATTTATTTTGGTCAAAACAGAAATGAGGAAGGCAACACTGGAGACACTTTTGGAATGTGTGAAGCCTTTTGTCCCCCAGGACGCACATCAAGTTAGAGGACAATAAAATTGGTATCTTGCGACTAGGGAGCACAGTCAGAAGTCAGACCAGACAGAAGCCAGACAATCACTTTCGACTCTTCTGTGGAGCCTTCCCTCCACGCTTAGCTGCAGCCTTCCTTGGAGGCTGTGCCTCTGGTGGTGTACTTGGGGCAGGAGGAGGAGTAGCAGGAGGAGTGGCTTCATCTGCTATATATGTTTTTGCAGTAAGCTCCCCTCTCAAGCCCTTCTGATACGCTTGAAAAATCAGACCCTCACAGAGAAGGCGTTGCCCCTTTTCTAGTTCCAGCAATCTAGTGGCCATATAGGTTCCATACGCCTCTTCCGCATTGGGTGGTGTGCTGAGGATTTGGCTGGCTTTGCGAATGAGGGCTAGTGATTCCTCCTCTGTTCGGGTCATCTTTCTGGGCCTTTTGGTGGTAATGCGGAGGGGAGGCACCTGACACTCCGCGAGGCTGCTACTGGGCCCAGCCACGGCCTCCTCCTCTCTCCCACTGGGCATGGCCTCCTCCTCTATACCTCTGGGCACGGACTCCTGGCTGAGTTCATCCTGGGTAAAAAAAGGGACATACCGGTAGTTGTAATTTTTGCTTACGCAATCGCACACAATTTTCGGCTCATGACTTGCAAATATAATTCTAAACAGATAGTAAAGGCTATCTTTTTGACCTCACCATTATTCTAGCTGCTCACCAATATTTGAAGTATATTTTTGGCCACTACTGTCTAGTGATATGTCT
Source organism: Lithobates clamitans (assembly GCA_037952925.1). Lineage (NCBI taxonomy): Eukaryota > Metazoa > Chordata > Amphibia > Anura > Ranidae > Lithobates > Lithobates clamitans. Next base: position 726,517 of record JBBGZY010001347.1, read on the forward strand.
ACATATTAATAATTGTGGTGAAGTCATTTTTGGTGAAGCACTTCAAAAATTTTTAGGTTTACATCATTAATATTTACACAATCCCAAATTCACCAAAAAGTATACCTGGCTGAAGCTGGGCGCATCCACTTCATCAAGGATGAAAGGGCCCAGTTCTTCTTGGGAATCCTCAGCTGGGGTGGAGGGAAGGGTGGAGCTGGAAGGAAGGCTTGAAAGTGATTGCCTTGCTTCTGTCTGGTCATCCAGAAATCGCATTTTTTGGTAGTACCACAGCTTGGGGACATAAACCTGGTCTGCTGCTGCTCCGGATCTGCGCGACTCCTGGATCTTCTTGTGTTCCCGCCTGTACATGTTGCGCACGATACCAATTTTATTGTCCACAAACTTAAGGTCTGCCTGGGGGACTTGAGTCTTCACAAATTCCAAAAGTGTGCCCAGTGTTGCCTTCCTTACAACTCTATTAAAATACAATGGGTGCTTGACCTCCCACAGGTTTCTGTTTTCTTGATACAAATCAAGAAAACGTGTCAAAAATTCTTCCTCCTTAAAAGGATTCATTTTTGCTAAAAGACAAGACACAAGATAAAAACTGTAATGTCAGTCCAAACTCCCAGTATTATATTTGGCTCAATCTAGGGTACACACACACACACTTTAGTACAATTTGTCCCCGCCTCTTCACTCTTCGTTGCGCAGTGACAGGATATAGAGAGAGATGGCGGAGAGATTATCTGCAAGTAGCACGGAGGAAAGCCCGGAGCCACAACCATCCAGATCCAGGAGGAGATATAAGGCCACCAACATGGCCTTTGAAGAGATGGTGGAGATGATGTCCATATTGAGAAGGGAGGACTACGATGGCAAAAAAGGACCGTACACCCGACCCAATATGCGGAAGGACAAAATAATGTCCTCAGTTGTCACTGCTCTTGAACAAAAATTTGGCACTAAACGGGCTAAAGAACAATTGAGGAAGCGGTGGACTGACCTCAAAAGTAGGGAGCCTTAACAATATTGGCGAATAAAGAAGCTGCTTAAAAAAAAGTAAGTACTTGTGTGTTTCCGAATGAGATACTTAACTTGCATGCTGATCCATATGCTTTTCGTTTATACAGCATTGTTCGTAAAGACCGTTCTTTTGAAAAAAACATATGATACTAAGAAAATGACGGGTTTTTTTCACCAAATACGATGGTACAGGGTTTGGACATACATTTAGGTCTTGATAATTTGTCGTATTCCAAAAATGTGGTGATGTTGTATAGATGTGTTTGAAAATATAATGCTTCTTCAAAAATGATTCAGTGTAATGTAAGGACAGGACACAGCAGCTGTTTCCACATCTGGACTCACGAGCACTATTGTACTATGTGACACCAGAGAAATTTTTTTGGGGTAATACACATAGGGGCTCCAGGGGATACTTGAGGTCTCTGCATCTGTGAAACTTGCATTAAAATGTGTATTGTTTGGCATATTTGGGCAGAGTGAATTTTAATCCTGTCTTCAAAATTTTTGGTGCAAAAAAATGACAATTGTCCACAACTTCTAACAAACGTTTCATATTCCTTTTTCAAGACTGAAATATCACTGTGTTTTAGCTATACCTTTTGTTTAATTATCATAGGGGAGAAAAGACTCAGACAACAGTCCAAGGATCCCAGGACCCCCCCAGTCACCAGCCTGAAGCTGAAAATGCCCCAGCCCAAGACCACGCCCACCCGACGAGCTGGAGGAAGGAGAATATTTCCACCCCACCAAATGAGTGACTGGCACCCCAGCTTAAGTTCATCTATTTAGGCGTGCATATTTTACAATAATTTTTTATCCACAAATTTTAGGTGATGTCCTAGTTGTGGAAGGCCAAGCAGCGGAGCCATTAAGCACAGACAGTGCACAAAGACTCATTGGCCAGATAATGGTGTGGAATGACCAAATTGACAGCATGAGAAATCGGCTGGACAGCATGCAACAGGAAATGAAGTACATGATTGATGTTTTGGGCAGAATCTAATAACTTTTTGCCTAAAAACATCAATCATGTTCTTCATTTCATTGTCAAGTTTTATTTTTCTAAAATGTTTTAACTCGCTAAATTTAAATACTAATGTAAAAATTTTGCAGATGCACACGGTGTGTCATCATGTGCTATCTTCCATCAGGGCATATCAATGTACTTGTTTTGTGTTTGCAACCCCTTCATCAGAATAATGTTAGTTTGTGAGAGGAACAAAGGGATTGCACACACAACACGTCCATTGCTCCCCCATGATGGGAGATAGCACATGTTGACTTGAACCTTTTTTCACCAGAAATTGTGAGCATCTGCAATTTTTTTATTTTACATGAGTGACATCACCAGCACCGTTATTAACATGTTGAACTTTGTAAGTTCCTGTTATTTTTTTTTGTTCTTATGGTTTTTAAAACCCTGTTGTGAAGCCAAATTTTGTAAACAATGTATATTTTCTACAAATATGCCTAAATTAAAAAAAATATTGTTAACAAAAAAAAAAAAAACACGTTCAAACAAAATGCACCTTTCAATGTGCACACAGTAAAATGTTTTTACTACTACAATGTGTGTGGCTTATTATTTATCAATAACAGTTTATTTTTTTGTGTGGTTAGTGACAAAGGGCCTTATTAACTAAAGTGCACTAGAAGACAGACAAAACTAAATGCAAACAAGCATCAAAACAAGAGATTGTTACCAAAATTTTTTTATTTTTTTCAAAAAATCTTAAAGATCTTGTTGCATTGCAATGGCCCCCCGACCATTAAAATAATTGACATCTGTCACGCACTTCACGGACGGTTTGGGGGGCCAAGCCAATACAGCCACTTTCCAGGCCTGTGAGTGGTTTATCAACACCAAGTCCGGCCTCAGGCCCAACAGAAGGTAGATATGTCAAAGAATGACATCTCAAGAAATTATGCAGAATGTAGCAAGCAAAGATCACATAATTGATTCAGGGGTAAGTGTCCTTTGGGGGAACGGCCTCATCAAGTGCTCTCCGAGAGCAAACACTTCATCAGCGATGAAAACTGAGGGGAGTCCATCTACATTCTGGTCAACAGGTGGCAATCCCAGGCCACCAGTTTGGAGACGCTGGCAAAGCTCGGTCTGTGCAAAGACTCCTCCGTCAGACATCCGGCCTTTCTTCCCCACGTCCACGAACATAAATTCCAATTGTGCCGAGACCACCACCATCGAAACTACACTATGGAACCCCTTATAGTTGTAGAAATAAGACCCCGAATGGGGTGGTGGCACAATGCGGACATGCTTCCCCTTGATCGCCCTGACACAGTTGGGAAAGTCCCAACGGTCAGCGAACTGGGAGGCCACAGTCTGCCATTCCTGTGTGTTCGAAGGAAACTGTGGAGTCAAACAAGAAAAAAAAATATAAGTACTTTTAAACATAACTTGGATATCAGATTACACAAAAACATCCTTGAACAGCAGCAGTTGAACATTATTAATATGTGTTATTTTTAGAATTAAAAAAAAAAAAAAAGCCCACTTATAAGATTACTCACCCCCTCTGATGGACCATTGATCAATTTGTATGTGGGAGGAGGGGTACTAATTGGGGCCAAGAACACACCTGACAGTTGCAAACATTTGAGGGGGTGGGGGAGGGGTACTAGTTGGGGCCAAGAACACACCTGACAGTTGCAAACATTTGAGGGGGTGGGGGAGGGGTACTAATTGGGGCCAAGAACACACCTGACAGTTGCAAACATTTGAGGGGGTGGGGGAGGGTAAAACAGTACAATGGAGCTGACAATATACATTGTTCAAAGGACTATAGGCTAGAGGTATAAATGGACCCAGGATTGCATGGTGGGGAGGTTATTAAAGGGAAATATGCATGTAGGCCAAAAAATGATTAAGGTAAAAAAACAGGCATGCATGAAGATAAAGGGGACATTCCCAGCATATTCAAAGCATGGTAATTAGGTAACGAGGACATTTAGACAATACATATCATGTAATGTTAAAGGAAAAAACTTACCTTCATATAGTCCTTCTGCAGGACCTGAATAATAGCAGAACAGGTCTCTGGGATTATGATCCTCAGAGCCTGGGGGGAGATGCCCGTCGAACTTCAAGTCCTGAAGACTTCTACCAGTCGCCAAGTAACGTAAAGTGGCAACTAGCCTCTGCTCCGCAGTGATGGCTTGCCTCATGCAGGTATCCTGCCTGGTGATATAGGGGGTCAGCATAGCCAGCAGAAGTTCAAATACGGGGTCCGTCATCCTGAGAAAATTCCTGAAATCCTCAGGATTATTCTCACGGAGCAAAGGCATGTGCGAGAATTGGTCACGCTGGCGCAACCAATTCTTCATCTGTGAACTCCTCCTCGCCCTGTTCACGGACTGGACTCGGGTCAAAGTATTAACCCCAACACAAGTCCCCACGCAGAACGAACTCGAGAACGAGTACGTCCACGCAACATGGCTTCAAAACGGTCTGCTGGTCAAACAGACAAACTTAGAACAAACGCACTGAAGAAAAGCAAGGCCTATGAAGAGCGACCTGAAAATCAGGAACGAGCGGACCAGAACGGCCTGCTAGGCAGGTTATGAACTGACCAACGCACTGAAAAGCAGATACAAACCTCACAAGCACAAACTGAACCGCAGAAAACGATCGAAATAAGCTGAAGTGTAAAAAGCGCAAATTGTCTAACCAAACTTCTACTAACACGAGATAAACATGAGATTAGCAGAAGGAGACCAAAGGGTGGCATAGTGGGGCTTGAACTTCCTTTTTCTAGTCCCGTTGTACGTGCTGTACGTCACCGCGTTCAAAACCATCTGACTTTTGGAGTGATCGTGTGTGTCCAAGTCCGTCCGTTTTTAAGTCCGGCGCACCTAGCGTACAAAGTCCGTCGAAAAGATCACCGGACCAAGTATGCCGTAAAGTCTGATCGTGTGTACGCAGCATTAGACTCAATAAAAACACGTAAATACAGCGCTCACAAACACAGGCCCATCATAAGTGAAAACAACAAAAACATAAAGTCCATAAAAAACTGGGAAAATGCTTCACATCTGGTGCGCAAAAAGTGCAGAGAAAATGTTGCAGAAAAACTTTTTCAGGCATACCAAGACACCCCCACATGTGTCCCCACTCACCAGATCACAACGACACCCAGCTTTTCATTCTGGGGGTCAATACAGACTAATAACGATATCCAAAGGATATCCACAGGATGGCAGATTCAATGATGTGGCTTGATAAGTAACCCTTCAAAATGATTTCTCAGCCATAAAACCAGGTACCCAAAAGGAAGAGAAGGGACTAATAGTGAAATATGCTAAGAACAGGTATTTACTGCGCATAAAAAGTGCATACTTACAAACGTAAGTTAAAAACAGGCATGAAATTTGAGAGGAATACAGCAAACGCCGTGAATGGCGTTCTTTCCACGAGACCGGAAGTGCATCGCGTCAATGCATTTCGCCCTCCCACAGGGCGTCGTCATAGGACCTGGTTTCCGTTTACAGCTGACTTCCTTAATTAACAAGAGAGGGAGTACACTTCCCTTACTCCCACTAATCGAAAAGAGCACAGCGGCCATATTGTTGGTTGGGAAAAACACGTCGCTCCTATGAATGGAGCACAATCCATAAGAGAGACTAGACGTCATATTATTGGTTATCCAATATTGGTATTGGATAAACCTAGACACAACTTGACGTCAATTCCAGTGACCTGGTGGACAAATGATAAAACTACACCCAAAAAAAAATTTAAAAAAAATAAACAAAAATAAAATGAAAGTAAGAAAAATGTATATGATAAAAAAAATCTAAAAATAAAAAAAATAGCAACAAAATGAAAAAAAAATGATAAATGAAAATAAAATAAACAAAAAATAATATATTAAAAATTAGATAAAAAGCGATTTAGATCTAATTTGATATTTAACCCCATAGGGTTCATCGTCCTCAATCAATGAATCCACTGGGTCTCATTGCGAGAGATAGCTCTCTTGAGGTTGCCTCCTCTCCAATGACCTTCAACTCTATCAATACCAAAGAAAGTGAGACCACTAGGGTCCCTACTATGGAATAGCCTGAAATGATTGGATAAGCTATGATGTTTAAAGCCCTTTTTAAACCGATTGACATATTCATGTAGACAGACCCCCAATGCTCTGGTGGTCCTACCCACGTACTGTAGTCCACAAGGACAAGACAAAAGATACGTGACGTGGGTAGTAACACGTGATTAATTTATTGATCTTGTAGGACTCACCAGAGGAATGGGATGTGAACTCGAGTGTCTTTCTTACTCTGTTTATACGTTCTACACATTACACACCTCCCACAGCTGAAAAAACCAACCTGGTCTAGAAAAGTGAAAGTCTTCTTAGGGGGGTCAACCACATTAGGTGCCAATTTCAGCCGTAGGGTGGGAGGTTTAGTGTAGATAAACAATGGTTTATTAGGTAGTTTTGGCAAGATCATTGTCCTTCAACAATAAGTTCCAATGCTTGCGAATAATTTTTTCTACTTGTCTGTATTGCCGGGTAAAACCTGTCATAAAAGCAATTCCAAAATCTCTCTCATTTGACTCTCTTCACTAAACCTTACACCCTATGGCTGAAATTGGCACCTAATGTGGTTGACCCCCCCCCCCCAAGAAGACTTTCACTTTTCTAGACCAGGTTGGTTTTTTCAGCTATGTCTAAACATAGAGTAAGAAAGACACTCGAGTTCACATCCCATTCCTCTGGTGAGTCCTACAAGATCAATAAATTAATCGCATGTGGTGGTACCCACGTTTCGTATTTTTTGTCTTGTCCTTGTGGACTACAGTACGTGGGTAGGGCCACCAGAGCATTGGGCGTCCGTCTACTTGAACATGTCAATCGGATCAAAAAGGGCTTTAAACATCATAGCTTGTCCAATCATTTCAGGCTATTCCATAGTAGGGACCCTAGTGGTCTCATATTCTGTGGTGTTGATAGAGTTGAAGGTGATTGGAGAGGAGGCAACTTCAAGAGAGCCATCTCTCGCAATGAGACCCAGTGGATTCATCGATTGAGGACGATGAACCCTATGAGGTTAAATATCGAATTAGATCTAAATTGCTTTTTATCTAATTTTTAATATCATTATTTTTTGTTTAATTTCATTTCATTTTTTTATTATATTTTTTTCATTTCTGTTTTTGTTGCTATTTTTTTATTTTTAGATTTTTATCATATATATTTTTCTTATTTTTATTTTTATTTTTAATTATTTTTTGGGTGTAGTTTTATTATTTGTCCACCAGGTCACCGGAATTGACGTCAAGTTGTGTCTAGGTTTATCCAATACCAATATTGGATAACCAATAATATGGCGTCTAGTCTCTTATGGATTGTGCTCCATCCATAGGAGCGACATTTTTTTTCCCAACCAACAATATGGCCGCTGTGCTCTTTTCGATTAGTGGGAGTAAGGGGAGTGTACTCCCTCTCTTGTTATTTAAGGGAGTCAGCTGTAAACGGAAACCAGGTCCTTTGATGACGTCCTGTGGGAGGGCAAAATGCATTGACGCGATGTAGCTTCCGACTCAACTGACGTCACTTCCGGTCTCATGGAAAGAACGCCATTCATGGCGTTTACTGTATTCCTCTCAAATTTAATGCCTGTTTTTAACTTACATTTGTAAGTATGCACTTTTTATGCGCAGTAAATACCTGTTTTTAGCATACTTCACTATTAGTCCCTTCTCTTCCTTTTGGGTACCTGGTTTTATGGCTGAGAAATAATTTTGAAGGGTTACTTATCAAGCCACATCATTGAATCTGCCATCCTGTGGACATCCTTTGGATATCGTTATAAGTCTGTATTGACCCCCAGAATGAAAAGCTGGGTGTCGTTGTGATCTGGTGAGTGGGGACACATGTGGGGGTGTCTTGGTACGCCTGAAAAAAATTTTCTGCAACATTTTCTCTGCATTTTTTGCGCACCAGATGTGAAGCATTTTCCCAGTTTTTTATGGACTTTATGTTTTTGTTGTTTTCACTTATGGTGGGTCTGTTTGTGAGCGCTGTATTTATGTATTTTTATTAACTTTATATTGACACCCGCAGCGGTTCACAGAGTACAGTGTGAACTGCCTGTGATTCTGATGCGGTGCGGGAACCGCACAGTAATTTCTGCAGTCCTCGCACCACATCAGTGTGAACTGGGCCTCAACCATTGTGTTGACAAAAAAAAAAACATCCAATTCCCCCATCTACACATTCAAGGTGGGTGGGGGAATCCTCCCACTGACAGTGACAGAACTACTAGGATCGCACTTGCGACCAGGTCCTGGCTTTATGCCACAATGGGGGTTTCCAGTCTCTTCTTGCTGTCCTGCCCCTGCTATTGACAACAATTCTCTGTCTCCATGGCAGTGGCTGCACTGCATTAGGACCCAGTAGTACATTATGGGGCTGATGGGCGCAAACACGGGGGGGCCTGACGTTACTAATGGTTGAAGACAGCTGAGCTTTCCACCAGTCGCCTAGCAGCATTGACACTACATAACCTTCTCTGTTGACATGGTGATCGAGATGCGATCTAGGCAATGCTCCCGATATGATCTAATATTAAATATGATAGCAGTTTTATTGATCAGAGCCTCTGCCTTACTGGCATGGAGCCCACATGTCTGCTGTACATATTGTTAATATATATACAATTGTACTTTTGATTCTAATAAATACTTTGTTTATGTCCACATATTAGGTCCGATCGGGAGCATCTCCCAGCTCGCATTCTAATTGGCATGTCAGCAGAGAAGGCTATGCAGCAACACCGCTGCTAGACGATTGGCAGAGAGCTCAGCTGTGTACAACCAGTAATGTCAGCTTTCCCGCACACTCACCCATCAGCCCCAAAATGTAACCGCCAATGGCCGTCCTCTTGCAGAACAGCAAGAGGACGTTGGGAACCCTCACAGTGGTGAAACACCAGGGCCTGGTCGCAAGTGCAACCTTTGCAACCCTGGTAGTTCAGCCATTACATTGGACCCTTATATGCCGTTCCCAGGTGTGCTGGTGAAATATCTCTTGCTTTCCACCACCATGGGGGGCCAAGATGGCAGGAAGGGGGCCCTCCGCAGAACATGTGAAAGAGTCCCGCTGTGGGGCCCTGGTATCAGTGGGAAGGGCCTAAGGCACAGAGGGAAGGGCCCTGAGACCGATACAAAGGGCCCGAGGCCGATTGGGGGGCGGGTCAGGGGGGCCATCCATAGTTTCTTGCAGTGTGGGCCCTGAAGGTACTAGTTGCGCCTCTGATAAAGAGAGATTGGTGCTTGCAACTGTGCCCCACCGCACCGTTCATCCCTGACTGTCCCCCATGTCCTGCACCCCCCCCCACCACCACCCTGCAGCCAGCTTCCCTACTCTCCTCTCCCGCCGGTTGCTGAGGGAGGAGGAAGGAGCTGGTAAATGTAATTTTACCGGTCGCTTCCTTTTCTGAATTGGATAAAGTGAGCGATCGCCCCTGTACCCTTTGATAAACTGAGCAGAGTAATGCCTCGTACATACGATCGGACATTCCGACAACAAAATGTTTTTTTTCTGACGGATGTTGGCTCAAACTTGTCTTGCATACACACGGTCACACAAAGTTGGTTGGAAATTCCGAACGCCAAGAACGCGGTGACACACAACACGTACGACGAGCCAAGAAAAATGAAGTTCAATAGCCAGTGCTGCTCTCCTGCTTGATTCCGAGCATGCGTGGCACTTTGTGCGTCGGAATTGTGTACACACGATCGGAATTTCCAACAACAGATTTTGTTGTTGGAAAATGTGAAAACCAGATCTCAAATTTTGTGCGAAGGAAATTCCGATGGAAATTCCCACCATGTGTAGGCTCCATCGGACATTTTCCAACAAAAGGTTCCCATCGAACATTTTCCGTCAGAAAATCCGACCGTGTGTACGGGGCATAAGATGTGTTTACTAGGCTTCAGTTTATGAATGAACGAGAGCCGCTGTCTCCTGTTCATTCATCTTTAATGCTGAGGCTGCAGAGTAACGAACTGGGGAATCTGTGTCCTCAGTCCCTGTCTCTGTCTCAAAGGGGAGATGTCAGGGGTCTGTTTATGCCGTGATATCTCACCAAAGCCCACCAAGAGGGCTGATAAAAAAAAAATGCATTAAACATTACAAAATTGTTCATTATCCTCCCCCCCCCCAAAGAAAAAGCGTTGTAAAAAAAAATGAAAACCGAATTTGATTGTAAATGCTTAAGAATAAAAAAACTGTTGATTGACACCATCCACTGCTCTACTAACACTGTCCACTGAAGCACTGTGAAAAAAAAGTATTATGAATTGTAAAAAACAGATAATAAAAACAAAAAAACTGCTGACACTGTACTCAACCCCCCCCCCTCCCCATATCATGAAAAGAATAATACAAAACAAAATTGTAAAAAATAAAAACAAAAATTCTAACAATGTCCATTGCTCTACTGACACTGTCCACTGCCCTACTGGCACCATCCAATGGAAAAAAAAAAAAAAAATGTAATTGTAAAAAAATAACTACACACACCGTCCACTGCCCTACTAAAACCATCCTGCACATACTACCCACCACCATACATTCTGCACTTCTCACCTGCACATTCTACCCACCTCCATACACTCCACACTCCTACTGTACATACTACCCATATACCTCCATACACTCCGCACTTTTCTCCTGCACATTCTTCCCACCACCATTCACTCCATACTCCTCTCCTGCACATACTATTTACCTCCATACACTCAGCACTCTCCTGCACATAATACCCACCACCATACACTCCATACTTCTCTTCTGCACATACTATCCAACACCATACACTCCGCACTCCTCTCCTGCACATATTACCGAACTCCATACACACTGCACTCCTCTCTTGCACATAATACCCACCACCATACACTCCGCACTCCTGCACATAATACCCACTGCTGTACACTCTGCACTGTACATTCCCTATTTAACATTACCACATTCTGCACTATGTAAGCCATCTCAGACTCTATTAAACCACACACCCTTTAAGGCACGCCCAATATTTAAGGCAATTCAAGCCACTCCCACAATTTGCAGCGGCGCGCTGCACCCTCCATATTTTTCTTATCAATTCCTAGGTCCCACTTTTTATCTTGCACATGGGCCCACTGGTTTCATGATATGCCCCTGGGTTATAGTGGTATTAAACTATCACCTCCAAAATTAAAACTGCACACTCTGGACTGGTCCCCGTTGTGCTAAAAGGTATGGATCATGGTCAGTAACGGTTGTTGCATGTATTACTGCATCCAACAGGCTACGCTGGAATGATAACATCCACATGCCACACCAGCACATAGACGTGGTATAACACTGAGTATGCCAGCAGACTTAGCTGACCCATGCACACAGCAATACTCATGTAGAAACCCATACACACAGCAGTAGCTGCAATTTATGTAGTAAGCAGGGTAGGATGGAGCACTGGCAGGGGCAGCTAGTGAGATATATAAACAACAATAATAATGGTAGAAGTCTAGTTAGTGTTTGGAAGCTTAGTCCATTTCCTTCTGAATCCAGACTTGTGTTAAAGGTTCTCGTGGGTGTTGAAAGCGGCAGCCAGCTCAGAAGAGCAGAAGAGACTTTATGGTAATGAGAAGAAGGGAGAGAGAGCAGCGCCGCTCTAAGTGTGATATGTTAGTTAAAAAGCTTTAATTTGCTTTAAAAGTAAACTCAAATTTGAGCAGTGGTATATAGGCATTGGTTTTTGTGGTTCTGTAAGCTGTTCTGGATGTTCCCTTGGTTCCAGCTGGGCAGCAGTGATGGGTCGGTCCCCCGCCGCTCCGGTGGCTTCCGTACCCCCGTGGCTGAGGATATCACAGCAGGCACATCAGCAGGAATGTCAGATGCTTGAGAACAGGGGGCGTGGCTTGAGCGCTCACGTTCAGAGCATGCATGCTCCTTCATCAGGCTTTTAATTCAGCCATCATCGGCAAGGTTTATGTAGAGAGAGGGAAGAGGAAGGAGCGGCACCAGGAACTGCAAGGTGCAGCAGACCAGCGCTAGTTCCAACCCGCAGACCCTGCACAAATCGAATTGGCCATACAGTCTTGTTTGGCAAGACATGTTGAAAAAGTCCATACATGTATGTACACAACACAGGACTAAGGATGGGTAAATAAACTGAGATACAATAAAATTAAAGGAGAGTAGAAATAAAAATAATAAGGAAAGTAGATATGAATAAAAATAATAATAAAATAAATGTAAGAACAGGAGAAAGGGGAGGAAAAAGATGGTAAAGATAATTAAAAAAAATAAATAAAAGTGGGACACATGCGGGGGGCGTGGCCTGGTACAGCATGGAGTAGGACCCGAGCTCTGTCCAATACTCCTTTTCAAACATTAATCCTGCTACTCAGCAACTTTCTGCAGCAGCCTGGCATACCCCACGGGGGCCCTCCACATACACTGACCTGACTCAGCGGGCCTCTGATGGGACGGGGGTTCCGAACGGTACGGCGCTCCTCCGCGGGGGCAGCCACAACTACAGGCCGCGGCTTCGGCTTAGTCAGCTCCAACGGCCATCTTGCTCCTCCTGGCCTCCTCATCAATACTGTCTCCTGGCTTCCCTGCTGGCTGGCTCCCTCACCGCACACAGATCCTACTCCGCGGGCTTCCAGTCAGGGGTCTAAACGGAGCGGTACCCTCCCGCACGGTGGCAGCCTTAAATCCAGGCCGCGACTTCGGCCTAGTCCTGAGCTCTGGCAGCCATCTTGCTCCTCCCGGCCTCTCCACCAGCGCTGTATCCTGGCCCCTCTGGTATCTGGCTCCCTCACCAAACGCCGATCCTGCTACACCGGCTTGACTGGGGATCTGAACTGAGCAGTGCCCTCCCACACAGCGGCAGCCCCAAATCCGGGCCGTGGCTTCGGCCTAGTCTCGGCGGCCATCTTGGTACTCCCGGCCTCTTCACCAGCACTACATCCCGCCTTCCTGGACTCTGCACTCAGTAAAGTGGATCGCATAGCCCACATACTGCTCCCCACAACCCCCCCAGGGACTTTACAGTGCTCAGGCCTACAGATGACTCCTGCATTCTCCAGGTGAGTGGCACCCATTTTGCTACTCCCTGCCGGACACCCCTGACCTTCCCATCTCTCTTTTGCTTGATCTGGACCCCGGCTGACAATCTCAGTGCCCCTGCCAGAACACTGTCCCCACCCAAGTCTGCTGGGGGTACTCGGACCCATCGTGGGTGAACGTTGATTGAGGACTTGTCCTTGGTGATACGCGTGTTGATCTTGCTGTTCCTGACCTCCAAACTCCCCCAGCTCACCCTCTGTGCCAACTCCGAAACCGCTCAGCCAGCTACATCTGCCACTTCTTACTAACAGTCATGGCCCCGACGAAACCCAAGTCCGACACGGCTGCCAAACTTGATCAGTACCGCCGACAGGATAAAGACAACCTTGAGGAGGATGGCAGCACCGCGTCGGAGGGGAGAGAGGTGGCGGGCGCAGACACAGATAGAGTACTGGAAGCCATCTCTGCACTCCAGGCTGCCCTCACGACCAAAATCGAGGAGGTGAAGGTGGATGTCTCCCTGGTCCGACAAGACCTGATTAAGCTGAAGGAGCGAGTTAAGACATCTGAGACCAGACTAGGGGAAGTGGAGGACGCGATCCTGCCATTACAGACTACCTCTGAACGCATGCAATACCAGATCAACCAACTCCTGGCAAAGCAAGATGACATGGAGAACAGGCTTCATAGGTGCAACCTTCGCTTCATTGGCCTGCCAGAGGGGAAAGACCCTACCACATTCCTGGAACAATTACTAACTACAACGTATGGCAGGGAGGCCTTCTCGCCCACGTCTGCGGTCGAAAGAGCGCATGGCATGCCCGCTAGGCCGCCACCACAAGGTGCCCCCCCCGCACATTCATTGCTAAATTGCTAAATTATAAAGACCGCGACACAACGCTGCGCATGGCACGGGTGAAAGGTAATATACCCTTTGGCAACGTCAAGGTAGCCATCTTCCCTTTCCACTGAAGTACAGAAGCGCAGACAAAACTTCACAGAAGCCAAGAGGCGCCTGCGTATCAAAAATCTTAAATACTCAATGTTATTTCCCGCACGCCTTCGTGTGGAGGATGATGGCCGAGCCGTTTTTCTTTGAAACCCCTGAAGATACCATCACCTGGCTAGAGCGCCGAGATAACAGGAAAGAGAATGAATAACCCACCATATACAGCACATGTCCGTGTACTGCAGCAAGGGACCACAGGCCTCTTTCCTTATAACACGAGGGACATTGCCCTATGTATCTCAGGTACTGTACATCATTTATTGAACCTGCATCTACATATCTCCCCTGCAATGGCAACTCTCTCCTTTTCCTGTGCACATCAATTGCAATAACAGTACCATATGGAGCCCAGCCCACCCAATCACCACAGTCACTATACCTTACCCACGCCGAGATGCACAAACTGCCCAGGCTACAGCCGCATACAATCTTATCATTCCCCTTTACATACGGAGAACTACTACTCGGAGACACAAGTCCTACCATATGCGAGACTAACTCAGTGAAGTTTCGCCCCCCCTCGCACTGCCATTGTGACCTGGCTTATGGGCATAGATTCAACCTGAAATTCATTCCATTATGCCACACAAGCCTTACCACAACATGTCCTGGGAAGTTGGATCCTAGGGAAATATTTCCATACCAGCCTTTATCACTCAGGACTCTGATTCAGGTTTTGTTTATGTCACTGTTTTACTTGAGTGAGGTGTCTGATTCACCTCACACACTAGTGTGGGTTTTGTTATGGGTATATGCTCACATCAGTTGGGGTCGGTGTTGGGCTTGTTATAATACGAGTACAATGCAACAATTACAAATGCTACCAGTTACAGAATGCAATGCTCAGTATAGTCATGCATGACTTAAAAGCTAGAGAGATTACTGACATGTGTGGGGTGAGGACCCTCTCTTGTGTGATACCGTGGTACTACATGATCAAAATCCTATATTATCTACACTATACTTAACCATGACTTCTCTTAAGCTAGTAGCGCGGAACGTTAGAGGTCTACAAGTCAAGCGTACAACTGTCCTATCGTTTATTAAAAAGCAGAAGGCGGACATTATAGTCCTAGTTGAGACACACATAGATGGCCGTTTACAGCTCGCCCTTAAACGCCCGTGGATTGGGTGGGCATATCACTCAACTTATACCACACATGCAAGAGGGGTGTCCTTGCTCATAGCCAAGTCCTTGCATTTTGAGCTGTGTGCTCTGAACACAGACCCAAACGGTCGCTATGTTTTCCTACATGTTAAGATATTTACATTTTGCTACTGGCTTATGTAACACCCCCATTTTGCATGACAGTCTTGACGGAGGGACTCGACTTCATGGCCCAGTATCCGACAGTCCCAGCCATCTGGTTGGGAGACTTCAATGCTACCCTAAACCCCAGCCTTGACAGAGCACCACAGCCTCCCTTGACTTCTAGGCCATATACACATACTAGGTTCGCCAGACTGATCTCAAACTTTAACCTGGCTGATTCATGGAGGACTAAACACCCGACCACCGGGGCATACTCATGTTTCTCCTCCACCCACAACACAATGTCCCGTATAGACTTTATCCTACTCTCACAGATACTGGTACCTAGACTACTGGAAGCAGCCTTTTGCCCCACACTGTTGTCGGACCATAGTCCATATTGGATCACATTGACTATCCCTTTAACTAAACCACCCAGGACATGGAGACTCAACCTTTTTGGCTCTCATTGTTCCCGGATGATGGCCAGATTGATGATGAATGGAAAAGATACTTTCAGGTAAACGCTCACTCTGCCTCATTTGCGAACATATGGGACTCATTCAAATTACATGTGAGGGCCACTCTGACATCCCAAATTAATAAATTAAAATCAGCCACAGCGGAGAAGACAGACAGGGTACTGGAGGACCTCTCACTTGCGTAACGTCAGTACGAGGCTCATCCTTCTCCTGACAAGGCCTCCCACCTTAAACTGCAATCTAGGGTAGTTAATCAGTTGCAATATGAGATGTCTATAAGAAAACTTTTTTTCTCTAGGCAGAAACTTTTTGAACATGGAGAGAGAGCAGGAAAACTATTGGCGTACATGGCTTATAGTGAGGACAGGCCCCCAGTAGTGATTTCCCTACGAAACCCATCAGGTGAGATGATAACCGACCCTGCAACTATAACAGCAATGTTCCACAGATTTTTTAGTTCCCTGTACACAACTACTACATCCAATGACTCAATACCCATTGATCGCTTCTTAGAAGAACTCATGATTCCACAGCTGACCACAGATCAGATAGAAACATTAGAAGCGCCACTAACGACCGAGGAGATAGCCACGGCAATCGCTAGCTTTGCTAGGCCCAAGTCACCAGGGTCTGATGGGCTACCCATAGAATTCTATTCTCAATATAGTGAAACTCTCGTACCTCATCTGCTTGCACTTTACAAACACCTATTTGAGACCTTTACTTTACCAGCATCCATGAGGGAGGCAATCATAGTACTCATTCCAAAACCGGGCAAGGATCTGGGTCTCCCCGAATCCTATAGACCCATCTCCCTGCTTCAGGTGGACATAAAAATTCTGGCGCTACGTCTCAATCAGGTTATCCTAACCTTAGTACATGAAGATCAAGCTGGCTTCATGCCTGGTAGGAACACCTCATTTAATCTTAGAAAATTGTTCATAAATATGCAAGCCCGTCATGACAATGTTGGAGAAAGGGTTGTGGTGACGTTTGACACTGCTAAGGCGTTTGACTCCGTAGAGTAGAACTATCTGTGGAAATGTCTGGCACAATACGGATTCGGCCCTAAATTTCTTAGATGGATTCGCTTACTATACCAGGCCCTAGTGGCCAGGGTAACGGCCAATGGGTGGCAGTCGGACACCTTTGAACTTTCCAGAGGCACCAGGCAGGGCTGCCCTCTATCCCCCCTACTGTATGCCTTAGCCATGGAACCACTAGCAATATCCATCAGATGTAACCCATTGATACAAGGCCTACGCGTGGGCGACCTAGAAGAAAAAATAAGCATGTATGCAGATGACACCTTACTGTATCTAGCAGATTCAGGCCCCTCCCTGGCTGAAGCCTTAAGAACTATTGAACACTTCGGTTCATTTTCGGGGCTCAGAATTAATTGGGAGAAATCACAAATTCTCCCACTCAATTTTGCTCCCCAGACTGAATTCCAGACCCGATTGCCCCTACAACGCGTAGATAGTATCAAATACTTGGGTGTGAGCGTGACTAGGTCCCCGATCGATTATGTCTCTCTCAATGTGGAACCATTGTTTGCCCTGATCAAATCCAAAACACAAATATGGGTGCGTCTCCCTCTCGGGATATTGGGATATCAACCTTATTAAAATGATACTCCTCCCTAAAATTCTATATATCTTATGGCACTCCCCTGTATATCTCCCACTGAAATATTTCAAAACCATAGATGCAATTCTCAAACCCTTTGTCTGGGGGAAGAATAGACATAAATTAGCATGGCGATTACTTAAAAACCCCACTGACCTGGCTGGCACGGCCCTACCAGACTTCGCTCTATACTATCTAGCGTCCCAACTATCCCAACTGTTCCATATAGATAAGACTGACCCAAAGCGATTTACTTTGCTTCTATGCCCTACCTGGGCCCAACTGACAAATGACCCCATCTGCGCTATAGCAGCTGGCGCCGAAGGTACTACTAAATTAGAGGAACACAATTCCCTATTAAGCCACTATAGGAAGATATGGAGACTAGCCTCCATCAAACTAGACATACCTACACATAACGACTATTCTCCCATCTGGCACAATAAGACACTACAGGAATTCTTGATTATACCGGACTCGGAAGCATGGTGCAGAAGTGGAATTTTCTACCTATCACACTGCCGGCACATTAAAGACATTCGATACATTAAAACTAGAATTTACAGGTCCGACATGCAATCCACTCCCAGTTTCCAGAATCATTACCTAACCCTACTTGTAATCCTATAATGGACATAGTCAAAAGTGTAGATCCCCAGAAATTAATATCAACATTCTATAATATGCTTCATACTCCCTCATCCACTAAAATAGCTTACAATATAAAATCAAGATGGGAGGGAGACCTAGGAATCCTGGAAGATGAGGACTGGAGTGAACCATTAGACGCATGCAAAGCTGTCTCACCCAAGCTATCTGACAGATTGACCCAAACATACATCCTACACCGCGCATACCTCACACCAATAAGAATAGCGAAATTCACCCGGGGACAACCCTCCACATGTCTATTATGCAGTCGAGAAACAGGCACATTCTACCACCTCCTGTGGTCCTGCCCCTACATACAGGGCTTCTGGAAACAAGTGGTAGATTTTCTTCATGACAATATGGGATCTCCGCTAACCCTAGACCCCAAACCATGCTTACTGGGTATTTTCCCTGACACTGACAAATACGCCAAAACTTTTATGCAGGAGACCCTATTCGCTGCCCTGAAAACTTTTGCCAAACTCTGCATGAGACAGGTTCCCCCTAGATTATCTGACTGGAAAACTGACATTAATAGCACACTGCCCTATAAGAAATTTGTCTACATTAATAGAGGGTGCTCTGCAAAATATAATAAGGTCTGGGACCGCTGGCTTAATACAACTGACACGTGTGAAGCACTGCAGAGCACATCTCCCTCTCTGACATACCACCCAGCTAGACCTGTACCATACAGCTCATTCTCTTTAAATCTGTATAATAGCACATGATACATTGATACCCCAAAAGATCTGCTGTATTGCCACATTGTAACAGTCTTTATAATTGACTAGTGACTTCTGGCTTTTACCTACATGAGTAATATGTATAATAATTGTACTGAACAAAAGACATAATGTTTGTGCATTGGAAAATTGTATAATTATGTTTTGTTTTTTTGGGAAATAAAAACGTTTTAATTAAAAAAAAAAAAAAAAGTGGGACACATGCACGAAGCTCAACATGGTAGATGTGTTCCACTAGAGCTTCGTACTCCCCGCTGCATTATCGGGACTCCAACGCGCACCTGAGCCGCCCTGTAACCCCACCACAACAGCTATCACCACTCGGTACACCATAGCTGTTCCCGGGATGGTTCTGACGGGTCATCGTGGCAAGAACATGCCAAAACCCATCAAAGAAGCCCTGGCCCGCGCCTCCTCCAAAATGGCGGCGAAGGCCTTAGCTAAGCAGCACGCCGCTTCCCCAGCCAGATCAGGACACACTGACAGTGACTAAGAAGATGGAGCTGAATTCCATGTCGGCGGCTCCCCTACCCTGCCGCCCTCAGGTCTGTCTCAGTCAGACTTCCTCAAACATATGGAATCTATGCTCCAGAGGGCCCTTAAAGCCACCTCAGACCAAATTACTAATAGACTGTCCCGTGAGATCAGGGAGCTAGGCCAATGAACAGCGGACTTTGAGACCAGGGTAGACGATATTGAGCTCACTCTCCAGGAGCAGGCCCAAGAGCAGGCAGCTCTCTGTGATGAGAACGCCACACTTCTCTCACGATTAGATGCAGAAAACCGCTCCCACAGATCAAATCTGCGCCTATGCGGCATACCTGAAATAACAGATGATCTGCAATCTTTCTCCACGGCCCTATTCCAAGAACTTTCACCTTCTATACCAATAGAACGTTTAGAATTTGACCGGATTCACGGGGCTCTCACCCACCGTCAAGTGGATGGCCCACCGCGGGACATTATTAAACTGCACTTCTTTCGCACAAAGGAGCAACTCCTGGCTGCCGCTCGCAACAAGGATACCCTCCTGTTCCAGGGCCATAATTACCAATTTTTCTCTGACCTGGCCCCCCTCATGATTGCCAAGCACCGTGCGATGAAGCCTCTACTTCAAATCTTAGTGAATCACCAGCTAAAATATACTTGGAGTTTTTCCTTTTGCCCTGCAGTTCTCTTATCACGGACAGCAACATTTTTGCACATCACCTGAAGCCCTTCAACGCCTCCTTGAATCCCTTCATCTGACCACCCCAGCCCAGCAATCAGAGACAATGTTACCTCACACACCAGCTCGTACAACTGCTCATCCATATGCTGCCACCCCAAAACTGCCCCCACCGGGCCCATCTTAAATCCAGAAGGGGACCCCTTCCCTTGACCTCGGGATGGCACCCCAGACCCGCATCGATATATACCCCGCTGAGTGTGCTCTAATGGCAAGCTTTTGTGCTTTTTTCCCCCTGTACCGACAGCGGACTATTGTTTTGAAGGTCTAGTGATGTCACATACCATCTGACAATACTTCTTCAATCAAGACACAGGAGGACTGTTCTGTAGTGGATACCCCCGCATAGTTAAAGGGGGTGACCTACTCAGTTCCCCTCCACTCTCAAGGGGTTGCAGTGGTTCAGTTCAGATCTTATTTTTCTCACCTAATGTTGATTTTATGTTCAGTCCGTAATCTCCTTTG
Source organism: Lithobates clamitans (assembly GCA_037952925.1). Lineage (NCBI taxonomy): Eukaryota > Metazoa > Chordata > Amphibia > Anura > Ranidae > Lithobates > Lithobates clamitans. The sequence continues at coordinate 747,082 of JBBGZY010001347.1, forward strand.
TTTTTTAAGTTTATAAAATTTAAGTGTTCTATACCTCTGCTACGCTCACTCTAAAGCTACAAGGCTGGGAATATGTTATTGCATTCAGCATAGGCATTTACCTATTGTAGCCCAAGATGTTCTTAAATTAGCCTCCCTATCTTCCCCTCCCTCTTTTTTACTTCCCTTCCCATCCCCTCCCCTCCCCCACTCCCCACCTCTTCCTTTCCCTCCCCCTCTCCCTATCCCCCCACCTCCCCTCCCCCCCATTTACTTTCCTCCCTTCCTCTCCCTTCCCCTCCTCTTTACTTCCCCTTTCCCCCATACATTCTATTCCTTTCCCCTAACCCTCCTTTCTTTGTCGCCCCACTTTTTTGTGTTCTCCATGTGCTTACCCAGCCCTTCTTCCCCTTTTATCTGCACCTTCCCTACTCTGAGGTGTAATAACCACACAGTTGCAATCCTGTTTATAATAGGCTATAACACTGTTTCTGATGTAATACTTAGTAAGCTGTTAACCTTCTAAGAGTATACACTAACGTTAAGGTTTGTTATCTCCCGTTTGCAGCGGGGAGCCATCACTGCTCCCCCTCTTAAGGTGCACCCACCCTCAGGCTGGCTGGCCTGCTGGTGAGTCTGTGCACTATTTGGTCGGGCAACAACGTTCAACCTTGCTGGTTTTTACATGACCATTTGTTTGCCCTAGGATACTTCTTCCTTATTTTTTTATTTCTCGTTTCTTCTTTCCGTCTTGCTTTTATTTCCCCTTTCTTCTCTTCTTCTCTAGTCGGTCGGATCGCATGGCCCTGGAAGTACCATTTAATAACTCTCCACACACCTTCAGATGGCCCCTTTGAACATACTCTCTCTAAACGTTAAGGGTCTTAACTCCCCCAACAAAAGGGTTAAGGCCTTTCAATCATTTGCATCCCTAAAAGCTAGTATAATGGCCTTACAGGAAAACCATTTTTCGGTCCGAGCAACTCCAACGTTTTTTAGCCCTTGATAGCCCCAGGTATTCACTGCCTCCGCCACCACGAAACAAAGAGGTGTTCTAATAGTCCTCCACCACACTCTTCTCTTTACTTTATTAACAGAGATTAAGGATCCCAAGGGCCGTTATATTATACTGGTAGGTCTATTACAAGATGTAGAAACCATTATTGTTTCTTATTATGCCCCAAATAGCAACCCAAACCCCTTTTTTTTCACATCTATTCCAAGTGATCCGTACGCATTGTAAAGGTACGCTGCTTCTGTGTGGCGATTCTAATTTAGTGCTACACCCACATCTAGATAAATCTCCTTACGCCCCTGAACAATACTCTCCCTCCATTCGCTTTCGGAAACTACTTCAACAAGCCTCTTTGCTCGATACTTGGCGTGAATGCAACCCTTTAAAGAAAAACTACACATTTTACTCTTATCCTCACAAGTCTTTTTCCAGGATCGACCATATTTTTGTTTCAATAGCATCCTCCCCGATCCTGCTTGACTCTATCATACAGCCTATCACCTGGTCGGACCACTGTGCAGTAATTACCACGATTTCCTCCTTGATCCCACAATCCAGAGATCGCATCTGGTGCATTAATGAGGCACACCTCGCCAATCAGTCGTACTGTCTAGACATTCAAATTGCCCTCAAAGATTACTTACTACACAACTCCACCCCTGGCATCTCTCCTGTCCTATTATGGGAAGCACACAAATTGGTAATCCGGGGCAAGTGCATCTCGGTGTCCACTCATCTCAAATGGAATAAAAAGCTACAACTAACCCAACTCGAAGCAGATTTCCATTGTTGCTTTCTCCAATTCCAGTCCTCCCCTACTGAGCCACATAGAAAAAAGGCTAAAGCTGAATTGGATCTGCTGTTGGCTGAATCGGCCAATAAGGCCATACGCAGATCCAGTCACACCATTTACACTAAGGCTAACAAACCTGATACCTTCCTGGCACTGCGCCTTCGTCGCCCGAAATGAGTTCACGTTCCCATTAGGCTTCGTCTTGATAAAAATACTGACACTAGTAATCCTGTCAAAGTACTTTCCGAGTTCCGCAAAAAATTAGAGGAAATATATAAAGCAAAACCCTCGTTCCCTTATAACCAGGCTGAGGCACTATTCCGAGATATTCCTATACCTACATTATCAGACGCCGACCGTGAGTCCCTGGAGAGTCCCGTCGTGACCGAAGAGGTCCTCCTAGCTATTAAAACACTTAAACCTCATAAACGACCTGGTCCTGACAGCCTCTCCAGCACTTACTTAAAAAAATTTGCTACTATTTTAGCTCCACTCCTTTCTAATTCCTTTAATGCTTTACTACAACAACATTCATTTGGCCGAGACACGTTGACAGCTATAATAGCCATGATACCTAAACCCAACACAGACAACTCACTTTGGTCCAATTTCAGGCCCATCTGCCTACTTAACCTGGACGTTAAGATTTTGGCCAAAATTATGGCGCTTCGTCTTAACCAGATTGTTGGGGGGCTGGTCCATAAAGACCAAGTGGGTTTCATACCACAACGACAAGCCAGCGACAACATCCGACGGGTTATCCTACTCCAACATTTAGCCCGTTCCCGTAAAATACCAGTGCACCTTTTATTCTTAGATATAGCGTTTGCTACAGTCTCCTGGCCCTATCTTCATTTTATATTACGTCGTTGGGGCTTCAGCCCACATTTTCTACAATGGATTAGCTCCCTGTATAATCAGCCACAAGCTTATAAGTACTTGGGGTTTCGCTCAGATTACTTCCAAATACAAAGGGGGACTAGACAGGGATGCCCCCTCTCCCCCCTAATTTTTGCGCTAGTGATCGAACCCTTAGCTGCCTTGATTAGAGCGAGTCCGGATATCAAAGGATTAGAAATTGTGTCCACATCTCACAAAACTTGCTTATTCGCTGATGACGCACTCCTGTTCGTAACCTCTCCTCGCACGACACTCCCAAATCTCTTTCGGATTTTGGACAAATTTGCTAATATAACAGGTTTAGAAGTTAATCAGTCCAAATCCAAGGCTGTCAACGTGTCTCTCCCACATCAGGCATTCACTCACCTACAGGATCATTTCCCGTTTCTCTGGTCCACATCTTCCATACCATATCTTGGAATAAAGCAACAAGTAATCCCGCCTCGCTCTATCAGGCTAACTATCTTCCTACGCTGTCACACTTGTCCTCCTTACCTGACGCCTGCTTTGTGTCTCGTGGCTTGGACGGATTGCAGCTGTTATGATGTCTTTACTCCCAAAAGTTTTGTATCTCTATAGAGTCCTCCCGATGGCAATACCCTCCTATTTCCATCGAGTCATTCAGTCCCGGGTATTTAAATACATATGGGGCTCCATAAAACCCAGGATGACCAGATCCGTTCTCCTACGCAGTAAACTTTGTGGAGGCCTAGACTCTCTAACTTTGCTCACTATTACCACGCAGCCAAACTGGCCCAAATAACCCTACTACATGCAAAAACTGAAATACCACTATGGGTCAGTCTGGAAGCAATAGAACTCCCCCTAGTGGTGTCTAATTTACTATGGTTGCCCTCTTCAACCCGTGGCCTTATAACCAATCCTGTCACTCGGCACTCTCTCAAACTTTGGGGCAGTTTACGTGGCCCTTTCCAATTAATTTCTCCCCACTCCCCACTACTCTTTTCTACGCCACCCACTATTCTATCCAGCCTTCACTGAACCACACTCTTTTCAATCCTGGTTCCAAGCAGGGTTGAGTTGAATTTGTGATCTGGTCACTGATACCACCCTCAAAACATTTCCTGCTCTTCAATCTCAAGCTGATCTTCCTCCTAATGAATGCTTTAGCTACCTCCAATTTGCCCAGTAATTGGCTCTTGTTCTTCTCTGGACGGCCTCTCAATCTTTGAAGGTATTTGTAACTCAGACCCACATGCTCCGGGCATCATATCACGTCTCTATAATCACCTCACCTCCCCTCCAGCTAACCTCCCTTCTTTTGCTGCACAGTGGTCCAAGGACCTACATATCGAATTGGATGCTGAAGATTGGGCAAACATACGGTCTAAGGCAAAATCTTCATCACATAACATAGCACTGGAAGCAAACTATAAGGTCCTCATGCGGTGGTACCTGGTCCCAGCAAGGATTTCTAAATTCCTACCGAACTATCCACCCGTGTGTTTCTGAGGCTGTGGAGAGAGGGGTACGCACCTCCACATTTGGTGGGCATGCCCTATTGTACAACAATTTTGGAAATAATATTCCATATGGCCTCTACATTACTAAGTGAAACTATAGATCCTGACCCATCCCTGGCACTCTTGAACCATGTGCAGGGAGATCTCACTAAAGCCCAACTTCGCCTCCTTTTCCAACTTACTATGGCAGTTAAACAGACGATAGCTAGAGCATGGAAAACCCCAAAATTAAATATAGCGGAAGTGAAAAATAGAGTGACCCAAGCTATGATCCATAGTAAAATTGAGGCCACCATTCTAGACCGAATCCCCCAACAACGTAAAACCTGGACACCCTGGGTGGAACATTTCCTCCCTCCAGACTTTGATACACATTTGCTAGAACTATAGCCCTCCTGCAGGTATCTTAATCTTACACCGTAATCCTTCGGGGACCCGTGCGATCTCGCCGACTGCCTCTCTTACTCTTTCCCTCCTTTTCCTACCCTTTTCTTATGCTTTTCCTAGTCCTGATCTTACCTCCCTTATCTATTCCTATTGGTTTCATCTATAATCTCTACAATAGTATATTTACTTGCTGACCGGACCTACCTTACGGACTTTGTCTCCCTCGCTCGCAGAAGAATATTTCTGTTTAATTTTATTACCTTATTGAGATTCTTCTTCTCAAGAGTCGGCACCTTCCATTGATTCTACTTATGAACGCAATCCACAGCATTTAATATAGTCTAAATTGTCCTATTGTAATAACGTTGGTTAAACTTTCCTCCAATATTTCTGTATAATGTACACGTGTGATGCACTGTAAGTTTTGGTCTCTATTATACAGCTGAGATTATTTGTTAATGTGTTCATTGATAATGTTCAATAAAAATATTTAGAACAGTAAAATAAATAAAAGTAAAAATAATAATAAAATTAAAATAAAGATAAAATAAATTGATCAAATGAAATAAGGTAAATTCAAATGAAGTAGAGTGAAAGAAAATAAATAGCATTGTAATTGTTTTTTACGTGTTTAAAGGATAAGCATAAATGGGAGGTTCATTAGTTCATCGGGTATACTTACAAGTTGACGTTGTGACAATCTCCTTGACCACAAATTTCCTGTTGAGAGATTTTTTAATTTTTTTTATTATTTTTAATTTTAATCAGTATATGGGAGTTGGGATTTATTATTTTACAGGAATTTTAGTTTATAACTACTTGTGAGCAGGACAATCATACTGATTTGGAGGTGTCCAAAAACACATCCACACACATGCGCACACCTGCACCCATAAGGGAACTGAGATGTTATGCAGAGACTATGCAAACAACAATCAAATACAGGCATGCACATAAACGCACATACACACACAGGCACATGCACACGTTATTACTATACAGACTCATCTCCAAAGCAGTGTGGGCTATAGTAGAGTTTCTGTGGTAGATGTGACTGTGAGTGGCCTTTGGGCTTGTATGGGTAAGGAAGAAGATGGGAAGGGGGGTGAAATCATGGGTTTATCTAGCAGTAGGGTAAGTGCTGGTGGTGGGTTATAGGGAATGGCTATGATTAGGATGGATGGATGTGTGGGTACCGGTATATGTTAATAGATGGAGTGAATTTCGATGTCCTTGTTTAGACCACCAGGCTTTAAACTATCCAGAGTGTAAATTCAGAAGGTTTCCCTCTCGCACAGACGCTTAATGCGTTTGGCTCGAGGGAAACTACGTGGGATGGTCTCTATGGCGCAGACCTGTAGGCCGTTGGTGGAGCCCTGATGTAATTTGTTGAATTGTCTTGGGATGGTGAGGTCGCTATTGTCTTTGATGGAGCGTCTCTGAACCTTTTTCGTAAGGTTCTGATAGTGCGGCCTACATAGAGCAGATCACAGGGGCAAGAGATACAATATACCACAAATTCTGTTGAATAGTTAAAAAATTTACCAAGGAGATATGTTTTGCCTTTTGTGGTAAATTGTTTTTGTCTATATTGAACAAATTTGCAAGTTAAGCAGTTAAACTTGTGGCATTGGTACATTCTCTTTATATCTAGGAAAGTGTGGGTGGATGTTGGTTTGGGTTTGCGAGACTTTAGTTTGCTGGGTGCTATTTTTCCTTTTATGTTGTGGGCCTTTCTATATGTGATTTTTGGTAGATCGCTGAGGCTATTTTGAAGGTGGGGATCTTCTCATAGTATGCCTCAGTGTTTTTGAAAGATGTTGAATCATTTTATGCTGTGTGTGGAACTGGGTAATGAATCTGGGTGTCTGGGAGGATGAGATGGACTGGTGATGGTTGGGTCTGGGTGCTTCACTCAGGAAATATGCCCTGCGAATTAGAGAGGCGAGATAGATTTCGAGAAATTTCTTTTTGAAGATATCCCTCTGTTTGGTATACTCCTCTAAACGGGTGAAGTTGTGTTTTTAAGCACCATAATTGGCTTTTTGGTATGTTGGAAATCCATCTCGCAGGTGGCTGGTGGCAGCTACAAAAATTGAGGTGTGATTTGTCTGCAGTTTGGTGTAATTCTTTGCGTGAATGGTGTTGTCAGTGTGGCTCAGTTCTAGATCTAAAAAAGCTAGGGTGTCGAGATCGCAGACTGAGGTTAAGGATAGACCTAGATTGTTACAATAGGCCACAAAATCGGCAGCCAGGGGCCCGACACCCGTCCCAGATGACGGCTATGTCATCCGAAATGCATGATATGTTCAGAATAAGGGTTATTGTTCCAAATCGCACATTGTTCCCAGAGGCCCATTGTCAGTTTGGCATAGCTGGGGGCAAAATTTTCCCCCATAGCTGTGCCTTGAGTCTGTAGATGGTATTGGTTCTCGAAAAGGAAATAATTATGAGTTAGGCAGAATTTTGTGGATTCTAGGATAAATTCTGCCTGTCTAGAATTGATTAAGTGGTCTTGGGAGAGGAAATATTGTACTGTTTCTATTCCGATGTCATGGGGCATTGATGTGTACAATGAGCAAACATCAAGGGATAACCACAGGTAGGTGGATTCCAAGCGGTAGTTTTGCAGGGTGTTCAATAAATGGATACCATCATAAATATACGTCCTACTAAAACTAGACAGGAAGCATCCAGCCTGGGGTCAGTGGTGAGTTCCTCTGGTTTAGGGTCCCTAGTGGAATTTTTTGCAGATTTTATATTAAAAAATCTTTTAAGTTACGAACAAATTTATTGAGGTCTACGAATAGGGTAAAGGGATTTGAGGGGGCAAAACTGAGGCCTTTGCTCAGTAATGAAGTGTCGTCAGAGCTTAGTGGTAGTGTGGATAAGGTAAATATTTTTATCGTTTGGGGAGTTGCCCTTTTCTCTTTTTGTCTTATTCTCCCCCTCGTCTGCCTCTTCTTCTAGCTTTCTTTTTTGTGCAGGTTGGGGGGTTTTTACTAAAAAAGAAGGATCTGAAGCGTATATAGGGTCTAGCATTTCTATGCTATTTGGGTTAGCCTACATTGTTGTGAGGGCCTGGTCTATAGCACAGGGTACCGGTCTATACATCTGGGTGTCTGCTATTTCTGGGGAAAGGGGGTCTGGATGTGTAGGGATGGCTGGAACATGGTTGGTGGGCTCGGTTTTAGAGGGAGGTACTTCACTAATGGTAGTGCTGTGTCACGTACCTGACCGTAGAGCCTGATATGCAGGGGATGGCCTCTCTTACCCCTCTGACTCGGGGCACCCTAAAAGAGCAGACAGGAGGCGCAGGAGTGCAGAGTCGCACGAGTGCCTGATGGGTCGCAGACCGTGGAACTGGAAGCAGCTGCAGGTGGAACGGTAGTTCAGCATGATTCTCCAGCTAGCAGAGAAGGCAGGTTCAAGCTGGCCAGGTCATACACTAGCGGGCATGTCAGGAGCAGGTGCGGAGGCAAAAGCGTAGTCAGGACACAGCCCGGGTCGGTGATGGGCTGGCAGCGAGGTAGTAGATGGAGCAGGCAGATGCGGTGGTCAGAACAAGCCGGGTCAGATGCAGACAGCAAACAGCAGAGTCGGAGACAAGCCGGGTCAGTTAACAGGTACAGGTATCAGATGCAGGCAGAAAGGAACACACAGGAACGCTGTAGTACGCACAGCAGTGGGTCTAGGCACAGACTGAGTTTAAATAGCCTGTTGGGCGCCAAAAGCTGTCACAGGGTGTGCGCCTGCGCACTGGCATTCTGACTGAGCAAACAGACTGTCTTGGATCCCCATCTCAAGTACTGGCATGCCCTTCTTGGCAGTGCGCGCGCATGGGCGCATACAGATGCGCCAGAGGTGTTCTGCCAGAGGCTGAGGTCACAGGTCGTCTTCTTCGGCCTCCATCTTGGGTACTGGCTAGCCTTTCCTGACATGCTGTCACGTGTTAGATATAATCAATGATTGTCATCATCACCCTCTCCAGTGTACAGGTCTTCAAGAAGAGCTATACAATTTATGCGCTACCATTTATCAATTATTATTGAGAAGAAATAATAATATCTTTTTCTTTTTTTTATGTCATGAGCCCTATGAGAGAAAGGTAAAGAAAGGGTCACAATGACTTCAGCTGTTTCCCAACTTTTAATAATTCATCTAACCTTAAACACTATGAACGGACTATTTGCAAAGCTAGAAACCAAAGATATTTACATTTTCTGGTTAGCTAAAAAGACCTGATACTACTAAGATGAGTCGACAATACAAACACTTGACTGATTGTCCTCCAGATGAAATCCCTGTCTGTGGAAAGAGACTATTGTGAAGACTCCAAGAGTTGTTTATCCAGCTAAACTAGTTAAATAGTCCGTCAGACTGGCCAAAGTCCATGTTAAACAGCTCAAAGAAATATCTGATTTTATTCCTTACTCAGAAATATTTTAAAAAGTATACCAATCATTGTTGTGAATGACACACACACACACATATATATATATATATATATATATATATATATATATATATATATATATATATATATATATATATATATATATATATATATATATATATATATATATATATTGTGACCATGTCTACACATTTATCCATATTTAATAATTGTATGTGATATTGATGAGTAAAATCATACCCTCACATTGTACTGGTTACCAGAATTCCTAAATATTATATAAAATCAGCAACACTAAGCAAATACGCATTATGAAGATTGAACATATTATTTAGAAGATATTTCAGAACAAGTATTTCTGCCCTTGGACATGCCTGGGGGTTGAAAGAGATATTACCTAAATCTACAAAAAGGTATTCAGTAGATCTTTCAACCAATAGAAACATCTTCTGGGCTAGGCTTATTATAATTTCTATGTGCCTATTGTCCAAAAAAGTATATAGGATCAAGATAGATGCCATGGAGAGACTCAATCAGACACACACACACACTTCATTCATCACTTCATATCTCCAGATTCACGAAGATTCGTTGACACCTTATACATTGAAACTCTGAGGATGCAAGACGTAATCCCTCTTTAGGCAGAAGCCATCTTGGAAACTACGGCAGCCATTTTAAAACTTTGGCAACCATCATTTAAAACCAGTAGCCATTTTGGAAAGGGTAATTATGTTGTATTGATTTTTACCTTATATTCACTTGTTACATAGGTTGAAAAAAAGACACAATTCCATCAAGTTACAATGCCATATACAATAACCTATACCCACAGTTGATCGAGAGGAAGGCAAAAAACCCCAGCAAAGCATGCTCCAATTTGCTACAGCAGGGGAAAAAATTCCTTCCTGATCCTGAGAGCCAATTGGATTTTCCCTGGATTAATTTTACCTATAAATGTTAGTATCCAGTTATATTGTGTACATTTAGGAAAGAATCCATTCCTTTTTTAAAGCAATCGACCAAGCTTGTCAGAACCACCTCTGGAGGGAGTCTATTCCACATTTTCACAGCTCTTACTGTAAAGAAACCTTTCCGTATTTGGAGATTAAATATTTTTTCCTCTAGACGTAAAGAGTGCCCCCCTAGTCCTCTGTGATGACCTTAAAGTGAATCAACACCAGGTTCATGATATGGACCACTTATGTATTTGTACATATTGATCATATCCCCCCTTAATCTCCTCTTATCAAGAGGGAATAGTTCAGTACCTCTTAATCTTTCCTCATAGCTGAGCTCCTCCATGCTTCTATTCAGTTTGGTTGCCCTCCTCTGCTCCTCTCCTCCTCCAGTTCCCCGATATCCTTTTTGAGAGCTGGTGCTCAAAAACTGAACTGCAAATTCAAGATGAGGTCTTCCTAATGATTTGTACAGGGGCAAAATGATATCTCTCTCTGGAGTCTATACCTCTCCTAATACATGAAAGGACTCTGCCAAAACCCCCACATCCTTTTCCACCATTGATTCCCCCAGTTGTACTCCCCCTAGTATGTATGATGCATGCATATTCTTACCCCCCAAGTGCATAACTTTACATTTATCAAAATTAAACTGTCATCTGCAAAGACAGAAATGTTACTTTTAATCCCAGACCCTATATCATTTATAAAGGTATTAAAAAGTAACGGTCCCAGCACTGAACCTTGGGGTACACCACTGATAACCTTAGACCATTCCAAGTATGATTCATTAATCACTGCTCTCTGAATTCTGTCTTTTAGCCCGTTTTCTATCCATTTACAAATTGATATTTCCAAGCCTGTAACTTTAACATTTTTTCATACGGTATTATCTGGTTTACTGCTCTAATCCATTGGTTTGTAGTTGGGACCATTGGTTGCATCCATCTTAGTGGTATTTGTTTACGTGCCATAAATAATGTTTCTTGTAACATAATCCTATTATATTCTGACCACTCCTCTACCTTCAATAATCCTAATACAAACATTTCCAAGGTATATAGTACCTCTATATTCAAAATACTAGTTATACTAGTTAGTATGTCCACCACTTTTGTCAATATTCAGCTATTTCAGGACATGACCACATCAAATGCACAAAATCTGCCACTGGGTAACAGCATCGGCTGCACTCAAAGTCATTCTTCCAATTCTATACATTTTCTGAGGGGTCAAATATGTTTGGATAATGAACAGTTAAATTTGCTTGTTATTAATGGCAGGAGACACACCAACATGTAAGGAACAAATCCTGCTCATTTCACCTCTGTCATGTCCGGGAGTACCTTCTGCCATCTATCTCTAATTTTAAGTGGCATACCACTTAATTTGGCCCTCAACAACCAAGAGTATAAAACAGATATTAATCATTTTGGTCCTTGTGATCATAATATGCCTATTAAGGGATATTTGGATACTTTTGTTTCTTGATATCCAAACTGTGCCTGGATCATATGTCTTAATTGTAAATTCTTAAAGAAAATCTTATAGGGAATGTCATAATGTTGGTGCAAAAATTCAAATTTTGCAAATTTTTATAATCCTATATCTGTTTTAATGTAACTATTCTTTTCTTCCTCTAAAATTCACTATTCAAGTGCTCTAGGGAGGGATCATTCCACATAGGAGTCTCCAGAGGGGTGTCTCTAAAACCTGTTACTTTTTTAACCTCTCTCCATACTACTCTGGTATTACTATGGGTATTTTTATTCTAGGTAGTGTATTTTTATTTAGCTTCCAACCCAATCAACAAATCCTCCACTTGTAATATCTCCAATAAATATCTTTCCACCCCGTTTCTTTGCTCTTGTGGCACCAATGTCTTTAAATGTTTCAATTGTCCCGCTAAGTAGTATAAATAAATATCTGTAAGTGCTAATCCAGCTTCCGTCTTTGGCCTTTGTAATGTTGTTATTTTTAGTTTACATCTACCATATAAATCTTATAAATTGAGAGTGTAATTTTTGAATTAAGAATTTGGGGGATAATTACTGGGGAGTGTGAAAAGGTATATAAACATTTCGGTAAAAGTATCATTTTAATTAATCCAAATCTTCCTGCTACTGATATGGGTAGTTTCTTTCATATTGTTAATTTATTCCTAATGTAGTCTATCAACGGATTAACATTAATTCCTTGGATTGAAGAGTATTCTGTATTCCAAGATATTTAAATGAGTCTACTACTTTAACCGCTTGCCGACAAGCCGCCGCAGTTATACTGCAGCAGGTTGGCATGGCTGCACAAATCGTCATAGCTGTACATCTGCTCTTTAACCAGTTCTGGACCAGCCTGACTATTATCCTCCAACAAACCGGGGAAGGGGATGGTATCCCAGTAACCAGAGAGGGGATTTTCAGAGGAGAGGATCAGGGGGACCACCTACCACGAGGGGGAGAGGTGCTACAACCCCCAGGGGTTGGGGGAGAGACCAGAGTCCACCAGAGGAGTGGAGACCATGGTACCCCATGACCCCTCAATCAAATCAAGAAAGCAGAGGAGAACAAGAGGATGCAGAGGAGGCAAAAGGAAAGCGAAAAAGAATGGTCTAATGGAAGGAATTTTTAATTTAAGTGATGTCAACTTTTCTCAGGAAGAACTAAAAGTTCTAGATCTGGGCTTAAAATATGCCATGGAAAAAAATCTCAACAAATTCGATGTGTTCATCGATTTACAAAAATTTATAAGAAAAGTTAATATCAAAAAGCACTTTTCCAATAAAGTAATAGCATCAAATTCCCCGGAAGAGGAATATATGCATACAACCCTTAAGAATAATTCAACTTTCAACCCCCAGATTAGTAATAATCATTTCGTCGGGGTGTTCAAATCTCTGGTAGAACAGGATCTGGACAAACTTGTGGTTAAACCCCAAAGACGGAAAAAAGATCTAGAAAGAGGTCTAGAGTCATTGATAGAAAACAAAAACATAGTGATTAGGTCAGCTGACAAAGGGGGGGGGTGGTTATACTAAACAAAGCTGATTATTTGGAGGAACTAAATAGATTGGTTGGAGACCAGGAAACCTATGAAAAGTTGAAGAATAACCCCACTAAGAAATTCAAGTTAAAATTAAAGAATTTAGTCAAAACAGCAACTGAAGAGGGTATCTTGAAGAAAAAAGAGGCTAGATACCTCATCCCTGATGCACCACGGGTACCTGTGATATATCAATTGCCGAAAATTCACAAAAATAGATCTAAGCCCCCAGGTCGACCAATAATCAGCGGGATCGGATCCCTCTTCTCTAGACTAGGTGAATATCTAGACTGTTTCCTACAACCACTCACAAAAAAATACCCCGCATATCTTAAAGATAGCAGAGAACTCATTGAATTAACTAAGACCATAACAATAGATGAAAACTGTTTGCTTGCAAGTATCGACGTAAACTCACTCTATACCAACATCCAACAAGAACATGCATTACAAGCAGTAGGATGGGCATTAGGGAATACAGATATTAAATTAAAACAAAAGAAGTTTATCCTAAAGGCTTTAGATCTAGCAATGAGCCATAACTTTTTTTGGCACCAAAAGGAATACTATAGGCAAAAGAAAGGGGTCGCAATGGGTGCCAAGTATGCACCTTCAGTGGCTAACCTGTTTATGAGTTTTTGGGAGGATGAAGCCATCTATCGATCCAGTATCCCAGAGCTCAGGTTATACAAAAGGTACATAGATGATATCCTGATTATCTGGGCAGGATCACCCGACTTCTTTTTGGAATTTATGGCCAAATTAGGGACCAATCGGTTTGGTATTTCCTTTTCTGAGTGCTTTAGTTACCAAGAAATAAATTTTTTGGATCTGACATTATTTAGAGAGGATAATAAATTACTTACCCGCACCTTCTTCAAAGATGTTGACCGAAATGGTTATATTCCCCTGACAAGTTGCCACCATCCAAGATGGTTAGGGGGTATCCCTAAAAGTCAGCTACTTAGGATTAGAAGAAACTGCAGTAACCTTAGTGATTACAACTTGCAAGCTAACATCATGGTGAAAAGATTTCAAGAAAAAGGTTACAGTCTGGAGAATTTAGAGAGGATTAAACAAACAGTTGGGGAAATGAGTAGGAATGATCTGTTTAAATCCAAAGTAAAAGGGGAGGAAAACTTCTGTTTATCCTTTGTCACAGGATTTAACAGGCAGTATCGTGACTTAGAGAAAATCATAAAGAGGCATTGGCCCCTCCTTCATCAGGATAATGACCTTAAGAAGGTGCTGCCAAAACAGCCCAATTTTATTTACACCAAACCACCTACATTGAGGCTTCAGCTAGCACATAATGTTATAGACCCCCCCAGGAAGGTATGCACTTTTCTAGACAGTGTTGGGTTCTATAGTTGTGGCAGGTGTGGAATGTGCAGGACATCCAAATTTCGTAAACGAAAAACCACCCACTTTAGTTCCCTGGTAGATGGTAGATCTTATGCAATCAAAAAATTCATAACCTGCAGTACAACACATGTTACCTACCTCCTGTCTTGTCCCTGTAATCTTCAATACGTGGGAAGAACCACCAGACAACTGGGTATAAGACTTAATGAACATGTAAATAGGATTAAGAATGGGTATAAGTTTCATGGTCTTTCCAATCATTTTAGGCTTTTTCACAACAAAGATCCTAGCCTACTTACCTTTTGTGGGATTGACAGAGTTGAAAATCACTGGCGAGGTTCCAATCTTAGGCAAAATATCTCACAAAATGAAACCCAGTGGATACATAGATTACGTACATTGAACCCCCTGGGCCTGAATATCGAGCTAGACCTGAATTGTTTTTTATCTAATTGGTAGTGTCAAAAAAAATTTTTTCTATTTTTTATCAGATTTTATTTCATAAATTATATATATTTCCATTTTTATTTATTTTGCATTATATATTATTGTTTTTATATATATACCTTTTTTCTTATTTGGATAGCTGTTTAATATTCATTTTGTTTTATTGCTATCAAATACCATCAATCATGAATATTATTCGTTTTCATAATTAAGTATAGAGTTAAATATTCATTTTGTTTTACTGCTATCAAATATCATCCATCATGAATTCTATTATTCGTTTTCATAATTAAGTATAGAGTTAAATTTGTGATCATATATCATTTATATTTTTCATTTATATATATGTGCTTTTTATACATATATATTTTTATCTCAATCTTTTTATATATATTTTTCATATTTTTCATATTAATTTTTATGTATTATTAAACAATTGTTTTATCGTTAGAGATTCAGACATTCAATACATATTGTATAGGATTCTTCCGTTTATCTAAACGTCCTGATGTTAGCATATACTTTGTTCTGTGGAAGATAGTGAGTGTAAAAACCTTTTTCCTATGGAGATGTCACAAATGTCTATCTGTTTACTGGAGGTGTTTGTCTCCGACCACTGATTAAAGTTTTTGATTGCAAACAGGATATGATGATAGAGGAAGGAATGGGTGTTTTTCACCCATTGGCCGTAAAGGGCTGTCACTCATTGAGTAGAATATAAATGGGTTTCTACGTGAGCAGGATGATGAGTCTTTGATAACGCCCTGGGGGAGGGGCGAAACGCGTCGACGCAACATCCTGTCCACGTCCGTTTGATTTGTTACCAGTGACATCACTTCCTGGTGGTGGAACGCACGCCGGAGAGCGGCGAACCGACCAAATATCTGAATGCCTGCTTTGCTTACTGGTCCCGTGAGTAGCGCATTTATGCGCAGGTGACCCTTGGTATTTTAGGGTTTTATGCTATATGCTTCTCTTTTCTCCTTCGGTGGAACGTGTGCTTTGTGGTTTCTTCCAAGCAATTTCTATTTCGTTACATCACCAGCCCTGTTTGATTCTAAGGATGAGAAAGCTGGAAGTCCGCCCATTGCTTCTCTTATGAAGGGGGTTTTAACCATCAGCTACGTTTTCTCTCTATTGTTGACGTTTTATGATTGTATCAATTCATCTGGCATTTCCTGAGGGGATCGTTTTCTTGCTCATTTTGTCATTTTGCAGTAATTATGCACACAAATTGATTTATCACATTTATATGGAGGGTTTTGTAGTTCTGGTAGTACAGCCCAGCGTATTCTCATAAATTGTTGGGTTAGTTACGCGGGGTGTATGCCCAGTTCTCTGACACCTTTATATTCACTATAACGTGTCACTTTATATTCACTATTTGAGTTTTGTATTTGTTTAATTTTATTCACATTTAGTTACTGATATGGGTAGTTTCTTTCATATTGTTAATTTATTCCTAATGTAGTCTATCAACGGATTAACATTAATTCCTTGGATTGAAGAGTATTCTGTATTCCAAGATATTTAAATGAGTCTACTACTTTAACCGCTTGCCGACAAGCCGCCGCAGTTATACTGCAGCAGGTTGGCATGGCTGCACAAATCGTCATAGCTGTACATCTGCTCTTTAACCAGTTCTGGACCAGCCGCAGGTTGGTCCGGCTGCGTGAAACCACGTAGGTATACGTTTCACACGTGGCCGGCTGGCCCCCCCGCCGGCCGCGACGATTCGATCAGGAACCGATCAATGCCCAGGCCAATGAAATCTGGCCTGGACCTGGTGATCGGTCCTGACGAATAAGATCCTTCCCCTGTCTGTGTAACTGTAAACACTGACAGAGGAAGTGATGTCATCTCTCCTCGTGTCGGTCTTTTTTCCATTCCAGACCGAGAGGAGAGCATAAAACAGTGAGTTGCACCAACACTACACTGACACCAGGTCACGTAGGCACACAATTCACCCCCCGATCACCCCCCCAGTTAACCCCTTCGTCACTGTATCACCCAGTACAGCAATCAGATTTTTTTTTGATCGCTGTACTAGTGTCATTAGTAACAAAAATCAGTGTTAGGGTAATTAGTCTTAGGCCCAGATAGGTCTAGGGACCCCCCCACAATAAAGGTTTAACCCCTTGATTACCCCTTGTCACCTTTGATCACGGTATAAGTGTCACGGGTGACGCCGTTTAGCTAGTTTATTTTTTATAGCGTCAGGGCACCCGCCGTATTTTACCCAATAAAGGTTAACCCCCTGATTACCCAGTGATCAAAGTTAGGTTTTAGCATCAGATTGGGTCTGCGTCGCCTGTACCAGTAAATTTATAGACCAAAATGTCAAAGCAAAGGTACAGTGAAGAGGCCTACACGTTTCTGAGCATGACAGATAGTGAAGAGGAAGTCACTCATCTGTCAGATTCAGGCTCAGAATACGAACCTGTAGACAGCAGCGGCACCCTGACAGAATAGCTCTGACAACGGAGTTATGGTCCCTGCCAAGGTCAGGCGTACCAGACCCCGATCTTCTGCTGTCGTTGAGGTGCAAGAACTGCAAGGCTCTCGTATGGAGCAGAGAGCCAGTACTAGCGCCGCCATTCCTTCTGGTGAACTGGCAAGCATGAGCGGCCTAGTACATCCTGGTCATACATCCAGCACTGCAGTAACACTTGGTGACGTGGCGAGTCCCATAAGTGCAGTTCAAGCTGGCGAGGTGGCAAGCACGAGTAGTGTCCTGCTGCCACCAAGAAGACAAACACAGGCCCGTCGAGCCCATAGTGCCCTTCCTGCTGCATTCGCCAATCCTAATTGGCAACCCACCACTTCTGTAGCACCTGTACTTCCCCCATTCACTGGCCAACCCGGAATTCAAGTGGAAGCAGTTGATTTTATGTCACTTGATTTTTATTAGCTGTTTTTCACCGAAGATCTCCATAGATCTATTGTGGACCAAAGCAATTTGTATGCTGGTCAATTCATTGCCGCTAATCCCCAGCTGACCCTTGCCAGAGATTGGAGACCTATTATGGTCTCCGAATTTAAGACCTTCCTGGGCCTATCACTCCACATGGGCGTAACTAAAAAGAGTGAGTTACGGTCATATTGGTCCACTGACCCAATTTACCATATGCCCGTGTTCTCTGCCTCCATGACCAGGACATGATACGAGCAGATCTTATGGTTCATGCAATTCAATGACAATGAACTCTGTCGTCCTTGGGGTGACCCTGGATTTGATCAGCTCTAAAAAAAATTCGGCCCCTCGTAAACCACTTCAACTAATGTTTTGCAGCCTTGTTTACTCCCGATCAAGTTTTCTGCGTTAATGAGTCCCTGATTAAGTTTTCTGGCCGCTTGTCTATCAAACAGTATTTTCCCTACAAGCGTGCCAGATACAGGGTCAAGATGTATAAGCTCTGTGACAGGGCCACAGGCTATACATGTAAAGATAGTCATGTAGAGCTGGAGAACTGCCCAGACTACATAGGGAGCGCTGGTAAGATAGTGTGGGACTTAGTGTCACCCTTATTCAGAAAGGGGTACCACTTGTACGTGGACAATTATTACACAAGCGTGCCACTTTTTAGTCACTTGTTTGATTATGGAATTGGCGCATGTGGCACCGTGTGATCTAATCGCCGGGGCTTCCCCCAACGGCTTGTATAATCCCGACTTAGACGAGGGGAGAGAGCCTGCTTGAAGTGTAATAATTTGTTAGCAGTGAAGTGGAGGGATTCACGGAATGTTTTCGTTCTGTCCTCGCTTTACGCAGACACGGCAGTCCAATTCATATGGCGACTGGTGTTGTGGAGAAACCCCTCTGTGTCCATGAATACAACCTTAACATGGGAGGGGTGGACCTCAAGGACCAGTTGTTGGTGCTGTACCTAACTGCCCATAAGGCCAGACGCTGGTACAAAAAGTGTCTATTTATTTCAGTTGGCTTTGAACGCTTTTGTGCTATACAAAGCTTCAGGACGGACTGGATCCTTCCTTAAATTCCAGGAGGAAATGCAGTGAGCCGGCTGCATGAGAGGCATTTTCCCTTTGTCCTCCCTGGTACCCCTACCCAAAGAACACCTCAAAGAAGATGTTGTGTCTGCAGCAAACGCAGATTTAGATGTGACACACGCTTTTATTGTCCCTCCTGTCCTGACCAACCTGGTCTCTGCATTGGTGAATGTTTCAAACGCTACCACACACTAGTTGAGTATTAGCATAGGGTACAGAAACCACACAATCATAGGCACACTAACTTGGGGTCTTGGGGTCTCGAAAGATGTGATGGCCATCACATTTTGAGAAACCCTAATCTGCAGCGTTCAGTTTGAAGTTTTTTTACAGTTTTTATAAAAGTGAAAAAAATAAATAAAAAAAACACACACAAAAAAAATAAAAAGGCCAAAAATAGTTGTGGTTGTATTTTTCGTCTCTCTATTCTCTCTAATGTCCGCTCTACTGTTCGCTCACTATTGTTCTATATCTATCATTCTCTCTCTGTTTTATTTTTACTATGTTTTATTGTATTTGTTTTGCAGGTATGGTATGTTATACTGTAATGTTTGTTTTATAACCATTATTTGCTTAGCAGGTACGCCAGTCAGCTGCAGCACGGGTTTGTTTATCTTGACAGCAACAGCGTTTGCTCCCACGATACATAAAGCCGTGACTCCAGGGCTGTCGGAGGTGATTTCACCACCACAGTTAAAAAAAATAAAAAATTGGTGCATGTATGCCCATCATTAGAAGTGGGTGGATGAAGGGCGGTATTCAAATGGTGGGCATACCCACCGATCAATCTCTTTTTCGTTCAGCCCACAGGCTGCATGAAAAAAAGAACATTACAATACTTTGTTTTATTGTTAACCATCATTTGCTTAGCAGATACACCATTCAGCTGCAGCACGAGTTTAATGATCTTGACAGCAACAGCGTTTGCTCCCACGATATGTAAAGCCGTGCTGTCGGAGGTGATTTCACCACAACAGTTACAATGCATGTCCAAGAAGGACCAGCAACGTACTGGTATGTTGCTGGACTTTGAGTGGTTATACCAGAATGATCATCTCGGTATCGTTCTTTTCAGCCAGTGGTCAGCTTTCATATAAAAAATCCTAGCGGCTAATTAGCCTCTCGACTGCTTTTATAAGCAGTGGGAGGGAACGTCCCCCCCTCCCACCGTCTTCCATGTTTTTCTGCGGGCTCTCCTGTCCCAACAGGGAACCCGAGAATGTAGCCGATGGTTCAGCCAGCTGACTATAGAGCTGATCAGAGACCAGAACGGCTCCAATCACCTCTATGGCCTAAGAAACTGGAAGCTACGAGCATTTCATGGTTTTGCCGGATATAAAAAGCGCCATTTTTAAAAAAAAAATTCAATTCACGATTCGAATCGAGGTTTTTTTGTGGATACCACGATGGTCCTGAGGAGCTGCAGGCAGGAGTTTTTAGGCGAGGCCGCGGCTTTGGCCTAGTCTACGGTCCTGGGGAGCTGCAGGCAGGAGTTTTTAAGCGAGGCCGCGGCTTCGGCCTAGTCCGTAGCTTCCAGCCTCGCGGACTAAGCCAAAGCCGCGGCCTCACCTAAAAAATCCTGCCCGCAGCTCCTCAGGACCGGCGCGGTGTCAGCGCCGGTCCTGGTGAAAAAAAGAAAAAATCGATTTGCTTAAATTTTGAATCGATTTGACCTCTCAACTCGATTCAAAATTCAAATCGATTTTTTCCCCAGCCCTACTGTCACTACCTATTGCTATCATAGGGGATATTTACATTCCCTGAATTAACAATAAAAATGATAAATTAAAAAAAAATGAAAGGGACAGTTTAAAAATATAATAAAAAAGCAAAATAAATAATTAAAAATAAATAAATAAAAATCACCCCTGTCCCCCTGTGCTCACGCGCAAAGGCGAACGCAAGCGTCGGTCTGGTGTCATTTGTAAACAGCAATTGCACCATGCATGTGAGGTATCACCACGAAGGTCAGATCGAGGGCAGTAATTTTAGCAGTAACTCTAAAATGGTAACCTGTAAAGGCTTTTAAATATGTATGTAGTTTGTTGCCGCTGTTTGTGCGCAATTTTAAAGCATGTCGTGTTTGGTATCCATGTACTCGGCATAAGATCATCTTTTTTATTTCATCAAACATTTGGGCAATATAGTGTGTTTTAATGCATTAAAATTTAAATTTGTGTTTTTTCCAAAAAAATTGCGTTTGAAAAATCGCTGCTCTAATACTGTATGAAAAAAAAATTGCAACACCCACCATTTTAATCTGTAGGGCATTTGCTTTAAAAAAATATATGATGTTTGGGGGTTCAAAGTAATTTCCTTGCAAAAAAATGTTTTTTTTTTTCATGTAAACAAAAAGTGTCAGAAAGGGCTTTGTCTTCAAGTGGTTAGAAGAGTGGGTGATGTGTGTGACATAAGCTTCTAAATGTTGTGCATAAAATGCCAGGACAGTTCAAACCCCCCCCCATGACCCCTTTTTGGAAAGTAGACACCCCAAGCTATTTGCTGATAGGCATGTTGAGTCCACTGAATATTTTATATTTTGTCACAAGTTTCGGGAAAATTACACTTTTTTTTTTTTTTTTGCACAAAGTTGTCACTAGATGATATTTTGTTCAAACATGGCATGTTTATATGTGGAATTACACCCCAAAATGCATTCTCCTGAGTACGGGGATACTTCATGTGTGAGACTTTTTGGGAGCCTATCTGCATGGCTAGGCTCCAAAAAAGTCTCACGCATGTGGTATCCCCGTACTCAGGTGAAGCAGCAGAATGTATTTTGGGGTGTAATTTCACATATGCCCATGGCATGTTTGAGCAACAGATCATTTAGTGATAACTTTCTGAAAAAAAAAATTCATTTTCCCGCAACTTGTGGCAAAATATAAAATATTCCATGGACTCAACATGCCTCTCGTCAAATAGCTTGGGGTGTCTACTTTCCAAAATGGGGTCATTGGGGGGGGGGGGTTGTGCTATCTTGGCATTTTATGGCCTTCAAAACTGTGATAGGTAGTGAGGAGTGAAATCAAAAATTTACACCCTTAGCAATCCTGAAGGCGGTGATTGGTTTTCGGGGTCCTGTACGCGGCTAGGCTCCCAAAAAGTCTTGCACATGAGGTATGCCCATATTCAGAAGAAGCAGCAGAATGTATTTTGGGGTGTAATTCCACATATAACCATGCCGTGTGTGAGCAATATATCATTTAGTGACAACTTTGTGTAATTTTTTTTTTTGTCATTTTTCAATCACTTGTGACAAAAAAATAAAATATTCAATGGGCTCAACATGGCTCCCAGCAATTTCCTTGGTGTAAGGATATTTTAGCTTGCTGTCCACCATTTTAGCTATAAGAATATGTATCCATCCATGTATCCATGAATAATATGTATATGTGACATCTATCAAAAGTTAGTATCAAATCCTTGTAAATAACATGATTTCCCCGAAATGACGCATGAAGGTTTTCGCTTGTTTATAGTTTCTGTATGAAGAAATAATGTCTCATTTTTAGGTGCTTTTTAATCATCTGATGTATACGTAATGTCTGTATATTAATGAAAGGGTTGAACTTTTTTTGTGATGTCGTTTTGATTATATAAGTGATTGTCTACGGAAGTAAAAAGCAGAACATTCCAGACATTTGACTGTTGTGTCATTATTTTCTCACTGGAATGGTCTCCGGGCCTGATTTGGGTTGGAAAGGACACTCTATGCAGATATGCTAGAGAAGAGGTTCACTTGCTCCTAGAAGAAGATCGTTAGCCCCCTAACAGAGTTTTGGTGGCAGCGGTGGGACGGTCATTGTTTATGAGATGATCATCATCCAAGATCATCATCCAAGTTTCTAAAGTCCGGTGAGTCTGATTTAATTATTATTATTTCTTTCACCGTGACTTTAGTTTAAAAGACCGTTTCCTTATATGGGGTTAACAGAAGGTGTAATGTTAAAAACATTTATGTAAATGTATGAATCTCGCAGAGATTCGTTCGGGTGACGGATCAAAGGACTCTGAGTTAGTCCAAAGAACTCTGAGATAGTTCTAAAAAGAAAGGACTCTGAGTTAGTCCAAGGGGTTCTGAGAAACCCAAAGTAATATAATACAGTACTGTAAGAAGTTTTATAAAGATATCTGATAGAGTGTCCCGGAAAAACCCAAACCTCTTTGCTTGCCTTTCTTTCGCTTAGGAGATAAAATAAGTAGATAAAATAAGGTCATCTGTTTTGTCTGTGTGGAATTTGTCAGGTGTCATAAGGTAAGATGACACCTTTCCACTGCATTGTATTGTCATTGTATTATAATGAAACGTAGAGTGATGTTATAATATTTGGTGATGTATTGATGCTGACTTTTAATGATTTATATATAAATGCTTTGACTCTAAAGTATAAGATATAGATATATATATATAGTTGGCAGGATGATTCTGGCATTGATGCAGTGAGTAAAAATATTTTATTTGCCTTGCTGTAATCAGACGTTCAGTGTCATCTTAGGGAAAGTAAAAAAAAAAGAAAAGGTTTTAAAAGTGTCCTGATTGTATTACGGGTTTACACAAATTCGTGTTTTAAGAAGGATTGACAGTGCAGGGAGTAATGTCACTTATTGGAAGAGCAGGGGAGACTTATCAAGTCTGTCCCCGGTCTTTGAAGTATTGTGACATTAGGGACGTTTTTACCATTTAAAATATGGGTAGAGCGTTAATAACACTTTTTTAAGGTAATTAAATTGGTGAGGATAACTTTTGATTAAAACATGCTATTTGAATAATTATTTTTGCTACTGACATCTCTTGCAAAGGGGAAGTCAGGTGCAAAATTTGGACATTTGGCTTTTTGCCAAACAGGGTTCAAGTACTAATATCTCACTGACTGTAATAGATAGTGGGGAATTGTTTGCGGCATTAGTACTACTGCAATTGAAGGCACTGTTTGAACCTGTTGGCATACTGCAAAAAGGAAAAAAGAGACTTAGTATCTAATTAGAATGTTTAGAAAGAAATACATAAATATATATGTTGTGGAGATCGGCTGGACCGAGGCTCCCTATAGTGTCCTAGCCCATACATTGTCCACGATGGGTTTAGCAGAGTCATGGGATGGTAAATTAAGGGTTAAATCTTACATACCACAACGCAGAAGTTGAAAGCTGTAGAGGCTGCGCACGCCGTAAAGGGTCAGAATACAAAACACGTAGTTTTAAAACAAGCAGAAAGCACGGAGGAAAAAAAAGGAAGTAGCTACGCAGTTATATAAAGTTTTCCTTTCATTACACAAGACGCCCGATTTAACATTTAAGATGAAATGTACAGTCCTTTAAATACAGACTTATTAAAGTCTGTCTTAAAAAAAAAAAAAAAAACGTTGATTGAAAAAGACGCAGCGGGATGTTTTGACATCCCAAAACAAACACCAGTATCAACACATTATTAAAATGATTTCTTAGGAAATGAAAGGGGAAACTTTTATAAAAAGAGGAAAGGGGGCAAGGACAAAGAGGGAGTTACATACAGAGAAAGAGGATTTCTTAAAGAAAGGAATCTTAAGGGAAATTGTCTCGCCTTATAATACTCCCAGTAAAAAAAAAAAAAAAAAAAGGCAAATGGTGACTATAGGTTTGTACAAGACCTAAGGGACATCAATAGCCTAGTGGTACCAATTGCCCAAGTAGTGCCTGATGTGTCATCAATACTTACCGCCATGCCATGCGATGCAGAGTATTTTACTGTGATTGATTTAAAGAATGTTTTTTTTCATCCCTTTAGACGAGGAGACACGGTCACTGTACTCCAAGTCACCCTTGGGCCCTGGACTGCCCCTCATGGTTCTGTACTGTTGCAGTATGTTGGTGATTTTTTGATTTGTAGTTTTTCAGAGGAGGACTGCCGAGCTGATAGCCTATCTTTATTGAAATGGTTACATGTATGTGGTTACAAAATGTTTAAGAAAAAGTTACAATGTTGTCAAAAAAAAACAAAAAAAAAAACAGTTGAGTATTTGTGCTCACAAAAGGAGAAAGAAGAGTCAGTCATAAAAGAGCTGCGGCTCTGAATTGGTCTGCCCCGCCCACTTAATAGGAAGGACATGCTCACCTTCCTAGGTATGATTGGTTACTGCCGCCAATGGATACCTGACTGCTCTTTCAATGACAATATATTGAGACAAGCAATGTTTTTGAAGTAATGTCTCTGAAATGTCTGATACTGTAAAATGGTCTGATGAAATGTTAAATGGTTTTGCCATGTTTTGCCATGTTGAAATGTATAATGGTTACCAGCCCGAGCCTCAGGCCTCCTTGAATATGGCAAAATGTTTCACTTGTTTGCCAGGAAAAATTGCAGAACCATGGCGGGAGTACTGGCCCAGGAATATAGTGGGAGACTGTGCCCTGTAGTTTTTTTCTCAAAGATGGTCCCGGTGCGCTCAAGCGTCCTGATCTATGGTGGTTGAGATGGTCACTTCTTTCACTGTGGGACACGACGCCACACTTCACATCACTTACGTGTCAATCTTGTTGAAAAATGTACATACACAGCACATGTCTGCTCAGAGTTTGAGCGGATATGAGGTGATTTTAAACGCTCTTTTAGGATTAAAAAGGAGAACAGGATGAGGTTGTGCCATAATATGACTGCATAAACTTCATTCACCAAGACACATCACCCAGGTCCACAGCACTACCAGACACACAGAATGTTTTTGTGGATGGTTCTTGCTCTAGGCTATAGTACACTGCAGAGCACACACAGGCCAATAGACAGAGATGGCCAGGGGAAATGAGCAGGTCTGGCTGACCCTGCTGCTAAATAAGCTGCTATCTCACAGACAGCAGACATCCAAATTGTTATGCTGATACCTGACCTATCCCCTTTTGAAAAGTCACTTGCAGATCCCCAGGATTATGCATCAAATTATGAGTTAAGGGACTGGAATGGAAAGGGTGTGTAGAGAGATCCAAGGTCTGGATTTCTCTGCAAAGAGGGGAAACCATGTATACCAACAGCAAGTGCATTCATAGTACCACGGAATAGGCCACGCAGGTATACGAGTTACGGCTGATTTCACACACAGGCCCAAACTAGGCAAAAGACAGGAATATCTTTTGATAATTGTGGACATGTTCTCAAATGGTCCAGCTTTTATAGCCAGGGTCTGCCAAGGACTTGGTAAAAACTCTCAAGATAGAATGGAAGTTTCACATTCCCTACCACCCTCCAAGTTCAAGAATAGTAGAAAGGATGAACAGAACAATAAAAGACAAGATAAGAAAGGCCACAGGAGGAACCTTTGCCAACTGGAGAAAGGTCCTCCTTGCAGTCCTGGCAGAAATATGTTTTTTGAAGTTTTGATGAGTAGATTTTTCCCCACCCCATAGGCCAGAGCACCTTTAATGGTAGAAAAGGAAGATTTAGACTTACTACAGGAAGAATATGTAAGAAAACTGGTTGAAATATTGGATACAGTCAAAGAAATGTTGCTCGCACCTCTCTTTTTTCTTCACAGGAAGCTACTCACCTCTTCAAGGAGGGAGACACAGTGGTGGTCCAACAGCTGAACAGAAATAAGAAGCAAGAGTATCCCTTTGGACCTCCTACTATGGTGATTGCAGTGATCAGAACGGCTATCCTGGTGGAAAACTGCTAGTCCGGGATCCATGCCAGCCGAGTGAAAAAGGTTGTCCAAAGCCCCAAGAACAGGAAGGAGATCTTAAATACAGGAGGCCCTCAAGCAGAAGTCCAAGCAGATGAAGGAGAAGTTCCTGGAAAAGCAGGTCCGGCCAGAGAAGATGACCTTGCTTATTTCACCACAGACTTCTGGCAAAACATTTTGCTTCCTGTTCCTGAACACCCTGATGGTGTTCCCGCCCATTTGGATCATCACTAACTGTATCTACCACCCTGAAGATTTGGGTGCGATTAAAAGTATTTGTGGAAACACACATACACAGGAGAACATTACAGTGATACAAGTTAGATACAAGAGAGACATTGAGGATAATTTTGCTGATAAAATGCTTTTGTTAAAATTTAAATATGCTTATGCTCGGAAATCAGGATTTCAAAAATGTTGGATCTGTAGTAAACTGCACCCTAGCACTGTTAGGATACCCCTAATGGCTATACCTTTAAATATTACTCCCCTGTTGAGAGAAGAGATTCTCCTTGACCTTCTGAATGTCAGCAGAAGAACTAATGACACCATTTCCTTTCACATCATCAATAGAAGTCATAATCCTACCTGGTGTTTCAATTTAGGGAATTCTACTAGAAATGCTCATATCTGTAGTCAATCGGTTTTGAACATTTCTAATTTCTATGCCCCTAGTGGGAAGTCTTGTTCTTTATATCAAACACACCACGATAAGGTCAGAGTACGGGCTAATTTTGAAAAGATTCTTGCCTCTAAAAATGATAGTAGTAAATCTGTACAGCATTAGTTTCAGGTTCTGGCAATAGTTACAGCAGTAGATAAGAAACTGCTGTGAATACGCCCTTCTCGTTTGGTAACCACACTTATGTTTGTTGTGGAAAGACTTGTTATCCCTGGATTCCACAAGAGGTCCAAGGCTGGTGTTACCTGGCCTCACTGGTGCCCATAATGGGGGTGATAGGTGATAGTGATGGGAGTCATTTGCTTGAAGCTAGTATACACCCAAGGTATCCATTGAAACATCGTAACAAGAGAGAGTTATTCCTTGGGAAGGATATGGCCTGGGCATGGTTCCCTTCCTGGACAGGATGGGGAATAGATTTGATGAAAAGGTTAAATAATTATTCAGGAATTATTGATGAGATGATGGAAAAGAATTCTGATGACATTTCTAAACTTAATGTTGAAACTAGGGCTATTAGAAAACAACTAGAATTGCATGACTTAGCCATTGAGAGCATGAGTTCAACCCATACAGTATTATGTAAAATGACTGAGGATTATGAATGTTGTACTTGGGTACACAATACCAGTATAGAGGTACCAGACTATTATGATGTGATAGCATAGCATAGAAAAGAGGTGGCCAAGCTGCAACAAGAGGCTTGCAACATAGCCCAGACCTTGAGACCTTTTGGAAATGTTAATTTTGGATTTGGAGGGATATTCTCTTGGATATTCTTTTTCCTTTTCCTTTATCTTGTGTACAAGCTTATTATGTGCCTTATTAATAGAGCCACTCGCATTTCAGATCCCTCATCTCCCAATAAAACTTATCTCAGTATGTATCATCAGAAGCAAGCTGAGAATATCGCCATGATAAGGAAGTGAGATCATACATATATATATATACATGTTTGATCAAAGAGGGGATTGTAAGGATATTTTAGCTTGCTGTCCACCATTTTAGCTATAAGAATATGTATCCATCTTAGAATAATATGTATATGTGACATCTATCAAAAGTTAGTATCAAATCCTTGTAAATAACATGATTTCCCCGAAATGACGCATGAAGGTTTTCGCTTGTTTATAGTTTCTGTATGAAGAAATAATGTCTCATTTTTAGGTGCTTTTTAATCATCTGATGTATACGTAATGTCTGTATATTAATGAAAGGGTTGAACTTTTTTTTTGATGTCGTTTTGATTATATAAGTGATTGTCTACGGAAGTAAAAAGCAGAACATTCCAGACATTTGACTGTTGTGTCATTATTTTCTCACTGGAATGGTCTCCGGGCCTGATTTGGGTTGGAAAGGACACTCTATGCAGATATGCTAGAGAAGAGGTTCACTTGCTCCTAGAAGAAGATCGTTAGCCCCCTAACACTTGGGATGTCTACTTTCCAAAATGGGATCATTTTGGCGGGGGGGGGGGGGGTTGTACTGACCTGCCATTTAAGCACCTCAAGAAATGAGATAGGCAGTCAAAAAACTAAAAGCTGCGTAAATTCCAGAAAATGTACCCTAGTTTGTAGACGCTATAACTTTTGCGCAAACCAATAAATATACGCTTATTGGCATTTTTTTTTAACAAAGACATGTGGCTGAATACATTTTGGCCTAAATGTATGACTAAAATTGAGTTTATGAATTTTTTTTTATAACAAAAAAAATTTAAAAATATCCTTTTTCAAAATTTTCTGTCTTTTTCCGTTTATATGGCAAAAAATAAAAATCGCAGAGGCAATCAAATACCATCAAAAGAAAGCTCTATTTGTGGGAAAAAAAGATGCAAATTTTGTTTGGGTACAACATTGCATGACCGCGCAATTACCAAAGTAGCGCAGTGCCAAATTGTAAAAAGCCCTCCGGTCATTGAGCTGCTAAATTCTCCGGGCTGAAGTAGTTAAGGCGCTCTACCAGGCGCGCATGCACCAGTAGCGTGTCCCCGGAGCCGATGCGCGTGCCCGGCAGGCACGATGTCCACCAGGCACCTGCGATCGCTCCTGACAGAACAAGAATGGGGATCTGTGTGTGTAAACTAAGTAGGAACAACAATATGTCTCCTCCCCCAGTCACTCCCATCCCCCCACAGTTAGAAACACACACACAGGGAACACAGTTAACCCCTTGATCGCCCCCTAGTGTTAAACCCTTCCCTGCCAATGGCATTCATACAGTAATCAGTGGCTATTTTAAGCTCTGATCGCTGTATAAATGACAATGGTTTCAAAAAAGTGTCAAAAGTGCCCGATCTGTCTGCCGCAATGTCGCAGTCCCGATAAAAAATCGCAGATCGCCATCATTACTAGTAAGAAAAACATAATAATAGAAATGACATACATCTTTCCCCTATTTTGTAGATGCTACAACTTTTGCACAAACCAATCAATATTGGCTTATTGTGGTTTTTTTTTTTACCAAATGTATGTAGAAGAATACATATCGGCCTAAACTAATGAAAACATTTTTGTTTTTTTACATTTTTTGGGGGGGATATTTATTATAGCAAAAAAGTAAAAAATATAGTGTTTTTTTTTTTTTCAAAATTGCTGCTTTTTTTGTTTACAAAATCGCACGACCGCGCAATTGTCAGTTAAAAAGACGCAGCGCTGTATCGCAATAAATGGCCTGGTCAGGATGGGGGCAAATCCTTCCGGGGCTGAAGTGAAGTGGTTAAGCGTGACTGGGTCCAGTCCTCTTCTTTATTGTAATGTAGGGGGAGTAACACAGACTTTTGCCAGTTAATTCTAAGGCCTGAGTAATTCCCGACGTTATCTATTAATCTCATTGCTTCTCTAATGCCACATACACACGAGCGGAGTTTACGGCAGACTTTGCTCGGCGGACTGGATTTCGTCAGACAATTAGATCGTGTGTGGGCTCCAGCGGACTTTGTTTTTCTCAAAAGTTGGACGGACTTAGATTTGAAACATGTTTTAATTTAATCCGTTGAAATCGAGTCCGGTCGAAAAGTCCGCCGTCTGTATGCTAGTTCGACGGACAAAAAGCCACGCTAGGGCAGCTATTGGCTATTGGCTATGAACTTCCTTGTTTTAGTCCGGTCGTACGTCATCACGTACGAATTCGACGGACTTTGGTGGATTGTGTGTAGGCAAGTCCGTTCATTCAGAAAGTACGTTGAAAAGTCCGCCGGGCAAAGTCTGCCGTAAAGTCCGATCGTGTGTACGCGGCATAAGTGTGTTCTGTGTATTTCCCTTATATAAAATAATATCATCCGCATATAACCCTAAATGTTCTGTCCTTCCTCTTATAGTTATACCCTTAAATAATTTAGACTGTCTAAATTGTAAAGCAAGAATTTCTATTACAATAGAGAACAAGTGTGGGGATAACAGACACCCCTGCCTTGTTCCTCTGATCGGGGAGACAGTGATCCATTCACCAGAAGGCTTAATACTGGGGTCTTATACAATATCTTAATCCATTTTTTAAAACTTTTTCAGAGAGCTCTGCAAAAAACAGCCACTCTACTGAGTCGAATGCCCTGGCCGTATCTAATGATGCCAGGGCACTCGACTCAGAGGCGTACTCCCTCAACTGAATCATCAGCTGTGTTCTTCTAATATTTTTTTAGATTGATTTCCCGGCACAAAGCCCATCTGGTCATCATGCATAATAGAATGGATCACTGTTGTATACCCGCACATAAAAAAAAAACCCTACAAGGCAAAGGCATAATGAGCTAGTATGCAGCGCATACTAGCTCACTATGAAATACCTCAGAATGAAGGCCCCGTATCGGAGCTTGGTCCACGCCGAGGGAGCAGGCAGAGCGCATCCGTCACTGACGTCAGCGGCTGCATGCAAAAGGGAAAATCTAAACCGTACAGATTTAGGAGATATTAATTTTACCTGCAGGTAAGCCTTATTATAGGCTTACCTGTAGGTAAAAATGTCAAATTTGGGTATACAACCGCTTTAAGGGCCCGGGTGAAGACCCCTGTCCCCTGAAGACCCCTGTCAACAATGTATTTTTTTATAAACTTCAAGTGGTATCCCATATGGGCTACCTGGCCTGGTAGCCTGGTGACTTTCCAACCACCAGAGATAGAATTGCCTTCCTGACTTCTACCTCTGTTATTTCTCTATCCATCATCCTCATTTGCTCCTCCATAATTTTTGGGGATTCTAGTTCCTTCAAATACTCATCCACTTCTATCCCTATACCATTAAACGAGGAGGTATATCATAACATAATATTTATAAAAGCAGTTAATTATCTCCTCTTTATCTCGTACTATCTCCCCTCTCTCATTCCCGATTTTTAGAATTGATGAGGGTGTTGTTTGGCCAGAAGGGCCAGTAGTGCTCCCGGTTGATTCCCACGTTCATAATATTGTTGGCTGCATTAAAAATTCTTCCGCTTAGCATTTGCAGATGTCTAATTTTTATATTGGCGTTGAAGGGATTCCAATTCTCTCTGTTTGCTACTTGTAGGATTTAATATATATTCCCTCTCTACCTGAGCACATTTTCCTGCTAACTCCTCCTCCTCTTGTCTTGTCACCCATTTTAAATATGAAATTGTTAATTTCAATACTCCCCTAAGATATGCTTTAAATGGATCTCCCACCAGACCGCCACTTAGGGACATTATTATCTTCATACCCAATTTTCCAAACAAGTCCCTACCCAAGAGATTTACTGGATAATTTGGTATAATCCTAAAGCTGTGATGGATTTCATATCCCACTGAGGGTCTAAACCATGGGAAAGCCTTCATGTCACCAAGACATAAACCTTTCACCATATCCATATCAAATTCATCATTATCTCCATCTCGGGGGAAGGGATCACTACTATGCATATTTTCAGTCCACCCTGCTAAATTTGACACCCGGGGATTTATAAATTCATAATCAGTACCACAAACCCTAGCAACATAATCCTTACAAATTTCCCCAGGTTAGGGTGAGGCGGAGCCACTTTATCATGTTCTTGACCCATAATACAGTGAACGAGGCTGTCTTACCTTACAGCTTCTTCCACACAACAAATTATCTTATACTTCTATGTGACAGAAAGACAAAGCAAACAGAGGTTTGGGTCACGGTGGTGATTACCTCATAAACTCTTTCTCTCCTTCCCAAAAGGAGTTATGCCCCGTACACACGGTCGGATTTTCCGATGGAAAATGTGTGATAGGACCCTGTTGTCGGAAATTCCGACCGTGTGTGGGCTCCATCACACATTTTCCATCGGATTTTCCGACACGCAAAGTTTGAGAGCAGGATATAAAATTTTCCGACAACAAAATCCGTTGTCGGAAATTCCGATCGTGTGTACACAAATCCGACGGACAAAGTGCCACGCATGCTCAGAATAAATAAAGAGATGAAAGCTATTGGCCACTGCCCCGTTTATAGTCCCGACGTACGTGTTTTACGTCACCGCGTTTAGAACGATCGGATTTTCCGACAACTTTGTGTGACCGTGTGTATGCAAGACAAGTTTGAGCCAACATCCGTCGGAAAAAATCCTAGGATTTTGTTGTCGGAATGTCCGAACAAAGTCCGACCGTGTGTACGGGGCATAACAGTACTGTTTTGTCTAATACTAATGAATCCTCTCTCTAGGACTCAGGTCTCCCAAAGACCTTTAAGGCATGGTCCATCTCCTTTCTATATAATTTTTAAAGGACTAAAGCTTTATCAGAGCCGAGACAAGAAAAATAATTAGTCAAAATAAGACAAACGTTTACTTACCAAGGATGATTGCTTTATCCTGGACGAGCCCCATTTGAAAGGAATTATACACCTTGACGACCACCCTGGTTTATGCAGGCAGACCACCGGGACCCTCGGATCCGTGAGAGACCACATGAGACACGGGAAACAAGCTGGAGTGTGTGTTCATAAGATCTCTGTCTTTATTGAATACAACAGTAGTTTATATACCAGTAAAAATACATGTCTAATGCCGCATACACACGGTCGGACATTCCGACAACAAAATCCTGGATTTTTTTCCGACGGATGTTGGCTCAAACTTGTCTTGCATACACACGGTCACACAAATGTTGGAAATTCCGAGTGTATGACGAGCCGAGAAAAATGAAGTTTACTAGCCAGTGCGGCTCTTCTGCTTGATTCTGACCATGCATGGAATTTTGTGCGTCGGAATTGTCTACACACGCTCAGAATCTATGACAATGGATTTTGTTGAAAATTTGAGATCCAGCTCTCAAATTTTTTTGTCGGAAGTTCCGACAGAAAATGTCCGATGGAGCCTACACACGGTCGGAATTTCCGACAACAAGCCCACATCGAACATTTGTTGTCGGAAATTCCGACCATGTGTACGGGGCATAATGCCCCGTACACATGGTCGGATTTTCCGATGGAAAATGTGCGATCGGAGCTTGTTGTTGGAAATTCCGACCGTGTGTGGGCTCCATCGGACTTTTTCCATCGGATTTTCCGATGCACAAAGTTTGAGAGCAGGCTATAAAATTTTCCGACAACAAAATCTGATCGCGTCAATTCCGACGCACAAAGTGCCATGCATGCTCAGAATAAATTTTGAGACGGAACTGCTTGGTCTGGTAAAATTAGCGTTCGGAATCGATATAGCACTTTCGTCACGCTGCAATGTTTTAAATTGTTTAATGCAGCGCACTCTCTTCTTCTTTATAATGCTAGAAGAATGAAGTTGTTTTGCTGCTCATATTCACACAGAGTTCTCACAAACTTCTTTCTTTATTATTTATCATGATTTCATCAATATAATATTTTTATTTGTCACATCTCCCAAAAAAATAATCTTTTTGGGATGTTTTTAGATTAAAAATTTTTTTATGGATTTTTATAAATCCTGATCTTGTGTTTTATTCTTAATTTTGATTTTATTTTTTTACTCCAGAATAGTTTGGTGTGTGTTTTGTGTGTCAAGTTACCACAACACCATTATTATCTTGTATTATTTAATCTCAAGGAGTTTGTTTGGTGTTGGGGTCTCTTGTTAATTTCACATTGTATTTTTGAAATGTACCTGCCTCCTCACAAACAAACTGTCCTTTTTGAAGGAAAACACACATAGGCAAGTATAATAAGTCAAACCAAAAATTTATTAAGGGGTCCTAACCAAACAAAGAGGGAGGCAACGCAGGAGAAACAGCAGAAATTGGCGAAGCCTTTGGCCCCCAGGGCACACATCAAATATTTCCAGGCAAAATTGGTGGCCTGAGGAGTCCTTATCTAAGGGAGTTCAGTCTGGTCCAGAAGTCCAAGAGAATCATGAACAGCAGCAGATGACATACATGTCCCCAGGCTGTGGTCATACAAGAGCCTGCATCTTTTGTCAGACCAGACTGAACCCAGTTCATCACTCTCTGGTCTTCCTTCCACGCTGTGTCTGTGGTGGTGGAGTTGTGGCAGGAGGATACAACTCACTCAAGTGGGTATTGGGTGTGATTTCTCCCCTCAACCCCTTATTTAATGTTTGATAAATGAGTTCCTCACACATGAGGCGTTGGCCCTCCTGCATGCCCTGCAGTTTGGTGGCAGGCAAAGGCCTCTTCACGAGTGGGGAAGGCTCTGAGGGACGCAGAAGCCTCCTGAATCAGCCTGAGTGCTAAATCCTGCACATTACTCCCCTTCCTGGGTCTTTTGTTTGGAAGGCGGAGGGGAGGGACCTGTGATTCTGTCAGGCTCCTACTGGGCCCGGCCTTCTCCTGGCTGCCACTTAGCCCAGCCTCCTCCTGGCTGCCACTAACCCCCGCCTCCTCCTGTGTGCCACATTCCACAGCCTCCTCCTGTGTGCCAAATTCCACAGCCTCCTCCTGGCTGAGGTCTTCCTGTGTATGAAAAAGGGACATAGTTTTAGTTTTTTCTTCATCAATCACACACAATTTTCATCTCATGACTGTTGCAAATTGAATGTTAACAAATATAACAGACTATCATTCTGAGCCCAGCATTTTTGATTATTGTCCCAATATTTTTGCCCACTACTGACTATTGATATGTAAAACACTTTATTAAATCAGCAATTAGTGATCAATAATAACATCCAGTAAACATCATTTATGTTTTGCCCAGAAATCTGTAGAAGAATGCTATACCTGACTCCAGCTGGGCTCCTCCACCTCTTCCTGGCTGGAAGTCCCAGGTTGGACATCGGAAGCCTCAGCTGGGGTGTGTCAGGGAAATAGGCTAGCAAACCAGCACAGGCAAGGCCGCGCTAACGCGCATCAACGCACACGGGTGTGCAATGTTTCTACTAGGCGGACGCCTGGCGCCACATTCGGACGAATGCGCGTGCGTAGCAACGTCGCGATGTTACGAACGCACGAACGGAACGGTGTGCGTACGACGTGATATACTACGCCTTGTCTATTTAAACGTCCCACTGACAGTGCCACATTGCTGGATTATCGTCAGCTCTTCCTGTGTTCCTGTGATTGTGTTTCCTGTTGTCCTGACTTCCTGTGTACCGACCCGGCTTGTTATCGACTCCTCTGGACCTCCTGGCTTATTCAACTGGCTTGCTTCTGACTCTCCCTGCCTGCTTCCTGCATCTGACCCCGGCTTGGCTAAACGGACTCCGCATTCCTCTGTCTCCTGTACCTGGACTTGTTGCTTTGATTCTCGGACTGCTTACTGTGTTTGACCCCCTGGCCTGGCTTCTGATTTTCCTATTGGACTTCCATTGGTCCCCTCCTTGGACCCTAAGCACGTTGCCTCTACGGACTTTCTCTATCAAGCCACCAACACCGGCTCCTACTTCCAGGCAACCCGTGCTTCTGTGAGCACCACATCCCTGTACCATATTCAGAGTTGTGCTGCACTCGGCCGCAAGGGGAGCCCTCTCAGCAACTCGGTCTCCTACCAAGGTCCTGACAGGGTGGAAGGAAGAGGGGAAGGAAGAGTGGAGAGGGATTCCCTGACTTCAGTCTGGTCTGACAGAAAACAAAGTCTCTCATAGTACCACAGCCTGGGGACATAAATGTCATCTGCTGCAGCTCCGGATCTCTGGGAATCCTGGACCTTCTTGCGCTCCCTAAAATAAGTGCTCCTCAGGCCACCAATTTTTGCTTTTAAATAGGGGATGGTTGTCGTGGGGACCACCGGCTTCACCAACTCCAGCAGTTTCTCCAGCACTGCCTGCCTCTTTTGTTTATGATTATACTGTGGATGTTTCACCCTCCACAGACAGGGCAGCTCCTTGTATTTGTCTATGAACGGGGAGGAAGTTGTGGTCATTGA
This sequence comes from Lithobates clamitans, assembly GCA_037952925.1. Classification (NCBI taxonomy): domain Eukaryota; kingdom Metazoa; phylum Chordata; class Amphibia; order Anura; family Ranidae; genus Lithobates; species Lithobates clamitans. Next base: position 783,484 of record JBBGZY010001347.1, read on the forward strand.
AGCCATCCATTTTATATGCAATACACAACACAAGACAAACCCTAATGTCAGGCTAAAGTCTCCTAATCTTGTCCCAATATAGGCCTCAATCTCTAAGCAGTATAGGCCCAAGTTTAAATCTTTCCTTCGTTATCACGATCGGCGCTTCCTATACTCCTTCCTCTGCTCACAGATCGTACGTACTACGCGCGCGTGTTATGCTTTATATACACTACGCATGCGTGAAACTCCGCCCGCCCCTGACGTTCTTTCTAGTCTATTCCCCGCCCCTTCTCGTTCAGCGCAGTGGGGGAAGAGCACATGGCGAAGACACAACAGGTGCGTGCTAATTACAGCAACGAGGAGGAGGAGGAAAGCCCGGAGCCAGAATCATCACGATCCCGGAGGAGACGATTTAAGGCATCAAATATGTTCTTTGTGAAGCTGGTGGACATACTGAAAAGGGCCGACTATGACGGGAAATATGGACCTTACCCCAACCCAAATGTCAGATCATGGCGAAAGTTGTGAAGAGTCTGCAGAGAAATTTTGGGGTACGACGATCCAAGGATCAACTAAGGAAGCGGTGGACAGACCTCAAATTAAGGGAGCACGTTCTGTATAGAAGGATCAGGAGAGTGCTGCAAAAAAGTAAGTAGTTGTCCTGTGTTCCTATTCTTTTTTTTATTACGTTCGTGCTGCTCCATGTGTTTTTCTTTATACTGTTGTACAGTTTAAAATGGCAACTTTCATGTTCATGGACACATTATTCGTTCGTAGGAAACATTGTTCGTTCAGCCTATAAAACACCATGTTTTGTCCAGATGCAGTTCTATACATTTTTTCTGGCCTACTTCTCTTGAAATAATTTTGATGTCTAGATGGGTTAGTAACTAGAATGAAATGCAAACTAGATTCTGTGTAAGGAGAGGACACTCAGCAGCTGTTTACACATCTGGACACAGGAGCACTAGCGTGGGACAAAAGAACACCCTTTTTATTAGGGGGCCCACACAGGTGCTGCAGTGTATACTATAGGGGCGACTCCATCTATGAAGCTTGTACAAAACAGGTAAGTATTCAAGCTTGAAGAAATATTTATTTCCTTTGTCATCTTGGAACTCTGCCAAAATAGACAATTGTACCCCACTTCCAAGCAATGTTTCATATTCCTATTTCTGTCATCAAATATCTGTGCTAAGTATACCTATTTTTTTTTTACATAAGGGAGAAAAGACTCGGAGGACACCACTCATCAGAGGAGACAACAGACCCCCCACCTCAGGTAGAAGGGGAAATCCCCCAAAGCCAACAGGAGGAGGAGGAGGGAGACGTTATAGAAATCGTCACTACAACAGGTGAGTGTCTGCGACCACAGCCTCAGGTAAGAGATGGATGCCGGAATATTTTTAATACATGGTGTGTTTTTGTTTCTATATTTTAGGTGATCGTGATGTTGTGGATGAAGGTCATTTCACCAGTGAAAGTGCCCAGATCCTCATCGGGGAGATTATGGGGTGTAATAGGGACTTGGAACACATCAAGCAAAACATCAATGATGTTCAAAACAAAATGAAGAACATCGTTGATGTTTTAGGGAGAGTTTAAAACCCCTTGAAATCCAGAATTATTTCATTTTTTTTGCTCCGGAGAATTTTTTGTACTTTTTTTTTTGTATTAAAAAGATTGTTAATCAATAATGTGTTTCAATGCTCAAAAACTTTTTTGGTTGTAAAATTGGTGTTTTCTGTGACAATGGGGGTTATTTCCTAAGGGCAAAGCCATTTTGCACTACAAGTGCAGTTTCTGTGCAGTCTCAAGTGCACTTGTAGTGCAAAGTGTCTTTGCCTTTAGTAAATAACACCCAACAGTGCTTTAGAATTTTACACAATCACGCCATTTTCAGGACTCCCCAAATTTCAGTCAGGGTCAGCTAAAAGAAAAACAAGCAGTAAATGTAAGCAAAGATTTGTTCAGTTTAAAATATTTTTTATTTAAAAAATGTCTTAGACATTGCCTGGCATATTGATGGCCCCCCTACCTGCAAAGTATTCCATGTATCTTAGACGGACCTCACGGCACTCTGGGGGGGCAAGCCAGGATGGCCAGCTTCAAGCACCGTCAGGGTTGGTTCATTGAGATTAATAGGTCCGGCTTCAGGCCCAACTGAGCCAGCATAGTTCACAGAATTTCTCCTTAAAAAGTTGTGTAGAACACAGCAAGCCAGGATGATGTGATTGAGTTTATACTCCGCCATGTGTATGGGTGTAAGAAATAGGCGGAACCGGCTGGCCATTATTCCAAACGTGTTCTCCACCACTCTACTGACTCTGGCCAGCCGGTGATTAATAACCCTCTGGTCCGGGGTGAGGATCCTCATAGGGAATGGCCGCATAAGATGGTCCCCCAGCGCAAACGCTTCATCCGCAACGAAGACGAATGGCATTGCCTTCTGGAGGTTGCAAGTCCAAGCTGCCATTCTGGAGACACCTGTAGAACTCTGTGTGGGCGATGACTCCACCATCTGACATCCGCCCATTCTTCCCCACGTCCACATACAGGAACTCGTGAGTAGCCGACACCACCGCCAACATCACAATACTATTGAACCCCTTGTAGTTATATATAGTATGACCCCAAGTTGGGTGGTGGGACGATGTGGACGTGTTTCCCATCAATTGCCCCATCCGCAGTTAGGAAAGTCCCACCGCTGGGCAAAGTGGGAGGCCACACTCTGCCATTCCTGTGGGTTGGAAGGAAACTGTGGAGTCAAACAAGAAAATAAAATAATCATTTTGCACATAAACATGGAAAGCAGATTAGACACAAACATTCTTGGCCAACATCAGTATTACATTTATTTTAGGGAGTATTTAAAGACAAAGGTATAAGGTCCACCTATCAGATTCCTCCCCCCCCTCTCATGGACCATTTAAAATAATTTATGGGGGGGGGATGTTTGGGCAGGTAACCCTCTTCACTTCATTGTGAGATGAATGCTTAAATAATGTGTCTTACTTTGGCCAGCCCCTCCTTACTTACACTATTGGCAGCCCACTGAACAGGTAAGAAGTGTCATAATACAAAGATATAAATACACACTGTACACATTTTAGCACATTTTTACATTCTGCTATTACCTATCAAGATAATAATAGGATCCAAAAACTTTAAACAGTACCATTTGATAGTATTCAGGCAGGCCCTTGCACTACATGCTTTGGGGAATTCATCCATAAATCTGACCACGAGGTGGGTATAGTGTGTATGGGTTTGGCAAAGTCAGCAGATAGAGGATTGAGGATAGATAGAGGATTGGTATCAGCTGAGTTAGCAGTTGGGGGGGAGGGAGGGTTCCAAATGATTTTGGGACCCAAAAAAAAAAAGCCTCTGGCACTCTGCCTGAATCACAATTTACAACATTTTAGGGGGTATTTAGGTTAAAGAAGTACTATGCAGCTAACAAAATACATTGTTAAGTGACTACACGAGGTGAATATAGACCCAGGAGAGCATGCTGGGGAGGTTAGTGAAGGCAAATATGTATGAAGGCCAAAAAAAAATTAACTAAAAATCCAGCATGCATGAGGACAAAGGGGACATTCACAGCATATTACAATCATGGTAATTAAGGAATGAGGAAAGAAATACAATACATTAACAAACATTACATACAATAAAATGTGATGTTAAAGGATACATCTTACCTTAATATACTCCTTCTGCAGGACCTGGGTGATGGCAGAACAGGTCTCCGGGATAATGATCCCCAGAGCCTGGGGGGGAGATCCCTGTCGAGAACTTGAGGTCCTGCATGCTTCTCCCCGTCGCCAAGTACCGCAGGGTGGTGACTAGCCTCTGCTCCGGAGTGATGGCTTGCCTCATGCAGGTATCCTGCCTGCTGATATAGGGGGTCAGCAAAGCCAACAAATGGTGAAATACGGGGTCCGTCATCCGGAGAAAGTTCTTGAAATCGTCAGGATTATTCTCACGGAGCAAAGGCATGTGACAGAACTGGTCACACTGGAGCAACCAATTCTTGGTCCATGAACTTCCCCCCACCCTGTTCATGGACTGGGCTTGTGTCAAAGTAAGGACCCCAACACCAAGCCCCCATACAGCACGAACTCTACGATGAGTACGTATACACAACATGGCTAGAAAACGGTCGGCTGCTCAGAACGCACTGAAGAATAGCAAGGCCTGTGAAGAGCGACCTGAAAATCAGTAACGAATGAACAAGAACACAATGACAAGTCAATGGGAACTCTCTGCATGCACTGAAGACCAGATACAAACCCACAAGCACAAACTGAACAGCAGAAATACGATCTGAAAACCACGAGTCTGAAAAAGCGCGAAACGTCTCTCACCAAACTTTTCCTAACACGAGATTAGCAAAAGGTGCCCAAAGAGTGTCGCGCTTAGTACTGAACTGCCCTTTTATAGTCTTGTTGTATGTGGTGTACGTGACCGCGTTCTTGGCGTTCAGAAATTCCGACAACTTCGTGCGACCGTGTGTATGCAAAACAAGTTTGAGCCAACATCTGTCGGAAAAAATCCATGGATTTTGTTGTCGGAATATCCGATCAATGTCCGACCGTGTGTACGGGGCATTAGTGTCACGGGTGACGCTGGTTAGCTAGTTTTTTTTATTGCGTCAGGGCACCCGCCGTATATTACCTAAATAAAGGTTTAACCCCCTGATCACCCGGCGGGTGATATCAGTTGGGTTTTAGTGTCAGATAAGGTCTGCGTCACCCCAGGCAGTGTCAGATTAGTGCCAGTGGCGCTAACACCCACGCATGCACTATACACCTCTCTTAGTATAGTGTCTGAATGGATCAATATCTGATCAGATGCATACTAGCGTCCCCAGCAGTTTAAGGTTCCCAAAAACAGTTAGCAGGATCAGCCCAGATAACCACTAGCACCTGCGTTTATCCCCTCCTCCCAGCCCACCTAAATGCAGTATCAATCGATCACTGTCACTTACGCATTCGCAGAGTCAGGTCTGATCCCTGCGAATGCTAACAGGTTTTTTTTGTAGCGTTTGAAGCAGTTGCTGACAGTCAGGAGCTCTTTTTCCTGTGAGTCTCACTACTGTACCAGTAAATGTAGAGACCAAAATGTCAAATCAAAGGTACAGTGAAGAGGCCTACACATTTCTGAGCATGACAGATAGTGAAGAGGAAGTCACCCATCTGTCAGATTCAGGCTCAGAATACGAACCAGTAGACAGTAGCGGCACCCTGACAGATAGCTCTGACGACGGAGTAGTGGTCCTTCCTAAGGTCAGGCATACCCGACTCTGTTCTTCTGCTGTTGTTGAGGTGCAAGAACCGCAGGGCTCTCGTATAGAGCAGAGAGCCAGTACTAGTGCCGCTCATCCTTCTGGTGAACTGGCAAGCACCAGCGGCCTAGTGCATCCTGGTCGTACATCCAGCACTGCAGTAACACTAGGTGATGTGGCGAGTCCCATAAGTGCAGTTCAAGCTGGTGGGGTGGCTAGCATCACTAGTGTCCCACAGCCACCAAGAAGACAAAGACAGGGCTGTCGAGCACATAGTGCCCTTCCTGCTGCATTTGCCAATCCTAATTGGGAGCCCACCACTTCCGCAGCACCCGTACTTCCCCCATTCACTGGCCAACCCGGAATTAAGGTGGAAACAGTTGATTTTACGTCACTTGATTTTTATTCGCTGTTTTTCACGGAAGATCTCTATCAATTCATCACCGCTAATCCCCAGTTGACCCTTGCCAGAGATTGGAGACCTGTTACGTTCTCCGAATTTAAGACCTTTCTGAGCCTATCCCTCCTCTGGGGCATAACTAAAAAGAGTGAGTTGCGGTCATATTGGTCCACTGACCCAATTCACTATATGCCCATGTTCTCTGCCTCCATGACCAGGACACAATACGAGCAGATCTTGCGATTCATGCACTTCAATGATAATGAACTCTGTCGTCCTCGGGGTGACCCTGGATTTGATCGGCTCTACAAAATTCGGCCCCTCGTAAACCACTGCAACCAACAGTTTGCAGCCTTGTTTACTCCCGATCAAATTGTCTGCGTTGATGAGTCCCCGATTAAGTTTTCTGGCCACTTGTCTATCAAACAGTATCTTCCCAGCAAGCCTGCCAGATATATGGTCAAGATGTATATGCTCTGTGACTGGGTAACAGGCTATACATATAGTTTTATGGTTTACGAGGGAAAAGATAGTCACGTCAGAGAACTGCCCAAACTACATAGGGAGCGCTGGTAAGATTGTGTGGGACTTGGTGTCACCCTTATTCGGAAAGGGGTACCCTTGTACGTGGACAATTATTACACAAGCATGCCACTTTTTAGTCACTTGTTTGATTATGGAATTGGTGCATGTGGCACTGCGATCTAATCGCTGGGGCTTACCCCAACGGCTTGTAGAATCCCGACTTAGACGGGGGGAGAGAGTCTGCTTGAAGTGTAATAATTTGGTAGCAGTGAAGTGGAGGGATTCACGGAATGTTTTCGTTCTGTCCTCCCTTCACGCAGATACGATGGTCCAAATTCCTACGGTGACTGGTGTTGTAGAGAAACCCCTCTGTGTCCACGAATACAACTTTAACATGGGAGGGATGAACCTCAATGACCAGTTGTTGGTGCTGTACCTAATTGCCCATAAGGCCAGACGCTGGTACAACAAAGTGTCTGTATACTTATTTCAATTGGCTCTGCTGAACGCTTTTGTGCTATACAAAGCTTCAGGACGAACTGGATCCTTCCTAAAATTCAAGGAAGAGATCGTCACAGCCCTTCTGTTTCCAGACGGTGCTGTGGCCCACCTTCCCAATGCAAATGCAGTGAGCCGGCTGCATGAGAGGCATTTTCCATATGTCCTCCCTGGTACCCTTACCCAAAGAACACCCCAAAGAAGATGTCGTGTCTGCATAAAACGCGGATTTAGGTGTGACACCCACTTTTATTGTCCCTCCTGTCCTGACCAACCTGGTCTCTGCATTGATGACTGTTTCAAACACTAACACACTAGTTGAGTTTTAGCGTATGGTACAGCACTGCACACTCCTAGGGCACACCAACACAGGGTCTCAAAAGATGAGATGGCCATCACATTTTGAGAGACCCTAATCTGGAACGTTCACAGTTTACAGTTTTTATAAAAGTGCAAAAAAAAAACCACACACAAAAAAATATAAAATAAAAAAGCCAAAAATAGTTGTGGCTTTATTTTTCTTCTCTCTCTATTGTTCTCTCTCTTATGTTCACTCTCTACTGTTCACTCACTATTGTTCTATATCTATTGTTCCCTCTCTGTTGTTACTGTATTTTAGAACTGTTGTCATGAAATGGTTCACCCGATGGTGTCACTGTCGGTCTCTTGGATCGCAGTACCAGTGTCCACCAGCAGGTGTCTTCCAACATCCAGGGCCTGTAGTAAGAGGACCCACCTGCTAGTGGCACTGTTGCATCCTTGGGCCGTAGTACCGGTGTCCACCAGCGGGTGTACTCCGGCAGTGTGGAGCAGACAGCACCCTCTGCGCTCAGGTGTAACATGAGGTCAATTACTGCAGCCTTATAAATACCCGGCAAGCCCTCACATGCTTGCCTTGGTATCTTTCTTCCTTGCGCCCTGATCTGTATGTGAACCTGAGCCTGCTCCTGAGCCTGTATCCAATCCCATCCTGATCCTGTCCCTCCTGTGTTCCTATTCCCTTGTAGCCATATCCAATCCATTATCTCCCTCTCCTATCCTGCCCTTGTTCAGTTGCTGATCCCCTGTGTATGACCCTGGCCTGGCTTACGTGTTTTATTTCGGTACTTCCCTTTGGCTGTATATATTATCTATTGTCTGTGGGTTTCTGTTGGTTGAGCACTATTTGTATTTGGGGTGTTTGTTTATTTATATCACTTATCTTAAATAAACATTCTTATTCACTTTACATGCATTTTGGTTTCCTCTTTGCAGTCCACACAATCTGGTCACACCTGTTCATGACAGTATGACAAGGCCATCTCTGACCAGAAGTGGCTGCACAGGGGAACCATCTCGGTTCTGTTTCACGTTGCTGGGATGAATTCAGATATGATTGTTTATTATGCTCTGCTGGCAACAGAGAGTTCTGAGTATCTCCGCCAGACATTGAAGGGGTGGTCCAGTGATCAGCTGCTGGAGATTATCCGTTTAGCTCACTCTGTGGTCGATCAGGGCAGTATACTGTTTGAGGATGTTCAGCCTTTGATTGGAATGTGTACAGAGCTGGCTCTGCCTTGTATCCCAAAGGGCCATGATGACTTTTCTCCCCCCTTCAGCATTAACCAGGTTGCGTCCTTAGTATGGCTGTTGGAGGATGACTCTGCATCCTTTTTTTTTAACAAGAAAACTCTGCATCCTTTTTGGAGCATTTTTCGGTTTGTCCCAAACAGTTGTTGAAAGATTGTATAGATGAAGTGTAGTCCCTGGTCAGACAGAGGGTATGTGAGCCCACTTTTTTGCTACCTGTACTTCAGGCATGGTCAGACCTGTTATGCCCAGTTTCTGTCAGCTCTTCACAAACCAGACCTGCCACTAAACACCTGCCTGCTCAGATGTCCTTTTTCCCATCACCCCTGGCAACCTCAGCTACAGTCCAATATACCATGCTCCCCACCAAGTATCAATACCCTATTTCTACTTCCTGCACCTATTCTTCCTTTAACCCACCTGCCTCTTCTCTAATACCTGCAACTTCCTCACAAGAACTTCCTCTGGCCGCTGTTCCCCCTTCCTTGCCATATCCCAGCCCTTCCTTTCAGTATGCCTCACCTCCAGTCCACAGTCCTACAGCCACCTACAGATCTCCAGCAGTTAAGCCAAAGAAGAAACAGAAGTTCTTCCCCACTCACACGATCCTGCCAGTAACCCAACTTGCTTCCACACCAACCAACCTGTTCCAGCCTGCGTTCATGCCAGTTGAACTTGATGACCCACCTAAACCTGCCAACCCAGTGCCTGCTATCCAGCCGGATGTGCCTGCCTTCCAGCCTGGGGTACCTACCAGTCTGATGTGCCCGCTTTCCAATCTGATGTCTTGATGCCTGCCTTCCAGCCCAAAGTCTCGGTGCCTGCCTTCCAGCCTGATCTGCCTGCCTTCCAGCCTGATGTGCCTGCCTTCCAGCCTGATGTGCCTGCCTTCCAGTCTGATGTGCCTGCCTTCCAGTCAAATGTGTCCGCTTTCCAGTCTGATGTCTTGTTGCCTGCCTTCCAGCCCGAAGTCTCGGTGCCTGCCTTCCAGCCTGATGTGCCTACCTTCCAGTCTGATGTGCCCGCTTCTTAGTCTGATGTCTCGGTGCCTGCCTTCCAGTCTGATGTGCCTGCCTTCCAGTCTGATGTGCCTACCTTCCAGTCTAATGTGTCCACTTTCCAGTCTGATGCACCCGCTTTCCAGTCTGATGTCCCGATGCCTGCCTTCCAGCCCAAAGTCTCGGTGCCTGCCTTCCAGCCTGATGTGCCTACCTTCCAGTCTGATGTGTCCACTTTCCAGTCTGATGTGTCCACTTTCCAGTCTGATGTGCCCGCTTTCCAGTCTGAAGTCTCGTTGCCTGCCTTCCAGCCTGATGTGCCTACCTTCCAGTCAGATGTGTCCGCTTTCCAGTCTGATGTCTTGATGCCTGCCTTCCAGCCTGAATTCTCGGTGCCTGCCTTTCAGTCTGAGGTGCCCACTTTCCAGTCGGTGCCCGCTTTCCAGTCTGATGTGCCCGCCTTCCAGCCTGGTGTCTCGGTGCCTGCCTTCCAGCCAGATGTCTCGGTGCCTGCCCTCCAGCCGGATGTCTCGGTGCCTGCCTTCCAGCTTGATGTGCCCGCTTCCCAGTCTGATGTGCCCGCTTCCCAGTCTGATGTCCTGATGCCTGCCTTCCAGCCTGAAGTCTTGGTGCATGCCTTCCAGCCTGATGTGCCCGCCTTCCTGCCTGATGTGCCTACCTTCCAGCCTGATGTCTCGGTGCCTGCCTTCCAGCTTGATGTCTCCACTTCCCCGTCTGATGTGCCCGCTTCTCAGTCTGATGCCTTGGTACCTGCCTTCCAGCCTGGTGTCTCGTTGCCTGCCTTCCAGCCAGATGTGTGTCAGCCTGGAGTTTTGGTGCCCATGTGTCGGCCTGGAGTGTTGGTGCCCGTGTGTCGGCCTGGAGTTTCGGTGCCCGTGTGTCGGCCTGGAGTTTCGGTGCCCGTGTGTCGGCCTGGAGTTTCGGTGCCCGTGTGTCGGCCTGGAGTTTTCGGTGCCCGTGTGTCAGCCTGGAGTTTCGGTGCCCGTGTGTCAGCCTGGAGTTTAGGTGCCCGTTACCCAGTCTGCTGAGCCGGTGCCCGTTACCCAGTCTGCTGAGCCGGTGCCCGTTACCCAGTCTACTAAATCGGAGTCCGTCACTCGGCCTGTTAAGCCAGTACCCGTTATTCGGCTTGCCGGACCAGTGCCTGGTGTCCAGCTTGCTGGGCCGGGGCGCGTTACCCAGCCCACTGGGCCGGGGCGGTTACCCAGCCCACTGGGCCGGGGCCCGTTACCCAGCCTGCTGAGCCGGTGCCTGTGATCCAGCCTGCCCTTACGGTGCTCGCTGTTCGGCCTAATGTTCCAGAACCTGCTGCCCAGCTCGACGACCCGGAACCTGCTGCCCAGCTCGACGACCCGGAGCCTGCTGTCTGATGTGCCTACCTTCCAGTCTAATGTGTCCACTTTCCAGTCTGATGCACCCGCTTTCCAGTCTGATGTCCCGATGCCTGCCTTCCAGCCCAAAGTCTCGGTGCCTGCCTTCCAGCCTGATGTGCCTACCTTCCAGTCTGATGTGTCCACTTTCCAGTCTGATGTGTCCACTTTCCAGTCTGATGTGCCCGCTTTCCAGTCTGAAGTCTCGTTGCCTGCCTTCCAGCCTGATGTGCCTACCTTCCAGTCAGATGTGTCCGCTTTCCAGTCTGATGTCTTGATGCCTGCCTTCCAGCCTGAATTCTCGGTGCCTGCCTTTCAGTCTGAGGTGCCCACTTTCCAGTCGGTGCCCGCTTTCCAGTCTGATGTGCCCGCCTTCCAGCCTGGTGTCTCGGTGCCTGCCTTCCAGCCGGATGTCTCGGTGCCTGCCCTCCAGCCGGATGTCTCGGTGCCTGCCTTCCAGCTTGATGTGCCCGCTTCCCAGTCTGATGTGCCCGCTTCCCAGTCTGATGTCCTGATGCCTGCCTTCCAGCCCGAAGTCTTGGTGCATGTCTTCCAGTCTGATGTGCCCGCTTCCCAGTCTGATGTGCCCGCTTTACAGTCTGATGTCCTGATGCCTGTCTTCCAGACCGAAGTCTTGGTGCATGTCTTCCAGTCTGATGTGCCCGCTTTACAGTCTGATGTCCTGATGCCTGTCTTCCAGCCCGAAGTCTTGGTGCATGCCTTCCCAGTCTGATGTGCCCACTTCCCAGTCTGATGTGCCCGCTTCCCAGTCTGATGTGCCCGCTTCCCAGTCTGATGTCCTGATGCCTGCCTTCCAGCCTGAAGTCTTGGTGCATGCCTTCCAGCCTGATGTGCCCGCCTTCCTGCCTGATGTGCCTACCTTCCAGCCGGATGTCGCGGTGCCTGCCTTCCAGCTTGATGTGCCCGCTTCCCAGTCTGATGTGCCCGCTTCCCAGTCTGATGTCCTGATGCCTGCCTTCCAGCCCGAAGTCTTGGTGCATGTCTTCCAGTCTGATGTGCCCGCTTCCCAGTCTGATGTGCCCGCTTTCCAGTCTGATGTCCTGATGCCTGTCTTCCAGCCCGAAGTCTTGGTGCATGTCTTCCAGGCTGATGTGCCCGCTTCCCAGTCTGATGTCCTGATGCCTGTCTTCCAGCCCGAAGTCTTGGTGCATGCCTTCCAGTCTGATGTGCCCGCTTCCCAGTCTGATGTGCCCACTTCCCAGTCTGATGTGCCCGCTTCCCAGTCTGATGTGCCCGCTTCCCAGTCTGATGTGCCCGCTTCCCAGTCTGATGTCCTGATGCCTGCCTTCCAGCCTGAAGTCTTGGTGCATGCCTTCCAGCCTGATGTGCCCGCCTTCCTGCCTGATGTGCCTACCTTCCAGCCTGATGTCTCGGTGCCTGCCTTCCAGCTTGATGTCTCCACTTCCCCGTCTGATGTGCCCGCTTCTCAGTCTGATGCCTTGGTACCTGCCTTCCAGCCTGGTGTCTCGTTGCCTGCCTTCCAGCCAGATGTGTGTCAGCCTGGAGTTTTGGTGCCCATGTGTCGGCCTGGAGTGTTGGTGCCCGTGTGTCGGCCTGGAGTTTCGGTGCCCGTGTGTCGGCCTGGAGTTTCGGTGCCCGTGTGTCGGCCTGGAGTTTCGGTGCCCGTGTGTCGGCCTGGAGTTTCGGTGCCCGTGTGTCAGCCTGGAGTTTCGGTGCCCGTGTGTCAGCCTGGAGTTTAGGTGCCCGTTACCCAGTCTGCTGAGCCGGTGCCCGTTACCCAGTCTGCTGAGCCGGTGCCCGTTACCCAGTCTACTAAATCGGAGTCCGTCACTCGGCCTGTTAAGCCAGTACCCGTTATTCGGCTTGCCGGACCAGTGCCTGGTGTCCAGCTTGCTGGGCCGGGGCGCGTTACCCAGCCCACTGGGCCGGGGCGGTTACCCAGCCCACTGGGCCGGGGCCCGTTACCCAGCCTGCTGAGCCGGTGCCTGTGATCCAGCCTGCCCTTACGGTGCTCGCTGTTCGGCCTAATGTTCCAGAACCTGCTGCCCAGCTCGACGACCCGGAACCTGCTGCCCAGCTCGACGACCCGGAGCCTGCTGCCCAGCTCGACGACCTGGAGCCTGCTGCCCAGCTCGACGTTCCAGAGCCTGCTGCCCAGCTCGGTGACCCGGAGCCCGCTGTCTGCTCTGATGTGCCCGCTGTCTGTTCTGATGTGCCCGCTGTCTGCTCTGATGTGCCCGCTGTCTGCTCTGATGTGCCCGCTGTCCGGTTTGACGTATCCGCTGCCCAGTCTAAAGTACCTGATGCCCAGCCTGACGTGCCCTCATCCGTTGTTCGGTGTGAGGCTATTAACTTTGCACAATTTCATCTAGTTGGAGCGTCCGGAGTCCGCTCGTTTGAGGGGGGGTACTGTCATGAAATGGTTCACCCGTTGGTGTCACTGTCGGTCTCTTGGATCACAGTACCAGTGTCCACCAGTGGGTGTCTTCCAACATCCAGTACCTGTAGTAAGAGGACTCACCTGCTGGTGGCACTGTTGCATCCTTGGGCCGCAGTACCGGTGTCCACCAGCGGGTGTACTCCAGCAGTGTGGAGCAGACAGCACCCTCTGCGCTCAGGTGTAACATGAGGTCAATTACTGCAGCCTCATAAATACCGGCAAGCCCTCATATGCCTGCCTTGGTATCTTTCTTCCTTGCGCTCTGATCAGTAATCTGTATCTGAACCTGAGCCTGCTCCTGAGCCTGTATCCGATCCCATCCTTTTTTTTTTTTGCCACTCAGAAAAAAAATTTTGTTTGGGAGATATTATTTCAACTTTACAGTCAATCTCTTCCCTTAATAATTTTACATCATAGTGGCGTACTCTTTTTTTTTTCCTCCGGTTATTAAGTGATAATAATTCCAGTCATAGATACAAATATCTTCCAAAAAATAAACATTTTATACCCCAAAGTCCTACCCCCCCATACTAGGAACTTGCTCCTTGTACCCCCCCCAGACCTACCCCCTTAGCTCCTCCCAAAATGGTCAAGATCTGTACCATATCACTTACAATCTCCTATCTTTAATAAGTAAGTACCATCTAACTCAAACTGTTATTAGGATTTCTATTTGATGGACTATTTGATGGACTGTCCGGTTCTGCCTCCCACGCCCCAGCCGCTCGCAGGGAAGACCTATATTTTACCCAATCTTTCCACACCTCTTCAAACTCTTCCATATCTGTTCCTTCACTATATCTCAAGTATTCTAGGCAGTGAATTTCCTCAATTTTATTGAACCACTCCCGCATTGAGGGTTTCTTACTATCCAGCCAGTGTCTAGGAATAAGACTCTTAGCCGCATTAAGAAGGTGCGGCATTAGTGATTTCAGATACTTCTTTGTGGGCATATTGCTCCCATGATGTAAGCACTCCCAAGGGTCATCTGCAATCCTCTTACTGGTGATCTCAAATATGATTCTCCTTATCTCCCCCAATATAATTTCATTACCGGACACTGCCACCATATGTGTGCCATGGTCCCATTCTCCCCGCAACCCCTCCAACAAGTTTGCGGTGTTTATTTCCGGATTCTGTGAGCTCTGTCTGGGGTGATGTACATTCGTGCCAAGACTCTGTAGTTCAGCTCAGAAACCCTGTAGTTTACTGAAGTGGCATTCACCCTACCCAGGACCTTCCCCACCACCCCATCACTGATCCTAATTCCTAATTCCTCCTCCCATTTCCTCAGAAACGTCGGATGCTCGGCCTCTCCCATTTTAATCAGACTGTAAATCCTGGACACTCCCCCCTTCCCTTTTTTCCCTGAAAACACTTTTTCAAGGGGGCGAAGATCCTTCACAGACCTCATTGGTTGCGGGAGCGATTCAAAAATAGTTTCAACTGCCTATACCTCCACTTATCAATAATAAACCAGTTATCTTTTGCTTTTAACTCCTGGTAGGAACACAGTTTATTCTCATTCATAATGTCCTTTAATTGGGCCTCTTCCTTCAGTATCCATCTCCCGAACAAGTCTTCCCTCCCCGGAAGAAAGTAATCTGTATCCTTAAGCGGGATTAACGGGGAATTATACCCCCATTTCTCCTTATCGTGTATTTTATCCCATGCATTTAACGCGTGTTTAGTGATATCCAATGTGTTAATGCTTAATTTTCTGAACTGAGGTGGTATCCACACATTTTTACTCAAATCCACCCCACTCATTTTACTCTCTATTTTCACCCATTGTTTTTCTTTATTGTTTTTTACCCAATCTAAAATACGTGAGATAACTATGGCAACATAATATTTTTTTACATCAGGTGCCCCCACCCCCCTTCCTCTTATCGTTAACTAATTGTGCATACTTAATTTGTGGTTTTTTACCCCTCCATATAAACATTAGAAACAAAGTATGTAATTTATTCAAAAAATTCTGTGAAATTGGGATTGGAAGCATCTGTATTTTATAGGTAATTTTTGGGAGAACTGACATTTTAAGTAGATTGATCCTGCCTCCCCATGAGAGCTGGTTGCGTGGGAATTTATTCAGATCTGTCTTAATCTCGTTGAGGAGTGCCATATAATTAGTTTGGAACAAAGTTTCCTTCACTGGGGAGATTTTTACCCCTAGATAATTAAGCTCTTTTACCCCCCACATAAATGGCAGACTTTTTTGATAAGCCTTCTCCCTTTCTTTGTCCTCCACTATTTCCAGTATTTCTGACTTAGTAGAGTTGACCCGGAAATTTGATAGTCTACAGTAACTCTTGATGGTCTCTAATAAGTTCGGAAGGGAAATCCTCGGGCGGGTGACATACAGTAAGATGTCATCCGCAAAAGCGGCGATTTTATACTCTTCTTCCCAATTTTTACCCCACTGATATCCGGGCTGAGTCTAATCCTAGCCAGAAGGGGTTCGAGCGTCAGCACAAACAGCAACGGGGAGAGAGGGCACCCCTGTGTAGTGCCGTTATACATCTTAAAAGGTTCGGAAAGTGTACCGTTGACCTTGACTCCTGCAGACGGGGAAGCGTATAGACTTTTTATCCTTCTAAGCATGTTATTGCCTATCCCGATCTCCTCGAGCGTATCCCACATGAAGCCCCAGTCTACCCTGTCGAAGGCTTTCTCAGCGTCCATCGACAGGAGTAGACCTGGGGCCCCCCTGTTCTTCATTATCTGGGTCACCATTAATGTTTTAATCCCATTATCTCTTCCTTCCCTACCCGGTACGAAACCCACTTGGTCAGAGTGGATGACCTCATTGATGATCCTCTTCAGTCGGTCCGCCAAAATCTTTGCGAACAGTTTCGTGTCAACATTCAGGAGGGAGATGGGTCTATAGCTGGAACACAAAGTACTATCCTTTCCTTCTTTCCTAATAATGGCAATACTTGCTTCTAGTGCTTCCTTCCTCATCTCCCACTTTTCACCTATCCCATTCATATAGAAGCACATTATAGGAATCAGTATTTCCTGATATTTTTTATAATAAAGGACAGTCAGTCCATCGGGGCCTGGGCTTTTCCCGTTTGGGGTATCTTATAGGGCTTTCTTAAGTTCCTGCTCGGTTATGGGGGTTTCTAACATAACATTGTCCTCTGCAGTAATTTTTGTCAATTTTGCCTCTTCCAGAAAGTTTTTATTATCTTTTCGCTTGCGTCTGCTTACTTCTTGTGGAATATCAGCATTAATTGCGTATAATTCACTATAAAAATCTCTAAATGCTAGTATTATGTTTGATTTCACCCGATTTGGACTTAATTTTTTCTATAAAATTACTCATTTTCTTTTTTTTCAAAGCTCTAGCTAGGAGTTTACCTGGTTTGTTTCCATTAATGTATCTATCTTTTTTGACCAGGTTGTAAATTTTTCGCATTTCCTGTTCAGTACTGGCCCTCAACTTTTCTCTCTTTTTTTGTAAGTTAATCCATATCTCCTTCCCTCCCGTTTTTTTATGTTGTTGCTCTAAATCTTGGATCTCTTTTACCAGTACTTCCCTTTCTTTTTTCCAACGCTTTTTTTTTCCCCTCCTATCATCATAAATATGCCCCTAATTTACACTTTGTGGGCTTCCCAGACTGTGGCTCTCATTTACCTCCCCCGGGCGTATTGATTTTAAAATACCACTCCAGCTCTTCCTTAATTCTATTTGAGGTTTCTAGATCTTGTAATAGGTCTTCATTCAATCTCCACCCGACGCCCTGAGAGCGAGGACCCCCTATTTTTATTAGTAGGCTTACTGGAGCGTGGTCAGAGAACGTCATGTTACCAATGGCTGTCTCGCCAACCTCCTCCAGCAGCCTATGTTCCACCAGGAAAAAGTCTAGCCTCGAATAGGTCCCATGCACGGGGGAATAGAAGGTATAGTCTCTTAAGTCGCCATGCTGAATCTTCCAGACATCGACTAACTGGAGCAATTGCAGCTTTTTTTTAAGTTTACCTGCCCAGACTCCCCCCATCCCCCGAGCATGGGACGTACTATCTCTCCCGAGGTCCAAACATAAATTAAAATCTCCTGCAACTATCGCTTTTCCTGTCTTAAAGTCTTCGAATTTTGCCAGAATTCCCAGAACTTTTCTGTGAGTGTTTCTATTTGGCCCATAGATGTTTGCCAAGGAGAATTTCTGGCCATTGATTTTACCATTTAGGAAGAGAAACCGACCCTCCGGGTCGGCTAATCCCTCCTCCAAATCAAACCTAGTCTCCCTGGCAAACCCTATGGCAACTCCTCTGGCCCCTTTTATTGGTGAGTCCCCATAGTACCAAACTGGAAAGTTGCTAGAATAAATTTTTTGTATCTTACAAATGCTTAGATGTGTTTCTTGTAGCATCACAACGTCGGCATCCAATAACTTCAATTCACATAGAATATTTGAACGTTTTGCATGGGAGTTCAAGCCCCGGACATTATAGGATATAACTTTTATGCTAGACATCCTCTCACGTTCTTGTTAATAAGCTTTTCTTTGTGGTACAGACTCATATTCCATTTGGTAATAGCATTCCTTCCTTTTCCCACCCCTACCCTCCTCCCCCCACCTACTCCTCCCCCACTCATCCCCCCTCCACCACACCACCCCCCACCCCCCTTCTCCCGACCTCCCTCCCTCCTTCCCCATCCCCAGACATTGGGGGCAAAAGCTGGCCTCCCATGGGCCCAGAACAAACCGTGGCCCTCTATCTCCACCCGGCCTCCCGGTTAACCCCTAGAGGTGTAGCTCGGTGTGGGAATAAGTCAAACCCGAAGCCTTCCCCCTGGGTAAGAAAAGATGACATTCCCGGTCGTCCCTCCAGCACACCCCCCCCCCACCCCCACCCCCCATGTCTCCCCACCACCCCGACAAAGAGGGCATGACAATGCACTGCCTCAGTTCTGGCCTTTTTATGCCCTATCCAAACTGGTGTCAGCTTTAACCCCTATTCTCTTTATAGTAAGCTTTGCGATTCTAGGTGATAAGTTCCCCTGCATACTCCTGGTTGGCAGTTTTTTTCCCACCAACCAGGAATCTCTATTATTGGAATTCCTAGGCGCTGACAAAATTTTTGAGTGTCCTCCGGGAATCTCAACGTGGCCGATCGGCCCTCCTTACGTCCGATTAAGCAGGCAGGGAAGCCCCAGGAGTTTTGTATCTCATGCGTTTTTAAGGTTGCAAGTAGGGGTTTCAGAGTTCTTCTCCTGATCAAGGTTTCCGCCGACAAGTCTTGAAAGATTTGTAATGTTGTTTCCCCAAACTTTGCTGGCGGTTTTTTCCTTAGATTCATACTAATCTCCTCCTTATCTAGGTAATTGTGAAATCGCACAATAACATCCCGTGGGATTTCTCCCCTGATTTCCGCAGGTTTTCTAATCCTGTGCACCCTGTCTAATTTTAATTTACCGCAGGCTTCATTTGGGGCCCTCAGATCTTTGAAGATAGCCTCCATTTTATCCTGTAGATTCTCCTTTTCGCCTTGTGCCTCTGGCAGGCCTCTTATCCGGAGGTTCTTTCTTCTACTTCAGTTCTCTTGGTCCTCCATTCTATACCTGATATTTCTCTGTTCGATCTGTAATGCTTCCATCTGCTGTTTTATTTTTTTGATTTCTGCTTCTTGCTTGTCCATGGTATTTTCGGCTTCTTCCACCCTTTTTAGAATATTACTCATATTCTCATGTACAGTACTGATCTCTTCTTTAATTGAGGCCTCAAGTTTCGCAAACATTTCCGCTATTTCCCCTTTTGTGGGAAGATGCTGTTGGGTTGCCATTTGCACTTCAACCTCAGTCTCCCTACCCGAGGGTCTTATAACCAGCTCAGCTACTTGGCTTCTTGTCCCAACTTTTACAGAACGTTCGGGAGTTTTATTTTTAACTACTATTGATTGGTCCAAGCTTGTTTTGCTGGGCTCGTTCACCATGTATTTCCTGATGGCCCCGGGACTTGCACTTGTTCTTGGCGGGTTTGCAGAGGCTCCTCTTGTAGTTTTGCCTCTCATTTCTTCCTCTTTTTTTTTTTTGTTATGTAAGGGCGCGCGCTAAAATAAAAATGCAAACGATATGTGGTGCAGCTCTCTTCTTCAGCCCCCCTACCCGCTCGACATTAGACCCTTATGATCGTTTCTCTTAAGAGAGTAAAAGGGCCTTATTTCCACAGGGTATAATGGTGGTTTAATAGCCGTTTAATTACCGCAGTAGGACTATTTGGGTATTTACTCTATGGAGGTGGGCCTCTGCTCCTTCCCTGTATCACACTGTCAGGGGGGTCTCACCACTCCCTCACCTGTGTATTACCACCCCTCCAGGGGCACCTTTTCTCCCACTCAAAGTCTTCCCACTTAGCCCACTGTTACAGTTCATACCCCGACAGTCCCGGCTTTAGACAAATCAACTCCATTACTTTTAAGGAAGAGTTAGCATATATACATTTACACCAACAGTCCCATGGGGGAGAAATACCAAGTAGTCTTTGTGTTGCAAGAAATCACTTACCCTCCTTGTTAGATAGAAGTGAGCCAAGACCTTACCCTACTGCCGTTGCTTACACGTCTCCTATGAGGCTCCTGGGGCTTTCACCTGCACTTCCCAGATCAACACTCCACCTGTTGTTTCTCCGTTTTCAGCTTTTTTTTTTCTCTTTTTCTTCCGGCAGCCTCTGCCTGGCCCTCTCAGTCCTGGCTGGTGTCTGTCATCCTCCTTGCTCCCTTCCTACGAGACCCGGCATGCACAGGGAGGCACGGCACCCCCACGAACTCCAAGCGGCAGCGATGACAGGCCGCCGCAAGCTCAGTCACGGCGCGCCGCTCCCACCGCCTCCACAGGCACAGCCGACTTCTGCGTTTAGGAGACTGGATGGCTAAGATGGCTAAGCTCAACACTCCGGGGGGGGGGGGGGGGGCGGCCGGGGGCTAGTGCGCATACCGTGAGCCGCTCGTAGCGCGCATCCCAGCAGGAGGGACGCCGATCTTCACGGGTTCAGCCACGGCTGCAAGACCTAACCCACATCCGGCTCCTCCCTCCCCCACACTCCTGATCCGATCCCATCCTGATCCTGTCCCTCCTGTGTTCCTATTCCCTTGTAGCCATATCCCATCCATTATCTCCCTCTCCTATCCTGCCCTTGTTCAGTTGCTGATCTCCTGTGTATGACCCTGGCCTGGCTTACGTGTTTGATTTCGGTACTTCCCTTTGGCTGTATATATTATCTGTTGTCTGTGGGTTTCTGTTGGTTGGTTGAGCACTATTTGTATTTGGGGTGTTTGTTTATTTATATCACTTATCTTAAATAAACATTATTCTTATTCACTTTACATGCGTTTTGGTTTCCTCTTTGCAGTCCACACAATCTGGTCACACCTGTTCATGACAACTGTAATGTTTTATTCTTAGTATTTTTTATTGTATTTGCTTTGCAGGTATGATATGTCATACTGTTATACTGTAATGTTACTTTGTTTTATTGTTAACCAGGTACGCCATTCAGCTGCAGCACTGATTTATGTATCTTGACAGCAACAGCGTTTGCTCTCACGATACGTAAATCAGCGACTCCAGCACTGTAGGAGGTGACTTAACCACCACAGTTAAAAAAATGGTGCATGTATGCCCATCATTAGAAGTGGGTGGATGAAGGGCGGTATTCTAATGGTGGGCATACCCACCGATCAATCTCTTTTTTTCGTTCAGCCCACGGGCGGCATGAAAAAAATAACATTACAATGTTATTGTAACATTGTCCAACAGGGACCCCGAGAATGCAGCCAGTGGTTCCGCCAGCTGACCATAGAGCTGATCAGAGACGAGAATGGCTCCAATCATCTCTATGGCCTAAGAAACTGGAAGCTACGAGCATTTAATGACTTCATGATGGTTACCCTGGATATAAACAGCGCCATTAGAAAATTGGGAAAGCATTTTATCACACCGATCTTGATGTGGTCAGATGCTTTGAGGGCAGAGGAGAGATCTAGGGTCTAATAGACCCCAATTTTTTCAAAAAAGAGTACCTGTCACTAACTATTGCTAACATAGGAGATATTTACATTCCCTGAGATAACAATAAAAATGATTTAAAAAAATGAAAGGAACAGTTTAAAAATAAAATAAAAAAGCAAAATAAATAATAAATAAAATAAAAGAAGCACCCCTGTCCCCCCCCTCCGTGCTTACGTGCAAAGGTGAACGCAAGCGTCGGTCTGGTGTCGTATGTAAACAGCAATTGCACCATGCATGTGAGGTATCACCGCAAAGGTCAGATCGAGGGCAGTAATTTTAGCAATAGACCTCCTCTGTAAATCTAAAGTGGTAACCTGTAAAGGCTTTTAAAGTGTTTTAAAAATGTATGTAGTTTGTGCGCAATTTTAAAGCATGTCGTGTTTGGTATCCATGTACTCGGCATAAGATCATCTTTTTTATTTCATCAAACATTTGGGCAATATAGTGTGTTTTAGTGCATTAAAATTAAAAAATATGTTTTTTTCCCCAAAAATTGCGTTTGAAAAATTGCTGCGCAAATACCGTATGAAAAAAAAAATTACAACACCCACCATTTTAATCTGTAGGGCATTTGCTTTAAAAATATATATATAATTTTAGGGGTTCAAAGTAATTTTCTAGCAACAAAAAAAAAATATTTTTTTTCATGTAAACAAAAAGTGTCAGAAGGGGCTTTGTCTTCAAGGGGTTAGAAGAGTGGGCTATGTGTGACATAAGATCCTAAATGTTGTGCATAAAATGCCAGGACAGTATAAAACTCCCCCAAATGACCCCTTTTTTTTTTAGAAAGTAGACATCCCAAGCTGTTTGCTGATAGGCATGTTAAGTCCATGGAATATTTTATATTTTGCCACAAGTTTTTTTTTTTTTTTTTACAGAAAGTTGTCACTAAATGATATATTGCTCAAACGTGTAATGGACATATGTGAAATTACGCCCCAAAATACATTCTTCTGCTTCTCCCGAGTAGTCTCATGTGTGAGACTTTTTGGGAGCCTAGCTGTGTACAGGACCCCGAAAACCAAGCAACACCTTCAGGCTTTCTAAGGGCATAAAATGGTGATAAAATGGTGATTTCACTTCCTCACTACCTATCACAGTTTCGAAGGCCATGAAATGTCAAGATAGCACAAATCCCCCCCCCCCAAATGACCCCATTTTGGAAAGAAGACCCTCAAGCTAAGAGGCATGTTGAGGCCATGGAATATTCTACATTTAGCCACAAGTTTCTGGAAAATAATTTTTTTTTTAATTACAGAAAGTTGTCACTAAATGATATATTGCTCACACATGCCATGGGCATATGTGAAATTACACCCCTAAATACATCCTGTTGCTTCTCCTGAGTACAGGGATACCACATGTGTGAGACTTTTTGGGAGCCTAACCGTGTACAGGACCCCCAAAACCAATCACCACCTTTAGGCTTTCTAAGGGCGTAAATTTTTGATTTCACTCCTCACTGCCTATCACAGTTTTGGAGGCCATGAAATGCCCAGATAGCACAACCCCCCCCCCAAATGACCCAATTTTTTTAAAGTAGACACCCCAAGCTATTTGCTGAGAGGCATGTTGAGTATTTTGCAGATCTTGCTTTTTGTCACAGTTTTGAAAATTGAAAAAAGAAGGAAAATTTTTTCTTTTCTTTCTTCATTTTCAAAAACAAATGAGAGCTGCAAAATACTCACCATGCCTCTTAGCAAATACCTTGGTACCCCATTTTCCAAAATTGGGTCATTTGGGGGGGTATTGTGCTATCTGGACATTTCAGGGCCTCCGTAACTGATAGGTAGTGAGGCGTAAAATCACCATTTTACGCCCTTAGAAAGCTTGAAGGCATTGACTGGTTTTCGGGGTCCTGTACACGGCTAGGCTCCCAAAAATTCTCACACATGTGGTATCCCCGTACTCAGGAGAAGCAGCATAATGTATTTTGGGGTGTAATTCCACATATAACCATGCCATGTTTGAGCAATATATAATTTTGTGACAACTTTGTGCAAAAAAAAAAAAATTTAATTTTCCCGCAACTTGTGGCAAAATATAAAATATTCCATGGACTCAACATGCCTCTCAGCAAATAGCTTGGGGTGTCTACTTTCCAAAATGGGGTCATTTGGGGGGTATTTTGAGTGCTATCCGGGCATTTTATGGCCTCCGTAACTAATAGGTAGTGAGGAGTAAAATCACCATTTTACACCCTTAGAAATCCTGAAGGCGGTGCTTGGTAGGCTCCCAAAAAGTCTCACACATGTGGTATCCCCATACTCAGGAGAAGCAGCAGAATGTATTTTGGGGTGTAATTCCACATATTACCATGGCATGTGTGAGCAATATATCATTTAGTGACAACTTTGTGTAATTTCTTTTTTCTTTTGTCATTTTTCAATCACTTGTGACAAAAAAAAATATATTTAATGGGCTCAACAAGCCTCTCAGCAATTTCCTTTGGGTGTCTACTTTCCAAAATTGGGTCATGGGGGGGGGGAGGGGGGGTTGTACTGCCCCCTGCCAACTAGAAGCTGCATACATTCCAGAAAATGCACCATAGTTTGTAGACGCTATAACTTTTGTGCAAACCAATAAATATACGCTTATTGACATTTTGTTATACCAAAGACATGTGGCTGAATACTTTTTGGCTTAAATGTATGACTAAAATTGAGTTTATTGTATTTTTCCTATAACAAAAAGTAAAAAATATAATTTTTTTTCAAAAATTTCGGTCTTTTACATTTATATCACATAAAATAAAACCGCAGAGGCAATCAAATACCATTAAAGAAAGCTCTATTTGTGGCAAAAAAAGGACGCAAATTATGTTTGGGTACAACATTGCATGACCACGCAATTACCAGTTAAAGCAGTGCAGTGCCAAATTGTAAAACGTGCTCTGGTCATTGAGCAGCCTAATCTTCCGGGGCTGAAGTGGTTAAAATCCAGACAGCGATCGCATATGCGCAGTAGTGCGTGTACATGTCCATCCCGACGATCATTTCGTCATAAATGAAATCATCAGTGGTGTACACACGCCTCTAACTGCGCTATAAATGCTCCAATTGGCAGACAAGAGAGCACAGCCATTGGTCAAAAAATTTGCTCATGTACAATCATTAGTAGACAGGCCTGTCACAGGTGAAGTGAGAAAGATTGACATATGCAGTCATCTGTGAAATGATGTGTCCATCATCCTGGATGAACAGATCCTTTGTAGACAGCAATAGAAAAGGCGCTGGAATACACTGCGCCATCTTGTGGAGCAAAATATAACCTCACATGAATGAAATAAATCAACTGTTGCTGTCATTGGTGAAAAGATGTGTCCATCAACCAAGATGAACAGATCCTTTTATAGACAGCAGTACAAGAAGCACTAGAATAGACAGCGCCATCTTGTGGGTCAAAATCAAACCTCACATAAATAAAATTGAATCAATCATGTAGGCTCGCTTCCCTGTAATTGCAATTGAACATACATAAAAATACACACATTTAATAGCCTATAAAATTAACATTTAATATGGGCACACGTACATGCGCAACATCTGAGTTCATGGAGATATTAGACCCAAAAATGAATAGAATAGTGATGATATTAAGAAAAAATTGAATAAAATAGAAATAAAAATAAATAAAATTGATTCATTCAGAAGGGAACAGGTTGTAATGTGTGGTGGAGGGGACATCAACTATTATTAATTAAACAGTTGATGTCCCACTCCACATTCAAACCATGAGGTACATGAGAACCCAATTTATAAATCCAGTTGGTCTCAGCTCTGGAGATATTCCGCTTGCCATTGCTCCCATGCCAGTGAGGAACATACTTCTCAAGGGCAACAAAAGTGGTGCCCTTGGGATCCCAATTATGTTTCAAATCATAATGCATTGAAACATTATGCTTGTCAAAACCCTTTCTGATGTTGGCTATATGTTCTGCCAACCTGACATGTAGAATACGAATAGTATGCCCTACATATTCTAGGCCACAAGGGCACCTAAGAAAGGATTCAATATGAGGATTCTAAATAAAAAGGAGAAAGAGCATTTGGTACCTTTGGCCCCTAGGTTACCAACGATGTATTCGTTGCTGAAAATCCTTACAACTTTGGTAAACCCTCCAGGACGACCCATCATCAGTGGTATGGAGTCTATTACTTCTCAAGTTGGCAAGCATATTGATTATTACTTGCAGCCACTGGTGATGGGTACTCCCTCTTTTCTTAAAGACACTAAACATGTAATCAACCTCCTCAATACTGTAGAGTGGAAGTCAACATTCTTGCTGGTGACCGCAGATGTTGCGTCTTTGTACATAGCAATCTCACACAAACTGGGTTATGAGGCAGTTCAGTGTTTTGTTTCCCGTGACTCAACTATCCCCACTATGCAGAGTAAATATATTTTAGAATTGCTTGAATTCTCTATGTCACACAATTATTTTTGGCATGATGGTACGTATTATTTGCAAACGAAAGGAGTGGCCATGGGAGTGAGATTTGCTCCGAGCATGACCAACCTTTTCATGTCTAAATTGGAAGAGGATACAGTTCTACATAATAGATGCTCAGAGCTAATTGTGTAGAAAAGGTTTATTGATGACGTCCTGTTCATATGGGATGGTGATCTTCAATCAGTTGATACTTTTTTGGCCTTTCTGAATAACAATAATAGGGGTATTACCCTCAGCCATGAGGTAAGCTCTATAGAGATTCCTTTCTTGGACTTGAAAATCTCGATACAAGAAGGAAAAATTGTTACCTATACCTTTTTCAAGCAAACCGACAGAAATGGATATATTCCACTAGATTCCTGCCATCATCGATCATGGCTGACGACAGTACCCAAAGGCCAGTTCTTGCGTTTAAAATGCAATTGCACCAACTTAGATGATTATCTGAAGGATGCATCTGTTTTGAAAACCAGGTTCTTGGCTAAACGGTATGATGACAGGGCTTTAGACTCCCTCATATTGGAGGTTGACAATAGGGATCATCAGCAACTGTTAAGCGATAACCCCCATCAAGGTGAGAATGTGGATGATTTTGGTCTAGCCTTTTTTTCCCACATATTCGAGTCATCATTGAGCAATCAACCACTTCCAGACCAGCTGCTGCAGTTTTACTGTGGCAGAATGGCAAGGGTGGAGGCGAAGCAACGCTATAGTTACATAGTTACATAGTTAGTCAGGTTGAAAAAAGACACAAGTCCATCCAGTCCAACCATAAAAAAAAACCAAAAAAAAAAAAAAAAAAACGTACAATCCAATATACCCAATACTATACCCACAGTTGATCCAGAGGAAGGCAAAAAACCCCAGCAGAGCATGCTCCAATTTGCTACAGCAGGGGAAAAAAATCCTTCCTGATCCCAGAGAGGCAATCGGATTTTCCCTGGATCAACTTTACCTATAAATGTCAGTACCCAGTTATATTATGTACATTTAGGAAAGTATCCAGGCCTTTCTTAAAGCAATCTACTGAGCTGGCCAGAACCACCTCTGGAGGGAGTCTATTCCACATTTTCACAGCTCTTACTGTGAAGAAACCTTTCCGTATTTGGAGATGAAATCTCTTTTCCTCCAGTCGTAAAGAGTGCCCCCTTGTCCTCTGTGTTGACCGTAAAGTGAATAACTCAACACCAAGTTCACTATATGGACCCCTTATATATTTAAACATGTTGATCATATCCCCCCTTATTCTCCTCTTCTCAAGAGTGAACAAATTCAGTTCCTCTAATCTTTCTTTATAGCTGAGCTCCCCCATGCCTCTTATCAGTTTGGTTGCCCTTCTCTGCACTTTCTCCAGTTCCCCGATATCCTTTTTGAGAACTGGTGTCCAAAACTGAACTGCATATTCCAGATGAGGTCTTACTAATGATTTGAACAGGGGCAAAATGATATCTCTCTCTCTGGAGTCCATACCTCTCTTAATACAAGAAAGAACTTTGCTCGCTTTGGAAACCGCAGCTTGGCATTGCATGCTATTATTGAGCTTATGATCTACCAAAACCCCCAGATCCTTCTCCACTACAGATTCCCCCAGTTGTACTCCACCTAGCATGTATGATGCATGCATATTCTTAGCCCCCAAGTGCATAACTTTACATTTCTCAACATTAAACCTCATCTGCCACATAGTCGCCCAATTAGACAGAGCATTGAGGTCAGCTTGTAAATTGGAGACATCCTGTAAGGACGTTATTCCACTGCATAGCTTGGTGTCATCTGCAAAGACAGAAATGTTACTTCTGATCCCAGACCCAATATCATTTATAAAGATATTAAAGAGTAAGGGTCCCAGCACTGAACCTTGGGGTACACCACTGATAACCTTAGACCATTCAGAGTAAGAATCATTAACCACCACTCTCTGAATTCTGTCTTTTAGCCAGTTTTCTATCCATTTACAAACTGATATTTCCAAGCCTGTAGACTTTAACTTACACATGAGCCGTGTGTGCGGAACTGTATCAAACGCTTTTGCAAAATCCAAATAAACCACGTCCACAGCCACCCCTCTGTCCAAGGTTTTACTTACCTCTTCATAAAAAGAAATCAGGTTTGTCTGACAACTTCTGTCTTTCATGAACCCATGCTGTCTGTTGCTTAAAATGTTTTTTTCCAGCAAGAACTCGTCTATGTGGTCTTTTATTAAACGCTCCAGTATCTTCCCGACTATAGAAGTTAAACTAACAGGTCTATAGTTACTTGGTAAAGACTTTGATCCCTTTTTAAATATAGGCACCACGTTCGCCCTGCGCCAATCCAGCGGTACTATTCCCGTCATTAATGAGTCCCTAAAAATTAGATACAATGGCTTTGAAATTACAGAGCTCAATTCTTTTAGGATCCGTGGGTGGATGCCATCAGGTCCAGGTGCTTTATCCACCTTTATTCTGTCTAAATATTTCTGGACCATATCCCTTTTGAGCCATTGTGGATCATTGGGGGCTGTGTCAATACCACCCCCATTATGGACATGAACTTCCCCATGCTCTTTTGTATACACAGAGCTGAAGAAAGTATTTAATAAATTAGCCTTCTCCTTGTCCCCAGTCACCCACTCTAGATTATTTTGTAAAGGGCCTACATGCTCAGACCTGACCTTTTTACTATTAATATATTTGAAGAATTTTTTGGGGTTTGTCCTACTATTTTTTGCGATCTGTCGTTCATTTTGAATTTTTGCACCCTTGATTTCCTTTTTACATATTCTGTTAAATTCTTTGTAGCATTTAAATGACACTGGTGTTCCTTCATTTTTATATTTTTTAAAAGCTCTTTTCTTATTGTTTATAGCTTTTCTAACTTTGACCGTGAGCCACATAGGTTTTCTTTTTAGCCTTTTAAACTTATTGCCCATGGGAATATACTTTGCAGTGAGGTCCCAAACAGTCTTTTTGAAGAATTCCCATTTCTGTTCTGTGTTTATCGCTGCCAATATTCCCTCCCAGTCTAAGTCCTCGAGAGCAGCCCTCATCTTTGGAAAATTTGCTCTCTTGAAGTTAAGTGTTTTTATCTTTCCCTTATGTATTTCTTGTTTACAGCTAACATCAAATGAAATCATGTTATGGTCACTGCTACCCAGGTGTTCCTTTATCTGCACATTAGTAATAAGCTCTGCATGGTTTGAGATTACCAGGTCCAACAGAGCTTCATTCCTAGTTGGGGCCTCAATAAACTGGACCATAAAATTGTCCTGTACTAGGTTTATAAATTTTTGCCCTTTAACTGTCCCAGCAGTGCCATTACTCCAGTCAATTTCTGGGTAGTTAAAATCTCCCATTATTATCACTGTCCCAGCCCTTGCAGCCCTTTCCATCTGTGCAAGGAGTTGAGTCTCCACCTCCTCGTTAACATTGGGTGGTCTATAACAAACTCCAATGATTAACTTTGAACTACGCCCATCTATATGCAGTTCAACCCATAATGCTTCAGACTCATCACACTCTCCATCAATCAGGTCCTCTTTCACACTTGCTTTGAGATCACTTCTCACATAGAGACAGACCCCGCCACCTTTCCTTTTTACCCTGTCTCTCCGAAAGAGTGCATAGCCAGGAATATTAATAGCCCAGTCATGTGAGGATTGAAGCCAAGTTTCAGCAATACCGATTACATCATAGTTCACTTCATGCACCAGAGCTTCCAACTCACCTATTTTGCTTGGCAGACTTCTGGCATTGGTGAACAAACACTTTAATGCATTATTACATTTTGGTCTGGTGTTTTTCATATATTTTTTAGTAGTACAAATGGCACTACAGTTTCCAATGGCTGTTTGCAACATGGGAAATTTCTTGACACCTGCCATAACCCTCCCCCCATCTGTCCCCATTCCACCCTCCATTAATGTCTGACCCCTAACTGACCTGTCTTCTTGATGTAATTCTAGTTCACCCTCCCCCCTCAATCCTAGTTTAAATACTCCTCCAGCCTTCCTATAAACCTCTCCCCCAGCACAGCAGACCCCCTTCCATTCAAGTGCAAACCGTCTTCAGCATATAGGTTGCACCCCAATGAAAAGTCAGCCCAGTGCTCTAGAAACCCAAATCCCTCCTCCCTACACCAGCTTGAGCCATGCATTCAGCTCTCTAATCACCCACTGCCTTTCCTGTGTTGCGCATGGCACAGGCAATATTTCAGAGAATATCACCTTGGAGGTCCTTCCCTTCAACTTGCAGCCTAGTTCTTTAAATTGATTCTTAAGGAGCCTCCACCTTCCATGTATACTGTCATTGGTTCCAACGTGGACCAAGACAGCTGGGTCATGCCCAGCCCCTCCCAGTAATTTATCCACCCGGTCCACCACATGCCGAACCCTAGCACCAGGGAGACAGCAAACCATTCGGTTGAGGCGATCCTGGCGACAAATTATTCTATCAGTCCTTCTGATTATAGAATCCCCTATAACCACCAACTGTCTAGGCCTACCTGCACTCCCCTCACCACCTTTACTAGATGGGCTGCTCTCCCGGCTGTTAGGGATAGCAGTGACATCTAGGGCTGCCACCTCTGTGTTTGCCACCTCCACATCTTCACCCAACTTGGCAAATTTGTTTTGATGCACAAACACAGGACTGGCCTTCCTATTCTGCGAGCCCCTTCCACTCCCTCTAACTACATTAACCCATCTTCCTATCTGATAATCCTGACTTGCCCCTCCACCCTCCACATCAACCCTACTGACCACCTGCTCAGCGAGCAGAGGACCCCCTTCAAGGTTGTCCTTTCTGCCCAGTGTTGCAACTTGCTCCTCCAGATCTCTAATGCGAGCTTCCAGAAGGGCAACCTGCTCACATCTGTCACAGCGGTATCCATCCTGGAGCTGTTGCACCAATTTTGCATACATGTGGCACACTGTGCACTGAGCAAAACCTTCAACCCTGCTAGCACTCATTTCCCAGTTACAATACAATTACTTAAGGGAAGTTTAAGATGTTACTTACAGATTTGAAGACTTCTGTTTAAACTCCTGTTTTCAACTCCTGGTTATTAACTCTCCCACTTTAGTTCAAAAATTCCACTTGTGTTCACAAAATCCACATGCAAGCCACCATCAGCTGGGAGCAAGCTCCAGGGGAGTGTGTGTAGACACTTTTATACACCTGTTATGTTATGTTACATTGGACGCACGGCCACCTAGGGGGCGCGCACGACGATCAGATTTCTTTCAGATCCGATCAGTCTCCAGGCCAATGATTTCTGGCCTGGACCTGCTGATCGGTCTTGATGAATGAAATCCTCCCCTGCCTGTGTAAGTGTAAACACAGACAGGGGAAGTAATGTCATCTCCCCTCGTGGAATTATTTTCCGTTCCAGAGAGAGGACATCCAAACATGAGTTGCACCAACACTACACTGACACAGTACATTATAGGCATATATTTCATCCCCCGATCGCCCCCCCAGTTAACCCCTTCACTCCTTGTCACTGTGTCACCCAGTGCAGTGTTCATATTTTTCTTTGATCACTGTATTGGTGTCATTTGTGACACTAATCAGCATTAGGGTACTTAGTAGTAGCCCCAGATAGGTCTAGGGACCCCCCTAATAAAGGTTTAACACCTTAATCACCCCCTCTCACCAGTGATCACCATATTAGTGTCACGGGTGACGCTGGTCAGTTAGTTTTTTTTAATAGCGTCAGGGCACCCGCCGTATATTACCTAATAAAAGGTTTAACCCCCTGATCACCCGGCGGGTGATATCAGTTAGGTTTTAGCGTCATTTAGGGTCTACGTCGCCCTAGGCAGCGTCAGATTAGTGCCAGTAGTGCTAACACCCACGCATGCACCGTACACCTCCCTTAGTAGTATAGTGTCTGAAACGGATCAATATCTGATCAGATCTATAATGGCATCCCCAGTAGTTTAGGGTTGCCAAAAACGCAGTGTTAGCGGGATCAGCCCAGATACCTGCTAGCACCTGCATTTAGCCCCTCCGCCAGCCCAGCCCACCCAAGTGCAGTATCAATCGATCACTGTCACTTACAAAACACTAAACACTTAACTGCAGCATTCGCAGATTCAGGCCTGATCCCTGCGAATGCTAACAGTTTTTTTGGTAGCGTTGGAAGCAGTCACTGACAGTCAGTGCTCTTTTTTCCTGTGAATCTCACTAGTGTACCAGTAAATTTAGAGGCCAAAATGTCCAATCGAAGGTACACTAATGAAGAGGCATACACGTTTCTGAGCATGACAGTTGAGAGTGAAGAGGAACTCACCCATCTGTCAGATTCAGGCTCAGAATACAAACCCGTAGACAGGAGTGGCACCCTGACAGATAGCTCTGATGATGGAGTAGTGGTTCCTGCCAAGGTCAGGCGTAACCGACCCCATTATTCTGCCGTTGTTGAGGTGCAAGAACCGCAGGGCTCTCATATGGAGCAGAGAGCCAGTACTAGCACCGCTCATCCTTCTGGTGAACTGGCAACCACCATCGGCATAGTAAATCCTGGTCGTACATCCAGCACTGCAGTGTGACGTGGCGAGTCCCATAAGTGCAGTTCAAGCTGGTGAGATGGCTAGCACAACTAGTGTTCCACCGGCCACCAAGAAGGCAAAGACAGGCCTGTCGAGCTCATAGTGCCCTTCCTGCTGCGTTTGCCAATCCGAATTGGGAGCCCACCACTTCTGCAGCACCCGTACTTCCCCCATTCACTGACCAGCTCGGAATTCAGGTGGAAACAGTTGATTTTACATCACTTGATATTTATTCGCTTTTTTCACGGAAGATCTCTATAGATCTATTGTGGACCAAAGCAATTTGTATGCTGGTCAATTCATTGCCGCTAATCCCCAGTTGACCCTTGCCAGAGATTGGAAACCTATTACGGTCTCCGAATTTAAGACCTTCTTGAGCCTATTCCTTCTTATGGGCATGACTAAAAAAGTGAGTTGCTATCATATTGGTCCACTGACCCAATTCACCATATGCCCGTGTTCTCTGCCTCCATGACCAGGACAAGATACGAGCAGATCTTGCGGTTCATGCATTTCAATGACAATGAACTCTGTCGTCCTCGGGGTGACCCTAAATACAATCGGCTCTAAAAAAATTGGCCCCTCGTAAACCACTTTAACCAGCAGTTTGCAGCCTTGTTTACTCCCAATCAAGTTGTCTGAGTCCCTG
This sequence comes from Lithobates clamitans, assembly GCA_037952925.1. Lineage (NCBI taxonomy): Eukaryota > Metazoa > Chordata > Amphibia > Anura > Ranidae > Lithobates > Lithobates clamitans. Next base: position 816,213 of record JBBGZY010001347.1, read on the forward strand.
ATTAAGATTTCTGTCCGCTTGTCATTCAAACAGTATCTTCCTAGCAAGCGTGCCAGATATGGGGTCAAAATGTATAAGCTCTTGTGACTGGGCAACAGGCTATACATATAGTTTTATGGTTTACGAGGGAAGAGATAGTTATCTAGAGCCGGAGAACTGCCCAGACTACATAGGGAGCTCTGGTAAGATTGTGTGGGACTTGGTGTCACCCTTATTTGGAAAGGGGTACCACTTGTTTGCGAACAATTATTACACAAGCGTGACACTTTTTAGTCACTTGTTTGATCATGGAATTGGCGCATGTGGCACCGTGCGATCTAATCGCCGGGGCTTACCCCAGCGGCTTATAGATTCCCATCTTAGGCTGGGGGATAGAGCCTGCTTGAGATGTAATAATTTGTTTGCAGTAAAGTGGTGGGATAATAAGAATCTTTTCGTTCTGTCCTCCCTTCACGCAGACACGACGGTCCAAATTCCTATGACTGGTGTTGTGGAGAAACCCCTCTGTGTCCACGAATTTAACCTTAACATGGGAGGGGTGGACCTCAACAGCCAGTTGTTGGTGCCGTACCTAATTGTCCATAAGGCCAGACACTGGTATAAAAAAGTGTCTGTATACTTAGTCCAATTGGCTCTGCTGAATGCTTATGTGCTATACAAAGCTTCAGGACGAACTGGATCCTTCCTTAAATTCCAGGAAGAGATCATCGCAGCCCTTCTATTTCCAGACGGTGCTGTGGCCCAACTTCCCAATACAAATGCAGTGAGCCGACTGCATGAGAGGCATTTTCTGCATGTCCTCCCTGGTATCCCCACCCAAAGAAATCCCCAAAGAAGATGTTGTGTCTGTAGAAAGTGCAGATATAGGCGTGACACCCGCTTTTTTTTGTCCCTCCTGTCCTGACCAACCTGTTCTTTGCATTGGTGAATGTTTCGAACGCTACCACACACTAGTGGAGTATTATGCCCCGTACACACGGTCGGATTTTCAGACGGAAAATGTGTGATAGGACCTTGTTGTTGGAAATTCCGACCGTGTGTAGGCTTCATCACACATTTTCCATCGGATTTTCCGACACACAAAGTTTGAGAGCAGGCTATAAAATTTTCCGACAATAAAATCCATTGTCGGAATTTCTGATCGTGTGTACACAAATCTGACGCACAAAGTGCCACGCATGCTCATAATAAATAAAGAGATGAAAGCTAGTGGCTACTGCCCCGTTTATAGTCCCGACGTACGTGTTTTACGTCAATGCGTTCAGAATGATCGGATTTTCCGACAACTTTGTGTGACCGTGTGTATGCAAGACAAGTTTGAGCCAATATCCGTCGGAAAAAATACTAGGATTTTGTTGTCGGAATGTCCTATCAATGTCCGACCGTGTGTACGGGGCATTAGAGTAGGGTACAGCATTGCACAGTACTAGGCACACTTACACAGGGTCTCAAAAGATGAGATGGCCATAACATTTTGAGAGACCCTAATCTGGAGCATTTACAGTTTATATAAAACTGCAAAAAAAACACAGAAACACAAAAAATAAAAAAGCTAAGAATAGTTGTGGTTTTATTTTTCTTCCCTCTCTATTATGTTCGCTCTCTGTTCTATATCTATTGTTCGCTCTCTATTGTTACTGTATTTTATAACTGTAATGTTTTATTCTTACTATGTTTTATTGTATTTGCTTTGCACGTATGGTATGTCTTACTGTTATACTGTAATGTTACTTTGTTTTATTGTTAACTATCATTTGTTTAGCAGGTAGGCCATTCAGCTGCATATAATAACAAGTATAGGCGCAATCACTCAGGATTCTCATAAGGTCACATCTGCGTTTGCTGATAAATCAGTATCTAAATAAAATTGAAAAAACTAAAGAATGGTAGTCCATATAGCAAACACAGGCTGATAAGTCTATGTGGTGCTGCTGGTAGGGAGATAAAAACGTCCAAAGGAAGCAAGCAGGGCTGCCATCATAGTAGGAGAGAAACCATGTTTCTGGGGCTGCAAAACAACAAATAGAGAGGCGCCTCTGGGTGCAGTCGTTTTTATATAAGAATACTTTAATGAAAATTAGAAGTCTGTTGAGAAAGGGGCGCGACTTGCAATACACCCAAGTGCACATGCCCAGGAAACGTGTCCATTACCGATGACGTCACCCCCCTGCAGCCAGCTGTCTCTTGTGTTCCAAGCCTCATTCTGAGGCCATTCTTTTTGCCTTCCGAAGCCAGCTTCACAACACCTGGAAGAGCAGTGACTACATCTACCACATAGACTGTCCATGGCACAGGACCGGGAGCGCCATCCGTGACTTCTGTTACCATGCTCGTTTTAATCTGCAACTATGTCAGTTTATCTAATTTTCATTAAAGTATTCTTATATAAAAACGACTGCACCCAGAGGCACCTCTCTATTTGTTGTTTAGGCCAATCAGCTGCAGCATGGGTTTATTTATTCTGACAGCAACAGCGTTTGCTCCCACGATACGTAAAGCCGTGACTCCAGCGCTGTAGGTGGTGATTTTACCACCACAGTTAAAAAAAGAGCATATATGCCAAAGCATGGAGGCAGGAGTGGAGGAGCAATTTGCTCCTAACTTTAGGGGCGGATTGCCCCCATGCTTCGGCATATATTTTTTAGGCACAGATTGCGTTAAAAAATGAAGTTGTTTTATTGAGTTAATGTTGTATCGTTACCATGGTGCATGTATGCCCATCATTAGAACTGGGTGGATGAAGGGCGGTATTCTAATGGTGGGCATACCCACCGATCAATCTCTTTTTTTTTTCGTTCAGCCCACAGGCTGCATGAAAAAAAGAACATTACAATATATGCCCAACAAGGACCAGCAACATACTGGTATGTTGCTGGACTTTGAGTGGTTATACCAGAATGATGCCTGCAAGTTTAGGTATCATCTTGGTATCATTCTTTTCAGCCAGCGGTCGGTTTTCATGTAAAAGCAATCCTAGTGGCTAATTGAACCCCCCCCATCATCTTCCATTGTTTTCTTAGGCTCTCCTGTCCCAACATAGAACCCGAGAATGCAGCCGGTGGTTCCGCCAGCTGACCATGGAGCTGATTGGAGAGCAGAACAGCTACAATCATCTCTATGGCCTAAGAAAGTGGAAGCTATGAACATTTCATGACTTTTAAAAAAAGAGTACCTGTCACTACCTATTGCTATCATAGGGGATATTTACATTCCCTGAGATAACAATAAAAATGAATAAAAAAATGAAAAAAACTGTTTTAAAAATAAAACAAAAAAGCGAAATAAATAGATAAAAAAAAAAAAGCACCCCTGTCCCCTCATGCTCACGCGCAAAGGGCGAACGCAAGCGTCGCTCTGGTGTCATATGTAAACAGCAATTGCACCATGCATGTCAGCTATCACCGCGAAGGTCAGATCGAGGGCAGTCATTTTAGCAGTAGACCTCCTATGTAAATCTAAAGTGGTAACCTGTAAAGGATTTAAACGCTTTTAAAAAAGAAGAAAGTTTGTCACTGCTGCACGTTTGTGCGCAATTTTAAAGCATGTCGTGTTTGGTATCCATGTATTCGGCATAAGATCATCTGTTTTATTTCATAAAACATTTGGGCAATATAGTGTGTTTTAGTGCATTAATATTTAAAAAAAGTTTTTTTTTCCAAAAAAAAATGCATTAGAAAGATCGCTGCGCAAATACTGTGTGGAAAAAAAAAGTTGCAACATCCACCATTTTAATCTGTAGGGCCTTTGCTTTAAAAAAATATATAATGTTTGAGGGTTCAAAGTAAATTTCTAGCGAAAAAAAAAAATTCTCATGTAAACAAAAAGTGTCAGAAAGGGCTTTGTCTTCAAGTGGTTAGAAGAGTGGGTGATGTGTGACATAAGCTTCCAATGTTGTGCATAAAATACCAGGACAAGTCAAACCCCCCCCCCAATCGACCCCTTTTTGGAAAGTAGACACCCCAACCTATTTGCTGATAGGCATGTTGAGCCCATGGAATATTTTATATTTTGCCACAAGTTTTAGGAAAATTACAAACTTTTTTTTTTTGTGCACAAAGTTGCCACTAAATGATATATTGCTCAAACATGCCATGGTTATATGTTGAATTACACCCCAAAATACATTCTGCTGCTTCTCCTGAGTATGGGGATACTACATGTGTGAGACTTTTTGGGAGCCTAGCCACCTACAGGACCCCAAAAACCAAGCAGCGCCTTCAGGCTTTCTAAAGGCGTAAAATTGTGATTTTACTCCTCACTACCTATCACAATTACGGAGGCCCTGAAATTTACATATAGCACAAAACTCACCCAAATGACCCCATTTTGGAAAGTAGACACCCCAATTAGGGCTGGGGAAAAAATCCATTTAAATCTTGAATCGAGTTGAGGGGTCAAATTGATTAAAAGTTTAAGCAAATCGATTTTCTTTCACCGCGCCAGTCCTGAGGAGCTGCAGGCATGAGTTTTTAGGCGAGGCCGCGGCTTCGGCCTAGTCCGCGGCTTCGGCCGGACGCTGCGGACTAGGCCGAAGCAGCGGCCTTGCCTAAAAACTCATGCCCACAGCGCCTTAGGACCGACGCTAACACTGCGCTGGTCCTGAGGAGCTGCGGGCAAGGAGTTTTTAGGTGAGGCCGCGGCTTCGGCCTAGTCCGCGAGGCCAGATGCCGCGGACTAGGCCGAAGCCGCGGCCTCGCCTAAAAGCTCATGCCCGCAGCGCCTCAGGACCGGCGCGGTTTCCAAAGAAAAAAAAAACTTGATTCGAATCGTGAATCGAGTTTTTTTTTTGAGAGAATCGAAGATTTTTTTTAAGAAAATCTCTCAGCCCTAACCCCAATGCTAAGAGGCATGGTGAGTATTTTGCAGCTTTCATTTATTTTTGAAAATGAAGAAAGAAAAGAAAAAAATTTTTTTTTTTTTCCTTTTTTCAATTTTCAAAACTTTGTGACAAAAAGTGAGATCTGCAAAATACTCAACATGCCTCTCAGCAAATAGCTTGAGGTGTCTACTTTCCAAAACGGGATCATTTGGGGGGGGTGCTATCTGGGCATTTCATGGCCTCCGAAACTGTGATAGGCAGTGGGGAGTGAAATCAACAATGTACGCCCTTAGAAAGCCTGAAGGCGGTGATTGGTTTTCGGGGTCCTGTATGCGATTAGACTGCCAAAAAGTCCCACACATGTGGTATCCCCATACTCAGGAGAAGCAGCAGAATGTATTTTGGGGTGTAATTCCAGATATAACCATGCCATGTTTGAACAAAATATAATTTAGTGACAACTTTATGTATAAAAAAAAAAAAGTTTGTCATTTTCCCACAACTTGTGACAAAATATAAAATATTCCATGGACTCAACGTGCCTCTCAGCAAATAGCTTGGGGTGTCTACTTTCCAAAGTGGGGTAAAAGGTCCCCGTTTTGTGCTATTTTGACATTTTATGGCCTTCGAAACTGTGATAGGTAGTGAGGAGTGAAATCAAAAATTTACTTTTTACTGCCCGCTTGGGTGTAAAATGAGTGGGACATGCGTCAGATCATAACTTGGAGAGACAGGTGAGCTGGACCCTGAAAGGGTGGAGCGGTAGGTCAGAGATCACAGGAACTGCCAAAAAGATAAGGAGGGTGCGAATCTAGCAAGTAACAAATAAATATATATATAAATGAGATCTGCAAAATACTCACCATGCCTCTTAGCAAATACCTTGGGGTGTCTACTTTCCAAAATGGGGTCATTGGGGGGGGGGTTGCGCTATCTGGACATTTCAGGGACTCCGTAAAACTGCAAAACTGTGATAGGTAGTGAGGAGTAAAATCAAAAATTTACACCCTTCGAAATCCTGAAGGCTGTGATTGGTTTTTCGGAGTCCTGTACGTGGCTAGGCTCCCAAAAAAGTCTCACACATGAAGTATCCCCATACTCAGGAGAAGCAGCAGAATGTATTTTGGGGTGTAATTCCACATCTATCCATGCCATGTTTGAAAAATACATAATTTAGTGACAACTTTGTGCAAAAAAAAAAAAAAAAGGGTAATTTTCCCGAAACTTGTGACAAAATATAAAATATTCCATGGACTCAACATGCCTATCAGCAAATAGTTTGGGGTGTCTACTTTCCAAAAAGGGTTCATTTGGGGGGGGGTTGAACTGTCCTGGCACTTTATGTGCAACATTTAGAAGCTTGATGTCACACATCACCCGCTCTTCTAACCACTTGAAGACAAAGGCCTTTCTGACACTTTTTGTTTACATGAAAAAATATTTTTTTTTTGCAAGAAAATTACTTTGAACCCCCAAACATGATATATTTTTTTTAAAGCAAAGGCCCTACAGATTAAAATGGTGGGTGTTGCAATTTTTTTTTTCACACAGTATTTGCGCAGCGATTTTTCAAACGCAATTTTTTTGGAAAAAACACACTTTTTTTAAAATTTTAAAGCACTAAAACACACTTTATTGCCCAAATGTTTGATGAAATAAAAGATGATCTTATGCCGAGTACATGGATACCAAACACGTGCAGTGGCGACAAACTACATACATTTTTAAAAGCCTTTACAGGTTACCAATTTAGATCTACAGAGGAGGTCTACTGCTAAAATTACTGCCCTCGATCTGACCTTCGTGGTGATACCTCACCATGCATGGTGCAATTGCTGTTTACATATGACACCAGACCAATGCTTGCATTCGCCTTTGCGTGTGAGCACGGGGGGACAGGGGTGCTTTTTTTTTTTAATTATTTATTTTGCTTTTTTATTATATTTTAAAACTGTTCCTTTGATTTTTTTTTTATAATATTTATTGTTATCTCAGGGAATGTAAATATCCCCTATGATAGCAATAGGTAGTGACAGGTACTCTTTTTTGAAAAAAAAATGGTGTCTATTAGACCCTAGATCTCTCCTTTGCCCTCAAAGCATCTGACCACACCAAGATCGGTGTGATAAAATGCTTTGCCAATTTCCCAATGTCGCTGTTTATATCCGGCGAAACCGAAGTCAAGAAATGCTTGTAGCTTCCGGTTTCTTAGGCCATAGAGATCATTGGAGCCATTCTGGTCTCTGATCAGCTCTATGGTCAGCTGGCTGAACCACCAGCTGCATTCTTGGGTTCCCTGTTGGGACAGGAGAGCGTGAGAAAACTATGGAAGATGGTGGGAGGGGGTGAGGACGTTCCCTCCCACTGCCTATAAAAGCAGTCTAGAGGCTAATTAGCGGCTAGGATTGCTTTTATATGAAAGCCGACAGTTGGCTGAAAAGAATGATACCAAGATGATACCTAAACCTGCAGTCATCATTCTGGTATAAGCACTCAAAATCCAACAACATACAAGTACATTGCTGGTCCTTGTTGGGCATACATTGTAATGTTCTTTTTTTCATGCAGCCTGTGGGCTGAACGAAAAAGAGAGATTGATCGGTGGGTATGCCCACCATTAAAATACCGCCCTTCATCCACCCACTTCTAATGATGGGCATACATGCACCATTTTTTTTTTACTGTGGTGATGAAATCACCTCCGACAGCGCTGGAGTCAAGGCTTTACGTATTGTGGGAGCAAACGCTGTTGCTGTCAAGATAAATAAACCCGTGCTGCAGCTGGATTGCGTACCTGCTAAGCAAATGATTGTTAACAATAAAACAAACATTACAGTATACCATACCATACCTGCATAAAACAAAGTAAAAAAAAACAGAGAGGAACGATAGATATAGAACAATAGTGAGTGAACAGTAGAGCCGACAGTAGAGAGCGAACATAAGAGAGAGAAGAAAAATACAACCACAACTATTTTTGGATTTTTATTTTATATTTTTTTGTGTGTTTTTTTTTTTCACTTTTATAAAAACTGTAAAAAAACCTGTAAATTGAACGTTGCAGATAAGGGTCTCTCAAAATGTGATGGCCATCCTGAGACCCTGTGTTAGTGTGCCTAGGACTGTGTGGTGCTGTACCCTACGCTAAAACTCCACTAGTGTGTGATAGCATTTGAAACATTCACCAATGCAAAGACCAGGTTGGTCAGGACAGGAGGGACAATGAAAGCGAGTGTCATGCCTAAATCCGCGTTTGCTGCAGACACAACATCTTTTTTGGGTGTTTCTTTGGGTAGGGGTACCAAGGAGGACAAAAGGAAAATGCCTCTCATGCAGCTGGCTCACTTCATTTTTATTGGGAAGTTGGGCAAGAGCACCGTCTAGAAACAAGGGCTCTGACGATCTCTTCCTGGAATTTAAGGAAGGATCCAGTCCATCCTGAAGCTTTGTATAGCGCAAAAGCGTTCAGCAAAGCCAATTGAAATAAACAGACACTTTTTTGTACCAGCGTCTGCCCTTACGGGCAATTAGGTACGGCGCCAACAGCTGGTCGTTGAGGTCCACCCCTCCCGTGTTAAGGTTGTATTCGTGGACACAGAGGGGTTTCTCCACAACACCAGTTGCTGTAGGAATTTGGAGTGCCGTGTCTGCGTGAAGCGAGGACAAAACGAAAACATTCCGTGACTCCCTCCACTTCACTGCTAACAAATTATTACACTTCAGGCAGGCTCTCTCCCTCCGTCTAAGTTGGGATTCTACAAGCTGTTGGGGGAAGCCCAGTCGATTAGATCGCACAGTGCCACATGCGCCAATTTCATAATCAAAAAGGTGACTAAAAAGTGGCACGCTCGTGTAATAATTGTCCACGTACAAGTGGTACCCCTTTCCGAATAAGCCCCCTTTCTTACCAGCGCTCCCTATGTAGTCTGGGCAGCTCTCTGGCTCTACGTGACTATCTCTTCCCTCGTAAACCATAAAACTATATGTATAGCCTGTGGCCCTATTACAGAACTTATACATCTTGACCCCATATCTGGCACGCTTGCTGGGAAGATACTGTGTAATAATTGTCCACGTACAAGTGGTACCCCTTTCCGAATAAGCCCCCTTTTTTACCAGCGCTCCCTATGTAGTCTGGGCAGCTCTCTGGCTCTACGTGACTATCTCTTCCCTCGTAAACCATAAAACTATATGTATAGCCTGTGGCCCTATTACAGAACTTATACACCTTGACCCCATATCTGGCACGCTTGCTGGGAAGATACTGTTTGATAGACAAGCGGCCAGAAAACGCAATCAGGGACTTATCAACGCAGACAACTTGATCGGGAGTAAACAAGGCTGCAAAACGTTGGTTCAAGTGGTTTACAAGGGGCTGAATTTTGTAGAGCCGATCAAGTCCCGAGGACGACAGAGTTCATTGTCATTGAAATGCATGAACTGCAAGATCTGCTTGTATCGTGTCCTGGTCATGGAGGCAGAGAACACGGGCATATGGTGAATTGGGTCAGTGGACCAATATGACCGCAACTCACTCTTTTTAGTTACACCCATGAGGAGGGATAGGCCCAGGAAGGTCTTAAATTCGAAGACCGTAATAGGTCTCCAATCTCTGGCAAGGGTCAGCTAGGGATTAGCAGCAATGAATTGACCAGCATACAAATTGCTTTGGTCCACAATGGATCTATAGAGATCTTCAGTGAAAAACAGCGAATAAAAATCAAGTGGCGTAAAATCAACTGTTTCCATCTGAATTCCGGGTTGGCCAATGAATGGGGGAAGTACGGGTGCTTCAGAAGTGGTGGGTTCCCAATTTGGATTGGCAAACGCAGCAGGAAGGCCACTATGGGCTCAATGGGCCTATGTTTGTCTTCTTGGTGGCAGCGGGACACTTCTCGTGCTTGCCACCTTGAACTGCACTTATGGGACTCGCCACGTCACCAAGTGTTACTGCAGTGCTGAATGTATGACCAGGATGTACTAGGCTGCTGGTGCTTGCCAGTTCACCAAAAGGAATAGCGTTGCTAGTACTGGCTCTCTGCTCCATACAAGGGACCTGCGGTTCTTGCACCTCAGCGACAGCAGAAGAAGATCGGGGTCTGGTACGCCTGACCTTGGCAGGGACCACAACTCCCGTCGTCAGAGCTATCTGTCAGGGTGCCGCTGCTGTCTACAGGTTTGTATTCTGAGCCTGAATCTGACAGATGAGTGGCTTCCTCTTCACTATCTGTCATGCTCAGAAATGTGTAGGCCTCTTCACTACGGTACCTTCGATTTGACATTTTGGTCTCTAAATTTAATGGTACAGTAGTGAGACTCGCATGTAAAAAAGCACCTGACTGTCACGACTGCTTTAAACGCTGCAAAAAAAAACAAACTGTTAGCGTTCGCAGGGATCAGGCCTGACTCTGCAAACACTGCAGTTTTGTGTTTTGTAAGTGACAGTGATCGATTGATACTGGCACTTGGGTGGGCTGGGCTGGGCGGAGGGGCTAAACGCAGGTGCTAGCAGGTATCTGGGCTGATTCCGCTAACACTGCTTTTTTGGGAACCCTAAACTGCTGGGGGCGCTAGTATAGATCTGATATCAATCTGTTCAGACACTATATTACTAAGGGAGGCGTATGGTGCGTACGTAGGTGTTAGCGGTACTGGCACTAATCTGACACTGCCTGGGGCGACGCAGACCCTATCTGACGCTAAAACCTAACTTTGATCACCCGCCAGGTGATCAGGGGGGTTAAACCTTTATTGGGTAAAATATGGCAGGTGCCCTGATGCTATAAAAAAATATACTAGCTAAACTGCGTCACCCGTGACACTTATCACAGGTGACGGGTAATCAAGGGGTTAAACCTTTATTGGGGGGGTCCCTAGACCTATCTGGGCCTAAGACTAAATACCCTAACACTAATTTTTGTCACTAATGACACCAGTACAGCGATCAAAAAAATCTGATTGCTGTGCTAGGTGACACAGTGACAGGTGGTGAAGGGGTTAACTGGGGGGGGGTGAATTTTGTGCCTACGTGACCTGGTGTCAGTGTAGTGTTGTGCAACTCACTTTTAGATGCTCTCTCCTCTCAGTCTGGAACAGGAAAAGACCGACACAAGGAGAGATGACATCACTTCCCCTGCTGTGTTTACACTTACACATGCAGGGGAAGGATCTCATTCGCCAGGAGCGATCACCAGGTCCAGGCCAGATTTCATTGGCCTGCGGATTGATCGGTTCATGGTTGAATCCGATAGTCGCGGCCGGCAGGGGGGGGCGCGCTCGTGCGCCCCCCAGCCAGCCTCGCGCAGAACATGTAGTAATGTGATTTTGCGCAGCTGGGCCAACTGCGGCAGCTGGTCCGGAATTGGTCAAAAAACATTTTTCTCTGTGCCTAATATCTGGGTTATAGTGCTTAGATGCTGGCTATTTTATGTACTAAGCGCGGATATCTCTTTACACTTGATCGTGATTGGATGGCCAACTTTGGTCGCAATACAAGAGGCATGACTTCAAAGCCCTGCAACAACTGAATTGCTTGAAGAAAGTAACACCCCAGAGGAGACTAATCTGATTGACCAGATTGACTTGGATGCATTATTAGAGATAAATGATACAACTCCCAATGCAGCTAGCTTTCCCATGCTAAGCAAATTTAAGCGTAAATCCAGGAACTTCCCTTCCTTATCCCTAAATGGAAACATTCTAGCGTTTGTTTCACAAACTACATAAGAAATACAAGCCCTACAGGCTCAGGAGGTTCTCCAAAAATAATCTTACACATACTCAGAAATAAGCTATCAAAAATCTTAAAGACAGGGATGATTTGATAATCCAACCTGCCAATAAAGGAGGAAACTTGGTCGTCATGACCATTGATCAGTATTCTCATACGTGTAATGGAATTCTAAAAAACACTGAATGGTATAGGAAGGTCCCAAAGGGTAAAATGGCCAAGGCTCAGTCTAAATTTAACAATCTTATTTTCCAAGCATACAATCAGGGCACCATTCCCAAATCTACCTGGGAATTTTTTTTTTTGGAAATTCTTTTTTATTCATTTTTAAGGGCATACAAATAACAACAGGCCACATACGGCCGACAGCCACCGACTATAACTGGGAATTTTTGAAGACAGAATAGCCACGTACCCCTACTTTTTACTCACTCCCTAAAGTTCATAAAAATCTCACTAAACCACCGGATAGACCCATAATCTTGGGCTGTGATAGCCTTACAGAGAGTGCTAGTATCTTGGTTGATACACATTTGCATCCCCATGCCCTGTCCTTACCCTCCTACCTGAAGGATACCATTCATTAGTTACAAACAATTGATGGGATTCATGTCCCCCCTGGTGTGTGGCTGGTGGCTGTTGATGTCAAGGCATTATACAGTAGCATACCATACAGCAGGGGTGTATCAATGGCGAAAACTTTTTTTTTTGCAAGAAAGAAGCACTGCCCAAAGAAAATGTAGCGACTTTATTTTGTTGCTTGAATTTTTTTTGCATAACAACTTTTTTCTATTTGACGGCTCCCACTACCTCCAGGTGCAGGGGGTGGCGATGGGGACCTCCTGTGCCTCATCGTACGCCAACCTGTACCTGGGGGGGGGGCGGAAACTCCAGATTATGAGTGATGAGGCCCTCTCTATGTACCTGTGCCATGTTGTATCATGGCATAGGTACATAGATGATATCCTCATACTCTGCGATGCTCCCAAGGAATTGTTGAATGCCTTTCTTCTTGCACTCAACAGCAGTGACTTTAACCTGTCATTTACCATGACATGTAGCCAGGAAATTATCTAATTTTTAGACATTGAAATATTTGTCAAAACAGACATGACACTGGGAACGACCCTGTTTCGGAAACCTTCGGCTGGTAACACCATTCTAAGGGCTAACAGTGATCATCTATCTAGTCTGATTAGATCCATCCCATATGGACAATATTTTCACCTTAAGCGTAACTGTTCATCACAGGAGGACTTTCAACTCAAAGCTAACAAGCTGAGAGATAGAATAATGGTCCATGGCTACCCAAAAAAAAAAATCTTGAAAAAGGCCTATTATAAAGCCAATGACAGGAATAGAGAGGGACTAATCTTTCAGGCTGACAAATCTGGAAGTAATGAAAGAGCAGGTACAACGAAATTAATAATGAGATAATCCAGGCAACAAGCACAAATCAAGCATATTGTTGATATGTTTTGGTACCTTTCTGATCCACATGTAGCGAGCTGCATTAGGGACAGAGCAGAAATTGTATACCAAAGGAATGACTCAATAAGGGACCAATTGATCCAGAGTCATTTCTACGGTAAGGAAAAGAGATGCAAGTGCAAATATCTGGGAACCCACAAGTGTGGTGGTTGCCCTTACTGCCAATTTGTATGGCCTGGTAGGACACACACGTTACCGAAAGGTGAGATTCACCAAGCAAATTCACCAAATGTCATGAAATGTCAGACAACGGGCATTGTGTATTTGATGACACGCAGTAGTTTCTATGTCGGCAAGACTAAACGCCCCTTCTGGAAACGCAAGGGAGGGAGGTGATATTATGTCTCCCATTGGAAGACATGGAACAAAGAAGCACAGTAAAGATCCCCATAGTGTGAGATTCTTCGCTCTCAAACTAATCCACACCGATATACGGGGTGGTGACTGGGATCGCCTAATTCTACAAAGAGAGGCGAGATGGATTCACCACCTGGTGGCGACACAGCCACCAGGCTTAAACGATGCAATCAGCTACAAACCATTTCTGTAGTAATTTGATGACTATATCCATGTTATCCCCTTTACCACTTCAGCCCTGGACGATTTGGCTGCTCAATGAGCAGAGCACTTTTTACAATTTGGCACTGCGCTACTTTAATTTGGTAATTGCACGGTCATGCAATGCTGTACCCAAACGAAATTTGCGTCCTTTTTTTCCCACAAATAGAGCTTTCTTTTGATGGTATTTGATTGCCTCTGCTATTTATATTTTGTGCGATATAAATGGAAAAAGACCGAAAATTTTGAAAAAAAAATATATTTTTTTACTTTTTGTTATAAAAAAATCCAATAAACGCAATTTTAGTCATACATTTAGGCCAAAATGTATTCAGCCACATGTCTTTGGTAAAAAAAAAATGTCAATAAGCGTATATTTATTGATTTGCACAAAAGTTATAGCATCTACAAACTAGGATACATTTTCTGAAATTTAAGCAGCTTTTAGTTTATAACTGCCTATCTCATTTCTTGAGGTGCTAAAATGGCAGGGCAGTACAACCCCCCCCCCCCACCAAATGACCCAATTTTGGAAAGTAGACACCCCAAGGTAATTGCTGAGAGGCATGTTGAGCCCATTGAATATTTTATTTTTTTGTCACAAGTGATTGAAAAATGAAAAAAAAAAAAATTACACAAAGTTGTCACTAAATGATATATTGCTCACACATGCCATGGTTATATGTGGAATTACACTCCAAAATACATTCTGCAGCTTCTCCTGAGTACGGGGATACCACATGTGTGAGACTTTTTGGGAGTTTAGCCGTGTACAGGACCCCGAAAAGCAATCACCGCCTTCAGGCTTTCTAAGGGCGTAAAATGGTGATTTCACTTCTTCACTACCTATCACACTTTCGGAGGCCATGAAATGTCAAGATAGCACAACCCCCCCCCCCCAGTGACCCCATTTTGGAAAGAAGACACTTCAAGCTATTTGTTGACAGGCATGTTGAGTCCATGGAATATTTTATATTTTGCCACAAGTTTCGGGAAAATTATTATTTTTTTTTTTTTTACACAAAGTTTTCACTAAATGATATATTGTTTAAACATGGCATGGTTATATGTGAAATTACACCCCAAAATACATTATGCTGCTTCTCCTGAGTATGAGGCTACCACATGTGTGAAAAAAGTTTGTAATTTTCCCGAAACTTGTCTCAAAATATAAAATATTCCATGGACTCAACATGCCCATCAGCAAATAGCTTGGGGTGTCTACTTTCCAAAAAGAGGTCATTTGGGGGGGGGGGGGTGGGGTTTGACTTGTCCTGGTATTTTATGCACAACATTAGAAGCTTATGTCACACATCACCCACTCTTCTAACCACTTGTTTTGCCATTTTTTTTTCACACAGTATTTGCGCAGCGATTTTTCAAACGCAATTTTTTTGGGAAAAAAACACTATTTTACATTTTAATGCACTAAAACACACTATATTGCCCAAATGTTTGATGAAATAAAAAAGATGATCTTATGCCAAGTACATGGATACCAAACACGACATGCTTTAAAATTGCGCACAAACCTGCAGCGCCGACAAACTACATACATTTTTAAAAGCCTTTAAAATCCTTTACAGGTTAGCACTTTAGATTTACAGAGGAAGTCTACTGCTAAAATTACTGCCCTCGATCTGACATTCGCGGTGATACCTGACATGCATGGTGCAATTGCTGTTTACATATGACACCAGACCGACGCTTGCGTTCGCCTTTGCGCGTGAGCACAGAGGGGACAGAGGTTTTTTTTTTTTTTATTATTTATTTTGCTTTTTCATTTTATTTTTAAATTGTTCCTTTCATTTTTTTAATCATTTTTATTGTTATTTCAGGGAATGTAAATATCCCCTATGATAGCAATAGGTAGTGACCGGTACTCTTTTTTGAAAAAACAGTGTTATTACCTGTTAACTACTTTTTCCAGGAATCTTCCAGGACGGCTTACAGAGAGAGCTAGGCTCCTCCCACCTAGCACAGGAAACACAACGATCCATATCATAAAAGCAGCACACATGTATTAGCCCCTCAGTATTAACAAATAACCGAAGGCTTCAGAATAAGCAATCATTAAACCTTCATTAGCGTAGCTTCATCTTTACTCTATGTTTTACATTGCTAATCACCAACCAAGAAGGGAGGTTACTGACGCCGTCCTGCAAGATTCCTGGAAAAAGTAGTTAACAGGTAATAACACTGTTTTTCCAAGTCATTTTCCAGGACGGCTTACAGAGAGGACAAAATAGGACTACCTGATCAGGGCGGGACCACAGCCTGCAGAACTTTCCTGGCAAAAGACTGGCCTTGGCTGGCAAGTAGATCCAGTCTGTAATGCTTTACGAACGTCTGGAACTTGGACCAGGTTGCTGCCTTGCAAATCTGGAGGGGAGACGCTCCTACCCTTTCATCCCTAGAAGTAGAAACCGCTCTTGTGGAATGAGCATTTATTCCTAACGGAGGTGTCCGGGATGCTGCTTTGTATGCCTCCGCGATGGCCGACTTCATCCACCTTGCGATGGTATTTTTAGATGCCCTTTTACCCCTGTTTGAACCTGCAAACAAAACAAACAGGCTGGTGGAACGTCGCCATTCCTTGGTGCGCTCTATGTAAGCGAACAAGCATCTCCTGACATCTATCTTAATAAATGCTGCCTCCTTGTCATTTTTAGGATCTCCGCAAAATGATGGTATCACGATCTCTTCCGACCTATGGAAGTTAGACGGTACTTTGGGGAGAAATGCCGGGTCCAGCGAGAGGATAATCTTGCCTTGCAAGATGATGCAGAAGGGCTTAATCACTGAAAGCGCCTGTATCTCCCTAACTCTCCTAGCAGAGACTAGGGCCACCAAAACCACTGTTTTCAAGGTTAAGAGCTTTATGGGCAGTTCGTCTATTGGCTCAAATGGTGTTTTACAAAGACTTTGCAACACAGTGGATAAGTCCCAGGGAGGGAACCTCCTTGACTTGGGGACCCGCTTACGGCTGATGGATGCAATAAATCTCTTGACCAGTGGCTCTTCTGACAGTCTTTGATTTAAAAAGCGAGATAGAGCCGATACCTGCACCTTAAGGGTACTGACTGCCAGATTTAGATCTGCTCCCGCTTGGTGAAAATCTAGGACCGCCGGGATCATGGCTCCTGACACTCTGTTATTGAGCAGGCGCCAAATTTTTTCCAGATTTTATTGTAAATTGCGTTAGTGGACGGCTTCCGGCTGCTAAGAATGGTATCGATTACTTTTACTGATAACCCTCTCTGCTCTAACAGCTCCCTCTCAGAAGCCAGGCCGTCAGAGAAAGAGAGCTCACTTCTGGATGATTCACCTCTCCCTGATATGAGGTCTGTCCTGCAAGGCAGTCTCCAAGGCTCTGTGATGCTGAGTCTTAGTAGTCCTGAGAACCAAGACCTCCTTGGCCAGAATGGTGCGATCAGGATAAGCTTTGTGCTCGACACTCTTATCTTCAGGATAATCTTTGGAATGAGGGCAAAAGGTGAAAACGCATACACCAGATTTGCCTCCCAGGACTGGGATAGGGCATCTAGGCCCAGACTGAGATGATCTCTCTGTAGGGAGAAAAATTGCTCCACCTGCCTGTTCTGCCTTGTAGCAAAAAGGTCTATTTGTGGGATTCCCCACTTACTGTGGTACTATTGTCTGAAAGGACCTGCACATGTCTTCCCCTCAGAGTCGGACCAAAGTCTACTAGAGCCATTAGAACTGCGCTCAGCTCCCTTGCATTGGAGGAGAGACTGGCTTCCTGTCAGTTACAGACCCCTTGGGCCATCTGTGCGCCTGAATGGGCTCCCCACCCCTGACCGCTGGTGTCCGTGGTGACCGCCAGAGGGTTGAGTTGGGACCAAAGTTGACCTGCAGAGAGATTTGTAGGGATCAACCACCACTCTAGTGAGAGTTTTACTTCCTGCGGGATCTCTGTCTGCCTCTGAAGAGATTCCTTCCTTCTATCCCAGACAGAAAGCATGAACGCCTGAAGTGCTTGAGTATGGAATTGTGCCCACTGGACTCCTGGGATGGCAGCTGTCATCAATCCAAGAACCCTCATTATACCCTGAATTGAGGTTTATGTAAATACGCAGAGGCTGCTCACCTCTGCAATTATCTTTGCCACTTTTTCTTTTGTCAGAAAAATTTTGGATGTAGTTGAGTCTATTAGGTACCCTAGGAATACTTTACTTTTAGTAGGTACCAGCTGTGACTTCTCCTGATTTACCAGCCATCCCAGCTGCTGAAGGTGTCTGATTGTTCTGCTCAGGTTCTGTTTCACCTCGTCTGCTGAGTCTGCAAAGATCAGCAGGTCGTCCAGATAGAGAATTATATGAATTACCTCCGATCCCAGGATCCACAGAGCTTCTGCCAAAATCTTCGTGAAGATGCGTGGTGCTGACGCCAATCCGAAGGGCAGAGAATTGAACTGAAAATAGAGGGTCTTGAACCCCTTCTTCACTGCAAACCTGAAAAAACTGCCTGGACTCCTTTCGAATGGGGACATGAAGATAGGTATCTCTTAGGTCCAATGAGACCATGAAGACCCCAGGGGTTAACAAATCTCTGGTGGTGTAAACCGACTCCATTTTGAATCGTTTGTACCTTCCGTACATGTTCACTTGCTTCAGGTTCAAAACGAGTCGAAATGTTTCTGATGGCTTTTTTTTATCAAAAAAAAAGTGAGTATAAAACCCCCCTTTTCTTAGGGTTAGGGGGATGAAGCTTATCACCTTCTCCTCCAGCATATGGAGGGAAGACATAGCTTTTGCCTTCTCCACATCTTTCGGGAGAATGCTTGTGTGAAATTTTAGAGGGGGGCAGCACAAGAGCTCTATCATGTACCCCAATTTTATCAGATCCAGGATAAAGCTGCTGCTGGAAATGGTCTGCCACTGTGGGAGGAATGACCTCAACCTTCCTCCCACATGGCTGACTGAGTCACTGGGAAGGGTCTTTAGGCTGGGGGGGTTTAAAAAGGAAGCCACCTCTGCCCCTACCCTTCCTGTATTGCCACCCTCTTTTCTAGTCCTGCGTGGCTGCAAAACCCTTGTTATGCTGTCTTTTGTCCCCCTGACGATAGTTCCTTTTACCTGATCTCTGGAAGGGACGAAAATTATTATTTCTTTTGCTGTTGTTTTTTTGGGGAAAGGAAACCCTTTCTTTTTATCGGCTGACCTCTCTTGGACAGATTCCAGCTCTTTACCAAAGAGCAAATCTCCATTAAAGGGGAGGGAACAGAGTTTTACCTTTGACACTGTGCCTTCTCCCCAGGACTTCAGCTAGATAGCCCTCTTGGCTTCATTAATTAATGCTGTAGACCTGGCCGAGAATATTACAGACTCCGTGGACGCATCTGCTATTTAGGGTACTGCCTTATTTAGCATTGGTAGAGCATCCAAAATTTCTTCCCTGGGAGTATCTGACTCCAGAAGAGTGCAGAGCTGTTTAAGCCATAAATCAAGTGTACAGGCCACGCATGTAGTGGCTAGTGCTGGCTTAAAGTTAGCGGAGCAGGCTACCCACGCTTTCTTTAAATATCCTTCCGCCTTTCTGTCCATTGGCTCCTTTAGGGTGCCCGAGTCCTCAAAGGAAAGCTCTAAACCCTTTGAAACCCTAGATAGGGAAGCGTCCAGTCTGGGGCACTTTTCCCACAACATTGTACCTTCCTCTTTGAATGGAAACCTTCTTTTCAAATTTTTAGGGAAGAAGACTCCTCTTTTCCGGTTCCTTCCATTCCTGAAGTACTGTCTCTTTTAGAGACATATGTACCGAAAAGGTATGCTCTGCTTAGGCTGAAGGCCTGCATATAAAAGGTCATGTACCGACAACTCCTGGTCCTCTGGCTCCGCCAGCTCCAGGGTGTCATATATAGCCATTAATAGTTCCTCTGTTTCCTCTGCAGGAAAAAGGGATCTTTGAACCTTGCTGGGTCTTTCCTCATTACAGTTCCCCTCCTCAAGCTCTGAGGCTGACTCTGAGCTCTCCTCCAGTACTCCGTGCTGGTGAGCTGCCCGTGCCTGGGTCAGGACTAGGGATGAGCTTCGAGTTCGCGTTGAACCCATGTTCGACTCGAACATCGCCTGTTTGGCCGTTCGTTGAATCGCGAAAGTTTTGGGCCGTTCACGCCAAATAAGAGTGGCGCGTCACAGCCCATAATTCACTGCGGCATCGCAGTGCATTGCTAGCTGATCTTTGACCCGCATGCTTGGCCAATCACAGAGCCGTCTGTACAGAGAGCCGTAATAAGCCAAAGCCAGGGTGGCCAATTATGGCTCAGGGGGTTTAGTACACGCCCCACACTATATAAGGCCGCCTGCGTGGCCAGAGAGACAGTGTCATTTGATTTAAGTTAGATAGAGTAGGCAGGCGAGTCAGTTAGCTCCACTTACAGTATATTTTATATATATATGCATCCTAGGTGTTGTGTGTGTATATATATATATATCTATATATATATATATATATATATATATATATATAGATATATATATATATATATATATACACACACACACACTGTATTCAGTTTAGCTAGATCCATTCCTGTTATTCTCGTTATTCTCTTCCTACTGACAGGCAGGCAGGTGTTTTTACAGTATTTACAGTTAGTGTACTGTGTCCTTTGCACAGTGTGCACCTAAAGCTACCTGAAGAAAATAGCTGGTGTTCTTCTGATCCTATTAGTACCACAGGCAGGCAGCTGCAGTATTTACAGTTAGTGTACTGTGTCCTCTGCACAGTGTGCACCTAAAGCCTGAAGAAAATTGCTGTTGTTCTGATCCTATTAATACCACAGGCAGGCAGCTGCAGTATTTACAGTTAGTGTACTGTGTCCTCTGCACCTAAAGCTACCTGAAGAAAATTGCTGGTGTTCTTCTGATCTTATTAGTACCACAGGCAGGCAGCTACAGTATTTACAGTTAGTGTACTGTGTCCTCTGCCCAGTGTGCACCTAAAGCTACCTGAAGACAATTGCTGTTCTGACCCTATTAATACCACAGGCAGGCAGCTGCAGTATTTGCAGTTAGTGTACTGTGTCCTCTGAACAGTGTGCACCTAAAGCTACCTGAAGACAATTGGTGGTTTTCTTCTGATCCTATTGGTACCACAGGCAGGCAGCTACAATATTTACAGTTAGTGTACTGTGTCCTCTGCACAGTGTGCACCTAAAGCTACCTGAAGAAAATTGGTGGTATTCTTCTGATCCTATTAGTACCACAGGCAGGCAGCTACAGTATTTAAAATTAGTGTACTGTGTCATCTGCACAGTGTGCACCTAAAGCTACCTAAAGACAATTGCTGGTGTTCTTCTGATCCTATTAGGACCACAGGCAGGCAGGTAGTATTTACAGTTAGTGTACCGTGTCCTCTGTACAGTGTGCACCTAAAGCTACCTGAAGAAAATTGCTTGTGTTCTGATCCTATTAGTACCACAAGCAGGCAGCTACAGAATTTACAGTTAGTGTACTGTGTCCTCTGCACAGTGTGCACCTAAAGCTACCTGAAGAAAATTGCTGTTGTTCTTCTGATCCTATTAGTACCACAGGCAGGCAGCTACAGTATTTACAGTTAGTGTACTGTGTCCTCTGCACAGTGTGCACCTAAAGCTACCTGAAGAAAATTGGTGGTGTTCTTCTGATCCTATTAGTACCACAGGCAGGCAGCTACAGCATTTACAGTTAGTGTACTGTGTCCTCTGCACATTGTGCACCTAAAGCTCCCTGAAGACAATATGCTGTTGTTCTGATCCTATTAATACCACAGGCAGGCAGCTGCAGTATTTACAGTTAGTGTACTGTGTCCTCTGCGCAGTGTGCACCTAAAGCTACCTGAAGAAAATTGGCGGTGTTCTTCTGATCCTATTAGTACCACAGGCAGGCAGCTGCAGTATTTACAGTTAGTGTACTGTGTCCTCTGCACAGTGTGCACCTAAAGCTACCTGAAGACAATTGGGGGTGTTCTTCTGATCCTATTAGTACTACAGGCAGGCAGCTACAGTATTTACAGTTAGTGTACTGTGTCCTCTGCACAGTGTGCACCTAAAGCTACCTGAAGAACATTGGTGGTGTTCTTCTGATCCTATTAGTACCACAGGCAGGCAGCTACAGTATTTACAATTAGTGTACTGTGTCCTCTGCACAGTGTGCACCTAAAGCTACCTGAGGACAATTGCTGTTGTTCTGATCCTATCAGTACCACAGGCAGGCAGCTACAGTATTTACAGTTAGTGTACTGTGTCCTCTGCACAGTGTGCACCTAAAGCTACCTGAAGAACATTGGTGGTGTTCTTCTAATCCTATTAGTACCACAGGCAGGCAGCTACAGTATTTACAATTAGTGTACTGTGTCCTCTGCACAGTGTGCACCTAAAGCTACCTGAGGACAATTGCTGTTGTTCTGATCCTATCAGTACCACAGGCAGGCAGCTACAGTATTTACAGTTAGTGTACTGTGTCCTCTGCACAGTGTGCACCTAAAGCTACCTGAAGAAAATTGGTGGTGTTCTTCTGATCCTATTAGTACCACAGGCAGGCAGCTACAGTATTTACAGTTAGTGTACTGTGTCCTCTGCACAGTGTGCACCTAAAGCTACCTGAAGAAAATTTCTGGTGTTCTTCTGATCCTATTAGTACCACAGACAGGCAGCTACAGTATTTACAGTTAGTGTACTGTGTCCTCTGCACAGTGTGCACCTAAAGCTACCTGAAGAAAATTGGTGGTGTTCTTCTGATTCTATTAGTACCACAGGCAGGCAACTACAGTATTTATAGTTAGTGTACTGTGTCCTCTGCACAGTGTGCACCTAAAGCTACTTGAAGAAAATTGGTGGTGTTCTTCTGATCCTATTAATACCACAGGCAGGCAGCTGCAGTATTTACAGTTAGTGTACTGTGTCCTCTGCGCAGTGTGCACCTAAAGCTACCTGAAGAAAATTGGCGGTGTTCTTCTGATCCTATTAGTACCACAGGCAGGCAGCTGCAGTATTTACAGTTAGTGTACTGTGTCCTCTGCACAGTGTGCACCTAAAGCTACCTGAAGACAATTGGGGGTGTTCTTCTGATCCTATTAGTACTACAGGCAGGCAGCTACAGTATTTACAGTTAGTGTACTGTGTCCTCTGCACAGTGTGCACCTAAAGCTACCTGAAGAACATTGGTGGTGTTCTTCTGATCCTATTAGTACCACAGGCAGGCAGCTACAGTATTTACAATTAGTGTACTGTGTCCTCTGCACAGTGTGCACCTAAAGCTACCTGAGGACAATTGCTGTTGTTCTGATCCTATCAGTACCACAGGCAGGCAGCTACAGTATTTACAGTTAGTGTACTGTGTCCTCTGCACAGTGTGCACCTAAAGCTACCTGAAGAACATTGGTGGTGTTCTTCTAATCCTATTAGTACCACAGGCAGGCAGCTACAGTATTTACAATTAGTGTACTGTGTCCTCTGCACAGTGTGCACCTAAAGCTACCTGAGGACAATTGCTGTTGTTCTGATCCTATCAGTACCACAGGCAGGCAGCTACAGTATTTACAGTTAGTGTACTGTGTCCTCTGCACAGTGTGCACCTAAAGCTACCTGAAGAAAATTGGTGGTGTTCTTCTGATCCTATTAGTACCACAGGCAGGCAGCTACAGTATTTACAGTTAGTGTACTGTGTCCTCTGCACAGTGTGCACCTAAAGCTACCTGAAGAAAATTTCTGGTGTTCTTCTGATCCTATTAGTACCACAGACAGGCAGCTACAGTATTTACAGTTAGTGTACTGTGTCCTCTGCACAGTGTGCACCTAAAGCTACCTGAAGAAAATTGGTGGTGTTCTTCTGCTCCTATTAGTACCACAGACAGGCAGCTACAGTATTTACAGTTAGTGTACTGTGTCCTCTGCACAGTGTGCACCTAAAGCTACCTGAAGAAAATTGCTGGTGTTCTTCTGATTCTATTAGTACCACAGGCAGGCAACTACAGTATTTATAGTTAGTGTACTGTGTCCTCTGCACAGTGTGCACCTAAAGCTACTTGAAGAAAATTGGTGGTGTTCTTCTGATCCTATTAATACCACAGGCAGGCAGCTGCAGTATTTACAGTTAGTGTACTGTGTCCTCTGCGCAGTGTGCACCTAAAGCTACCTGAAGAAAATTGGCGGTGTTCTTCTGATCCTATTAGTACCACAGGCAGGCAGCTGCAGTATTTACAGTTAGTGTACTGTGTCCTCTGCACAGTGTGCACCTAAAGCTACCTGAAGACAATTGGGGGTGTTCTTCTGATCCTATTAGTACTACAGGCAGGCAGCTACAGTATTTACAGTTAGTGTACTGTGTCCTCTGCACAGTGTGCACCTAAAGCTACCTGAAGAACATTGGTGGTGTTCTTCTGATCCTATTAGTACCACAGGCAGGCAGCTACAGTATTTACAATTAGTGTACTGTGTCCTCTGCACAGTGTGCACCTAAAGCTACCTGAGGACAATTGCTGTTGTTCTGATCCTATCAGTACCACAGGCAGGCAGCTACAGTATTTACAGTTAGTGTACTGTGTCCTCTGCACAGTGTGCACCTAAAGCTACCTGAAGAACATTGGTGGTGTTCTTCTAATCCTATTAGTACCACAGGCAGGCAGCTACAGTATTTACAATTAGTGTACTGTGTCCTCTGCACAGTGTGCACCTAAAGCTACCTGAGGACAATTGCTGTTGTTCTGATCCTATCAGTACCACAGGCAGGCAGCTACAGTATTTACAGTTAGTGTACTGTGTCCTCTGCACAGTGTGCACCTAAAGCTACCTGAAGAAAATTGGTGGTGTTCTTCTGATCCTATTAGTACCACAGGCAGGCAGCTACAGTATTTACAGTTAGTGTACTGTGTCCTCTGCACAGTGTGCACCTAAAGCTACCTGAAGAAAATTTCTGGTGTTCTTCTGATCCTATTAGTACCACAGACAGGCAGCTACAGTATTTACAGTTAGTGTACTGTGTCCTCTGCACAGTGTGCACCTAAAGCTACCTGAAGAAAATTGGTGGTGTTCTTCTGCTCCTATTAGTACCACAGACAGGCAGCTACAGTATTTACAGTTAGTGTACTGTGTCCTCTGCACAGTGTGCACCTAAAGCTACCTGAAGAAAATTGCTGGTGTTCTTCTGATTCTATTAGTACCACAGGCAGGCAACTACAGTATTTATAGTTAGTGTACTGTGTCCTCTGCACAGTGTGCACCTAAAGCTACTTGAAGAAAATTGGTGGTGTTCTTCTGATCCTATTAGTACCACAGGCAGGCAGCTACAGTATTTACAGTTAGTGTACTGTGTCCTCTGCACAATGTGCACCTAAAGTTACCTGAAGACAATTGCTGTTCTGATTCTATTAATAACACAGGCAGGCGGCTACAGTATTTACAGTTAGTGTACTGTGTCCTCTGCACAATGTGCACCTAAAGCTACCTGAAGACAATTGCTGTTCTGATCCTATTAATACCACAGGCAGGCAGCTGCAGTATTTACAGTTAGTGTACTGTGTCCTCTGCACAGTGTGCACCTAAAGCTACCTGAAGCAAATTGCTGGTGTTCTTCTGATCCTATTAGTACCACAGGCAGGCAGCTACAGTTTTTACAGTTAGTGTACTGTGTCCTCTGCACAATGTGCACCTAAAGCTACCTGAAGACAATTGCTGTTCTGATCCTATTAATAACACAGGCAGGCGGCTGCAGTATTTACAGTTAGTGTACTGTGTCCTCTGCACAGTGTGCACCTAAAGCTACCTGAATAAAATTGGTGGTGTTCTTCTGATCCTATTAGTACCACAGGCAGGCGGCTACAATATTTACAATTAGTGTATTGTGTCCTCTGCACAGTTTGCACCTAAAGCTACCTAAAGACAATTGCTGTTGTTCTAATCCTATTAATATCACAGGCAGGCAGCTGCAGTATTTACAGTTAGTGTACTGTGTCCTCTGCACAATGTGCACCTAAAGCTACCTGAAGACAATTGCTGTTCTGATCCTATTAATACCACAGGCAGGCAGCTGCAGTATTTACAGTTAGTGTACCGTGTCCTCTGCACAGTGTGCACCTAAAGCTACCTGAAGACAATTGGTGGTGTTCTTCTGATCCTATTAGTACCACAGGCAGGCAGCTACAGTTTTTACAGCTAGTGTACTGTGTCCTTTGCACAGTGTGCACCTAAAGCTACCTGAAGCAAATTGCTGGTGTTCTTCTGATCCTATTAGTACCACAGGCAGGCAGCTGTAGTATTTACAGTTAGTGTACTGTGTACTCTGCACAGTGTGCACCTAAAGCTACCTGAAGAAAATTGCTGTTGTTCTTCTGATCCTATTAGTACCGCAGGCAGGCAGCTACAGTATTTACAGTTAGTGTACTGTGTCCTCTGCACAGTGTGCACCTAAAGCTACCTGAAGAAAATTGGTGGTGTTCTTCTGATCCTATTAGTACCACAGGCAGGCAGCTACAGTATTTACAGTTAGTGTACTGTGTCCTCTGCACATTGTGCACCTAAAGCTCCCTGAAGACAATATGCTGTTGTTCTGATCCTATTAATGCCACAGGCAGGCAGCTGCAGTATTTACAGTTAGTGTACTGTGTCCTCTGCACAGTGTGCACCTAAAGCTACCTGAAGAAAATTGTTGGTGTTCTTCTGATCCTATTAGTACCACAGGCAGGCAGCTACAGTATTTACAGTTAGTGTACTGTGTCCTCTTCACAGTGTGCACCTAAAGCTACCTGAAGAAAATTGGTGGTGTTCTTCTGATCCTATTAGTACCACAGGCAGGCAGCTGCAGTATTTACAGTTAGTGTACTGTGTCCTCTGCACATTGTGCACCTAAAGCTACCTGAAGACAATTGGTGGTGTTCTTCTGATCCTTTTAGTACCACAGGCAGGCAGCTACAGTATTTACAATTAGTGTACTGTGTCCTCTGCACAGTGTGCACCTAAAGCTACCTGAAGAACATTGGTGGTGTTCTTCTGATCCTATTAGTACCACAGGCAGCAGCTACAGTATTTACAATTAGTGTACTGTGTCCTCTGCACAGTGTGCACCTAAAGCTACCTGAGGACAATTGCTGTTGTTCTGATCCTATCAGTACCACAGGCAGGCAGCTACAGTATTTACAGTTAGTGTACTGTGTCCTCTGCACAGTGTGCACCTAAAGCTACCTGAAGAAAATTGGTGGTGTTCTTCTGATCCTATTAGTACCACAGGCAGGCAGCTACAGTATTTACAGTTAGTGTACTGTGTCCTCTGCACAGTGTGCACCTAAAGCTACCTGAAGAAAATTGGTGGTGTTCTTCTGATCCTATTAGTACCACAGGCAGGCAGCTACAGTATTTACAGTTAGTGTACTGTGTCCTCTGCACAGTGTGCACCTAAAGCTACCTGAAGAAAATTTCTGGTGTTCTTCTGATCCTATTAGTACCACAGACAGGCAGCTACAGTATTTACAGTTAGTGTACTGTGTCCTCTGCACAGTGTGCACCTAAAGCTACCTGAAGAAAATTTCTGGTGTTCTTCTGATCCTATTAGTACCACAGACAGGCAGCTACAGTATTTACAGTTAGTGTACTGTGTCCTCTGCACAGTGTGCACCTAAAGCTACCTAAAGACAATTGCTGTTCTAATCCTATTAATACCACAGGCAGGCAGCTGCAGTATTTACAATTAGTGTACTGTGTCCTCTGCACAATGTGCACCTAAAGCTACCTGAAGACAATTGGTGGTGTTCTTCTGATCCTATTAGTACCGCAGGCAGGCAGCTACAGTTTTTACAGTTAGTGTACTGTGTCCTTTGCACAGTGTGCACCTAAAGCTACCTGAAGACAATTGCTGTTCTGATCCTATTAATAACACAGGCAGGCGGCTGCAGTATTTACAGTTAGTGTACTGTGTCCTCTGTACAGTGTGCACCTAAAGCTACCTGAAGACAATTGGTGGTGTTCTTCTGATCCTATTAGTACCACAGGCAGGCAGCTACAGTATTTACAGTTAGTGTACTGTGTCCTCTGCACAGTGTGCACCTAAATCTACCTGACGAAAATTGGTGGTGTTCTTCTGATCCTATTAGTACCCCAGGCAGGCAGCTACAGTATTTACAGTTAGTGTACTGTGTCCTCTTCACAGTGTGCACCTAAAGCTACCTGAAGAAAATTGGTGGTGTTCTTCTGATCCTATTAGTACCACAGGCAGGCAGCTGCAGTATTTACAGTTAGTGTACTGTGTCCTCTGCACAGTGTGCACCTAAAGCTACCTGAAGACAATTGGTGGTGTTCTTCTGATCCTTTTAGTACCACAGGCAGGCAGCTACAGTATTTACAATTAGTGTACTGTGTCCTCTGCACAGTGTGCACCTAAAGCTACCTGAAGAACATTGGTGGTGTTCTTCTGATCCTATTAGTACCACAGGCAGCAGCTACAGTATTTACAATTAGTGTACTGTGTCCTCTGCACAGTGTGCACCTAAAGCTACCTGAGGACAATTGCTGTTGTTCTGATCCTATCAGTACCACAGGCAGGCAGCTACAGTATTTACAGTTAGTGTACTGTGTCCTCTGCACAGTGTGCACCTAAAGCTACCTGAAGAAAATTGGTGGTGTTCTTCTGATCCTATTAGTACCACAGGCAGGCAGCTACAGTATTTACAGTTAGTGTACTGTGTCCTCTGCACAGTGTGCACCTAAAGCTACCTGAAGAAAATTGGTGGTGTTCTTCTGATCCTATTAGTACCACAGGCAGGCAGCTACAGTATTTACAGTTAGTGTACTGTGTCCTCTGCACAGTGTGCACCTAAAGCTACCTGAAGAAAATTTCTGGTGTTCTTCTGATCCTATTAGTACCACAGACAGGCAGCTACAGTATTTACAGTTAGTGTACTGTGTCCTCTGCACAGTGTGCACCTAAAGCTACCTGAAGAAAATTTCTGGTGTTCTTCTGATCCTATTAGTACCACAGACAGGCAGCTACAGTATTTACAGTTAGTGTACTGTGTCCTCTGCACAGTGTGCACCTAAAGCTACCTAAAGACAATTGCTGTTGTTCTAATCCTATTAATACCACAGGCAGGCAGCTGCAGTATTTACAATTAGTGTACTGTGTCCTCTGCACAATGTGCACCTAAAGCTACCTGAAGACAATTGCTGTTCTGATCCTATTAATAACACAGGCAGGCGGCTGCAGTATTTACAGTTAGTGTACTGTGTCCTCTGTACAGTGTGCACCTAAAGCTACCTGAAGACAATTGGTGGTGTTCTTCTGATCCTATTAGTACCACAGGCAGGCAGCTACAGTATTTACAGTTAGTGTACTGTGTCCTCTGCACAGTGTGCACCTAAATCTACCTGACGAAAATTGGTGGTGTTCTTCTGATCCTATTAGTACCCCAGGCAGGCAGCTACAGTATTTACAGTTAGTGTACTGTGTCCTCTGCACAGTGTGCACCTAAAGCTACCTGAAGAAAATTGGTGGTGTTCTTCTGATCCTATTAGTACCACAGGCAGGCAGCTACAGTATTTACAGTTAGTGTACTGTGTCCTCTGCACATTGTGCACCTAAAGCTCCCTGAAGACAATATGCTGTTGTTCTGATCCTATTAATACCATAGGCAGGCAGCTGCAGTATTTACAGTTAGTGTACTGTGTCCTCTGCACAGTGTGCACCTAAAGCTACCTGAAGACAATTGGTGGTGTTCTTCTGATCCTATTAGTACCACAGGCAGGCAGATACAGTATTTACAGTTAGTGTACTGTGTCCTCTGCACAGTGTGCACCTAAAGCTACCTGAAGAAAATTGGTGGTGTTCTTCTGATCCTATTAGTACCACAAGCAGGCAGCTACAGTATGTACAATTAGTGTACTGTGTCCTCTGCACAGTGTGCACCTAAAGCTACCTAAAGACAATTGCTCTTGTTCTGATCCTATTAATACCACTGGCAGGCAGCTGCAGTATTTACAGTTAGTGTACTGTGTCCTCTGCACAGTGTGCACCTAAAGCTACCTGAAGAAAATTGCTGGTGTTCTTCTGATCCTATTAGTACCACAGGCAGGCAGCTACAGTTTTTACAGTTAGTGTACTGTGTCCTCTGCACAGTGTGGACCTAAAGCTACCTGAAGAAAATTGGTGGTGTTCTTCTGATCCTATTAGTACCACAGGCAGGCAGCTGCAGTATTTACAGTTAGTGTACTGTGTCCTCTGCACAGTGTGCACCTAACGTTACCTGAAGACAATTGCTGTTCTGATCCTAATAATAACAGAGGCAGGCAGCTGCTGAATTTACAGTTAGTGTAATGTGTCCTCTGCACAGTGTGCACCTAAAGCTACCTGAAGAAAATTGCTGGTGTCCTTCTGATCCTATTAGTACCACAGGCAGGCAGCTACAGTATTTACAGTTAGTGTACTGTGTCCTCTACACAATGTGCACCTAAAGCTACCTGATGACAATATGCTGTTGTTCTGATCCTATTAATACCACAGGCAGGCAGCTGCAGTATTTACAGTTAGTGTACTGTGTCCTCTGCACAGTGTGCACCTAACGTTACCTGAAGACAATTGCTGTTCTGATCCTAATAATAACAGAGGCAGGCAGCTGCTGAATTTACAGTTAGTGTAATGTGTCCTCTGCACAGTGTGCACCTAAAGCTACCTGAAGAAAATTGCTGGTGTCCTTCTGATCCTATTAGTACCACAGGCAGGCAGCTACAGTATTTACAGTTAGTGTACTGTGTCCTCTACACAATGTGCACCTAAAGCTACCTGAAGACAATTGCTGTTATGATCCCATTAATACCACAGGCAGGCAGCTGCAGTATTTACAGTTAGTGCACTGTGTCCTCTGCACAGTGTGCACCTAAAGATACCTGAAGAAAATTAGTAGTGTTCTTCTGATCCAATTAATACCACAGGCAGGCACCTACAGCATTTACAGTTAGTGTAGTGCATCCTCTGCACAGTGTGCACCTAAAGCTACCTGGAGACAATTGCTGTTGTTCTCCTCCAATTAATACCACAGGCAGGCAGCTACAGTGTTTACAGTTAGTGCACTGTGTCCACTGCACAGTGTGCACCTAAAGCTACCTGAATAAAATTAGTGGTGTTCTTCTGATCCTATTAGTACCACAAGCAGGCAGCTACAGTTTTTACAGTTAGTGTACTGTGTCCTCTGCACAGTGTGCACCTAAAGCTACCTGAAGAAAATTGGTGGTGTTCTTCTGATCCTATTAGTACCACAGGCAGGCAGCTGCAGTATTTACAGTTAGTGTACTGTGTCCTCTGCACAGTGTGCATCTAAAGCTACCTGAAGACAATTGGTGGTGTTCTTCTGATCCTATTAGTACTACAGGCAAGCAGCTACAGTATTTACAGTTAGTGTACTGTGTCCTCTGCACAATGTGCACCTAAAGCTACCTGATGACAATATGCTGTTGTTCTGATCCTATTAATACCACAGGCAGGCAGCTGCAGTATTTACAGTTAGTGTACAGTGTCCTCTGCACAGTGTGCACCTAAAGTTACCTGAAGACAATTGCTGTTCTGATCCTAATAATAATACAGGCAGGCAGCTGCAGAATTTACAGTTAGTGTAATGTGTCCTCTGCACAGTGTGCACCTAAAGCTACCTGAAGAAAATTGCTGGTGTTCTTCTGATCCTATTAGTACCACAGGCAGGCAGCTACAGTATTTACAGTTAGTGTACTGTGTCCTGTACACAGTGTGCACCTAAAGCTACCTGAAGACAATTGCTGTTATGATCCCATTAATACCACAGGCAGGCAGCTGCAGTATTTACAGTTAGTGCACTGTGTCCTCTGCACACTGTGCACCTAAAGATACCTGAAGAAAATTAGTAGTGTTCTTCTGATCCAATTAATACCACAGGCAGGCACCTACAGCATTTACAGTTAGTGTAGTGCATCTTCTGCACAGTGTGCACCTAAAGCTACCTGGAGACAATTGCTGTTGTTCTCCTCCAATTAATACCACAGGCAGGCAGCTACAGTGTTTACAGTTAGTGCACTGTGTCCACTGCACAGTGTGCACCTAAAGCTACCTGAAGAAAATTAGTGGTGTTCTTCTGATCCTATTAGTACCACAGGCAGGCAGCTACAGTATGTACAATTAGTGTACTGTGTCCTCTGCACAGTGTGCACATAAAGCTACCTAAAGACAATTGCTGTTGTTCTGATCCTATTAATACCACAGGCAGGCAGCTGCAGTATTTACAGTTAGTGTACTGTGTCCTCTGCACAGTGTGCACCTAAAGCTACCTGAAGAAAATTGCTGGTGTTCTTCTGATCCAATTAGTACCAATTAGGCAGGCAGCTTCAGTATTTACAGTTAGTGTACTGTTTCCTGTGCACAGTGTGCTACAGAGGACTGAAGAAGTGCAGAGGACTGAAGAAAATTGCTGGTGTTATTCTGATCCTATTAGTACCACAGGCAGGCAGCAGTATTTACAGTTAGTGTACTGTGTCCTCTGCACAGTGTGCACCTAAAGCTACCTGAAGACAATTGCTGGTGTTCTCATACTAATAATACTACAGGCAGGCAGTTGATTCTGCTAGCTGCAGTATCAGTATATATATACATCCCAGCTTTGTGCATCTACATCTCACTGCAAGCCATTAGTATGTCTGGAAGGCCAACAAGGAGAGGCAGACAGTCACAAGCCAATAAAAGAGGGCAAGCAGGCTCTGTGTCTAGAGGCAACAGCGCTGGTCGTGGAGACAGTGCATCCTCATCAGCACGTGG
The DNA here is from genome assembly GCA_037952925.1 of Lithobates clamitans. Taxonomy (NCBI): domain Eukaryota; kingdom Metazoa; phylum Chordata; class Amphibia; order Anura; family Ranidae; genus Lithobates; species Lithobates clamitans. The sequence goes on from JBBGZY010001347.1 coordinate 848,569, forward strand.
CCGTGGGACACGCTTGTCCTTTTTTTCAGCAGCTGGCCGTGTTGAGCCGCAACATGCGGAAGACTTGGTAGAGTGGATGACCAAGCCGTCCTCATCCTTTCTCACTCAGGCTCAGGGTACTTTGTCTGGCAAAGCAGCTGCCAACGCGGCCTCTTCCCTCGGCTCAATGGCATCAGTCACTCCTTCCCTAGCCCCACCATGTTCTCCTGAGGAGTCCCCCGAACTGTTTGGTACATGCTCCAGGAGGATGCCCAGCATTTTGAAGGCTCCGATGATGGTACCCAGCTAGAGGAAGGCATTAATGTGAGCCCAGAGAGATGGGATGCCCAAGAAGGACAGCAATCTGGCAGTCATGTTCCCCCAGCTGCAGCATACTGCCAGCTTTGCTCCAGTGATGAGGAGGGAGGGGATGATGAGGAAGTCACTGACTCCATGTGGGTGCCTGAGAGGAGGAAGAGGAGGCACATCTCCAATGAGGCAGGATGCCCTCCAGGGGCCAGCTTAAGGGCAGCACACCGACTTTATCTCACTGCAGAGCTCCGCATGTGCAGGGTGCTGCTGTCTCTGCACGTTATTCCAAAAGTTCTTTGGTGTGGGCCTTTTTTGAGACGAGTGCATCAGATCCCACCGCTGCTATTTGCAACATATGTCTCAAGCGTATCTCACATGGCCAAAACATCACCCGCTTTGGCACCACATGCTTGACCAGACATATGTTGACCTGCCATGCAGTTAGTTGGCAAGTGTACCCAAAAGTCCCACACCAAAGAACAAAGTGGACCTCTCCTTGCTACTCATCAGCTGGGATCTCCAACCCCACTATACCTTCAGTCCTCTCTGAGACCTGCACTGAGAGGAATGGAGGTGTAGAATTAGGTGTGTCACAGCCTAGTACTTGCGGGTAATCTGCTATCGGTACACCGACGTCAGATTGTACCAGGCAAATTTCCCTGCCCCAGCTGCTGCACCGCTGAAAGAAGTTCACTCCCAGTCATCCACATGCCCAGCGGTTGAATGCTAGCTTGGCTAAATTGCTAGCACTTCAACTGCTGCCTTATTAGTTGGTAGACTCTGCCCCCTTCCATGAGTTTGTGGAATGTGCAGTTCCTCTGTGGCAGGTTCCCAAACGCCACTTTTTCTCACGTAAGGCGATTTCGGCTCACTACCGGCATGTGGAAGGCAATGTTTTGGCCTTGCTGGACAGGACGGTCAGCGTTAAGGTGCATATTACCGCTGACTCATGGTCCAGCAGGCATGGACAGGGACATTACCTATCTTTCACCATGCACTGGGTGACTCTTCTGGCAGCTCGGAAGGATGCAGGACAGGGTGCAGTAGTGTTGGAGGTTGTTCCACCACCACCACTCTAAAATTTGACTAGTAGTGATTCTGCCACACCTCTCTCCTCCACCCCCTCCTTTTCTTCTTCCTCCATGGCCTCTTCCTGTGCCGATTTGTCCTAGAAACAAGCGGTAGGCGTTCAAGGGGCTACGCAAGCACGCAGGCAAAAAGATGCCATGCGGTGCTTGAGCTGGTGTGCTTGGGGGACAGGAGCCACACTGTGGCAGAGATTCTGTCAGGTCTGCAGGGGTAGGTTCAGAGGTGGTTGACGCCACGCCAGCTTAAGCCAGGTATGGTGGTTTGCGACAATGGCACCAACCCCCTCTCCCGACAGGAACAGCTGACCCATGTGCCCTGTTTGGCTCACGTCCTTAACTTGGTGGTGCAGCGGTTCTTGGGCAGGTACCCGGGCTTACAGGATGTCCTGAGGCAAGCCAGGAAAGTCTGTGTGCATTTCCGCAGGTCATATAATGCCAATGCTCGGCTGGCTGACCTCCAAAAGGAATTTAACCTGCCCAAGAACCGCCTAATCTGTGACATGTCCACCAGGTGGAACTCAACGTTGGCCATGCTGCAGCGGCTGCACACGCAGCAGAGGGCCATCAATGAGTACCTATGCGACTATGACACCAGGACAGGGTCAGGGGAGCTTGTTTTTTTTCCCCACGCCAGTGGGCTATGATCAGGGATGCATGCACTGTCCTGTCACCATTTGAGGAGGCCACGAGGATGGTGAGCAGTGACAGTGCATGCATCAGTGACACTGTCCCTCTTGTCCACCTGTTGGAGCACATGCTGCGTGGAATAATGGACAGGGCAGTTGAGGCAGAACAGAGGGAGGAAGAGGAGGACTTCCTTACTTCTCAAGGCCCCCTTTATCCAGACAGTGTTCCTGTGTGCCCGCCGATCACACAGGAAGAGGAGGAGGATTGTGTCAGCATGGAGGTGGAGCCTGGCACTCAGCATCAGCAGCAGTCTTCAAGGGATCATTTACAGTCCAAAGAAACCCATGGACTTGTACGTGGCTGGCAGGAGGTGGCTGTGGATCATGTCGTCCTTAGTGACCCAGAGGACTCTGGACCGAATGCCTCAGCAAACCTACGCTGCATGGCTTCCCTGATCCTGCAAAGCCTGCGGAAGGATCCTCGTATTCGTGGTATCAAGGGGATGGATGATTACTGGCTGACAACCCTCCTTAATCCACATTACAAGGGTTAGGTTGCAGACCTTATCTTGCCATCGCAGAGGGAGCAGAGGATGAAACATCTTCGGGAGGCCTTGCAGAAAGGTTTGTGCAATGCGTTTCCAGAGCCTGGGAGGTTACAATTTCCTGGTCCTCCTGGACAACGTGTTGCTGAGGCTTCGTTCAGTCACAGAAGGAGCGGTGGAGAAGGTGGCCGTCTGACGATGTGTTCAGACAATTTTTTTAGTCTGAAGCCCCAAGGTCTGATCGGTTCTAGCAACCATCGCCAGCGTCTCATTCACATGGTGCAGGATTACCTAGGGGCATGATCAGACTTGGACACCTTTCCCACCAAAAATCCTCTGGGTTACTGGGTCTTGAGGATGGATCACTGGCCAGAGCTTGCACAGTATGCAATTGAGCTACTGGCCTGTCCTGCATCCTGCGTTCTTTCGGAACGCACATTCAGTGCTGCTGGAGGCTTTGTAACCGATCACAGGGTGCACCTGTCCACCGAATCGGTCGATCGGCTGACCTTCATAAAAATGAATCAGTCTTGGATCACCAGCTACCAAGCACCTGATGCTAATGTAACCGATTGATTTTTTTTTTTAATGTGAGACTGCCTATGCTGATGCTGAGTGACTATCCTGTTATGCTGAGTGACAATCCTCTTCCTCCTCAATTTTCATGCTGATAGCTTGTAAGAACATTTTTGGTTCTGGGCACCGCCACCAGTTGCCAAGGCCCAATTTTTCTGCCCCTGTTTAACAGGGGCATGTAATTACAATTTTTGATGCAATACTTTGCAGCAGGGCTCATTCCTGCGCTCCAACTATAGCATCTGTGAGGGGTTGCAGTGTTGTGGCTCCAGTGCCTAATGCCCAATTTTTCTGCCCCTGTTCAACAGGGACATGCAATTACAATTCTTGATCTAATATTTCACAGCAGGGCCCATTCTTGCGCCCACCAAGAGTAACTGTGAGGGCTTACAGTGTTGTGGCAACACCACCACCACCACCAAAGGCCCAATTTTTCTGCCCCTGTTCAACAGGTGCATGTAATTACAATTCTTGATCTAATATTTCACAGCAGGGCCCATTCCTGCGCCCACCAAGAGTAACTGAGGACTTACAGTGTTGTGTTGTGGCACTAGCACCACCACCACCAAAGGCCCAATTTTTCTACCACTGTTCAACAATGGTATGTAATTACAATTTTTGATCTAATATTTTACAGCAGGGCCTGTTCCTGCGCCTACCAACTGTGAGGGCTTACAGTGTTGTGGCAACACCAACACCTAAGGCCCCAATTTCTGCAGAGTATATAGGGCTCGCCTCTACTTTCAAACATTCAACTTACAAATGACTCCTACTTGCAAATGGAAGGAGACAACAGGAAGTGAGATGAAATCTACCCCTAGGAAGGGAAATTCTCTCCTGTAAGAGTTAATATGGGAAAAACGTGTCTCCACTTCATTGATGCTTTATCACCAATACTTGTTTCACCAAAAAACCCACATTTTCAAAAAACATTTGTCATTGGGGCAGAAAGTGAGGTGAAATGCACAGACAGCAAAACAAATGTTACAGGGGTGATAACCCTTCCCTATGTTTTCCAAAAAGCTTAAAAATAGATTTTTTGGCTGGAGCTACACTTTAAAAAATGTACCAGTTCAAAATTACAAACAGATTCTACTTAACAACAAACCTACAGTCCCTGTCTTGTTTTTTGTTGCCTGTATACTGCTGTTCAGAGTATAGGGCCTGGGGGCCCCACGCCTTTCCTTTTTTAAATTTGGGTGCGCGGTTCCCCTTTAATATCCATACAAGACCCAAAGGGCCTGGTAATGAACTTCCGTTTGTCTCACTGACTTTCATCCATATTTCCGGGACCCGACATTACAATAAAGCCGCAAGCAGTTTTAAATGACTTTTATTCCTTTAAAAATGCCATTTTGTGCAGGGACTGTTCTAAGCACGGGAAACACGCGCCACTTTACAGGCATACTATAGACACCCCCCAGGTACAATATTTAAAGGAATATTTCACTTTTTTTCTTTCTTCACTTTAACCACATGCAACACCCCAAAATACTCTGCAACACCCCGCAATACTCTGCAACACCTTGCAATACTCTGCACTACTCCGCAACACCCCACAATACTCTGCAACACCCTGCAATACTCTGCACTACTCCGCAACACCCCGCAATACTCTGCAACACCCTGCAATACTCTGCAACACCCCGCAATACTCTGCAACACCCCGCAATACCCCGCAATACTCTGTAACACTCTGCACTACTCCACTATGCTGTCATATGAAGTCCTTGACTTTGCGGAGATATCTGAATGATGCCTGCAGCTACAGGCATCATTCAGATATCAGCTTTTTCAGCCAGCAATTCCCTACACCATAAGAATGATTATAGCGGCTGCTCCACTGCTTGATCATTCTTATGGGAGGAGAGAGGGGACGTCCCCCCTTCCCGCCGCTTCTACCGACTCACCGCTACGATCGAAGCCAGGATTGTTTTTTTAATTCCAGGCTTCCCAGCCTAGAGGTGAGATGTGGGGTCTTATTGACCCCATATCTCACTGTAAGGAGGACCTGTCATGCCTTATTCCTATTACAAGGGATGTTTACATTCCTTGTAATAGGAATAAAAGTGATCAAAATTTTTTTTGGGGGAAAAAAGTGTCAAACTAAAATAAATAAAATGAACAATAAAAAGAAAAACATTTTTTTTAAACCGCCCCTGTGTGTGTGTTCGCATGCAGAAGCGAATGCACACGTAAGTCCCGCCCACATATGAAAACGGTGTTCAAACCACACATGTGAGGTATCGGTGCGAACGTTAGAGTGAGAGCAATCATTTTGGCTCTAGGCCTCCTCTGTAACTCAAAACATGTAACCAGTAAAAAAAATTTAAAGCATCGCCTATGGGGATTTTTAAGTAGCGAAGTTTGGCGCCATTCCACGAGCGTGTGCAATTTTGAAGGGTGACATGTTAGGTATCTATTTACTCAGCGTAACTTCATCTTTCACATTATGCAAAAACATTGGGCCAACTTTACTGTTTTTTTTTTTTTTTAAAGCACAAAATTGTTTTTTTCCCAAAAAAAAGTGTTCAAAACATTTCTGCGCAAATACCGTGCGAGATAAAAAGTTGCAACAACCACCATTGTATTATACAAAAAGAGGAACAGTGCAGCGCCGGACTAATGAAGAGGGACACATATTGATATCCGTAATTATACAAGGACCCATAAAGTTATCATGAGTTAATAAGTGATACTAAACAATAATCAGTGTGATGCTGGTTTAAAGTGATCAGATGTGCATATACAATGAAAACACATGTGAATTATTCATCTGAAATCTGCATCATCATGAAATAATAAAAACACATACACAGAAGTGATGGTCCTTTTAAATGTGAGTCCGTACCCTAAAAGGTGTACATAAAGAAAAAAATACTAAAAAGTACAAAAAAATGGACAATAAAGTTCATAAGTGTCTCAAATAAAAAACTGAATCCAAAAAAAATCCAAAGAAGGCTATTGCAGGGTTCAGGGCTACATGATCCACCTTTAGTGCAGCCCACCACCAGATGGTAAAATTAAAGGCTTACCAGAAAGCCTGCGACCGCCCTTACTCAGGGGGGTCAATACAGGCTTAGTAGTGGAAAATATCCAGAGATGGTGTATTCCCTGGACCGTTCTCCCGCTCTTCTCACCAGACAAATGGTCCTCAGCAGCGGGGACTCCAATGTGGAAAAGGTGCTCCCATAGTTACCTTCAGTACTCCTTCTCGGGGGGGCCAGATATAAATGAGCCACAGATCCCAAGAGAAAAACAAAAGGGACTCCAATAGTGCAGATTGACTAAAAAAGGGGGGCGATTTATTTAGCTAAAATACAACAAAACCACTTCCAGCAAAAGTGACAGTGCAAAAACTCCTTAGCTGTTTAAAAACGTTTCGCGCATGCTCGATGTGTGTCGGCGTTGTGACCCACTACGGCCGTTTTGTCACAACTGACGTCATCAGGGGTACGTGACCACGCTTGCGCATGCGCTATAAATACACAAGCGCTACAGCGCCATAGCGCATTCATTGGCTGAAGGGGAACAGGGGCGGACATTAATCCAATATACATAATTGCTCCAACCTAATTAAAACGCCCATAGATTAAATACGTGAATGCTCATTGGGTATGAAAGAAATAATCAGAGACATTCATACAGGGCAGAGGTGTGTAATACACACTGCCATCTAGTGGCAAAAAAGGAGATATTCTCCAAAGTGAATTAGGTGCATAAATGCTCATTTAATGTGAAAAATAACTGTGTCATTCATACAGGGCAGAAGTGTATGATACACACTGCCATTTATTGACAAAAAGAGTGTTCTCCAATATAGGCAAACACCAGAGAAACACAATTAAAAGTAAAATACTTCACATAATAAGTGCATGAAAAATGTTAAGTACAATGGGATAAATACGGGTGAGGTTAAATAACCCATCAGCCATGATGCATCACTGGCCAAAACACAAAAAAACAAGATTACAATATATAAAAAATATATTGATGTAGACACTTGGCTTATCAAAATATATAAAAATTTGTTTAAAATTACATAAAATAAGGATTCTATTTATATAAAAAAAAATTATTTTCAGCTGTTGTTAATAAAACAATTAATGTCCCACTCTATGTTCAACCCATTTGGGGCATGAGAGCCAAGTCTATAGATCCAATTTGTTTCGGATCTAGAGATGGTTCTTTTCCCGTTACTGCCCCGCCAATGGGGAACATATATGCCAATAAAAACAGTTACCTTAGGATTCCTGTTGTGTACTGCATCATAGTGTCTAGAGACACTGTGTTTGTCGAAGCCCTGCTTAATATTGGTAATATGTTCTGCCAACCTCACGTTCCATTTCCTAATGGTACGGCCAACATACTCCAACCCACATGGACACCTAAGTAGGTATACCACACATTTAGTCGTACATGTGATGAGTGATTTAATGGAGTATGTGGCACCTGTACCACTAGATGTGAACTCGGTTAACCTTCTGTCACGTAATGAATTGATACTACAAACATTACATCTCCTGCAAGGGGAGAATCCCTTTAAATCCCCAAAAAACGTAGGGCGTGTGGGTGGAACTGGGATATTAGGTGCCAACAAATGTCTGAAGCTAGTGGCTCCCCTGAATAAAATTTGTGGTTTATCAGACAGTAGGGGTCCTAAGACTCGATCATTTTTAATGACAGACCAGTGTTTTTTAATTATCCTTTTAATGGCCCAATGTTGGCTTGAATAGGTCGTGAGGAAAGCTAACCCAAAGTCCTCCCTGTCCACTACCTGGGGAGGTTTATCACGTAGTAGTTCCTTACGCTCCCTATTCCCTATCTCCACAATCAGGGAATCTAGCATGGCAGCGTCATACCCTTTATTTAAAAACTTTGATTTCAAAGGTAGGGCCTCCCTGTGGAACTCGTTAGAATCGGAGCAATTCCGTCTTAAATGCAGAAACTGGCCCTTAGGTACAGCGGATAGCCAGGACTGATGATGGCAGGAGTCGAGTGGTATAAAACTATTCCTGTCAGTCGATTTGAAGTACGTCGAAGTAGTAATAACATTATTGACAACCGTAATGACCAAATCTAAACAATGGATTCGAGTGGGACTAGCTTCATGGGTGAGTGTTATACCCCTATCATTATTGTTAAGGATGGACAGAAAAGCAGTCACAGAGTCAATGTCACTGTCCCAAATGAATAGGACATCATCAATAAATCTCCTCCACATGACCAACTGGGGTGGACTGTCACTTAGGACCACATCCTCCTCCCACTTGGCCATGAAGAGGTTGGCCATGCTGGGAGCAAATTTAGCTCCCATGGCCACTCCCTTTGTTTGTAAATAATGTGTGCCACCATACCAAATGTGGTTATGTTCCATCGAGAAGTCCAGTAGCTCCATCATGAAATTGCATTGCGTGATGGAGATACTGGAGTCCCGATAGAGAAAGTGGCGCACAGCCTCATGTCCTAAATTGTGGGATATTGATGTATAGAGTGATGCGACATCAGCTGTCACCAGCATGTATGTAGCCTTCCACTCTATTTCACTCAATATATTGAGGATATGTTTAGTATCCTTAAGGTAAGAGGGTGGTGGTGGGCTGCACTAAAGGTGGATCATGTAACCCTGAACCCTGCAATAGCCTCCTTTGAATTTTTTTTGGATTCAGTTTTTTATTTGAGACACTTATGAACTTTATTGTCCATTTTTTTGTACTTTTTTTGTATTTTTTTCTTTATGTACACCTTTTAGGGTACGGACTCACATGTATAAGGACCATCACTTCTGTGTATGTGTTTTTATTATTTCATGATGATGTAGATTTCAGATGAATAATTCACATGTGTTTTCATTATATATGCACATCTGATCACTTTAAACCAGCATCACACTGATTATTGTTTAGTATCACTTATTAACTCATGATAACTTCATGGGTCCTTGTATAATTACAGATATCAATATATGTGTCCCTCTTCATTAGTCCAGCGCTACACTGTTCCTCTTTTTGTATATTTCATGTGCCCTTGTATTGGGGTTATTGTGTTTTAGTTGCAGGACTTCCTTCACGGTCCCCCATTTCAGTTTTTATTATCATTTATATTTAGCACCTAGCGCAATTTCTTTTTCTTTTTTGTTGTTAACCACCATTGTATTCTCTAGGGTCTTTGCTAATAAAAACATATATAATGTTTTGGGGTTCTATGTAATTTTCTAGAAAATAAATGATGATTTTTACATGTAGGAGAGAAATGTCAGAATTGGCCTGGGTGCTCCAGAACGCCTGGAGGTGCTGCATGTTGGGCCTCAAAATGTGGCCACGCTGTGTAAAAGTCTCACACATGTGGTATCGCTATACTCAGGAGTAATAGCAGAATGTGTTTTGGGGTGTAATTTGTAGTATGCATATGTGGTGTGTGAGAAATAACCTGCTAATATGACAATTTTGTGAAAAGAAAAAAAAAATCTTGATTTTGCAAAGAATTGTGGGAAAAAATGACAACTTCAAAAAACTCACCATGCCTCTTACTAAATACCTTGGAATGTCTTCTTTCCAAAAAGGGGTCATTTGGGGGGTATTTGTACTTTTCTGGCATGTTAGGGTCTCAAGAATATAGATAGGCCGTCAGTAATTCAGGTATGATAAATTTTCAGATATTGGCACCATAGCTTTTGGACTCTATAACTTTCACGAAGACCAAATAATATACACTGATTTGTACTTATTTTTACCAAAGATATGTAGCGGTATAAATTGTGGCCAAAATTAAGAAGAAAAATTACTAATTTGCTAAATTTTATAACAGAAACAAAGAAAATTTCATTTTTTTACCGAATTTTCAGTCTTTTTTCTTTTATAGCGCAAAAAATAAAAAACCCAACGGTGATTAACCACTTGCTTACTAGGCACTTAAACCCCCCTCCTATCCAGACCAATTTTCAGCTTTCAGTGCTCTCACACTTTGAATGACAATTACTCAGTCATGCAACACTGTACCCAAATGATTTTTTTGTCCTTTTCTTCATACAAATAGAGCTTTATTTTGGTGGTATTTGATCACCTCTGGGTTTTTTATTTTTTGCGCTATAAATGAAAAAAGACCGAAAATTTTGAAAAAAACACATTTTTTCTAATTTCTGTGATAAAATTTTGCAAATTCGTAATTTTTCTTCATAAATTTTGGCCACAATTTATACTGCTACATATCTTTGGTAAAAATAACCAAAAATTTGTGGAAATTATTTGGTCTGTGTGAAAGTTTTAGAGTCTACAAGCTATGGTGCAAATCATAAAAAAATTATCACATCTGATGTACTGAGGCCTATCTCATTTCCTGAGACCCTAACAAGCCAGGAAAGTACAAATGCCCCCCAAATAACCCCTTTTTGGAAAGTAGACATTTCAATGTATTTAGTTAGAGGCATGGTGAGTTATTTGAAGTTGTATTTTTTTCCCACAATTCTTTGCAAAATTGAGATTTTTTTTTTTTTTTTTCCCCACAAAATTGTCATTGTAATAGCTTATTTCTCTCACATGGCATGTGTATACCACAAATGACACCCCAAAATACATTCTGCTACTCCTCCTGAGTATTACGATACCAAATGTGAGGGACTTTTTCACTGCCTGGCCACATACAGAGGCCCAACATGCATGGAGCACCATCAGGTGTTCTAGGAGCATAAATTACACATCACATTTCTCAACCAACTATTACACTTTTGAAGGCCCTGGAGCACCAGGACAATGGAAACACCCACAAAATGACCCCATTTTGGAAAGCTAACACCCCAACGTATAATCTATGCGGCATAATGAGTCTTTTGAATGGTTTATTTTTTTCCAGAAGTTTTTGGAAAATGTGGAAAAAAATGAAACCGCATTTTTTTTTACACAAAGTTGTCCGTTTATAAGATATTTCCAACACATGGCATTTAGATAGCAAAAATGACACCCCAAAATACATTCTGCTACTCCTCCTGAGTATTACGATACCACATGTGTGGGACTTTTTCACTGCCTGGCCACATACAGAGGCCCAACATGCATGAAGCACCATCAGGTGTTCTAGGAGCATAAATTACACATCACATTTCTCAACCACCTATTACACTTTTGAAGGCCCTGGAGCACCAGGACAATGGAAACACCCACAAAATGACCCCATTTTGGAAAGCTAACACCCCAACGTATAATCTATGCAGCATAATGAGTCTTTTGAATGGTTTATTTTTTTCCAGAAGTTTTTGGAAAATGTGGAAAAAAATGAAACCGCATTTTTTTTTTACACAAAGTTGTCCGTTTATAAGATATTTCCAACACATGGCATTTAGATAGCAAAAATGACACCCCAAAATACATTCTGCTACTCCTCCTGAGTATTACGATACCACATGTGTGGGACTTTTTCACTGCCTGGCCACATACAGAGGCCCAACATGCATGGAGCACCATCAGGTGTTCTAGGAGCATAAATTACACATCACATTTCTCAACCACCTGTTACACCTTTGAAGGCCCTGGAGCACCAGGACAATGGAAACACCCACAAAATGACCCCATTTTGGAAAGCTAACACCCCAACGTATAATCTATGCGGCATAATGAGTCTTTTGAATGGTTTATTTTTTTCCAGAAGTTTTTGGAAAATGTGGAAAAAAATGAAACCGCATTTTTTTTTACACAAAGTTGTCCGTTTATAAGATATTTCCAACACATGGCATTTAGATAGCAAAAATGACACCCCAAAATACATTCTGCTACTCCTCCTGAGTATTACGATACCACATGTGTGGGACTTTTTCACTGCCTGGCCACATACAGAGGCCCAACATGCATGGAGCACCATCAGGTGTTCTAGGAGCATAAATTACACATCACATTTCTCAACCACCTGTTACACCTTTGAAGGCCCTGGAGCACCAGGACAATGGAAACACCCACAAAATGACCCCATTTTGGAAAGCTAACACCCCAACGTATAATCTATGCGGCATAATGAGTCTTTTGAATGGTTTATTTTTTTCCAGAAGTTTTTGGAAAATGTGGAAAAAAATGAAAACACATTTTTTTTTACACAAAGTTGTCCGTTTATAAGATATTTCCAACACATGGCATTTAGATAGCAAAAATGACACCCCAAAATACATTCTGCTACTCCTCCTGAGTATTACGATACCACATGTGTGGGACTTTTTCACTGCCTGGCCACATACAGAGGCCCAACATGCATGGAGCACCATCAGGTGTTCTAGGAGCATAAATTACACATCACATTTCTCAACCACCTATTACACTTTTGAAGGCCCTGGAGCACCAGGACAATGGAAACACCCACAAAATGACCCCATTTTGGAAAGCTAACACCCCAACGTATAATCTATGAGGCATAATGAGTCTTTTGAATGGTTTATTTTTTTCCAGAAGTTTTTGGAAAATGTGGAAAAAAATGAAAACACATTTTTTTTTACACAAAGTTGTCCGTTTATAAGATATTTCCAACACATAGCATTTAGATAGCAAAAATGACACCCCAAAATACATTCTGCTACTCCTCCTGAGTATTACGATACCACATGTGTGGGACTTTTTCACTGCCTGGCCACATACAGAGGCCCAACATGCATGGAGCACCATCAGGTGTTCTAGGAGCATAAATTACACATCACATTTCTCAACCACCTGTTACACCTTTGAAGGCCCTGGAGCACCAGGACAATGGAAACACCCACAAAATGACCCCATTTTGGAAAGCTAACACCCCAACGTATAATCTATGCGGCATAATGAGTCTTTTGAATGGTTTATTTTTTTCCAGAAGTTTTTGGAAAATGTGGAAAAAAATGAAAACACATTTTTTTTTACACAAAGTTGTCCGTTTATAAGATATTTCCAACACATAGCATTTAGATAGCAAAAATGACACCCCAAAATACATTCTGCTACTCCTCCTGAGTATTACGATACCACATGTGTGGGACTTTTTCACTGCCTGGCCACATACAGAGGCCAAACATGCAAGGAACACCGTCAGGTGTTCCAGGGACACATAGCATGCACATACCAAGAATTACACCCCAAAATACATTATGCTGAGCAAAGCGTAAACAAAAAAGATTACCTGTGGTTGTAGTAGCGCAGTTGTACGCAGGAGGAAAGCACTGGTCCAGGCAGCAGGCAGGGACTTGGTCAGCAGCGGCGAACACAATTGTCCAGGCAGCAGGCAGGGTTACTGTCCATATAAAGTCCAGGGTCAGTGCAGGCAGAGATATTGTCCGCAGTGCCAAAAATATTGGTCCTGGTAGTAGGCAGGTCCATGTGGTGTGGTCAGTGCAACAGGCAGAGGCGTGACGGCAGTAAGTCCTACAGGCAGAAGTAGGGCCTCGTTCAGGACAGAATGGGGACAGGGGTAGAGGCTTCTCCCACCCAAATCTCTTTGAAGCCTCCGAGTCTCCAGACCCTAATCTAGGATTGAGAAAACAAAATAAATTGTTTTCTTCATCCAGAAAAACAATTCTGGAGCCCCTCACATATGTGAGACCCCTGTGTTGAATCCCACTAGTCCAGTTGCAGGGTACAAGATCAGTCCAAGAGGCAGGCAAATATCATGGTCAAACAGTCCAAGGTCAGTTCCAGATCAGGCAGAGGTATGTACAGAATCGTTGGGCAGAAGCATGGTCGAATAACAGTCCAGGGTCAGTTCCAGATCAGGCAGAGGTATGTGCAGAATCGTTGGGCAGAAGCATGGTCGAATAACAGTCCAGGGTCAGTTCCAGATCAGGCAGAGGTATGTGCAGAATCGTTAGGCAAAAGCGTGGTCAAATAACAAGCCAGGGTCAGTTACAGAGGAGGCAGTGGCATAAGGGGTGTGAGGGTAAATTGCAGGAACGGAGGCTTACGTTTACCATACTTTACTAATAATTTACTAAAGTATAGTAACGACGAAAACATTCACCTACGCAGAGGCCTGGTTCAGAAGGACATTCTGCACAATAATAAGATGTGTCTCTTCTGAATCCAGCTCTGGTACACACCTTACATTTTTTTTGCCGTCGTTGGCCTGTTGGTTTGGGAGGGATCTTATCTGGGAAGTGGCGTTCGGAGAGTCGACTTAGAACATCAGATCGGATATTTTCTGGGGGGCCGTTCGGGAATGTAAGGGCAGTGAAAACGTCTTCCTGGTAGCCAAGGAAGCGTTTGGGGTTTTGGGTGGAGTTTCGATAAATGACATAAGAATTGTAGATGGCCAAATTAAAAAAATAAATTGCGACTTTCTTATACCAATGGTATGTCCGTCTTGTGCCAAGGTACGGTTCCAGCATCTGGTCATTCAAGTCGACTCCCCCCATAAACAAATTATAGTCAAAGACACATTTAGGTTTCTGTATGGGGCCATTTCTTCTGGGGACTTCCATGAAGGTATCATCGTGGATTGAAGACAACATGTATACATCTCTTTTGTCTCTCCACTTCACTGCCAAAATCTCGTTGTTTCGTAGACTCGCCGTTTCTCCTTTTCTCAATTTTTTATTGACCAGACTTTGAGGAAAGCCCTTCCGGTTCTTTTTGATGGTACCACATGCAGGCGTCTTCATCCGATGCAGGTTGTGGAAAAGGGGCAGAGATGTGTAGAAGTTATCTACGTACAGGTGGTAGCCTTTCTCCAGTAGGGGGTATGTGAGATCCCAAACAATTTTCCCGCTTGATCCCAAGTAGTCTGGGCAATTAGGGGGTTGCAGCTGGGAGTCCTTCCCTTCGTACACTTTGAAGGCATACAAGTAACCTGTGACTCGGTCACATAATTTGTATACCTTCACCCCATAGCGTGCCCTTTTACTGGGAATATATTGCTTCATCTTAAGCCTGCCACTAAACTTAAGAAGGGACTCATCCACACATATGTTTTTGTCTGGGGTAAACAGCAAGGGGAATAGTGCAGAAAAATAATTTAAAAGTGGCCGAATTTTGAAAAGTCTATCATAGTTTGGGTCATTTCGGGGAGGGCACTGGGTATTGTCGTTGAAATGAAGAAACCTCAATATCATGAGGTATCTGTTTCTGGGCATCACCTTGGAGTATATTGGCAGGTGTTGGAGGGGGCGGGTTGACCAATAGGACAGCAAAGTGTTTTTTTTCGTGAGTCCCATGTTAAATGTGAGCCCTAAAAAAACCTTCAACTCCACCACCGTTAGGTCTCTCCATTCGTAGGGACGGGCATAGTAGGATGTTGGATTATTTGCAATGAATTGATGTGCATAAAGGTTGCACTGGGCCACAATACTTGACAGCATGTCCTCGGTAAAAAATAAATTAAAAAAATCTATTGGGGAAAAATTCTCCGTGTTCACCTGGACTCCTGGCTGGGCAGTGAAAGGGGGAATGTTGGCTTCTCCTGAATTAGGAGGAAGCCACAAGGGGTTCTGCAGGGCATAGGGAAGGCTGGCTTGGGTCCTTGGCCTTTCTTGCCGAGGCACTGCGGTGCTGGTGGACGGGACTGCCGTGCTGGTGGACGGGACTGCCGTGCTGGTGGACGGGACTGCCATGCTGATGGACGGGACTGCCGTGCTGATGGACGGGACTGCCGTGCTGGTGGACGGGACTGCCGTGCTGGTGGACGGGACTGCCGTGCTGGTGGACGGGACTGCCGTGCTGGTAGATGCCACTGCCTCCCCACCAGAACGCCTTCGTTTGGCGGGCCGAATCTCTTCCTCCTCTGAGTCACTCAGTGTTTCACTACTGAGGACTGGCTCATAGTTTATGTCCGACTCGGAATCAGAAAGGGAATCTGAAAAAGAGAGCTCCCCGTTGCTCTCGTCGGCCTGGGACAGTATTTGGTACGCCTCCTCGGCGGAAAAGCTTCTTTTGGCCATGGTTGCTAAGCCTGCACTGATGAGGCGGCACTGATGAGCACAGATGGGCACTGAGGTGGCACAGAGGGGCACTGATGAGGTGGAACAGATGTGCACTGATGAGGTGGAACAGATGTGCACTGATGAGGTGGAACAGATGTGCACTAATGAGGTGGACAGATGTGCAGGTGGGCACTGATGAGGTGGCACAGGTGGGCACTGATGAGGCGGCACAGGTGGGCACTGATGAGGCGGCACAGGTGGGCACTGATGAGGCGGCACAGGTGGGCACTTATGAGGCGGCACAGGTGGGCACTGACGAGGTGGAACAGATGTGCACTGAGATTGCACAGATGTGCACTTATGAGGTGGAACAGATGTGCAGATGTGCACTGATGAGGTGGCACAGGTGGGCACTGATGAGGTGGCACAGGTGGGCACTGATGAGGCGGCACAGGTGGGCACTGATGAGGCGGCACAGGTGGGCACTGATGAGGCGGCACAGGTGGGCACTGACGAGGTGGAACAGATGTGCACTGAGATTGCACAGATGTGCACTTATGAGGTGGAACAGATGTGCAGATGTGCACTGATGAGGTGGCACAGGTGGGCACTGATGAGGCAGCACAGGTGGGCACTGATGAGGCGGCACAGGTGGGCACTGATGAGGCGGCACAGGTGGGCACTGACGAGGCGGCACAGGTGGGCACTGACGAGGTGGAACAGATGTGCACTGAGATTGCACAGATGTGCACTTATGAGGTGGCACAGCTGGGCACTGATGGGACGGCACAGATGGGGCGGCACAGATGGGGCGGCACAGATGGAGCGGCACAGATGGGGCGGCACAGATGGGCACTGATGAGGCGGCACAGATGTGCACTGAGGCAGCACAGATGTGCACTGAGGCAGCACAGATGTGCACTGATTGGCACAGGTGGGCACTGAGGTGGCACAGGTGGGCACTGATGAGGTGGCACAGGTGGGCACTGATGAGGTGGCACAGGTGGGCACTGATGAGGTGACACAGGTGGTCACTGATTGTGCAGATGTGCAGCTGGACACTAATCACCGCTGGGCAGACAGGTGGACACCGATTGGCACAGGTGGGCACCGATTGGCACAGGTGGGCAACGATTTGGCACAGGTGGGCACCGATTGGCACTGTACTGATGCTGCACTGTACTGATGGGGCACTGTATTGATGGGGCACTGTGTTGATGGGCACTGTATTGATGGGCACTGTGGGCACTGTAGGCACAGTAAATGTTAATACAGACTCACAGATCGCTGACAGTTTCTCTCTCTCCTCACACGCTGTCTCTGTGTGAGGAGAGAGAACCGGCAATGAGAGATGATCTCAATTGTTTACATTTTAGATCATCTCTCATTGGAGGCAGCGATCGCGCTGTAAACGGCCGCTGTGATTGGCCGTTTACAGCGATCTGTGATTGGCTGTGTCCAAGGGACGCGGCCAACACAGAATTTCCCCGTTGCGCGCTCGTGAGCGCGCACGGGGAGCGAGGAAAGGGGAGGCCGTCATATGACGGCCTCCCGGGAATTGACATCCGCGCTGAAGCCGTCATTCGGCTACGGCCGGATGTCAGGTGGTTAAATACCACCAAAAGAAAGCTCTATTTGTGTGAAAAAAAGGCCAAAAATTTCATCTGGGTACAGTGTTGCATGACTGAGTAATTGTCATTCAAAATGTGAGAGCACCGAAAGCTGAAAATTGGTCTGGTTTAAGTGCCCAGTTGTCAAGTGGTTAAGCATCATTAAATCACTGCCCCCGAAAAAATGTCCGTTTTTAAAACTTTTTTTGCATTGATACATGTCCCCTGGGGCAGGACCCGGGTCCCCAAACCCTTTTTCGGACAATAACTTACATATTAGCCTTTAAAATTAGCACTTTTGATTTTGAATGTTCGCGTCCCATATACTTTAATGGGGTTCTAAAGTTCACGCAAACTTTCGTTCCGTGCGCAGGTTCTGGTGCGAACCGAACCGGGGGGGGGGTGTTCGGCTCATCCCTAGTCAGGACCATTGGCCTAACACTAGTACTGGTCCCGGAAGTACAGGGGATAGGTTCAGCAAGAGCCTCCTGCTCTCTGGGTTTAAAGGACTGTAAAGTCTGTTTCATCCCTTTCTTCATTGCGTCCATAAAACCTTTGAGGATAGGGTCTGTTTCTCCTTTGATGAGCTTGTCGATACAATTCTGACATGCACTTTTCTTCCACCCATAAGGCATTTTTCTTGGTGCATATCGGGCACCTTTTTCTGGGTGTCTTTGTTTTGCTATCTCTGGGCTTTGTCCTGAAATGATTCAAATGACAAACGCCAGCTTATTACTTCCACTGAAGACAATACCCGTAACAAAAACAACCTGTGGATAACAAAAATTCTCATCTAAGAACCTTTTTAAAAGTACCCACCATGCTAGTATGTGTGACACCTGTCCACACTAAGCATAACAATAAACAGTCTCTGGAAGAAAACACAACGCCCCCTGTGCCCCCTCGCAGGAGGATAAGAAAAGGGAAGGAGCAGTCTGCCCCCTATTTTCTTACCTTAGGGCCCGAATCAACAGATGGCGCCTCCAGACCTGCTTCCATGGATCCTGGTGTCTCCGTGCTCCTGGAAGCCTTTGGCGCCATTTTGCTATCCGAGCCTTTATATAAGGAGGTGTGGAGAATCCGGGCAGCGATGTGGATCCGACGCCGCCCTCCGGCACAGCCCTGTTATCCCCAGCTAGGGCTTCACTTCCCGGCATCTGGGTGTACCAAGATGGCCGCCGCTGGACTTCCTGCCATGTCACTTCCTGTCACCAGCCCTGGAAGTTACCTCATCACTCTGTGTCACCAGCACGATCCACATGCTGGGGAAAGAGAAGCCCTGCACATGGAGATCTCTGTAAACAGCAGAAAAAAAGGCACCCGGACCATGCGGCGGCCTGCGCCTCCATTAGGAGAACACCCTGCTGTGCCATTTCAGATGGACCCACTGGATCACCTCTTCCACTCCTCACAGGTACCTCACTGAGGCTACAACTCAATTGGGGGAGGGGGCCGCTTACTTTCACCCCAGACCTCTCTTTTAGGTCTCTGGGTGGCCCAAACTGACTCCTACCCCAGGGGTACTACCCCTCTTTGCCCTGGGTATGGACATCGGGAGGCCCCTGCCACCTAGCACGAAGGCCGGAAAAATAACAAACATCTGCTTGGAGTTCCTGACTGGCCGGAGGAAACACAAATACTGAGGGGCTAATACATGTGTGCTGCTTTTATGATGTGGATCATGTGTTTCTTGTGTTAGGTGGGAGGAGCCTATCTCTCTCTGTAAGCCATCCTGGAAGATGACTTGGAAAAATTGGGGTCTATTAGACCCTAGATCTCTCCTCTGCCCTCAAAGCATCTGACCACACCAAGATCTGTGTGAAAAAATGCTTTCCAAATGGCGCTGTTTTTATCCGGCAAAACCAAAGTCATGAAATGCTCGTAACTTCTGGTTTCTTAGGCCATAGAGATGATTGGAGCCGTTCTGGTCTGCGATCAGCTCTATGATCAGCTGGCGGAACCACCGGCTGCATTCTCTGGTTCCCTGTTGGGACAGAAGGGCCCGAGAAAAGGATGGAAGATGGTGGGGGCAGGGGGTGTTCCCTCCCACTGCTTTTAAAAGCAGTCTAGAGGCTGATTAGCCACTAGGATTGGTTTTTACATAAAAGCCGACCACTGGCTGAAAAGAATGATACCAAGATGATACCTAAAACTGCAGGCATCATTCTGGTATAACTCAAAGTCCAGCAACATACCAGTACGTTGCTGGTCCTTGTTGGGCATATATTGTAATGTTCTTTTTTTCATACAGCCTATGGGCCGAACAAAAAAAATATTGATCGGTGGGTATGCCCACCATTAGAATACTGCCCTTCATCCAACCACTTCTAATGATGGGCATACATGCACCTTTTTTTTTTTTAACTGTAGTGGTGAAATCAACTCCTACAGCGCTGGAGTCGCTGATTTTCGTATTGTGAGAGCAAACACTGCCACCACAAAACACAGGATCGATCAGCAAAACAGATCAAAACAAAACAGGCGGTAGATATAATTGCAGGTTCCTTATTATATCAACAGACTCGAGGCAAGATATATACCTGTCTTTGAGGGCCGCAGGAAGCCGATATGGGCACAGGGGTTGACCAGCCACGGGTACAGGATAAACAGTAGACTAGATATACGAGATATCAAAAGTGTCTTACCATTTTTAGAGGTGATCAGTCTCCATATCCTGTCTCTCTGTGTTGGCTTGTCCCGGTCCCTTCTGGATCGACTATCCCTTGGGATCCTAGCCTCGAGCCCCACATTCAAGCGCCAAAATGTTTTGGATTCAGAACAAAAGTTCCAATATTATTATATCTACCCCAATCAGATTGTTGAATACAAAAGCATGCATGCTTCAAGTAAGCTCACACTGAGACTGCTTAGTTCAGAGTCAAATTATTTTCTGTTTAATATTTCCGCTTCTCAAGACTTTTATACAATTCCATTGAAGATTGAGATACGTCAACAAGACTGGCGCATACAAACAACAAAAATAAAAATACAAATATGTGACAAAATTTTGGCTTTCAGCTGATGCACATTTGCAGAAGTGAATAATTGTTTTTGCAGCATTCTCTTGCTCTATGTGTTATGCTGTTATATTCTGAATGTATTCTGGGAAGCAGGCGCAAATTTTTGATTACCGTATATACTCGAGTATAAGTCGAATTTTTCAGCACATTTTTTAGTGCTGAAAGTGCCCCCCTCGACTTATACTCGAGTCAAGCACTTTTCTGCAGCAAAAAATTTAATTTTCCGAACCGACTTTGGGGCCCCGTATCTCAGGGCCACTTGGTGCTAGGAACTCCAAATTTGGTGTGCAAACCAAGTGGACCTGGTACCACAACATATCCAAAGATGAAGTTCCTAGCACTAAGTGGCCCCGAGATACGGGGCCCCAAAATCGGTTTGGAAAATGTCATTCTCTGCTGCAGAAAAGTGCTTGACATTTTCTGAACCGACTTTGGGGCCCCATATCTCAGGGCCACTTGGTGCTAGGAACTCCAAATTTGGTGTGCAAACCAAGTGGACCTGGTACCACAACATATCCAAAGATGAAGTTCCTTGCACTAAGTGGCCCTGAGATACAGGGCCCCCAAACCGGTTCGGAAAATGTCATTCTCTGCTGTAGGCTTGACATTTTCTGAACTGATATTTGGGGCCCTGTATCTTGGGGCCACTTGGTGCTAGAAACCCCAGCTTTGGAAATTTTATGGTGCTAGTTCCACTGGGTTTGCACACCAAATTTGGGGATCTTAGCACTAAGTGGCCCTGAGATACAGGGCCCCAAATTCGGTCAACTGTGTCCATCTGCTGCAATGTCATTTCGGGACCCTTTGGGTTCAGAGACCCCAAATTTTGGCTGCAGCTAGGGGGCATCTAGGAACCCTTAAGCCCTTAACCCTACCGAGTTTGAAGTTCAGGGGACCTATGGCTGCAAATGGGCACAGTGAGGCTGCAAATGGGCACAGTGAGGCTGCAAATGGGCATTGTTGACCCTCTTTTACACTTACAGTAGCTGTGCATTTCTCACCCTCGTCTTATACTCGGGTCAATACGTTTTTCCCATTTTTTTGTGGTAAATTAGGGCCTCGACTTATACTCGGAACGACTTATACTCTAGTATATACGGTAACTCTTTGCAGTCAGTTCCTAAGCAAGCTTTGAGCTTTGCAGAGTATCTGTAAATGTCTTAAGGCTTAAAAGCATAGAAGCTGAATTTATATATGTTAGGTATATAAAGCAGGTATTGGAATAGACAGTTCACCATGATCACATCCATTACAGTCCCCCCTTGAAGCTGTCTATTTCAAACTGTCCCTCATACTAAAAGTTCTACTCACTACCCTGGCCTTCTCCTCTGCAACTATTTTCAGCTGTATATAGAGAAGAGCAGTGACTAACTCACTAACTCACTACCCCCCCTCGATACAGCTTGGAGGGGGCAATCAGGTGTTGTCTGTCCCTGTAATCCTATGCATCTTTGGAGGAGGTGACTGTAACGAAGCGTAACACATAATCATCATCATCTGGTATTTTCTGGTTCACAAACATGGGAGTAGATTGGGCAACAGCTTTTTCTACACACATCTTAAAGCAAAGAAGAACACAGCAGACCATGACAGCTATGGTCACTAGAATTATCAGAATGGCTATTCCGATCTGTGTTAAAATTCCCTGCCATCCCCCTTTATCCAGGTATAGTACTGATCCCAGGGGTTGGAGAGCCCTGAATTCTTCTTTAATTCTTTGGACAAATCCTCAAGCTTCTGGATGGCTAAAGTCACTTTACCATTTGGGCCTGTGTTATCTGGGATATAAGTACAGCATTTACTCGTTTCAGGTAACATCTTACACACACCCCCCTTTTCAGCTAGGACCATGTCTAAGGTCATACGGTTTTGGAAGGTCATATGTGAAGCGGCTTCTAGTTGTTCGGCTAAACCTCGGAGTGCATCTCTGGTGTAATTAACAAACCTTTGTTGGTTGTAGTAGATGTAATTTCCAGTCCAGTCTACATTCTTGTTTACAGTGATGATGGGGATCAGGGACTCAAATCCTGCTGCTACTTGGTCTCTTGCTTTGAACTCATCTGGGACCCCTCTAGGGACCCCTATGGCATCTATGTATACATGAGGGTCAAAGCTTCCTGCTGGGGCACTCCTACGCCTCCTGTTAGGTCGGGGTGTATTGTTTGTATTTGGCCTTGGGTTCTCCGAGAGAATATGTAGAGGCATTATGGCCTTGGCCAATGCACATTCTCCTGTCCACTGTCCTGTCAATCTGCTTTTAATTTTCTTGCCTCCGCAGATTCAGTACACGTATCCCAAGGACTGAACTTGATTTTGCACCAGATCTGCAGACACCTCACTATAAGATCCACAGTAACCCTTAGTGAAATTCCCAAGAGGTTTCCCCACTCCCTGATATTGCCCATAGCATATGTAATTGCCAGGATATATGGTGATACCTTCTCCTGGCTTGGGGGTCTTGGTAACTATGGGATATTCCTTCTTCCAATGTTCTAACAGGGAGTGGACAATGGTTGTGTTGGTAAATAGGCTGAGGAAACATGTCTCATGTTCTGGGGGTATGTTTAGGGGTACCATTCCTAAGTGTGGTCTAGCCCCCCACACACATAGCAATTGGTCTTATTGTGTTTCCCTGCACTGTACCATATCCACTCGAGCCACAAGTTGACATCTGAGAACCCGGTTTCTGCAGCCATAGTATCCTCAAAGGTAGGTTCTGCTATGGCCACCATGTCCTTTAATGTCTGTATATGGGGCCTCAGGGGGTTTGTGCTAGATGTGGATTGGGAAACTCCCCACTCTGGGTTATTGAACATATCTTTCAATTGGAAAGGCTTTCTAAAACCGGGATACCCACTTCCCCACCATAGACCCAGAGCATAGGTCCCACTGTCTTCTGGGCTAGGATTCCCAATGGTCAGCCTGAACTCTTTGGTGTAAGGCTGATCTGTGTGTGTGTTGATTGTCATTCTATCTAAGAGTGACTTCCCATTTTTGTCTTTTCTATTTTGGGCGTTTTCACGTTTGTACCCCCAGTTTGTACCCCCAGTGTTCCAACCCACTGCTCCCCAGGAATCGCAGTTGTTACCCCAATAGGTGTCAGTGACGCATACATACACAGTCATGGGTCTTACTACTTCATCCCAGGTCCGGGTCTTGTACATAGTACAAGACCCGGTTTCTGCAGCCATAGTATCCTCAAAGGTAGGTTCTGCTATGGCCACCATGGAGGATATAAAAGTGGCAACATGTGTATTGGATGAGTTATACCAGAACTGGGTTATACCATCTTTTTGTTTGATGGCTACCTCTTGCGCCTGGGCAATGATTATTATGGAAAGGATATACAGAATCATTTGGTCCCCCCGGCCTCTTCCTCAGGTACAGGGACTTTCTTGTAGTGGGAGGCGTGTGTCCACGTGTTCTTCCTGGCCACTTTGACTAATGTGGCAGTTGTTAGGAGAACCTGGAAAGGACCATCATATCTGGGTTCAAGAGTGTGCTTTCTCACAAACTTCTTTATCAGGACCCAATCACTGGAAACCAGCTTGTGTGTGGCTGTATCTAGCTCAGGATCTGGAATGGAAGAAAACGCTTCCGAATGGTTAATTCTCGAGATAAAGCAGTCACATAATCAGGTAATACATCAGATTGGAGCTGCAACTGTTGCGGGAAATAACAACCTAGTCTGGGGGCTGAACCAAACAATATCCCATACGGTGACAGGCCAAGGTTTCCACTTGGAGTGTACCTAACACTGAATAAGGCAATGTGTAGGCTGTCTGGCCAACTCATTCCCATTTCCTGAGACATTCTTAGCATTCTAGATTTTATTGTGCCATTCAATCTTTCCACCTTCCCACTGCTCTGAGGATGGTATGGGGTGTGAAAAGCTAGTGTGACCCCAAAGCTGCCCATATTTCCTTGGCCACTGAGGCCGTGAAAGCTGGCCCCTGATCGCTCTCTATGACCTCTGGGACACCATATATGCACACTATTTCTGTTAAAAGTCTTTTAGCTGTGGTTTTTACTGTCATGTTGGGGACGGGACGTGGCAGACACGGTCTCTTGTTTAATTCCATGATTCCTTCAACTTCTGTGGCTCCTTTTTTGATCCACACTTCTTTTTTCTTTTTTTGTCAGCTGCCTCCTGTTGCTCCTGTAGAATCATAGTGGTTTGTACAGTCTATTCAGGGGTGTCTGTTGGGTCATCCAGGATGGGTGCATTCACTCTGGTGACCACTTCTCGCGTTCAATCTGTAGCTTTTTTCGCAGCGGTATCTGCCAGGTAATTGCCTTGTGCTTCTTGGGAAACCAGCTTGCCATGCGTATTTACCTTAAGTATAGCCACTTGTGCTGGGAGGAGTAGGGCATCCATTAAGTCCTTGATAGCTGCACTGTGTTTTACAGGTGTTCCTGCTGCTGTCAGGAACCCTCTGGTTTTCCAGATGTTCCCAAAAGTTCTGCTTCCTGGGCAGACATGGAGGAGGGTAATGCTGAAGCTTCAAGAACTGTATCTTCGGTGGTCACTGCGTATCCTGTGTGGTACCATCCAGTACTGTCTGCATACCAAGAACCTTCCACAAAAATTGTCAAGTCAGGATTCTCAAGTGCTGTCATCACTTTGAACGACAGTGATGCGGCCCAGCCATGCCAGGGGTAACGCAGTCCAAGCAGTCATGAGCAGTGAGATGAGGATTATTCTTCCCTCAAGAAGAGGAAGCAGAGTGGATGGGTTAAGGGTATCACATGGGAGGACGGTGATGTTATCAGGGGGAAGCAAGGCACACTGGAGTCTGAGGAGGTGTCTTGCTGGGGACAGGTGTTTGGGCTGTACTTGGTACTCTCTGAGACAAACCGTTTGAAAGTCTTTCCATAGTCTGGGAGGCCCAAAGGGCTGTTGAGAGGATCTCCTTCAGAGTTTCAAGCTTGTCCACAACTTCTGGTGAAAGCAGGAAAGGGTCAGATTTCAGGGCATTATGAAGGGATTGCATTGAAAGGGAGGCTTCTGGAACAAGGATCCAAGAACGTCAGTAGGAGATTAATCCTAGAAAGACGTGAAGGGGCTTTTGACCTTGAGGCAAAGGGATGCCCTTGATTGCAGCAACTCTTTCTTCAGTGAGATGTCAGGTGCCTTGGGAGATGCAGAGGCCTAGGAAAATCACCTTCTCTCTGGAATTTTGCTTTAAGGCCTTGCATCCTTGCTCAGCCAGGTAGTGGAGGAGGCTTTCGGAGAAGATTGAGGCATCACCAAGGGTATCGCACAAGCAGGAGCTCATCTACATACTGAAGGAGTACAATATCTGGGTGTAACTTCATCCAGGTGTCCAGAATGAAGGCCATTGCCTTGGTGAATTGAGAGGGGGAGTTCTGGGCACCTTGTGGCATAACAGTCCAGGTGTAGCGGGCAGGTGACTCAGGCTTGCCTGAATCCTTGTGGAGAAGGTCCATGTGATCCGGAGAGGTGGTAGTGAGGTGGGGTGTCATGTCCCCGGTACTGGGCGCTTTCATGTGGACCAAGGTTGGGGCTTGGTTGACTGTGGGTGAATTTCCAGGGGCTTCGGTATTCCCTTCTGGAGTGGCCGGGTCTTTCGCAGTTGTAGCAGACACGTGAAGTTGGTACCAGTGGGCGTAGATAGGGTGTGTCAAAGGCCATAAAGAGAGGAGCTACTCTCTACTGCTCCGTGAGGTTTCTGGACCTAATAACTACTAATAAGAACATCTCAAGTTCCATTAATCTATACTCAGACCCTTTTGGATTGACTCTTTAAGACCTGAAATAAATGCGGCAGCTAACATGTGTCTATGCGCTTTGGTCGCTCAGTACGCTAAAACACAAATCAGTAAACTTTTGTGCTATTCTATTGTGATATTTCTCAACAGATTCGCCTTTCCTTGTGTGACCTCTTGTACTCATATTGGCTTCAGGCGTTTTAGAGTGGAGATATGAATAGATCTCCATACAGAATAATAGTTTTTTTTTTTTTTTTTAGACTACAAAACGCTCAGATGTGAATGAGGCCTAAATCTAGCACATAGATTTAAGCAAGGAAAGCACTTCCTCTTTTGTTCTTCTGGCATAACACCCAGAATACATAAACTTCCTCTTTATTTATAATACTCTTAAATATTGAAATTGATCATTTTAAACTCCCCAATATTGATACAGCTTAACCACTTGCCGACCGCCTCATGACGATATACGTTGGCAGAATGGCACGGGCAGGCAGAATCACGTACCTCTACGTGATCTGCCTCCCACGGGCGATCGGACCCCCCCCCGGTGCCCGAGGCAGTCGGCATTTCTCCCCCGGCGATCGGAGGTGAGGGGGAGGCCATTAATTCGTGCCCCCCCCCTCGCGATCGCTCCCGGCCAATGGGATCATTCTTCTGCTGCTGTATAGTAAACAGCAGCAGAGGAAATAATGTCATCTCTCCTCGGCTCGGTGTTTTCCATTCCGGCGCCGAGGAGAGAAGACATCAATGTGAGTGTAAAACACAACACACACATAGTAGAGCATGCCAGGCACACATTACACCCCCGATAACCCCCTAATCACCCCTCCCCCCCCAGTCACACTGACACCAAGCAGTTTTTTTTCTTCTGATTACTGCATTGGTGTCAGTTTATGACAGTTAGTATGGTAGGGCAGTTAGTGTTAGCCCCCTTTAGGTCTAGGATACCCCCCTAATAAAGTTTTAACCCCTTGATCACCCCCCCGTCGCCAGTGTCACTAAGCGATCATTTTTCTGATCGCTGTATTAGTGTCATTGGTGATGCTAGTTAGGGAGGTAAATATATAGGTTCGCCGTCAGCGTTTTATAGCGTCAGGGACCCCCATATACTACCTAATAAAGGTTTTAACCCCTTGATTGACCCTAGTTAACCCTTTCACCAGTGATCACCGTATAACTGTTACGGGTGATGCTGGTTAGTTAGTTTATTTTTTATAGTGTCAGGGCACCCGCCGTTTATTACCAAATAAAGGTTTAGCCCCCTGATCGCCCGGCGGTGCAATGCGTCGCCCCAGGCAGCGTCAGGTTAGCACCAGTACCGCTAACACCCACGCACGCAGCATACGCCTCCCTTAGTGGTATAGTATCTGAACGGATCAATATCTGATCCGATCAGATCTATACTAGCGTCCCCAGCAGTTTAGGTATCCCAAAAAACGCAGTGTTAGCGGGATCAGCCCAGATACCTGCTAGCACCTGCTTTTTGCCCCTCCGCCCGGCCCAGCCCACCCAAGTGCCGTATCTATCGATCACTGTCACTTACAAAACACTAAACGCATAACTGCAGCGTTCGCAGAGTCAGGCCTGATCACTGTGATCGCTAACAGTTTTTTTGGTAGCATTTTGGTGAACTGGCAAGCACCAGCCACAGGCAGCGTCAGGTTAGCGCCAGTACCGCTAACACCCACGCACACACTGTACACCTCCCTTAATAGTATAGTATCTGAACGGATCAATATCTGATCTGATCAGATGTATACTAGCGTCCCCAGCAGTTTAGGGTTCCCAAAAATGCAATGTTAGCGGGATCAATCCAGATACCTGCTAGCACCTGCGTTTTGCCCCTCCGCCCGGCCCAGCCCAGCCCACCCAAGTGGAGTTTTGGTTTTGGTGAACTGGCAAGCATCAGCAGCCTAGTACACCCCATTCATAGTCAAACCAGCACTGCAGTAACACTTGGTGACGTGGCGAGTCCCATAAGTGCAGTTCAAGCTGGTAAGGTGGCAAGCACAAGTAGTGTCCCGCTGCCACAAACAGGCCCGTTGTGCCCATAGTGCCCTTCCTGCTGCATTCACCAATCCTAATTGGGAACCCACCGCTTCTGCAGCACCCGTACTTCCCCCATTCACATCCCCAACCAAATGCAGTCGGCTGCATGAGAGGCATTTTTATGTCCTCCCGAGTATCACTACCCAACGAATCCCCCCAAAAAAGATGTCGTGTCTGCAGCAAGTGCAGATATAGGCGTGATGCCCGCTATTATTGTCCCTCCTGTCCTGACAATCCTGGTCTTTGCATTGGTGAATGTTTTAAACGCTACCATTCACTAGTTGAGTATTAGTGTAGGGTACAGCATTGCACAGACTAGGCACACTTTCACAGGGTCTCCCAAGATGCCATCGCATTTTGACAGACCCGAACCTGGAACCGGTTACAGTTATAAAAGTTACAGTTACAAAAAAAAGTGTAAAAAAAACAAAAAAAACAAAAAAATATATAAAATTATTAAAAAAATAGTTGTCGTTTCACTGTTCTCTCTCTCTCTTTATTCTCTCTCTATTGTTCTGCTCTTTTTTACTGTATTCTATTCTGCAATCTTTTATTGTTATTATATTTTATCATGTTTGCTTTTCAGGTATGCAATTTTTTATACTTTACCGTTTACTGTGTTTTATTGTTAACCATTTTTTTGTCTTCAGGTACGCCATTCACGACTTTGAGTGGTTATACCAGAATCATTCCTGCAGGTTTAGGTATCATCTTGGTATCATTCTTTTCAGCCAGCGGTCGGCTTTCATGTAAAAGCAATCCTAGCAGCTAATTAGCCTCCAGACTGCTTTTACAAGCAGTGGGAGGGAATGCCCCCCCCCCCATCTTCCGTGTTTTTCTCTGGCTCTCCTGTCTCAACAGGGAACCTGAGAATGTAGCCGTTGACTCAGCCAGCTGACCATAGAGCTGATCAGAGACCAGAGTGGCTCCAAACATCTCTATGGCCTAAGAAACCGGAAGCTACGAGCATTTCATGACTTAGATTTCGCCGGATGTAAACAGCGCCATTGGGAAATTGGGAAAGCATTTTATCACACCGATCTTGGTGTGGTCAGATGCTTTGAGGGCAGAGGAGAGATCTAGGGTCTAATAGACCCCAATTTTTTCAAAAAAGAGTACCTGTCACTACCTATTGCTATCATAGGGGATATTTACATTCCCTGAGATAACAATAAAAATGATTAAAAAAAAATGAAAGGAACAGTTTAAAAATAAGATAAAAAAAGAAAAAAAATAATAAAGAAAAAAAAAAAAAGCACCCCTGTCCCCCCCTGCTTTCACGCTAAGGCGAACGCAAGCGTCGGTCTGGCGTCAAATGTAAACAGCAATTGCACCATGCATGTGAGGTATCACCGCGAAGGTCAGATCGAGGGCAGTAATTTTAGCAGTAGACCTCCTCTGTAAATCTAAAGTGGTAACCTGTAAAGGCTTTTAAAAATGTACTTTTTTTGTTGCCACTGCACGTTTGTGCGCAATTTTAAAGCATGTCATGTTTGGTATCCATGTACTCGGCCTAAGATCATCTTTTTTATTTCATCAAACATTTGGGCAATATAGTGCATTAAAATTTAAAAAAGTGTGTTTTTCCCCCAAAAAATGCATTTGAAAAATCGCTGTGCAAATACTGTGTGAAAAAAATGAAACACCCACAATTTTAATCTGTAGGGCATTTGCTTTAAAAAATATATAATGTTTGGGGGTTCAAAGTAATTTTCTTGCAAAAAAAATAATTTTTTCATGTAACCAAAAAGTGTCAGAAAGGGCTTTGTCTTCAAGTGGTTAGAAGAGTGGGTGACGTGTGACATAAGCTTCTAAATGTTGTGCATAAAATGCCAGGACAGTTCAAAACCACCCCAAATGACCCTATTTTGGAAAGTAGACACCCCAAGCTATTTGCTGAGAGGCATGTCGAGTCTATGGAATATTTTATATTGTGACACAAGTTGCAGGAAAAAGACAATTGTTGTCACTAAATGATATATTATTCAAACATGCCATGGAAATATGTGAAATTACACCCCAAAATACATTCTGTTGCTTCTCCTGAGTACGGGGATACCACATGTGTGAAACTTTTTGGGAGCCTAGCCGCGTACGGGACCCCGAAAACCAAGCACCGCCTTCAGGCTTTCTAAGGGCGTAAATTTTTTATTTCACTCTTCACTGCCTATCACAGTTTCGGAGGCCATGGAATGCCCAGGTGGCACAACCCAAATGACCCTATTTTGGAAAGTAGACACCCCAAGCTATTTGCTGAGAGGTATAGTGAGTATTTTGCAGACCTCACTTTTTGTCACAAAGTTTTAAAAATTGAAAAAAGAAAAAAAAATGTTTTTTTTCTTGTCTTTCTTCATTTTCAAAAACAAATGAGAGCTCCGTACTCAGGAGAAGCAGCTAAATGTATTTTGGGGGGCAATTCCACATATGCCCATGGCTTGTGTGAGCAATATATCATTTAGTGACAACTTTGTGCAAAAAAAAAAAAAAAATTTCACTTTCCCGCAACTTGTGTCAAAATATAAAATATTTTATGGACTCAACATGCCTCTCAGCAAATAGCTTGGGGTGTCTACTTTCCAAAATGGGGTCATTTGGGGGGTTTTGTGCCATCTGGGCATTTTATGGCCTTCAAAACTGTGATAGGTAGTGAGAACTGAAATCAAAAATTTACGTCCTTAGAAATCCTGAAGGCAGTGATTGGTTTTTGGGGCCCCGTACGCGGCTAGGCTCCCAAAAAATCTCACACATGTGGTATCCCCGTACTCAGGAGAAGCAGCTGAATGTATTTTGGGGTGCAATTCCACATATGCCCATGGCCTGTGTGAGCAATATATCATTTAGTGACAACTTTTTGTAATTTTTTTTTTTTTGTCATTATTCAATCACTTGGGACAAAAAAAAAATTAATATTCAATGGGCTCAACATGCCTCCCAGCAATTTCCTTGGGGTGTCTACTTTCCAAAATGGGGTCATTTGGGGGGGTTTTGTACTGCCCTGCCATTTAAGCACCTCAAGAAATGACATAGACATAAACTAAAAGCTGTGTACATTCCAGAAAATGTACAAAAAATAAAAAACGCAGAGGTGATCAAATACCATCAAAAGAAAGCTCTATTTGTGGGAAGAAAAGGACGCAAATTTAGTTTTGGTACAGCACTGCATGACCGCGCAATTAGCAGTTAAAGCGACGCAGTGCCAAATTGTAAAAAGTGCTCTGGTCAGGAAGGGGTAAATCCTTCCGGGACTGAAGTGGTTAAACACAATTAAAACCATTTGCATAAATATTGCACATTTGCTACATTTACTGTTATTAGAGAAACTCCTTTTAGCTTCAAAAATGCAAGGGTAAGCAAATACAGCTAAAGTCAGACTCTGACTGAAATATTCAGAAATATTCAAGACATCCTAATACATAAATTATTTATTTAATTAAAATGCTACATTGATTGCTACTATGTTCCAACTCAAAGCCCAAACTTCTCACTCTGTCTTTTTCCCTTTCTTCTAACCCTTCCGGTTGTTCAGGTTCCAAGGGGCACCTTTCGGCTGTGTGTCCTGTTATTCTAGCTTGAACCTCGATGACCCCCAATGACTTGCCAACAACAATTTTCACTGAATAATGCACATTCAATCTAAACACCAATAAATGCGCAGTATGTGGCATTAGGGGTTTGTAACCAAGAGACTCAGCCCTATATCCTGGCTCTATCACTTCAATCAACCCCCAGCCCTCTTCATGTATCCCAAATAACAGACCACAAACACACTTAGGACATGACATTACCACCACCAACAAAATGTGACCAACAACAAGCAACAAGATGTGTGACAGCCATAGAGCAATACAGGATTGATCAGATCTCACTGGATCCCCACGCCACCGCTGGGCGTATTCCCGACGCCCCCTCCTGGTTATCCGTGCTTCCTTGCACCCATGCTTTGCCACACAATTATTTCCCCCAGGAGAAGTTTAACAACGTCCTGACGCCCCCTCCTGGTCCCTATTCCCCAGGAGAAGTGTAAACCACATCAACTAATTTCATCCGTGACTATATAAGCAATCCCTCATTCCCAACAGCCGCCACAAAACACAAGATCGATCAACAAAACAGGCGGTAGATATAATTGCAGGTTCCTTATTATATCAACAGACTCGAGGCAAGATATATACCTGTCTTTGAGGGTCGCAGGAAGCCGATATGGGCACAGGGGTTGACCAGCCACGGGTACAAGATAAACAGTAGACTAGATATACGAGATATCAAAAGTGTCTTACTGTTTTTAGAGGTGACCAGTCTCCATATCCTGTCTGTCCGTGTTGGCTTGTCCTGGTCCCTTCTGGATCGACTATCCCTTGGTATCCTAGCCTCGAGCCCCACGTTCGAGTGCCAAAATGTTTTGGATTCAGAACAAAAGTTCCGATATTATTATATCTACCCCCAATCAGATTGTTAAATACAAAAGCATGCATGCTTCAAGTAAGCTCACACTGAGACTGCTTAGTTCAGAGTCAAATTACTTTCTGTTTAATATTTCTGCTTCTCAAGACTTTTATACAATTCCATTGAAGATTGAGATACGTCAACAAGACTGGCGCATACAAACCACAACTATAAAAATACAAATATGGGGGGCGTGGCTTAGCGATGGCCGAGTGAGGATATATACTGGAGGAGCTCCGTGCCCGACCAGACCTGTCCGGACTAAAAAGACAACTTTCACCCCATGTGAGCACGGCATGTACAACCCCAAACGCTACAGAACACGTTCAACCACTCGTGGAACTAATCACCGAATTATACAAACCGGGATTCCGCATTTTTTTAGAGGCCGCATGGACTTATCCCCAGGCGCCATAGCGGCTGCACCATGTGGATCATCCATGGCCTCAACCTCCGCCAAAACCCAGAGACTACCTCCGGATCACAAGCTGGCGCCCATATCTCTTACGGGGACTCCAGCAGTCTTCAGCTCAGGCATGGAGGTGTCCGCAAGAAGCCAAGATTTGGCAGAAGACGACTTACACACCATGCTCAGAGCGCTACCTACCAGAGCAGACATAGAGGCTCTAATTCTGAGGATCGAAGAAGCCCACAATAAAGATATACAGGAGGTGAGAAAAGACCTACACCTCGTGGAAAACCGAGTCACCTCCGGGGAGTCCAGAATGACTGCTTTAGAAGATAAAATACAGGCCCTGGAGCAATCACACCAAACCTATTCTATTGAAGCCCTGGAGATGTAGCTTCATCTGGAAGAGATGGAAGACCGCAGCTGCCGGAACAACTTGCGGCTGCGGGGGCTTCCGGAGGCCACGGGTCCCGAGGACTTAGCGGACATGGCAACGGCTTCTTGGGAAACCAGCTTGCCATGCGTATTTACCTTAAGTATAGCCACTTGTGCTGGGAGGAGTAGGGCATCCATTAAGTCCTTGATAGCTGCACTGTGTTTTACAGGTGTTCCTGCTGCTGTCAGGAACCCTCTGGTTTTCCAGATGTTCCCAAAAGTTCTGCTTCCTGGGCAGACATGGAGGAGGGTAATGCTGAAGCTTCAAGAACTGTATCTTCGGTGGTCACTGCGTATCCTGTGTGGTACCATCCAGTACTGTCTGCATACCAAGAACCTTCCACAAAAATTGTCAAGTCAGGATTCTCAAGTGCTGTCATCACTTTGAACGACAGTGATGCGGCCCAGCCATGCCAGGGGTAACGCAGTCCAAGCAGTCATGAGCAGTGAGATGAGGATTATTCTCCCCTCAAGAAGAGGAAGCAGAGTGGATGGGTTAAGGGTATCACATGGGAGGACGGTGATGTTATCAGGGGGAAGCAAGGCACACTGGAGTCTGAGGAGGTGTCTTGCTGGGGACAGGTGTTTGGGCTGTACTTGGTACTCTCTGAGACAAACCGTTTTAGGCTGGGTTCACACTGCTGCGGTGCGGGAACGCAGCGAATTTACTGCGGGTTCCCGCACCGCACCAACTCGCACGGCAGTTCACACTGCCATATGCGAACTGCTGGGGAGTGTCATACAATGTTAATGACACCCCCAGTTCAGCCCGCATATCGCAATGCGAACTGACAATTCGGACATTTTCGGATCGCATAGGTGTGAACACCCATGCGATCCGATTTTGGTCCGAACAAAAAAAAGGGTCCTGTGCGAGTTTGGACCGAATGCGGTGCGATATCAGCCATACTATCTGTATGGCTGATATCGCACAGCACAGACATCGCATGTGATGTGAACAGCAGTGCGCTGCGAATCACATCCGATGTCTGCCACGGCAGCAGTGTGAACCCAGCCTGAAAGTCTTTCCATAGTCTGGGAGGCCCAAAGGGCCTTTGAGAGGATCTCCTTCAGAGTTTCAAGCTTGTCCACAACTTCTGGTGAAAGCAGGAAAGGGTCAGATTTCAGGGCATTATGAAGGGATTGCATTGAAAGGGAGGCTTCTGGAACAAGGATCCAAGAACGTCAGTAGGAGATTAATCCTAGAAAGACGTGAAGGGGCTTTTGACCTTGAGGCAAAGGGATGCCCTTGATTGCAGCAACTCTTTCTTCAGTGAGATGTCAGGTGCCTTGGGAGATGCAGAGGCCTAGGAAAATCACCTTCTCTCTGGAATTTTGCTTTAAGGCCTTGCATCCTTGCTCAGCCAGGTAGTGGAGGAGGCTTTCGGAGAAGATTGAGGCATCACCAAGGGTATCGCACAAGCAGGAGCTCATCTACATACTGAAGGAGTACAATATCTGGGTATAACTTCATCCAGGTGTCCAGAATGAAGGCCATTGCCTTGGTGAATTGAGAGGGGGAGTTCTGGGCACCTTGTGGCATAACAGTCCAGATGTAGCGGGCAGGTGACTCAGGCTTGCCTGAATCCTTGTGGAGAAGGTCCATGTGATCCGGAGAGGTGGTAGGTGAGGTGGGGTGTCATGTCCCCGGTACTGGGCGCTTTCATGTAGACCAAGGTTGGGACTTGGTTGACTGTGGGTGAATTTCCAGGGGCTTCGGTATTCCCTTCTGGAGTGGCCGGGTCTTTCGCAGTTGTAGCAGACACGTGAAGTTGGTACCAGTGGGCGTAGATAGGGTGTGTCAAAGGCCATAAAGAGAGGAGCTACTCTCTACTGCTCCGTGAGGTTTCTGGACCTAATAACTACTAATAAGAACATCTCAAGTTCCATTAATCTATACTCAGACCCTTTTGGATTGACTCTTTAAGACCTGAAATAAATGCGGCAGCTAACATGTGTCTATGCGCTTTGGTCGCTCAGTACGCTAAAACACAAATCAGTAAACTTTTGTGCTATTCTATTGTGATATTTCTCAACAGATTCGCCTTTCCTTGTGTGACCTCTTGTGCTCATATTGGCTTCAGGCGTTTTAGAGTGGAGATATGAATAGATCTCCATACAGAATAATAGTTTTTTTTTTTTTTTAGACTACAAAACGCTCAGATGTGAATGAGGCCTAAATCTAGCACATAGATTTAAGCAAGGAAAGCACTTCCTCTTTTGTTCTTCTGGCATAACACCCAGAATACATAAACTTCCTCTTTATTTATAATACTCTTAAATATTGAAATTGATCATTTTAAACTCCCCAATATTGATACAGCTTAACCACTTGCCGACCGCCTCATGACGATATACGTTGGCAGAATGGCACGGGCAGGCAGAATCACGTACCTCTACGTGATCTGCCTCCCACGGGCGATCGGACCCCCCCCCGGTGCCCGAGGCAGTCGGCATTTCTCCCCCGGCGATCGGAGGTGAGGGGGAGGCCATCCATTCGTGGCCCCCCCCTCGCGATCGCTCCCGGCCAATGGGATCATTCTTCTGCTGCTGTATAGTAAACAACAGCAGAGGAAATGATGTCATCTCTCCTCGGCTCGGTGTTTTCCGTTCCGGCGCCGAGGAGAGAAGACATCAATGTGAGTGTAAAACACAACACACACATAGTAGAGCATGCCAGGCACACATTACACCCCCGATAACCCCCTAATCACCCCTCCCCCCCCTGTCACACTGACACCAAGCAGTTTTTTTTCTTCTGATTACTGCATTGGTGTCAGTTTATGACAGTTAGTATGGTAGGGCAGTTAGTGTTAGCCCCCTTTAGGTCTAGGATACCCCCCTAATAAAGTTTTAACCCCTTGATCACCCCCCCGTCGCCAGTGTCACTAAGCGATCATTTTTCTGATCGCTGTATTAGTGTCATTGGTGTTGCTAGTTAGGGAGGTAAATATATAGGTTCGCCGTCAGCGTTTTATAGCGTCAGGGACCCCCATATACTACCTAATAAATGTTTTAACCCCTTGATTGACCCTAGTTAACCCTTTCACCAGTGATCACCGTATAACTGTTACGGGTGATGCTGGTTAGTTAGTTTATTTTTTATAGTGTCAGGGCACCCGCCGTTTATTACCAAATAAAGGTTTAGCCCCCTGATCGCCCGGCGGTGCAATGCGTCGCCCCAGGCAGTGTCAGGTTAGCGCCAGTACCGCTAACACCCACGCACGCAGCATACGCCTCCCTTAGTGGTATAGTATCTGAACGGATCAATATCTGATCCGATCAGATCTATACTAGCATCCCCAGCAGTTTAGGTATCCCAAAAAACGCAGTGTTAGCGGGATCAGCCCAGATACCTGCTAGCACCTGCTTTTTGCCCCTCCGCCCGGCCCAGCCCACCCAAGTGCCGTATCTATCGATCACTGTCACTTACAAAACACTAAACGCATAACTGCAGCGTTCCCAGAGTCAGGCCTGATCACTGTGATCGCTAACAGTTTTTTTGGTAGCATTTTGGTGAACTGGCAAGCACCAGCCACAGGCAGCGTCAGGTTAGCGCCAGTACCGCTAACACCCACGCACACACCGTACACCTCCCTTAGTAGTATAGTATCTGAACGGATCAATATCTGATCTGATCAGATGTATACTAGCGTCCCCAGCAGTTTAGGGTTCCCAAAAATGCAATGTTAGCGGGATCAATCCAGATACCTGCTAGCACCTGCGTTTTGCCCCTCCGCCCGGCCCAGCCCAGCCCACCCAAGTGGAGTTTTGGTTTTGGTGAACTGGCAAGCATCAGCGGCCTAGTACACCCCGTTCATAGTCAAACCAGCACTGCAGTAACACTTGGTGACGTGGCGAGTCCCATAAGTGC
This sequence comes from Lithobates clamitans, assembly GCA_037952925.1. Lineage (NCBI taxonomy): Eukaryota > Metazoa > Chordata > Amphibia > Anura > Ranidae > Lithobates > Lithobates clamitans. The sequence continues at coordinate 886,124 of JBBGZY010001347.1, forward strand.
AGTTCAAGCTGGTGAGGTGGCAAGCACAAGTAGTGTCCCGCTGCCACAAACAGGCCCGTTGTGCCCATAGTGCCCTTCCTGCTGCATTCACCAATCCTAATTGGGAACCCACCGCTTCTGCAGCACCCGTACTTCCCCCATTCACATCCCCAACCAAATGCAGTCGGCTGCATGAGAGGCATTTTTATGTCCTCCCGAGTACCACTACCCAACGAATCCCCCCAAAAAAGATGTCGTGTCTGCAGCAAGTGCAGATATAGGCGTGATGCCCGCTATTATTGTCCCTCCTGTCCTGACAATCCTGGTCTTTGCATTGGTGAATGTTTTAAACGCTACCATTCACTAGTTGAGTATTAGTGTAGGGTACAGCATTGCACAGACTAAGCACACTTTCACAGGGTCTCCCAAGATGCCATCGCATTTTGACAGACCCGAACCTGGAACCGGTTACAGTTATAAAAGTTACAGTTACAAAAAAAAGTGTAAAAAAAACAAAAAAATATATAAAATTATTTAAAAAATAGTTGTCGTTTCACTGTTCTCTCTCTCTCTTTATTCTCTCTCTATTGTTCTGCTCTTTTTTACTGTATTCTATTCTGCAATCTTTTATTGTTATTATATTTTATCATGTTTGCTTTTCAGGTATGCAATTTTTTATACTTTACCGTTTACTGTGTTTTATTGTTAACCATTTTTTTGTCTTCAGGTACGCCATTCACGACTTTGAGTGGTTATACCAGAATCATTCCTGCAGGTTTAGGTATCATCTTGGTATCATTCTTTTTAGCCAGCGGTCGGCTTTCATGTAAAAGCAATCCTAGCAGCTAATTAGCCTCCAGACTGCTTTTACAAGCAGTGGGAGGGAATGCCCCCCCCCCCATCTTCCGTGTTTTTCTCTGGCTCTCCTGTCTCAACAGGGAACCTGAGAATGTAGCCGTTGACTCAGCCAGCTGACCATAGAGCTGATCAGAGACCAGAGTGGCTCCAAACATCTCTATGGCCTAAGAAACCGGAAGCTACGAGCATTTCATGACTTAGATTTCGCCGGATGTAAACAGCGCCATTGGGAAATTGGGAAAGCATTTTATCACACCGATCTTGGTGTGGTCAGATGCTTTGAGGGCAGAGGAGAGATCTAGGGTCTAATAGACCCCAATTTTTTCAAAAAAGAGTACCTGTCACTACCTATTGCTATCATAGGGGATATTTACATTCCCTGAGATAACAATAAAAATGATTAAAAAAAAATGAAAGGAACAGTTTAAAAATAAGATAAAAAAAGAAAAAAAATAATAAAGAAAAAAAAAAAAAAAAGCACCCCTGTCCCCCCCTGCTTTCACGCTAAGGCGAACGCAAGCGTCGGTCTGGCGTCAAATGTAAACAGCAATTACACCATGCATGTGAGGTATCACCACGAAGGTCAGATCGAGGGCAGTAATTTTAGCAGTAGACCTCCTCTGTAAATCTAAAGTGGTAACCTGTAAAGGCTTTTAAAAATGTACTTTTTTTGTTGCCACTGCACGTTTGTGCGCAATTTTAAAGCATGTCATGTTTGGTATCCATGTACTCGGCCTAAGATCATCTTTTTTATTTCATCAAACATTTGGGCAATATAGTGTGTTTTAGTGCATTAAAATTTAAAAAAGTGTGTTTTTCCCCAAAAAAATGCATTTGAAAAATCGCTGTGCAAATACTGTGTGAAAAAAATGAAACACCCACAATTTTAATCTGTAGGGCATTTGCTTTAAAAAATATATAATGTTTGGGGGTTCAAAGTAATTTTCTTGCAAAAAAAATAATTTTTTCATGTAACCAAAAAGTGTCAGAAAGGGCTTTGTCTTCAAGTGGTTAGAAGAGTGGGTGACATGTGACATAAGCTTCTAAATGTTGTGCATAAAATGCCAGGACAGTTCAAAACCACCCCAAATGACCCCATTTTGGAAAGTAGACACCCCAAGCTATTTGCTGAGAGGCATGTCGAGTCTATGGAATATTTTATATTGTGACACAAGTTGCAGGAAAAAGACAATTGTTGTCACTAAATGATATATTGTTCAAACATGCCATGGAAATATGTGAAATTACACCCCAAAATACATTCTGTTGATTCTCCTGAGTACGGGGATACCACATGTGTGAAACTTTTTGGGAGCCTAGCCGCATACGGGACCCCGAAAACCAAGCACCGCCTTCAGGCTTTCTAAGGGCGTAAATTTTTTATTTCACTCTTCACTGCCTATCACAGTTTCGGAGGCCATGGAATGCCCAGGTGGCACAACCCAAATGACCCTATTTTGGAAAGTAGACACCCCAAGCTATTTGCTGAGAGGTATAGTGAGTATTTTGCAGACCTCACTTTTTGTCACAAAGTTTTAAAAATTGAAAAAAGAAAAAAAAATGTTTTTTTTCTTGTCTTTCTTCATTTTCAAAAACAAATGAGAGCTCCGTACTCAGGAGAAGCAGCTAAATGTATTTTGGGGGGCAATTCCACATATGCCCATGGCTTGTGTGAGCAATATATCATTTAGTGACAACTTTGTGCAAAAAAAAAAAAAAAAATTTCACTTTCCCGCAACTTGTGTCAAAATATAAAATATTTTATGGACTCAACATGCCTCTCAGCAAATAGCTTGGGGTGTCTACTTTAAAAAATGGGGTCATTTGGGGGTTTTGTGCCATCTGGGCATTTTATGGCCTTCAAAACTGTGATAGGTTGTGAGAACTGAAATCAAAAATTTACGTCCTTAGAAATCCTGAAGGCAGTGATTGGTTTTTGGGGCCCCGTACGCGGCTAGGCTCCCAAAAAATCTCACACATGTGGTATCCCCGTACTCAGGAGAAGCAGCTGAATGTATTTTGGGGTGCAATTCCACATATGCCCATGGCCTGTGTGAGCAATATATCATTTAGTGACAACTTTTTGTAATTTTTTTTTTTTTGTCATTATTCAATCACTTGGGACAAAAAAAATTAATATTCAATGGGCTCAACATGCCTCCCAGCAATTTCCTTGGGGTGTCTACTTTCCAAAGTGGGGTCATTTGGGGGGGTTTTGTACTGCCCTGCCATTTAAGCACCTCAAGAAATGACATAGACATAAACTAAAAGCTGTGTACATTCCAGAAAATGTACAAAAAATAAAAAACGCAGAGGTGATCAAATACCATCAAAAGAAAGCTCTATTTGTGGGAAGAAAAGGAAGCAAATTTAGTTTGGGTACAGCATTGCATGACCGCGCAATTAGCAGTTAAAGCGACGCAGTGCCAAATTGTAAAAAGTGCTCTGGTCAGGAAGGGGTAAATCCTTCCGGGACTGAAGTGGTTAAACACAATTAAAACCATTTGCATAAATATAGCACATTTGCTACATTTACTGTTATTAGAGAAACTCCTTTTAGCTTCAATAATGCAAGGGTAAGCAAATACAGCTAAAGTCAGACTCTGACTGAAATATTCAGAAATATTCAAGACATCCTAATACATAAATTATTTATTTAATTAAAATGCTACATTGATTGCTACTATGTTCCAACTCAAAGCCCAAACTTCTCACTCTGTCTTTTTCCCTTTCTTCTAACCCTTCCGGTTGTTCAGGTTCCAAGGGGCACCTTTCGGCTGTGTGTCCTGTTATTCTAGCTTGAGCCTCGATGACCCCCAATGACTTGCCAACAACAATTTTCACTGAATAATGAACATTCAATCTAAACACCAATAAATGCGCAGTATGTGGCATTAGGGGTTTGTAACCAAGAGACTCAGCCCTATATCCTGGCTCTATCACTTCAATCAACCCCCAGCCCTCTTCATGTATCCCAAATAACAGACCACAAACACACTTAGGACATGACATTACCACCACCAACAAAATGTGACCAGCAACAAGATGTGTGACAGCCATAGAGCAATACAGGATTGATCAGATCTCACTGGATCCCCACGCCACCGCTGGGCGTATTCCCGACGCCCCCTCCTGGTTATCCGTGCTTCCTTGCACCCATGCTTTGCCACACAATTATTTCCCCCAGGAGAAGTTTAACAACGTCCTGATGCCCCCTCCTGGTCCCTATTCCCCAGGAGAAGTGTAAACCACATCAACTAATTTCATCCGTGACTATATAAGCAATCCCTCATTCCCAACAGCCGCCACAAAACACAAGATCGATCAACAAAACAGGCGGTAGATATAATTGCAGGTTCCTTATTATATCAACAGACTCGAGGCAAGATATATACCTGTCTTTGAGGGTCGCAGGAAGCCGATATGGGCACAGGGGTTGACCAGCCACGGGTACAAGATAAACAGTAGACTAGATATACGAGATATCAAAAGTGTCTTACTGTTTTTAGAGGTGACCAGTCTCCATATCCTGTCTGTCCGTGTTGGCTTGTCCTGGTCCCTTCTGGATCGACTATCCCTTGGTATCCTAGCCTCGAGCCCCACGTTCGAGTGCCAAAATGTTTTGGATTCAGAACAAAAGTTCCGATATTATTATATCTACCCCCAATCAGATTGTTAAATACAAAAGCATGCATGCTTCAAGTAAGCTCACACTGAGACTGCTTAGTTCAGAGTCAAATTACTTTCTGTTTAATATTTCTGCTTCTCAAGACTTTTATACATTTCCATTGAAGATTGAGATACGTCAACAAGACTGGCGCATACAAACCACAACTATAAAAATACAAATATGGGGGGTGTGGCTTAGCGATGGCCGAGTGAAGACATATACTGGAGGAGCTCCGTGCCCGACCAGACCTGTCCGGACTAAAAAGACAACTTTCACCCCATGTGAGCACGGCATGTACAACCCCAAACGCTACAGAACACGTTCAACCACTCGTGGAACTAATCACCGAATTATACAAACCGGGATTCCGCATTTTTTTAGAAGCCGCATGGACTTATCCCCAGGCGCCATAGCGGCTGCACCATGTGGATCATCCATGGCCTCAACCTCCGCCAAAACCCAGAGACTACCTCCGGATCACAAGCTGGCGCCCATATCTCTTACGGGACTCCAGCAGTCTTCAGCTCAGGCATGGAGGTGTCCGCAAGAAGCCAAGATTTGGCAGAAGACGACTTTCACACCATGCTCAGAGCGCTACCTACCAGAGCAGACATAGAGGCTCTAATTCTGAGGATCGAAGAAGCCCACAATAAAGATATACAGGAGGTGAGAAAAGACCTACACCTCGTGGAAAACCGAGTCACCTCCGGGGAGTCCAGAATGACTGCTTTAGAAGATAAAATACAGGCCCTGGAGCAATCACACCAAACCTATTCTATTGAAGCCCTGGAGATGTAGCTTCATCTGGAAGAGATGGAAGACCGCAGCTGCCAGAACAACTTGCGGCTGCGGGGGCTTCCGGAGGCCACGGGTCCCGAGGACTTAGCGGACATGGCAACGGCGATCTTTAATAGTCTCTTGGAGGATCCCCCTCCTGCGCTATAGATCGATCGGATACACCGCACTCTAGGGCCCAAATCTACGTATCCAGCCAGGCCTAGAGACGTTCTGTGCCGCCTGCACCGCTACGCGCAGAAGGAGATCCTTCTGAGGAAAGCCTGGGACCAGGGAGATATAGAATTTGACCAAGCACACATCCAAATACTCCCGGACCTCTCCAGAGCCACGTTGCAACGATGGGGCTATCCGCTGGCGGTCACCTTTCGAACGGAAAGAGCCTCTTTTACATTGCGCACCCCAGCGGATATTCCCGCCCTCTTTGCCTTCATGGAGGTAGAACTGGTACAAGTACCGAACTGGCTGCAGAGGATTCTTCGTCCTACAGGCCGCCTGGGCCCAGCATCGGGCAGATCAAATCCGTCCGCCTGCTCTCAGCACTCCAGGGACGTTTCCACACCAGACCTGCCAATGGTCCACGTCAGTCCTAATTTAGAATTGAGGGATCACTTTGCTGCACCTTTTTTAGTTTTATTTTTTTATTGTTTTTCATTCCCATCTGGCGAACACCTGATACACATTGTACGTTGACTTGCTAGAGGGTTGCTGAACATTCCGGTCCTGCCACTCTAAGGGAGCCGGCGCCCTCGCCCTGCCCTCTGCCCCTCGGCTGTTGCCCGCCTTTGTCCTTGGGCTCCTTGCGGTCTTACCGTGCCCCGTTGACTCCAGCCTTATTTGGTTCCAACACGGATGTCGCACAGAGGTGAACACACCGGGCAGTACGAGCCCAACTGTGCTCCCCCGCCCCCCCACCCACGGACACACACCCCTTGAGATTCTCCGCAGAGTAGAAGCCGGTTTGCCAACACGTACTCCACACAGCAAGAGGTACAACTCTACAACCATAACAAATTGAAATGCTGATGCTGTTGTATAAGAGAACTGCTGGACTTTAGCTTTGTTGGCCACACGAGGTCCTCCCAGAAGGGTCATGTGAGCTGATGTGGGGTGGTTTTTGGATGGGTGGGGGAGGGATGGGGATTAAAAGGGTAATGAGTGGCAATAAGCGGACGATGTGGTGATGTTTTTCCCTGTGGGGATTCGGGGGGAGGGGTGGGGGGAGCGGGGATGGATGCGTGCTGCTGCCGGGGGCGGGGGGGTGGTGGGACGGAGACGGGAGAATTGTGGAGGCGATGGAGGGTCAATAGTTCGCCCCCCCTCCCTTTCCTCTTTATGCAGGCCGGCTAGGTGACATCCCTTGAACCAACCAAACACGCATCTCTCCATGACTGAGTGGCCAGTGGGTAAATAAGCAGTTACATTGATTTTAGATAAGCTGAGACTAATGCCATAAGTGTTTCCATAAGCGGCAAATAGAGTTAGATAATGTTAATGCCAAACTCTATGGTAATTGCATAAGTTGAAATGTTCCAAGTTTACCATTGTTCCTGTGACCCCCCTCCAGAGGGTTTGGGGTGTTTGTATATATCATCATACTCATGTTAATTCTGCATTTACAGGTAATTTAGATCTGCTCACATGTTTACATGCATCTTTAAGTCCGAGGGTCTGGGGGAGGTAGGGACCTCTTCACATGGCTCTCGCTAGACTTTCCCTCCACATAGGCAAACGCTTCAATCCGGGTACACCTGGTGGGCGTTGAAGCAATAATTTGCTAAATCTTTAGTTATCCAACAGTGTTGGTTTGTGTTGATCGAGTGAGAAACTCTTGCGACACCCTTCGCCACTACTGAGTGCCTTCTTTCTCTTCTTTTCTTGCTATTTCCTGTCTTCAACATTCACTTTCTAGAGGGGTATCTATCCAGATTTCAGCGAAGGTCCCGTGGACCTTGGTCGATGTGAGGACAGACCCGGCCGGGAGGTTCCTCTTCTTGAAAGGCCTCATAGGCAACGCTAAAGTGACCATAGCCAACCTCTATGCCCCAAACACCCAACAAGATTCTTTCGTGAAGAGGCAACTGGATTCACTCCAGAACTTTATAGAGGGCCAACTCATAATCGGAGGTGATCTAAACATCCCCGTACTACCCACAGAGGATACCCCTACAGGTACATCCTCAGTCTCTAGAGGCATACGCAGAGGGATACACGCCGCCCTGCACATGACACAATTAGTCGATGTTTGGCGTCTATTTCATCCGGGAGAACGGGACTACTCCTTCCTCTCCCACCCCCACCAAGCGTATTCACGTATCGACCTTTTCTTAATTCCCCAAAACCAGTTACATGCTGTTCAAGGGCTCGACGATCGGGTCTATCACATGGTCAGACCACGCTCCGGTTTCGATGCAATACGTCCTGGCTGACTACTCTCAGGGACAAAGGAAACCATGGAGACTTAACGAAAGTCTTCTACAAAACCCAGAAGTCGTTGCGGATGTAACTAAGGAAATCACAAATTACTTCCAAACTAACACTTCAGCAGACGGCGACGGGGGCTTGATATGGGAAGCACATAAGGCGGTAGTCCGCGGAGTGCTTATAAAACACGGTGCAGGATTGAAGAGACAAAAGACGACTCAGTTAACATCACTTCTCGCTAGGCTACGTACCTTGGAGGCTGAACACAAATAGACACCGACTCGGGCACTAGGCAGCGAATTAGACACGATACGCACACAGATAACAGACCTTCTCCAATATAAAGCCAAGGCGGCACTCCAAATATCCCAAAAGAAGATATATGAATCGGGTAATAAATGCGGTAGATTACTTGCGCAATCATTAAAATCACAGAAAGCGGCATCATATATACCGCATATCTGCACTCCAATGGGACAGAAAGCGAATTTACCTCAACAGATTACACAGGAATTTATGACCTATTACGAGACACTATACAACCTAAAAATGACACCACCCCCCTCAGAACACATAACAGACTATATTGCAAATTCCCACATGCCAACTTTATTGACCACTACGCAAGACCTTCTAGACGAACCCATAACGTTAACAGAGATACAGCTGGCGATAAAAAGTACCAAAAAAGAGAAATCTCCGGGACCGGACGGTCTGACAATTCAGTACTATAAAACACTACTCTCATCCCTAGGACAACATTTGACCAAACTCTTCAATGACTTAGGCAAGGGAGCTACGCTACACCATAACACATTACAAGCTCAAATAGCAGTGATACCCAAAGAGGATAAGGATCCGATGCAATGCGGGACCTACCGTCCAATATCCCTCTTGAATACAGACTTAAAATTGTTTACAAAAATATTGGCCATTAGATTGCAACAACAGATAACTAGTTTAATACACCTTGACCAAGTAGGCTTTGTCCCAACCAGGGAAGCGAGGGACAACACCACCAAAGTCCTGAACTTGCTCTATAAAGCCACCTCAGATAACATACCGACGGTTTTCCTAAGCACAGACGCCAAGAAGGCATTCGACTGGGTGAACTGGTCGTTTATGTTTGCAACACGAAGACACATAGGCCTGGGTAGTAAGATGCTGAACTGGATCTCAGCTATCTATACCACACCGTCAGCAAGAGTCGAGGTTAATGGTGTAACATCCAATGCGTTCACAATTACAAACGGAACACGCCAGGGATGCCCGCTCTCACCCCTCCTCTTTGCGCTCTCATTAGAACCTTTTTTGTGCCATATACGACTCAATCCGGACATAACCAGAGTGTCCATTAACCACACTCAGTATAAGATCTCAGCTTACGCTGACGACCTGATGTTCTCATTATCAAATCCAACAATCTCACTCCCAAATCTATTACGAGAGTTTACCATTTATGGAGCACTCTCTTACCTGACAATTAACTTCGCGAGGTCGCAGGCGATGGGAGTGGGGATCCCGCAAACACAACTCACACACCTCCACTCCAGTTTTAAACTGAAATGGACATATAAAGCCCTAAAATATCTAGGTACATATATCCCCAAAACACCCTCTAAATAGTTTGAACTCAATTTCCCACCACTGCTGGCAAAAATTAAAACACTACTGACTAATTGGCAAACCGGTCTCCATTCGTGGCTAGGCCGATGCAATATTCTGAAGATGTCCATCTTACCGAAACTATTATACCTAATGCAGGCAATACCAGTCCACATTCCCTCTGACTTCTTTAAGTGTGTACAAACAGCCTTTACAGAATTTGTCTGGGCTAAGAAAAGACCCAGACTCTCCAACAAATTACTCGTCCTACCCATTACCAGACATACGTGCATACTACCAGGCGGTACATTTGGGACGTCTCATAGACTGGTGTCGCCACCAGGAGACTAAGTTGTGGTCTCAAATGGAGCAATCTCACACCGTAATTCCGTTGAGTGGCATACCATGGTGTTACCAGGGCATACCTATAGAGCTCAAACGTCATCCATTGATAGGTAATACGGCACGAATATGTTCACATCTCATTTCCCAGACGACCCTCTCATCCCAGAACTCATCTCTATATCCCATCATAGGTAATCCTATGTTCACACCAGGATTGGAAGACGGAGCGTTCAGGAAACTAGGCGAGGCGGGTCTACATCTAGCATCCCATTTTAGTACAGGAAGGTGGTGGAGAACACACAAAGAACTCTCTGATCCCAATGGATTATACGGCTTAGACTTTTTGCGGACATTCCAACTGAGTCACTTCCTTAACTCTATCCCGCCCCCTGCGGACAGCAACCAAATGCTCACAACCCTAGAAACACTTTGTACAGAAACAGGAGCCCTACCTCACACGCTATCACTGGCCTACAGCCTCCTGAATGCACCCCCCCCAGATTTTGCACCCCCGGGACTGCTGAAATGGGAAACAGAGTTGGATTGCAGATTCACCAACACAAAGAGGCAGCATATACTTAAATTCACGCATAAATCTTCCATCTGCGCCAAGATCCAAGAAACAAATTATAAAATACTCTCCCGATGGTACAGAACCCCAACATTACTGCAGAAATTTTTCCCCACAACATCAGATTTGTGCGGGCGTTGTCAGGGAGACAGGGGGACTCTCTTACACATTTTTTGGACATGCCCCAAACTGACACACTTTTGGAGGGTGGTTCGGGAAACCGTGCAACTCTTCACTGACAGGACAGTAGCTGGTGACCCTGCATTTTTTTTGCTGCACGCTACGGACACCCCAGACAGAGTCTACAAAAAGTCAGTAGTACGCCATTTATTGGATGCAGCTAGGGCCTGCATTACGCTTTGCTGGAAATCCACCCTCCCGCCGACAATTGATATGTGGTTGGGGAAAGTGGAGGAAATAAGGAAAATGGAAGACCTTTTCCTTACGGCACAACATAGAGAGGAAACATTTTCAAAAACTTGGCAGCTGTGGACAATGTTCATATACTCGTCCGCGGGCCAAGCACTGAGAAGAAATGACGGGGTTCCATAGAAGGAACAAACTATAGCATACAGTTGATACCTGGGAACCTGATACCCGATGCTCGCGGATCTTTTTGTCCCCCCCCTTCTTTTAATCCTTGTCCCTTCTCCTTCCTCCCTACTTCCTTCCGCCCCCCCCCCCTTCTTTTTCTACTAATTTCTCTCTCTTTCTTTCATACCTCTGCCAAATTCTTTTATAAAATTAAAAAATAATGGGAACCGATCCCCTGGACAGTTGTATTTTATGAAGGCATCATATTAATTAAGAAGTTAATTTATTTCCCTTAAAGTAATGAGAACTATTACGCTAAACTCCGTTCAGATAAAGAGATTAAGGGAAATATGTAAATGTGTACCTGATGTACTGAGTTTTGACATTCTGTAAAGTTATGTGGCAAATGTGATACTCTGTCTTTTGTTGGTCCATGTGGGCCGGTTTCTTTATATAAATAAACAATTAAAAAAAAAAAATACAAATATGTGACAAAATTTTGGCTTTCAGCTGATGCACATTTGCAGAAGTGAATAATTGTTTTTGCAGCATTCTCTTGCTCTTGCTCCATTGTGTTATGCTGTTATATTCTGAATGTATTCTGGGAAGCAGGCGTGAACTTTTTGATTAACTCTTTGCAGTCAGTCCAGTTCCTAAGCAAGCTTTGAGCTTTGCAGAATATCTGTAAATGTCTTAAGGCTTAAAAAGCATAGAAGCTGAGTTTGTATATGTTAGGTATATAAAGCAGGTATTGGAATAGACAGTTCACTATGATCACATCCATTACAGTGACTGGGAGGGTATGTCTTGGATTGCTTAACATGGGACAGTAATATTTATCCACAATATCTCCCAGGATATATGTAAAGACTATTCTTGGTTTGTTTGATTCTGAACTCCACGTGTTAGTTGAGTGAGCTGATTACATTGGCCTCTACAACTGGGTGGGAGTCAGACAGTCTACTCATACTATAGTTTGTTGCCTACTAGGCTGAGGAGGAGGGGGGGAGATCACTGTTTGTATTGTTAGAGTAATATGATCAGGAGGGGGGAACCTCCTCTTTAACTGTATATAAAGACTTGTAATTTTGGTTCTAATAAAAACAGTCCATGTTAGCAGCTAAGCACGTCTCGTCTTGTTTTGTGCTTTTGAGCGGTTGGAATATCTGATATCTATATCCAGACTGGGGGGAAGTGGTCAACTGACGGAAGCACTCAAGTGGAGTGTGGGACGTTCCATGACATTGGTGGCAAGCAGCGGGATACTTCCTGCAGTCTGGGACATCCAAACTTCCACCTGGATCCAAGGTCCGGATAGCAGGATAGGAGAGGTACAGATACCAGCCGCCATTGGAAGAGGAATTCAGAAGGAGGTTGCGAGAGATGCAGATACAGCACAGAGGACCAGTATCAGAGCAGGTCCTGCTGGGATGGTTTGATTCTATTGATTCTATTCGCTGCGAACTCTGGAAGGAAGCGCTAGCCCGTGAGCAGCGACACCAGGGAAAAGTTCTCCCCTCCATCCAGGAAAAGTACTGGTCGCAGTATGGATTGCGGGTGCTGTTTTGGGGGGAAAAAACGCACAAGGAGCAGACAGCTGAATTAAGGCAGGATGGTATGGGCAGAGATGCAGCTGGATGAGAGCTACAGAGCCCTCCAGTGGCATGTATCCCAAGCATACCCTTGGATAGCAGATGACAGCCCAACGGAAGGCTTTGGCTACGGCGGCCTGGGACTGTTGTATGTGAAGCTGACAGGGGACCCTAACTTTGGGAGTGATTTGGAGTGGCGGTTGGACGAAATCATGGATTACAGAGAACGGCTACTGAACATCTCAGAAGTGCACTGGGCACTGGAAGATATAGAGTTTCTGGCCGTACAGGAATGGGAGCTGGAGATCACCTACAGACGGCTGCTAGACTCTGCTCAGTGCCAGGGCTGGGCTCCCTTTGCCTGGGACTATCAGGAAATACCAGTTGACCAGTTGGTTGAAGAGTCAGCAATGTGGCAGAGTAACAATGTGCCTTGCCAACCTGCCCCCGCAGCTATGGACGCAGAGGTCTTATGGTGGATGCAGCAAGTGCTGACTGACCTTGATGATCCTGTTTCTGCATGGGATGATCCTGGATGGAGGAATGTGCCTGTCCAGCAGCATGCCAGAGAATCGGCAGTGGAAAATCTGGAGAGTACCATCCCCAAAGCTGAAGTGCTGACAACAGGGCAGAGCTCTGCTAACCTCTGCCCAGCACTGATAGCATCTTCTGAGTTCCATGGACAGGAGATGGTGAACCTCTATCCCCAGACATCAGTTGCAGAGACAGGGGATCTGATAGACTTTTCTGCTGAGGAAGAACAATCTGGTGAGCCCCCAGCAGAAGAGCTCGTATTAGGGCCAAACTTCACTGTGCTCTGCTCAGCACCGATAGCATCTTCTGGGTTCCACGGACAGGAGATGGTGAACCTCTATCCCGAGACACCAGTTGCAGAGACAGGGGATTTGATAGACTTTTCTGCTGAGAAAGAACAACCTGAAGAGCCTCCAGCAGAAGAGCTGGTATCAGGGCCAAACTTCACTGTGCTCTGCCCAGCACCAACAGCAGTATCTGTGGAGTTACAAGGAACTTCTCCAGCTGAAGCGCTGGTCACCGGACAGAGGGTCCAAAACCTCTGCCCCACACCTGTGGCAGTTTCGGAGGCTCAGGGTGAGAAGGTGGCAATCACTTCCCAGCAGCAGATACAGGGGGAGAAGGGAGAGGAGGTGTTTGTCGTCCCTCCCCAACAGTTGACCAGGGTGGAGGAAGCAGTCTTTCCTCCCCAGCAAAGATCCATGCACCTGGGAGACAGTACCAAAGACATGTCGTCCCAGCAGCCAGATGAGGGAATCGAAGAGGAAGCAGCCAGCTCACCTCCCCAATGGCAGCTACACAGTTTGGGAGTGGAGGAATCCAGTCTCCTGCCCCAGCGGTTAGCCAGAGCAGAGGATGTGGAGTCCCCAGAAAAAGTGCTGGCAACAGGGCAGAGCACTACCAAACTCTGCTCAGCATCAGCAACAACTGTGGAGTTCCAGGGAGTAAGGGCAGTCGGCCCCTCTCTCCAGCGACAAGCTGAGGTAGTAAAGCTGCTACTCCCAGCTGAATCACTGGCAACAGGGCAGATCGCCTAGTGTGTCTCTACAGCTTCAGGAAGCTGGGGCAATCGGCCCCACTGTCCACAGCAGACCGAGCCCAGGAATGTTAAACACCACCCAGCTGAAACGCGGGCATCCGGACAGAGAGTTAATGACCTTTGCCCCACACCTACTGAGGTCAACTATTCCTTCCAGCCAAGAAAGGAGATCATGCGGACAAACTATGTGAGTTCACTCTGCCTGACTAATGCATGTCCAGACCAGGTGGAGGTCTGGGACCTTGTTAGTCAACCTTTGATGGGGGAGAAATGTGACAGACAGAGGCTTTTGGAGGGGACTGAATGCCAGTCTCTTGCCTACCGATTATGGACCCTGGCATTTGGGGGAACGGTGCACTTTGTGAGCTGCATGCCTAGGGACCCTTGAGGTGGTGTTACTTTGGATTCGGGTCCTTGTCCCCCAGGACACACAGACTCTGGGAACCCTGTGTATGCCATATTGGAAATTGTGACTGGGAGGGTATGTCTTGGATTGCTTAAAATGGGACAGTATTATTTATCCACAATATCTCCCAGGATATATGTAAAGACTATTCTTGGTTTGTTTGATTTTGAACTCCACAAGTTGAGTGAGCTGATCATATTGGCCTCTAGAACTGGGTAGGAGTCAGACAATCTACTCATACTATAGTTTGTTGCCTACTAGGCTGAGAAGGGGTGGAGATCACTGTATTGTTAGAGTAATATGATCCAGAGGGGGGAACCTCCTCTGTAACTGTATATAAAGACTTGTAATTTTGGTTCTAATAAAAACAGTCCATGTTAGCAGCTAAGCAAGTCTCGTCTTGTTTTGAGCGGTTGGAATATCTGATATCTAGAATCAGACTGGGAGGAAGTGGTATACTGACGGAAGCACTCAAGCGGAGTGTGCGACGGTCCGTTACACTGTCAGAATAAATAAACCCGTGCTGCAGCTGAATGGCGTACCTGCTAAGCAAATGATGGTTAATAAAACAAATTAATATTACAGTATAAAAGTAAGACATACCATACCCACAAAACAAACAATAAAACATAGTAAAAATAAAACATTACAGTTCTAAAATACAGTAACCATAGAGAGAGAACAATAGATATAGAACAATAGAGAGCAAACATAAGAGAGAGAACAATAGAGAGAGAAGAAAAATAAAACCACAACTATTTTGGGCTTTTCTTTGTGTTTTTGCGTGTTTTTTTTTTGCACTTTTATATAAACTGTAAGCTGTAAACTATCCAGAATAGGGTCTCTCAAAATGTGATGGCCATCTCATCTTTCGAGACCCTGTGTAAGTGTGCCCTAGGACTGTGCAATGCTGTACCCTGAGTGTGTGGTAGCGTTCAAAATATTCACCAATGCAAAGACCAGGTTGGTAACGAGAGGAGAGACAATAAAAGCGGGTGTCAAGCCTATTTCCGCATTTTCTGCAGACACGACATCTTCTTTGGGGATTTTTGTGGGTAGGGGTACCAGGGAGAACATAAAATAATAACATAAAATGCCTCTCATGCAGCCGGCTCACTGCATTTGGATTGGGAAGTTGGGCCACAGAACCATCTGGAAACAGAAGGACTGTAATGATCTCTTCCTGAAATTTAAGGAAGGATCCAGTTCGTCCTAAAGCGTGGTATAGCACATAAGCATTCAGCAGAGCCAATTGGAATAAATATACAGACACTTTTTTATACCAGCATCTGGCCTTACAGGCAATTAGGAACAGCGCCAACAACTGGCTGTTGAGGTCCACCCCTCCCATTTTAAGGTTGTATTCGTGGACACAGAGGGGTTTCCCCACAACACCAGTCACCGTTTGAATTTGGACCGTCGTGTCTGCGTGAAGGGAGGACAGAACAAAAACATTCTTATTATCCCTCCACTTCACAGTGAGCAAATTATTACATCTCAAGCAGGCTCTCTCCCCCAGCCTAAGACGGGAATCTACAAGCCGCTGGGGTAAGCCCCAGCAATTAGATTGCACTGTGCCACATGCGCCAATTCCATGATCAAACAAGTGACTAAAAAATGTCACCCTTGTATAACAATTGTCCACATACAAGTGGTACTCCTTTCCGAATAAGGGTGACACCAAGTCCCACACAATCTTACCAGTGCTCCCTATGTAGTCTGGGCAGTTCTCCGGCTCTATGTAACTATCTCTTCCCTCGTAAACCATAAAACTATATGTATAGCCTATTGCCCTGTCACAGAGCTTATACACCTTGACCCCATATCTGGAACGCTTGCTGGGAAGATACTGTTTGAATAAGAAGTGGCCAAAAAATGTAATCAGGGACTCATCGATGCAGATAACTTGATTGGGAGTAAACAAGGCTGCAAACTGCTGGTTGAAGTGGTTTACGAGGGGCCAAATTTTGTAGAGCCGATTGTATTCAGGGTCACCCCAAGGACGACAGAGTTCATTGTCATTGAAATGCATGAACCCGCAAGATCTACTCGTATCGTGTCCTGTTTATGGAGGCAGAGAACAAGGGCATATGGTGAATTGGGTCAGTGGACCAATATGACCACAACTCACTTTTTTTAGTTATGCAGATGAGGAGGGATAAGCCCAGGAAGGTCTTAAATTCGGAGACCGTAATAGGTCTCCAATCTCTGGCAAGGATCAACTGGGGATTAGTGGCGATGAATTGACCAGCATACAAATTGCTTTGGTCCACAAAAGATCTATAAAGATATTCTGTGAAAAACAGCAAAAAAAATCAAGTGACGTAAAATCAACTTTTTCCACCTGAATTCTGGGTTGGCCAGTGAATGGGGGAGGTACAGGTACTGCAGAAGTGGTAGGCTCCCAATTTGGATTAGCAGATGCAGCAGGAAGGGCACCATGGGCTCAACAGGCCTGTCTTTGTCTTCTTGGTGGCTGCGGGACACTAGTTGTGCTAGCCACCTCACCAGCTTGAACTGTACTTATGGGACTCGCCATGTCACCAAGTGTTACTGCAGTGCTGGATGTACCACCAGGATGTACTAGGCTGCTTGCAGTTCACCAGAAGGATGAGCGGCACTAGTACTAGCTCTCTGCTCTATACGAGAGCCCTGCGGTTCTTGCACTTCAACAACGGCAGAAGAACGGGGTCGGGTATGCCTGCCCTTGGCAGGGACCACTACTCTGTTGTCAGAGCTATCTGTCAGGGTGCCGCTGCTGTCTACCGGTTTGTATTCTGAATCTGACAGATGGGTGACTTCCTCTTCACTATCTGTCATGCTCAGAAACGTGTAGGCCTCGTACCTTCGATTTGACATTTTGGTCTCTAAATTTGCTGGTACTGTAGTGAGACTGACAAAAAAACTGTTAGCGTTCGCAGGGATCAGGCCTGACTCTGCGAATGCTGCAGTTATGTATTTAGTGTGTGTGACAGTGAACGATTGATACTGCACTTGGCTGGGCTGGGAGGAGGGGCTAAATGCAGGTGCTAGCAGGTATCTGGGCTGATCCCACTAATGCTGCGTTTTTGGGGACACTAATATAGTTCTGATCAGATCAAAGATATCGATCCATTCAGACACTATACTACTAAGGGAGGTGTATGGTGTGTGCATTTATAAATGTGTGTTGTCAAATGTCCCCCAGTGTCGGTTTTGCTGTAATGCGCTCATGTGAGCGTATTCACACATACAGACATTGGTGGAAGACCATTGGCTGCAAAAACCTTCTTGTGGACATGGCAGATCTGTCGCTCTTTTAGGGATGTTAGTTTATACCTCACCAAGAGACTGGCCACCTCATGGTATCTGGCTGATCCTGCTAACGCTGCGTTTTTGGGAACCCTAAACTATTGGGGACACTAATATAGTTCTGATCAGATCAAAGATATCGATCCGTTCAGACACTATACTACTAAGGGAGGTGTATAGTGGGTGTTAGCGCTACTGCCACTAATCTGACGCTGCCTGGAGCGACGCAGACTCTAACTGACGCTAAAACCTAATTGATATCACCCGCCGGGTGATCGGGGGGTTAAACCTTTTATTAGGTAATGTACGGCGGGTGCCCTGACGCTATAAAAAAATAACTAACCAGCGTCCCCCGTGACATTATTACGGTGTTTACTGGTGACAGGGGATGATCAAGTGGTTAAATCTTTTTTAGGGGGGGTCCCTAAACCTATCTGGGCCTACTACTAAGTACCCGAACGCTGATTAGTGTCACAAATGACACCAGTACAGTGATCAAAGAAAAATATGAACACTGCACTGGGTGACACAGTGACAGGGAGTGAAGGGGTTAACTGGGGGGGGTGAAATGTGTGCCTTCGTGTACTGTGTCAGTGTAGTGTTGGTGCAACTCACGTTTGGATGTCCTCTCTCCTCTCTCTGGAACGGAAAAGATTTCCAGAGAGGGAGATGACATCACTTCCCCTGCCTGTGTTTACACTTACAGGCAGGGGAAGCATTTCATTCGTCAGAACCAATCAGCAGGCCCAGGCCAGAAATAAATGGCCTGGGCCTGGAGACTGATCGGTTCTGAAACAAATCCGATGGTCTTGGCCGCCTAGGGGGCGCGCACCCTCTAGACGGCCGTGCACCCGATGTAAGGTAACGTCGTTTCGCCCACCCGTGCCATTCTGTCGCAGTATAATTGCGGCGGCTGGTCGGGAACTGGTTAACATCCTTTTTATTCACTTATATACATCATGCTTCACTATTCTTTTATGAATTGATTCTACTGTCTTTGTTACAATGTGGGGAGATATATGTGGCCATATTCATGGGGGAGGGAAAGGGAATATTAATCGTTTGTATGTGTTTTTGTTAGTTTAAATGTGTAATGCTGAATTGTCGTAACCAGATGATAGATGTGTGGTCTCCTTGTGGGGGTGGATAGGTCCTTAGATTGAAACTGTGGGGTACTTATACACATTTAGACTGATGATGCCTGCTGGCTAGTGGGAGTTGCCAATAATCGGCTTGCTATTGCCATCATTTTAAAGTATGGTTGTGCCATCCCTTTATTATTCAAGGCGTCCTGCGGCTGGCATGCGCATGTGAACATGGGTGCCTATGCCTGTGGCTCTCTGTTCACTCTGCCTGCCGGTGTTCTATCGGATTGTGCCCGCTATCGAGAAGTGCCCGGGACGAACAGCGCATGCGCAGCACAACAGCTGATTTCACGATCAGCTGTTGTGACGGCGAGACGGCGCCTGCGCATAATAGCTGATGGAAGAAATTTTTGTGTCAGATTGTGCCCCTTTGCTGCCGAGGCATGTTCATGTCGGTGAGGGGCAGATTTATACATGATGGGGGTGGATTATTAAATGATAGGCAGTGCTGCTAAGATGGGGGTGGATTATAAGATGATGGTCAGTGCTGCAAAATCTTTTTCTGCTATTCTTCCTGGACGCTTGCGGGTTTTTCTATCAGAAAAATATGTCTTTTGCAGCACTGGCCATCATTTAATAATCCACCCCCATGTTAGCAGCTCTGCCCATCATTTAATAATGCGCCCCATCATGTACAAATCCGCCCCTCACCGACCCTCACATGAACACGCCTCGGCAGCGAGAGGCACAATCTGACACAAAAATGTCTTCCATCTCGCCGTCACAACAGCTGATCGTGAATCACAGTGCAGGGAGTGCCGTTGTCCTGCCAAACGCTCCAACCTTTCAAAAAGTCCAACCACGTGTACTGAGCGTGCGTGAGCGCGTGCACAAGAAGGGGTTTCTTCTTCACGTCGGATTGCGACGTAAAAGCTATCAACGACACCAAATCCTCTCAGCGCCACATCGCGCCTGTGTGGCTTTCCTAACACATTAAATAATCCCATCAAATACTAAAACTACTCCTATTTCAGCAGTAGAATGGCAAAGCAATTAACATGATGAGTGGCAAAATAATGTACGCAACAATGTGTGGATATGTATGCAAGTGTGACGATAATTATGAAAATACATGGTTCTGTACATTATCTTGCCAGTTCATCGTGTTCATTGCTTTGCGATATCAGTTGGACTATTTGATGTGATTTTTTTAGTGTGTGATACGAACGGCGGGCAGACGAGATGCAAAGCAATTATCATGATTAACTGCCAAAATAATCTACGTAGCAAAATGTGGTGGATATGAATGCGACTGTGAACATAGTTATGCAAATAAATCAAATAAAATTACAGATGCCTGTGTCTGGGTGACTGGCTTATAATAGGACAAGCAGATCACTTTACCAGTCCCAATATACAGTACTCATCAGGTCCATCAGAACTTGACATTACCACTTCCAGGGGACCCATGTGACCTAGCACCCCAACACTCAGGGGACCCGTATTCCTAGCATCTATCGTCCCCAGCATCCAGGGGACCCCAATCCCAGTATCCAATATGAGGAACCAAGCATCCAAAACACACTCAGGGGACCTCTTCTCCCCTGGGGACAAGGACCCTATCTCCCCCTGAGGATAGGGACCCCTTCTCGCCTGGGGACAGGCATCCTATCTCCCCTGGGAACAGGGACACCCATCTGCCCTGGGGACAGGGACACCCACCCCCCCTGGGGACAGGCATCCTATCTCCCCTGGGGAAAGGGACCCCATCTCCCCTAGGGATGGAGACCCATCACCCCTGGGGATGGGGACCCTATCATGCCTACAGACAGGAACACCATTGTCTGATTTTTGAAAGAATTTATTTGCAAATTATGGTGGACAATAAGTATCTGGTCAATATCAAAAGTTCATCTCAATACTTTGTTATATATCCTTTGTTGGCAATGACAGAGGTCAAACGTTTTCTGTAAGTCTTCACAAGGTTGTCACACACTGTTGCTGGTATGTTGACCCATTCCTCCATGCAGATCTCCTCTAGAGCAGTGATGTTTTGGGGCTGTTGCTGGGCAACACGGACTTTCCTCCCTCCGAACTCCCTCCAAAGGTTTTCTATGGGGTTGAGATCTGGGGACTGGCTAGGCCACTCCAGGACCTTGAAATGCTTCTTACGAAGCCACACCTTAATTTCCCGGGCGGTGTGTTTGGGTTCATTGTCATGCTGAAAGACCCAGCCACGTTTCATCTTCAATGCCCTTGCTGATGGGAGGAGGTTTGTACTCAAAATCTCACAATACATGGCCCCATTCATTCTTTCATGTACACGGATCAGTCGTCCTGTTCACTTTGGAGAGAAACAGCCCCAAAGCATGATGTTGCCACCCCCATGCTTCACAGTAGGTATGGTGTTCTTTGGTTCCAACTCAGCATTCTCTCTCCTCCAAACACGACGAGTTGTGTTTCTACCAAACAGTTCTACTTTGGTTTCATCTGACAATATGACATTGTCCCAATCCTCTTCTGGATCATCCAAATGCTCTCTAGAAAACCTCAGATGGACCCGGACATGTACTGGCTTAAGCAGGGGGACACATCTGGCACTGCAGGATCTGAGTCCCTGGCGGCGTAGTGTGTTACTGATAGTAGCCTTTGTTACGTTGGTCCCAGCTCTCTGCAGGTCATTCAGTAGGTCCGCCGTGTGGTTCTGGGATTTTTGCTCACCATTCTTGTGATGATTTTGACCCCACGGGGTTGAGATCTTGTGTGGAGCCCAAAATCGAGGGAGATTATCAGTGGTCTTGCATGTCTTCCATTTTCTAATTATTGCTCCCACAGTTGATTTCTTCACACCAAGCTGCTTGCCTATTGCAGATTCAGTCTTCCCAGCCTGGTGCAGGTATACAATTTTGTTTCTGGTGTCCTTTGACAGCTCTTTAGCCTTCACCATAGTGGAGCTTGGAGTGTGACTGTTTGAGGTTGTGGACAGGTGTCTTTAAAGCGGATCTCCAGCCGATTTTACAACACTAGCTGCAGAGGATTACCGCAATGTCCTAATGACAAAACGGCCCTATTTTTTTTATACTGTACCTTTGTTGCTGATAGTATCTGTGTCTTCCAGGATGTACAGGCTGCGGATAAGGGTGTGTTTTCTGCGGCTAAATCGTCACTTCCTCTTAGCCGCACTGGCTCCCGGGAGCTTGTATCATTGTTCCCAGGAGTTAGTGTGGCGGCCTGTTGCGAGAGTTATCTCGGGATTTTAATCCTGGGAGTGATGTCATTGCCATAACATTGGGGCGGGACTTCCTATGACGCCGCTCGTTGTGATGGCAACCGGAGCTGTTGACGGCGCTGCAATGTCAATCTACTGCGCATGCGTGAGATCGGGAACAGAACGGGCGGTGCATGCTGGTTGATCAGCAGCACAGTATCCCGGAAGAGGATCGTTGTCTGGATCGTAATTTATAAGTTTCTTTATTAGGAGAAAACGGACAGCACTCATCTTTAAAAACCAAACAAGTGAGTTCTATATTCATAGAGCATATTCATTGTCATTTTGCCAAAAAAAAAAAAATCTCGGGATAGTGGAACCCCGCTTTAAGTTCAAACAGGTGCCATTAATACAGGTAATGAGTGGAGGACAGAGGAGCCTCCTAAAGAAGAAGATACAGGTCTGTGAGAGCCAGATATCTTGCTTGTTTGTAGGTGACCAAATACTTATTTTCCACCATAATTTGCAAATAAATTCTTTCAAAAATCAGACAATGTGATCGTCTGGATTTGTTTCCACATTTTGTCTCTCATAGTTGAGGTATACCTATGATGACAATTACAGGCCTTTCTCATCTTTTTAAGTGGGAGAACTTGCACAATTGGTGGCTGACTTAATATTTTTTTGCCCCACTGTATATGCCTTTTTATTCAGAGGTTCACTATCCTGGAGCCTTAAACTAAAAATTTCCAGGTAACGGTTACCAATCAATATAACTCTTTGCAGGTCGTTATAATTAGCGATGAGTGTATTATTTCACACACATCCCTAAACCCATCCTTGTAGGACTTTTTCTGGGTGAGCTTTAGTTTCCTTCTTTCCCCTTTTTTTCTTCATATTTTATGCATGGGATCATACTTCCCTTCAGGATACTAGCTCTCCATATCCACATTTATATACTCCTCCAATCCATTTATTTTATGTTTTAGTGTGGTTAGTCACCCATTGCTCAGAATATATATTGAACATATTCTATTTCCTGGTTCATAACTGCAAATTGATACGGTGGGATTGAGGTGAGGTATGGCCTATCTTATTGATGAGGAAATTGATTTGGAAATACAATCAGCATTCTCCCGCAATCCGCCAGTAAATAATGACGGCGATGATTGCATGAAAAAATTGCTGAAGAACCATAAAAAATTAACTAACAATAGAAAGTGGGACACCTCATCCCTCAAATCCCATATTGAATATAAAGTCATCCCAAGAGGCCTGTGGGAAAGGGTTATCCCTACCGGCCATCTACATACCCCACGATTCTTGGAATTGTGGAAGAAAAGTTGTTTAGAACGAGGGCTTGTCATCTTACAAATGATAGTTGATGAAGAACAATTACAACTTGATGAAATTAAAAACGAAATTGATAGAAGTGTACAATCATTGGAACCTTTTAAAACTGATCCTAATTTTCAGAAAAGTAATGAACTTCTGAAAAAAGAAGTTGAAAAAATACAAAAAACCTTAAAAATCAGTAAACAGGAAACATTTAAGCAAAACCTTTTGGATTGGGAAAGTGGAGACATTTTTGACCCCACTATCTCTAGAGGTAGAAGTGGGTCACGTAAAGGCAGGAGGAACAAATCTAACACTGTGCGTGAAATATATTCTTCTACGGACAGTGAAACTGAATATCGGGATAAGTATGTTATTTTTTTAGAGAAGGGAGAGGACAGCGAAAATCACCCTATCCCTAAAAAAGGCAGGCACAAGCCTGCCCCTCGGGGGAGGTCAAACTCCCGACCACAGACCATCCAGCAGGGAAAAAAAAAAGAAGAAGGGCAATGCAAAAGGGAACTCAGACCACGACAGAGGCGAACATAACTGGTGACCTACACAATTCTAATACTGACCCCACTACTGACTGTGGTCAGGACTTGAGGGTGGTTAACCTTACGGACTTTCCCCTCAATCAGCATCATATTTCCCTATTAAAGAAGGGTCTATCATTCTCACCAAAGGTGGTGATGAATGAATTTGAGGACATCAGTCTTTTCCTGCAGAAAGTCATCTTTAGATATTGGCATTCTGAACGCAAACACAAGGAAGAAACCCCGGCTGATTATAGCAGAGAAGAACGGGAATCTCTGTATGCCCTAGTAGCCCTTCTGCAGGAAAACCCTGACTTTGACTCTGATACAGAATCCCCTACCCAGTTACAAACCAACCCACGTAGATCCAATCTATCAATTAGATCTCTAAAAATGCCTCCACTATCGAAACACAAGTGGATTAGTCTCTTCTTAGAACAGGTTAAAAAGGATCTGTCTAAAGTAGACTGGCAGAGGAGAGGGATAGATAACCTAACTAAAGAAGAGCGCAGGGCTTGTAAGGAACTGGAGGAGGCCACTGATATTATAATTAAAAGCAGTGATAAGGGGGGCAATAATGTCCTACTTTCACAGACCCTGTATGAGGGAGAAACACTACGCCTCTTACAAGATGAAACCACATATCGGAGGCTCTCATCCAATCCCTTTCAGGAGATTGTAGTAGATTTGAACTTTAAACTGAGCTTTGCCCTAGAACACCTCATTACACGAAAAGCATATGACTATCTGCCTGTCCGTGCATTTAACACCCTAACTTTCTATACGATCCCTAAGCTTCATAAGGCAATGTCCAGACCACCAGGAACGCCAATTGTTTCGGCCATTAACCTCCGGACCGCTCACTGTATATTGACGTCCTTTTTTTAAAGATGGATATCTCGGTAACGGCAGCAGCTGCTGCCACAACCAAGGTATCCATCTTTAGGGCAGCCGGTTCTGTACATGATAATGGTGGTCTCTGCGGCGGGTTCACCGCGAGATCACCGTTATCGGCGGCGGGAGAGGTGCCACCCCCCCTCCCGCCGCTCTCCCGCACCCTCCGCCGCTTACCGGAGCCGTCAGTAGCGGCGGAGGCGATCGGGTCCTTTCCCTGCTTAGGTATGGAGACGAGTGAGGCCAAGATGGCGCCCACCCGTCTCCATACCATGTGACGGCCGGGGCGACGTCATTACGACGGCTCCGCCCACTTCTCTTATAGGCACAATTTTTTTTGTGTCTTTTTTTTAAACGACTTTTTTTTTTTTTTTTGCATTTTAGTCTAAATATGAGATCTGAGGACTTTTTGACCCCAGATCTCATATTTAAGAGGACCTGTCATGCTTTTTTCTATTACAAGGGATGTTTACATTCCTTGTAATAGGAATAAAAGTGATCCAAATTTTTTTTTTTAAAAAAAAACAGTGAAAAAATAAATAAAATAAAGTAAAATAAATAATAATAAAAAAAAAATTTTTTTAAAGTGCCCTGTCCCGACGAGCTCGCGCGCAGAAGCGAACGCATACGTGAGTAGCGCCCACATATGAAAACGGTGGTCAAACCACACATGTGAGGTATCGCCGCGACCAGTAGAGTGAGAGCAATAATTCTAGCCCTAGACCTCCTCTGTAACGCAAAACATGCAATCTGTAGAATTTTTTAAACGTCACCTAAGGAGATTTTTAAGGGTAAAAGTTTGACGCCATTCCACGAGCGGGTGCAATTTTAAAGCGTGACATGATGGGTATCAATTTACTTGGCGTAACATTATATTTCACAATATAAAAAAAATTGGGCTAACTTTACTGTTGTCTTATTTTTTTTTTCAAAAAAGTTAATTTTTTCCAAAAAAAGTGCGCTTAGAAGACCGCTGCGCAAATACGGTGCAAAAAAAAGTATTGCAATGACCGCTATTTTATTCTCTAGGGTGTTAGAAAAAAAACAATATATAATGTTTCGGGGTTCTAAGTAATTTTCTAGCAAAAAAAACTGTTTTAAACTTGTAAACACCTAAAATCCAAAACGAGGCTGGTCCTTAAGTGGTTAAAGGCCCTTTAGAAAGAATTGGAAAATATGTGGATACATTGATAAAAGAGCTAGTGCAAGACCTTCCATCCTTTGTACAGGACACACGTGATGTTCTATGCAGTCTTGAGAATTTCACTCTTCCACCACAGGCCCTACTCATGGGAATCGACATAGAATCACTGTATACCTCAATACCGCATGATTGGGGCCTCAAGGCGGTCCACCATTTCCTTGAATCCAAATGCCCTTTGCTTTCTGCACATTATGAATTCATTGTGGATACCCCGAAATTCATGCTTGAACACAATTGCTTTCAGTTTCTGATCATCAACTATCAGCAGATCAGAGGCACGGCAATAGGAGCCCCCTGGGCTCCTTCCTATGCATGCCTACATTTGGGACTTTGGGAAAAGTACCTAGTTTACCCCTCGTCGATGTACCTCAGCCACTGTTGCTTGTGGCTGAGGTACATCGATGACGTGTTTATGGTATGGGGGGGTGTCACCCCAAGATCTACTTTTATTCATTGATGAACTCAATGGCAATGATCGAAACATCCGCTTGACCTTCTCCTATGATTTGGTGGCCCTGCCCTTTTTGGACCTCACTATCTATGTGAAGGATGAGAAACTAAGGACAAAAACTTTCAGAAAAGGAACTGTGGCGAATACACTGCTATTGGTCTCAAGTCACCACTCAAAGTCGCTCATACAGGGGATTCCCGTTGGTCAGTTTCTCCGTATCAGGAGAAACTGTTCAGACATGGATGACTTTAAAAATGAATCACGTGAGCTATATGGAAGGTTCCGGGACAGGGGATATTCCCATACCTCCATCAGAAGGGCAAAGAAAAGAGCCCTTCAGACAGAGAGGGGGGAACTTCTGGCCGACAGTGGACTAGATTCTCGAAAAAATACAAAATCAACTCTGATAAGGATAATCACCCGATATGGAGCACAGTGGGAACAGATCAAAAAAATTCTTAGCCACCATTGGCACATTCTAGCTGAGGCCCCTATCCTGGGTGACTTTGTCGGAGACAGACCCCTACTGACGGCCAGAAGAGCCCCCAATCTGAAGTACAAGCTGGTTCACTCCGAATATCACAGACCTAAAAAACACAGCTGGCTTACTGATCTCCCTCCACTTAAAGGCATGTTCCCATGTGGCAGATGCCACATCTGCAAATATGTAGACAAAACGGACATTTTCACCGATTCTGACGGTAGGAAACAGTATAAGATCAACAATTTTATTAATTGTTTAACAGACCGTGTTATATATATGTTAACTTGCCCATGTGGGTTGAACTACGTGGGCAAGACAAAGAGACAGCTTAAAATACGAATCGGTGAACATGTCCAGAGCATGATCCAAAAAGACGATGAAAGTCCATTGTCATTACATTTTTTGAAAGCCCATGGAGGGAAACCAACTGGCCTTAAGTGTAAAGGAATCTATAGACTCAATCTATCTCCAAGAAGAGGTGATTTTGATAAGATATTATATCAGAAGGAAAAATGTGTATCTTTAACCTGAGAAGTATGCAGCCTACAGGGTTAAACAACAAATGCAACCTGTCAGTATTTTTAGAACAGTAATAAATTTGATTAATGTGATCTAACTTCTTACCATCTGGAATTCTATGATATGTGCACTACTGTCTTTGAATTTGAGGTGTATGTTATGTCTAATATCTCAATAACACACACCCGTTTTAGGAACATCTTCAGTTTAATCTAATAAGACATCTATCTTCTGACTGTCTGCCCTATGCTATTTATGTATATATATGATTATTTTTGTTATTATGTTCTTTGATAATATTGATCCAGTTATGTTTGGGGATTGGGCACTTTGAACTGTAGGACCTTTGTCTTTTTTTTTTTTTCTTGACTGAACTCGGACCTAGCTTAGTTTTTATCTTTATATTTACTTTCATGTTTATTTCTATTTTTTCATTTATATTTGTTTGCTTTTGGCTGGGTAACTATTTTGATACTATTTGGCTATTAATAGGATCTAGGGTTTGTGACATTAAAACTATTGCTTTATTCAAAATAGGCTTAATAGTTAATATACACCTAATATGCAAAGTGTTCTGGCAATGGGTGAATACACTGGGTGAAAGTTATGTCTGTATGATGTGAGACTAGATGTCGAATTAGCCGCAGTATAAACAAGGTATCCACACTGATTTCTAGTTATCTAATTAACTTCATGGATACTTAATGATACATCTTTGACAACTGTGTATGCTCTGAGGAAGCTTGGTTTACAAGCGAAACATGTAAGCAAGCAAGACACTCACATGTCTTCAGTGGTGTGAGCACCGATCTGTCCACCCATACAGTGAACCCTATCTATCCACTCTGAGTTCCATTTCAGATGATATCCTCAGGTATCTAGCATCTTACGGATCAATCGGGCAGATCTGAACTAGGACAACTCTGTAGCTTATGTATGACACACAGAGACATCTGAGACACCAATTTAGGATAACCTGTCTGGAGGAACTTCTGAAGAGGAATACTATCTAACTATGTAACAAAGACTCTCCTCAGAACCTTCACTGATGATCCCATTTTGACTTCCTAGTGGTTACATCGTTGAGTGATTGGACCGCATCTATGGACTCACAATATAAGGAAAGCAAACATATGGAGCAAGACGTCTAAACGGTGAGCTGTATCAGTTCCCCCTAATCAAAAGGGGAAAACATCTATTGCATAAAAACCGTTTTGCTTCCTTGACCGATGTTACCCTTTAATGTCCTTTTGCGATCCACACTCATACATCTGATAATTATCTAATTAATGTGTCTCGGCCGAGTATTTCATGAATGAACTTCTCTGTGCATCTGCCTTCCATCACTTAAACATGCCCGAGTGAAGATCCAAGAAATTATAACTAACATTCTCTTTTTTCTGAACGGAACCTTTGAACTCTCAGCAACAGTAGGATTTCTGTAGGCCACCTATTATCCAATTGCTTTATAGAATCAGTGTAGTGGCTTCAAACACCCTCACTGGTTAAGCGCAGCCTATATTAGAATCCCCCCTTCTTGTTGAGTTGATTAATTTGGATGGGATGGATGACAGTTGTGTATAGCTGATTGCGGTGGACACCGGTGTCTCAATTAAGACCTTTTTGTCTTAATTTTAATTAAATGTTTTGGAGGAGGGTATTTATATTCTGATTTCATACTACATGTATATATTTTTCAATTTTTGTGGATATTTAATAAAGATTATTAGTCCCTAAAAACCTACGAATCCTCTTTCAAGAATACTTTTGGGAATTCTTTTCCTGTTTTTTTGTGTATATGCCTTTTTATTCAGAGGATCACTATCCTGGAGCCTTAAATTAAAAATTTCCAGGTAACGGTTACCAATTAATATAACTCTTTGCAGGTCGTTATAATTAGCGATGAGTATATTATTTCACACACATCCCTGAGACCTATCCTTGTAGGACTTTTTCTGGATGAGCTTTAGTTTCCTTCTTTCCCCTTTTTTTCTTCTAACCATCTCTTGTATCATGTCTGTAATCTCTGACTATCTCTTGTCTTTTATCATGTCTGCAGTCTCTGAGGGGAAGTCTGGAGAGAAATCAAGAGTGAGAGCGCCACCGGGATGGGGATTACGGGAGGAGTCAGACATGTATGGACTGTGAAGAAGAGACTTCACTGATGATCCCATTTTGACTTCCTAGTGGTTACACCGTTGAGTGATTGGACCGCATCTATGGACTCACAATATAAGGAAAGCAAACATATGGAGCAAGACGTCTAAACGGTGAGCTGTATCAGTTCCCCCTAATCAAAAGGGGAAAACATCTATTGCATAAAAACCGTTTTGCTTCCTTGACCGATGTTACCCTTTAATGTCCTTTTGCGATCCACACTCATACATCTGATAATTATCTAATTAATGTGTCTCGGCCGAGTATTTCATGAAAGAACTTCTCTCTGCATCTGCCTTCCATCACTTAAACATGCCCGAGTGAAGATCCAAGAAATTATAACTAACATTCTCTTTTTTCTGAACGGAACCTTTGAACTCTCAGCAACAGTAGGATTTCTGTAGGCCACCTATTATCCAATTGCTTTATAGAATCAGTGTAGTGGCTTCAAACACCCTCACTGGTTAAGTGCAGCCTATATTAGAATCCCCCCTTCTTGTTGAGTTGATTAATTTGGATGGGATGGATGACAGTTGTGTATAGCTGATTGTGGTGGACACCGGTGTCTCAATTAAGACCTTTTTGTCTTAATTTTAATTAAATGTTTTGGAGGAGGGTATTTATATTCTGATTTCATACTACATGTATATATTTTTCAATTTTTGTGGATATTTAATAAAGATTATTAGTCCCTAAAAACCTACGAATCCTCTTTCAAGAATACTTTTGGGAATTCTTTTCCCGTTTTTTTGTGTATATGCCTTTTTATTCAGAGGATCACTATCCTGGAGCCTTAAATTAAAAATTTCCAGGTAACGGTTACCAATCAATATAACTCTTTGCAGGTCGTTATAATTAGCGATGAGTATATTATTTCACACACATCCCTGAGACCTATCCTTGTAGGACTTTTTCTGGATGAGCTTTAGTTTCCTTCTTTCCCCTTTTTTTCTTCTAACCATCTCTTGTATCATGTCTGTAATCTCTGACTATCTCTTGTCTTTTATCATGTCTGCAGTCTCTGAGGGGAAGTCTGGAGAGAAATCAAGAGTGAGAGCGCCACCGGGATGGGGATTACGGGAGGAGTCAGACATGTATGGACTGTGAAGAAGAGACTATAGAATAAAACGAGAGCCACCAACTTGGAGCCGCCTAACTGAGCTCTGCACAGTGCACCTGAGAGGAGGTCAGTGACAGCGCCGTCAGGCCAGTCTGAGGGGGGTCACTGATGTAAGGGGGGAGTGAATACAATAATGTAAGGGGGCACTGATATAAAGGTTTACCCTTATATCAGTAACCCCCCCCCCTTACCTTACTATATTCACTCTGCGGAAGGTGGTCTCTGGTCACCAGAGTCTCCCCCCCCCCACATCACAGTTCCTGGCATTACCCTTTACATCAGAGTCTGCAGGATTCCCCCTTACAGTGCAAGGGAACTCAGATGTAAAGGAAAATGGTGCAGAGCATGATCTAGTGAGAAACTCTGATGTAAGGGGTGCTCTGGTCACCAGAGACCACCTTATATCAGAGTCCACTGCATTCCCATTTACATCAGAGTTCCCACTTACATCAGGATCTGCAGCATTGCCTTTACATCAGTGTTCCCCTTTACATCAGGGTTCGCAGAGTTCCCCCTGTAAATAAATAGTATAAAAAGGGATGGAGGCCCAGAGACATGTTCAGGGAGCACAGAGCATACATAGGTTAGATTAGAAAGGATGGAGGCCCAGACACATGTCCAGAGAACATAGAGGATATATGGGTTAGATTATAAGGGATGAAGGCCCAGAAACATGTCCAGGGAACACAGAAGATACATGGGTTAGATTATAAGGGATGAAGGCCCAGAAACATGTCCAGGGAACACAGAAGATACATGGGTTAGATTATAAGGGATGAAGGCCCAGAGACATGTCCAGAGTACACAGAGGATACATGGGATAGATTAGAAGGGATGGAGACCCAGAGACATATCCAGGAAAACAGAGGATACATGGGTTAGATTAGAAAGGATAGAGGCCCAGAGACATGTCCAGAGAACACAGAGGATACATGGGTTAGATTAGAAGGGATGGGGACCCAGAGACATGTCCTGGAAACACAGAGGAGGAAAGGGGGGAGATTTGGGACTCTAAATGAGGCACATATATGGTGTGCCTCCATCCCTGTTTCAAAGAATACAATGGGGAATTTGGGACTTTGAATGAGGCTAAAGACCTTGTGGAGGTAGGTTACATGGAAGTACATGTTTAATAATCATAAAAAATTGTATAAAACATGTCAATAACAGTAACCACATAGAAGAAAAAACATTGTAATAAATATAATTTCATATATCTTCACACACACATAAATATGTGCACATGCAATACAGGCATCTGAGGTACATCAATGTATAGTAGCATCTGAATTGATTGGTAAATACATTCCAATGAGTTCATATATGTACATGTAACATGAGCAGCACTTGCGGATATAAGTATTATAAAAACAGTAAGAACATGATTGATTAGAAAGTGATATTCAACAGTGATGGTTAGATCGAGGTATATATCTACATTCCAAGTGCCCAGAATTGTGGATTTGATGGGGGCATGTGTCTGCATCCCAAAATGTCTGACGCATTTTGTGTGTATCACACCCATCAGGGGCGGATGCTCAAAGATATCTACAAGGTATAATGGGATACGGTTATTAAGGTTGTAATTAAACATATCAGGGAAGGGACAACTAAGCCTACCCTGAATACTTACAGAAAATCACTGCGATGAGGTATGGTAAGTATGGAGCCAGGGCCAGGTGATCTGTCCCGGGAGCTGGAAACACAGAGGATACATGGGATAGATTAGAAGGGATGAAGGCCCAGAGACATGTCCTGGAAAACACAGAGGATACATGGGTTAGATTAGAAAGGATGGAGGCCCAGAGACATGTCCTGGGCCTCCATCCTTTCTATTCTAACCCATGTATCCTCTGTGTTTTCTAGGACATGTCTCTGGGCCTCTATCCCTTCTAATCTATCCCACGTATCCTCTGTGTACTCTGGACATGTCTCTGGGCCTTCATCCCTTCTAATCTAACCGATGTATCCTCTATGTTCTTTGGACATGTCTCTGGGCCTCCATCCCTTCTAATCGAACCCATGTTTCCTCTATGTTCTCTGGACATGTCTATGGGCCTTCATCCCTTCTAATCTATCCCATGTATCCTATGTATTCCCTGGACATGTCTCTGGGCCTCCATCCCTTTTAATCTTACAGGGGGAACTCTGCAAACCCTGATATAAAGGGCACTTCTGCAGACCCTGATGTAAGTGGGAACTCTGATGTAAATGGGAATGCAGTGGACTCTGATGTAAGGTGGTCTCTGGTGACCAGAGCACCCCTTACATCAGAGTTTCTCATTAGATCATGCTCTGCAGAATTTTCCTTTACATCTGAGTTTCCTTGCACTGTAATGCAGCGTACACACGAGCGAACTTTACGGCAGACTTGGTCCGGAGGACCGGAGTCCGTCGGATAATTCGATCGTGTGTGGGCTCCAGCTGACTTTTTTTTCCCAAAAGTTCGACGGACCTAGAAATGAAACCTGTTTCAAATCTTTCCAACGGACTCGAGTCCGGACAAAAAGTCCGCTCGTCTGTATGCTAGTCCGACGGACAAAAACTGACGCTAGGGCAGCTATTGGCTACTGGCTATGAACTTCCTTGTTTTAGTCTGGTCGTACGTTATCATGTACAAATCCGTCGGACTTTGGTTGATCGTGTGTAGGCAAGTCCGTTCATTCGGAAAGTCCATCAAAGTCCACCAGACCAAGTCTGCCGTAAAGTCCGCTCGTGTGTACGCGGCATAAGGAGGAATCCTGCAGACTCTGATGTAAAGGGTAATGCGGAGAACTGTGTTTTGGGGGGGTAGACTCTGGGGTAACTGGAGACCACCTTCTGTAGAGTGAATACTGTAAGGCAAGGGGGGGGGGTTACTGTATATAAGTGATATAAGGGGAAACCTTTATATCAGTGCCCCCTTACATTATTGTATTTACTCCTCCCTTACATCAGTGACCCCCCCTCAGACTGGCCTGGCGGCGCTGTCACTGACCTCCTCTCAGGTGCACTGTGCAGGGCTTAGTTAGACAGCTCCAAGTTGGTGGCTCTGTTTTTATTCTATAGTCTCTTCTCCACAGTCCATACACATCTGACTTCTCCCGTAATCCCCATCCTGACGGCGCTCTCACTCTTGATTCCTCTCCAAACTTCCCCTCAGAGACTGCAGACATGATGAAAGACAAAAGAGATAGTCAGAAATTGCAGACATGATACAAGATATGGTTAGAGGCTGTAAACAGGATACGGGAGGTGGTTAGAGGCTGCAGACATAGTACAGGAGGTGGTCAGAGGATGCGCACACGATACAGGAGGTGGTCAGATGATGCGCACAGGATACTGGAGGCGATCAGAGGATGTGGAAATGGTACAGGTGGTGGTCAGAGGATGCGGACAGGATACAGGAGGTGATTTAGAGAATGCGGACAGGATACAGAAGGCAGTCAGAGGATGTGGAAGTGGTACAGGTGGTGGTCAGAGGATGTGCACAGGATACTGGAGGTAGTTAGAGTATGCAGACATGTAGGGGGAGCAAACCGAGGAGTCCCCCGTGTAGGGGGAACACACAGAGGGGGTCAGTCGTGTAGGGGGAGCACACAGAGAGGTCCCCCATGTTGGGGAAGCACACAGAAGGGTCAGTCGTGTAGTGGGAGCACATCCATGTATCCATGTACTGGGAGAACACAGAAGTCCTGATAAGAGCTGTCATAGGAGGGCCCTCACACAGGACAAATTGCAGGGAGGGCGGCGAGGTTGGGACACTCAGTGTGATCAGGCAGGGCGGTGAGGTTGGTATACTCAGGGTGATCAGGTTCCTGTTCTTATGGGAGGTGGGGTTCTGGTCCCCAGGGAGATGGGGTCCCTAGGTGAGATGGAGTCCCCTGTCCCCAGGGGAGATAGGGTCCCTGTCCCCAGGTAAGAAGGGGTCCCATTCCCCAGGGGAGATAGGGTCCTTGTCCCCGGGGAGATGGGGTCCTTGTCCCCGGGGAGATGGGGTCCTTGTCCCCGGGGAGATGGGGTCCTTGTCCCCGGGGAGATGGGGTCCTTGTCCCTGGGGGAGATGGGGTCCTTGTCCCCAGGGGTGAACGGGTCCCCTGAGTGTGTTTTGGATGCTTGGTTCCTCATATTGGATCCTGGAATTGGGGTCCCCTGGACGCTGGGGACAATAGATGCTAGGAATATAGGTCCCCTAAATGTTGGGGTGCTAGGTCACATAGGTCCTCTGGATGTGGTAATGTCAAGTTCTGATGGACCTGATGGGTACTGTATATTGGGATTGGTAAAGTGATCTGCTTGTCCTATTATAAGCCAGTCACCCAGACACAGGCATCTGTAGATTTATTTGATTTATTTGTATAACTACAGTCAGGTCCATAAATATTGGGATATCAACAC
The DNA here is from genome assembly GCA_037952925.1 of Lithobates clamitans. Classification (NCBI taxonomy): domain Eukaryota; kingdom Metazoa; phylum Chordata; class Amphibia; order Anura; family Ranidae; genus Lithobates; species Lithobates clamitans. Next base: position 921,137 of record JBBGZY010001347.1, read on the forward strand.
AATTCTAATCTTTTTGGGTCTATACATCACCACAATGGATTTGAAATGAAATTAACAAGATGTGCTTTAACTGCAGACATTCAGCTTTAATTTGAGGGTATTTACATCCAAATCAGATGAACGGTGTAGGAATTACAACAGTTTGTATATGTGCCTCCCACTTTTTAAGGGACCAAAAGTAATGGGACAGATTAACAATCATCCATCAAACTTTCACTTTTTAATACTTGGTTGCAAATCCTTAGCAGTCAATTACAGCCTGAAGTCTGGAACGCATAGACATCACCAGAGGCTGGGTTTCATCCCTAGTGATGCTCTGCCAGGCCTCTACTGCAACTGTCTTCAGTTCCTGTTTGTTCTTGGGGCATTTTCCCTTTAGTTTTGTCTTCAGGAAGTGAAATGTATCCTTAATCATATTCAGGTCAGGTGATTGACTTGGCCATGCATAACATTCCACTTCTTTCCCTTAAAAAACTCTTTGGTTGCTTTTGCAGTATGTTTCGGGTCATTGTCCATCTGCACTGTGAAGCGCCGTCCAATGAGTTCTGAAGCATTTTGCTGAATATGAGCAGATAATATTGCCCGAAACACTTCAGAATTCATCCTGCTGCTTTTGTCAGCAGTCACATCATCAATAAATACAAGAGAACCAGTTCTATTGGCAGCCATACATGCCCACGCCATGACACTACTACCACCATGCTTCACTGATGAGGTGGTATACTTTGGATCATGAGCAGTTCCTTTTCTTCTCCAAACTCTTCTCTTCCCATCACTCTGGTACAAGTTGATCTTGGTCTCATCTGTCTATAGGATGTTGTTATAGAACTGGGAAGGCTTTTTTAGATGTTGTTTGGCAAACTCTAATCTGGCCTTCCTGTTTTTGAGGCTCACCAATGGTTTACATCTTGTGGTTAACCCTCTGTATTCAGTCTGGGGAAGTCTTCTCTTGATTGTTGACTTTGACACACATACACCTACCTCCTGGAGAGTGTTCTTGATCTGGCCAACTGTTGTGAAGAGTGTTTTCTTCACCAGGGAAATAATTCTTCGGTCATCCACCACAGTTGTTTTCCATGATCTTACGGGTCTTTTGGTGTTGTTGAGCTCAACGGTGCGTTCTTTATTTTAAGGATGTTCCAAACTGTTGATTTGGCCACAACTAATGTTTTTGCTATCTCTCTGATGGGTTTGTTTTGCTTTTTCAGCCTAATGATAGCTTGCTTCACTGATCGTGACAGCTCTTTGGATCTCATATTGAGAGTTGACAGCAACAGATTCCAAATGCAAATAGCACACTTGAAATGAACTCTGGACCTTTTATCTGCTCCGTGTAAATGGGATAATGAGGGAATAACACACACCTGGCCATGGAACAGCTGAGCAGCCAATTGTCCCATTACTTTTGGTCCCTTAAAAAGTGGGAGGCACATATACAAACTGTTGTAATTCCTACACCGTTCACCTGATTTGGATGTAAATTCCCTCAAATTAAAGCTGAAAGTCTGCAGTTAAAGCACATCGTGTTTGTTTCATTGCAAATCCATTGTGGTGGTGTATAGAGCCAAAAAGATTAGAATTGTGTCGATGTCCCAATATTTATGGACCTGACTGTATGTATATAATGTGTGTATATATATATATATATATATATATATATATATATATAACTACGTATCCACCACACTAAGTAGATTATTTTGGCAGTTAATCATGTAAATTGCTTTGCATCTCGTCTGCCCGCCTTTCGTATCACACGCTAAAAAAAAATCACATTAAATAGTCCAACTGATATTGCAGCAGCGTGGCTAAAAAAAACACATCAAATAGTCCAACTGATATCACTAAGCAATTACATACATATCCACACATTGTTACGTACATTATTTTGCCACTTCATCACGTTAATTGCTTTGTCATTCTACTGCTGCGATATGAGCTGTAGTATTTGATGGGATTATTTAGGTGTGTGTTAGGAAAGCCGAGCAGGCGCGATGTGGCGCTGAGTAGTTGGTGTAGTTTATAGCTTTTACGTCGCAATCCGACGTGAAGAAGAAACCCCTCTAATGCATGCGCTCGCGCATGCGCAGTGCACACGGTGTCATGGTTATGCAGTAATGTGTCTGTCAGCTCACCTTTCCTTTTGTGTTCACCTTTAGAGGCCAGCCACCCTCATCTGACTGTTAAAATAATCTTCCCTCAGCATAGCTCCACCCCGGTCTCTAATTAGGAAAACTATATTAACCTAGGCATTGCAAGCCAACCTTGCTGATCAACCATTGTGTATTCATTGTGTGTTTGGCAATCTATGTGTGTCGGGAATCTATGCTCTAGCTCCCACTGTGATCTGTGTTAGTGATCCAGTAGACCTGCTTCCTGAACCTCCCTGGGTACTATCCGCAGCAGTCAGTCCTAGGGTCCACTATCTTAGCGGTGCACTTCCGACTCCTACGGAGTGCATCTGTGACCTGGTCTCAGGTGACCTGACAGTTTGATCAGCCATGGACCCGGCTGACGTGCTGCTTCCTGCAGATGATCCTTTGCAGGGCTTAGTTCACAGACTTGAGACCCAGGAATCGCATAAAGTGAACCTCAACCGCTATCTGCTGCTGCACCTATCGCACCAGTCGCAGCCACACATTCATTACAACTGCCAGTTCCGGGCCGCTTCTCTGGGGACTTCAAGGCCTGCAGGGGGTCCCTTAGCCAGTGCACAATTCATTTTTGTCACGGAACGTCCCACACTCCGCTTGAGTGCTTCCGTCAGTATACCACTTCCTCCCTGGATATAGATATCAGATATTCCAACCGCTCATAAGCACAAAACAAGGCGACACTTTCTTAGCTGCTAACATGGACTGTTTTTTTATTAGAACCAAAATTACAAGTCTTTATATACTCAGAGATATGACCTTTAGGACACAGACTTGTGGTCACTGAGCTTCACACAGTAGTATAAACACAATAGCAGGAGCTAATTACAATTAACAATATAAACAACAATGTGTTGAATACTCTTATGCCCTGTACACACGGTCGGACATTGATCGGACATTCCGACAACAAAATCCATGGATTTTTTCCGACGGATGTTGGCTCGAACTTGTCTTGCATACACACGGTCACACAAAGTTGTTGGAAAATCCGATCATTCTGAACGTGGTGACGTAAAACACGTACATCGGGACTATAAACGGGGCAGTAGCCAATAGATTTCGTTTCTTAATTTATTCTGAGCATGCGTGGCACTTTGTGTGTCGGATTTGTGTACACACGATCGGAATTTCCGACAACGGATTTTGTTGTCGGAAAAATTTATAGCAAGCTCTCAAACTTTGTGTGTCGGAAATTCCTATGGAAAATGTGTGATGAAGCCTACACATGTTCGGAAATTCCGACAACAAGGTCCTATCACACATTTTCCATCGGAAAATCCTATCGTGTGTACAGGGCATGAGAAGCTGTGGTAAGCCAGACTAGACTCATTTACATTAAACACATTATAGCAGACATCAGACAGGTGAGTGGAGTTGATGATATTAGCATCTCCTCACAGTATGAGTCCCAACAGTATGACTCGGTCACTATTGCTAATATGGCAAATACAGGGTCCCCAGAGTCTGTGTGTCCTGGGGGACAAGGACCCGAAGCCAAAGTAACAACACCTCAAGGGTACCCCAAATGCCAGGGCCCATAATCTGTAAGCAAGAGGTTGACATTCAGTCCCCTCCAAAAGCCTCTGTCCCAGGTGAGTCTGTCACAATTTTTAACTCCAGCCCCAAAACTTCCTGTTCGATCGGGCGAAGGTAGCCTATATTATATCCTTCCTGTCCAGCGAGGCGTTAGCCTGGGCTGCTCCTCTGTGGGAACTGAATGATCCAGTGGTTTCTAGCCTGTCTGATTTCTTGAAACTTTTTCGGAATATCTTCGAGGAACCGGGTCGTGTCTCCTCAGCAGCCAACGCTCTTTTACGTCTCCGTCAAGAGTCCGCTTCTGTGGGACAGTATGCTCTTCAGTTCCGTATCCTCACAGCTGAATTGAGCTGGAATAATGAGGCCCTAGTTGCAACCTTTTTACATGGCCTCTCTAATAGAGTAAAGGATGAATTAGCAGGAAGATCCCTCCCTGCTGATCTGGACGGTGTCATCACCTTGTGTAACCAGATCGATATTCGCTTTCAGGAGAGGGCCCTGGAAAAAAGATGCAAGCACTCCACATTCTTTAGGCAGCCTGTGCTCCGAGGAGCACCCCCTGCCTGCTGAGGAACCTATGCAGCTGGGCCAGACCAAGTTATCTCCTGAAGAACGCGCTAGGCGCAAAACTCTGGGCCTGTGCCTCTACTGTGGGGTCAAAGGTCATTTTCGTGACATTTGTTCTCTTTGTCCGGAAAACCGCTTGGGGCTAAAAAATCTGGAAGGTGGAGTATTAGACCCTGAAATATCACCTTCACATTCTCGTCTTCTCCTTTCTGTATTCCTTCATGTCAATGCTTCCTCTCGTTCGGTCTCGGCACATCTGAATTCTGGAGCCGCTGGCATGGATTCATGGATTGGGAAACTGCATCTTCCATGATACTTACCCTTTTGCCCCTTACAACGCCATTGGTGGTCTTGGCGATTGATGGCACTGTTCTCCCAGGGGGCCCTATCCACTTCCAGACCCTCCCTGTTAAGATGTCGGTAGGGACACACCACTAGGAGTGGATATCCTTCCTTGTCTTACCTAAGGCTTCATCTCCTATCATATTAGGTCTTTCTTGGTTACAGCTCCATTCTTCACACGTTGACTGGACTGCTGGACAAATCCTGGCTTGGGGTTCCTCTTCCTGCCTACTCAAGGTTACCCCAAAAGAGAAACTTCCTGTTGCCTCCATCCCAGTATCTTCTGCTCTTCCCGCTATATATATAGCGATTTCTGGGATGTGCCCTGCAGTCCCAGTTGGACTAATGCACTCTCTAGATCATGTAGCACTCTGGATGAGGAGCCCACCTATGAACCTGAGCCGATCATTCACTCCAGTTTGCATAACCATTTACCTTTGCCTGTCCCTAAACGCCCTTGGACGCACAGCCAGGCTAACTTGTCCGCAAGTTCCACAGTCGCTATGCCCTGTGCTGCGATTGAGATAGTCTCTACACCTGCACCAGTTATGCCAGTCCAGCTCATGCCCAGTGAGCTTCCTGCTTCTTGTTCAGGACCTTCTGTAACCTGGCCTCACCCTAATGCTACTACGTCCGTTCAAACCTTTTTAAGAGACTCAATCCATTCTTTGCATAGACTGCCTCATTTGGCCAGGTGGGGTTTTCAATCTTTTTCTCAGGGCTCTCTGCTTTCTGTTTGTGTTTCAGCTATCCAGCTTGACTCTTGTGACATGTCACCTTCTAACCAACCTGACCTCAGGGATCCACTGACCTCTGCCCAGCCTGATGGTCCTGTGCTGGATGTCCAGCTCATCTTTAAGGGTCTGGGGGACCCTGCTCAGACTCCTGATGGTCTTCTTATGTCCTTACCCATTCCTAAAAAGCCTTTAGTCCTCTATAAGTCCTCTCCCTACCTCGGTTCCGGTCTCGGGGTATAATCTAAAGTAAAGGGTTAGTCAAGTTTTGGATTCCCAGCTCCGTAAAGGCATTCTTCAGTACCTCGTACATTGGAAAGAGTTTGGTCCTGAGGAGAGGTCTTGGATCACTGCATCTGAGGGCTTTGCTCCCCATCTGTTGAGGAGGTTCCATCTGTAGTTTCCCTTTAAGCCTGGGCGGGGGAGGGGGAGGCCTCGTAAGAGGGGGGTACTGTCATGGTTATGCAGTAATGTGTGTCTGTCAGCTCACCTTTCCTTCTGTATTCACCTTTAGAGGCCAGCCACCCTCACCTGACTGTTTAAATAATTTCCCCTCAGCATAGCTCCACCCCGGTCTCTAATTAGGAACACTGACAAACCTGATTTCTTTTTATGAAGAGGTAAGTTAAACCTTGGACAGAGGGGTGGCTGTGAACGTGGTATACTTGGATTTTGCAAAAGCTTTCGACACAGTTCCCCACATGCGGCTCATGTGTAAGGTAAAGTCTACAGGCCTGAAAATATCAGTTTGTAAATAGATAGAAAACTGGCTAAAAGACATAATTCAGAGAGTAGTGGTTAATGATTCTTACTCTGAATAGTCTAAGGTTATCAGTGGTGTATGCAAAATATGTGAAAACTAACGCCTATATCTCACAATGCTCTGCGCCTAGGACCACTCATGAAATCAAATGTAGTGAAATAAAAAGCAGCTACTTAAATGAAAAACATATATACATGAGCAAAAAGGTGTAAAACCATGGTGCCAAGTCTCTGATTCCTTATTTGCAGCAGCGCTGTGTGCCCGAT